>CM029517.1:45734022-46334022 GCA_017140615.1 Eucalyptus cladocalyx
CAGAACTCTATGATCAAAATTAGCGGGAGCAGTTAGTTTAACTAACCGGCACATGAACTGCAGCTCCTAGCAGCCCAACGCTAGATCAAACTGGCGAAGAGAATACCGCAGATGCCTGTGAATCTACGAATGTTTGTGCCGCCGGCCAAGACACCGAGATGGTTGGCTTCAAATGCAGTAACATTGCACCTATTTCAAGCGACTTTAGAGCATATTACTGTTCATGTAATCTGGATATCATCTAACCAGTAATTAAAGTAGCAATCAGAGATTAACACTGGATTAGGTACCGCAAAGTCAAATTTAACGTGGCCCACCTTCACGTGTACCTACTAAGAAGCTGGAGATTTCCAGATTTGTTGTCCTTTTCAAGGAAAGATTTTTTCCCTTGTCCAGTTCATTTTAACCATCTTAGTCAACAGAGCCTTCGCTGTCGTCCCCACAATGAAGGCCTTTTCCGCAAATACCCAGGTGGCCCAAGATTAATTATCATGAAAAAATACATAATAAATACTCTCCGACACCATCTATGAATGGAACATTGATGGTGTTGCAAAACCAATATTATGAACATTCTTAACAACATGGAAATGCTTGCTAATGCCTACAAAACACAACAAGATGTTTCCGACCATTGCTGTTGCTAATCTTTTAGTAGCCGGATTTACCGGACAACTAAAAGGTTGGTGGGATAACTACTTGACAGATGAACAAAAGACACAAATTTTAACTCGCTTATAAGGTAGATGATTTTGGTCAACGCATGGATGATAATCAATGACATCTCATCCAAGATGCGGTCAATACCCTTATCTATTCCATTTCACAACACTTTGTAGGAGATCCTTCACATATTAGGGATAGAAACCAAGATCTCCTTTCCAATATGCGTTGCAAATCCTTAGGAAGATTTAGAGAATACAAAGAGCTTTTCTTTCAAAGGGTTCTTATTAGACCCAGCAATCAACCCTTTTGGAAAGAAAAATTCTTAGCCGGTTTACCTCAGATTATAGGTGACCAAGTTAGAGATAAAATTAGAGAAGATTACATCGGTCAAATTCCTTATGATCTCCTTTCTTATGGAGAAATAGTCTCTTATGTTTATAGACAAGGAACACAAATGTGTAACACAATCAAATTACAAAGACAACTCAAGGAAGAACAATCCCTCACCAATAGAAGTCTAGGAGATTTTTGTGCTCAATACGACACCTCTTATAATGAAAAAACAAAACCAAAATGTAAGGGAACTTGTCCTCTGAGAAAGAAACAAAGAAACATCACAAAAAACCTCCATTTCGTAGGAATAAACATAGACACGAGAATAACCAAAATAGACATCATTCGTAGAAATTTTTTTAAAGACATTAAATGCTATTCTTGTGGTAGAAAATGTCATATTTTAAAATATTGTAGGATTAATAAAACATCGAATGAACTTTCTTTAGATGACAATACTCTTAATCGTTAAATAACATCTTCATAGAAAATGATGATACTGCGTTAATTACTTTGGAGGAAGAAGGTCTTCAGATACGAGATAGAATCCTCTCTTCTTTATTTTGAATATGAAGACGCTTTTCTAGGAAAAACCCATTCCCGTGCAAAACGTCCTAACAAAGAAGAAGAATCTTCCTCAAAGACTTCCGGCCGACAAAATACTTGACTCCCGAAGCCAAAAAAGAATACTTAGATAGACTACAATCTTCTATAAATATTACTCAAACCTAGTACCTCCTACAATCTTAAAGACATTCTAAATAGAACAAAAAAAACCACAAATACTAGACCTATAAATATTAATGACCTCCAAAACGAAATAAAACAAATAAAAAATTAGAAAATACAAGTTTTAAAAGAAACCCAATCGAAATGAAATAAGAAATTTCTGATATAAAGTCTCTTGTCATAAAAGGAAAAAACAAAACTAGATGACCAAAATGAAATCACTAGTACCCCGCATACCTCCGATCCACCTTTTTCTTATGTTGTTAACAGAAATCACATCTAGGAAATGGATAATAAATATTAAGATAAAAATCATAATGAGTATATTATTGAAACAACGGCACTCTTTGATACAAAGGCTGACCTCAATTGTATCAAGGAAGGCCTTGTTCCAATAAGATACTTTGATAAAACATCCGAATCCTTAAATCGGTCTCGGAGACAACTGAATATACAATACAAGTTACCAGAAGCTCTAATAAAAGACCAAATGTCTTATAAAACATCTTTTCTTTTAGTTAAAAATATGAGGCAACATGTAATTCTTGGAACTCCTTTCATACAACTAATACAACCTTTTACAGTTACTAACGAAGGTATTGAAACCCATGCTCTAAATAGAAAAATCACCTTCAACTTCATAACAAAACCACAAAAAGAGAAGCCTAAATATTTTACAAGAACATTCTATTTCAGAAATAAGTTGCCTTATAAGACAAAGAAAATCAACTTGAATTCTTAAAAGAAGATTTAGAATTCAAAAGAATAGAAGAAAATCTTATAAAACCAAACATCATAGAAAAAATAGCTTCCCTACAAACACATAGAAAAAACTATATGCTCTACTCTACCCAATGCCTTTTGGGAAAGAAAAAGCATATCGTTGATTTACCTTATCAACATGACTTTTCTGAAAACAAAATTCCTACCAAAGCCCGCCCAACAAAGATGAACCAAGAAGTTTTGAAATTTTGTCAAGCAGTAAATACAATATCTCTTGAATAAAAAACTCATAAGAAAAAGCCAATCACCTTTGGAGTTGTTCTGCATTCTATGTCAATAAAAATGCTGAACTAGAAAGAGGAGTTCCCAGGTTAGTTATTAATTATAAACCTCTTAATACAGCCCTTAGATGGATAAGATACCCTATACCCAATAAAAAAGATTTGCTAAACAGGCTTTGTAGATCAAAAATATTTTCTAAATTTGACATGAAATCAAGATTTTGGCAAATACAAGTCAGTGAAAAGGATAAGTACAAGATGGTCTTTAGGTACCCATTTTGGCCAATATGAATGGAATGTTATGCCATTCGGCCTCAAAAATGCCCCTTTAGAATTCCAAAGAATTATGAATGAGATTTTCAATCCTTATTCGTAATACATCATAGTTTATATAGATGATGTTCTAAATATTCTCTTCCAATATAGAATAGCATTTCAAACATTTATCTACTTTCATAAAAATAATCATACAAAAATGGTCTTGTAGTCTCTCCTACTAAAATTGCACTCTTCAAGACCAAGGTTATATTTTTAGGTCATTACATCCATTTAAGCACCATTACTCCCATAGAAAGATCAATCTCTTCCGATAAATTCCCATATGAGATTAAAGACAAAACTTCAATTACAAAAGTTTTTGGGTAGTCTCAATTATATTTTAGATTTCTTTCCCAATATAAATATCCTTTGTAAACCTTTACATCAAAGGTTAAGAAAGGATCCTCCACCATGGACCTCTGTCCATACTGAGACATTGTCAAACAAATAAAATTGCATGTGAAAGATATACCATGCTTACATCTTGGCTTCGACCCTTCCACTTTCAAAATAGTAGATCCGTACGGCGTCGAATTAGGATACGGTGGCATTCTCAAACAAGTCAATAACAACAAATAACAAGTTATTCGGTTTATATCAAAACATTGAAATTCCACTCAACAAAATTACTCGACAATCAAAAGAAATACTTGCTATAGTTTTGTCTATATCAAAATTCCAATTAGATTTATTAAAACAAAAATTTCTCTTGAAATTGATTGCAAATCAACCAAAGACATTTTACAAAAAAGACGTTTTTTAAATGTTGCATCAAAACAAATTTTTGCAGGTATGGCAAGTCATACTTTCGTATTCGATTTTGACATTGAATTTATAAATGGTTCTTCAAATTCATTGCCTGATTTTCTCACAAGAGAATTTTTACGGGGGATACCAATATGCCAAGATCCAAAAAAGACAAAGATAAAGGCAAAGGCAAAGCCACCGAACCTTCCAATACACCACCAAAGCCGAAAAGCTTAACATTTTGTCAAGACATGGCTTAAATGACAGAAGACAACCGGTCATTCTTACGCTAAACACCTCGTGAAAATA
This sequence comes from Eucalyptus cladocalyx, assembly GCA_017140615.1. Classification (NCBI taxonomy): domain Eukaryota; kingdom Viridiplantae; phylum Streptophyta; class Magnoliopsida; order Myrtales; family Myrtaceae; genus Eucalyptus; species Eucalyptus cladocalyx. The sequence goes on from CM029517.1 coordinate 45,738,129, forward strand.
GAACACATATCACCACGATCCCATGTTAGCCTTTATCGCCTAGCCGACATGATACCAAAAGAAACCATTCTATTACTTGCATAGTCTATACAAAACAAGACAAAAGAAAGAGCCATCCAATGCCATCGAGGTAAGCAACAATTCTTCCCACTTGGTTACACAAAACCAGCCGAGAATATTAAAGAATTTCGAATGAGGTGGTTATTAAGCCACGGTGCAACCCCTCAATCTCAAAAATCAAAAATTTTCCCCAAAACATCATTTCAAAAAGTATTGATCGCAGAAGATGGATTCTTCGTGAAGATCCAATCAAATTTGCAAAAAACATCTTTCCAAAAAACTGGTTATTCAAACCACACAATACAAACAAAACCTTGCTTATTATGAGCAAATTCTAGTGGAACGGAATCAACAAGATTTACTCATTTTGGCCGACAAAACAATACAAAAACTATTCTATACTCCACTATATCCATCAGTAAAGTCATACACCCTCAATTAGGAGCCTCACCTCATACATCCAGAAAATTCCAAACCCGGACTTACCCAAAGCCTACCATATTCTTCCTCACCCTCTTGGGACTACCAATAAGCTTGGTGGAACATTTTCTTCGGATAAAATACAAATTTCCAACATACCTGGTTGTTATTCTTCAAAAATAACTTCCCAAGACAAAGCCTGCAAATTGGTTTGACTCTTGGTGGGATCTCTTTGGTCCTTTAGACATAATTCTACACCCCACGGTCAAACAAGGTTATAAGGTTTTCGGTGAATACTTCGTACCAACACCATGATATAAGGTTCCTATGCCTTATGCATTTCTTTATAATTTTTAATCTCTTGGGTAACTTATTTGCCGGGAATTTGAATACAATACATCCACAAAACCTAGGATACCAAGTCCTTGTCCGAAAATACAAAAAACAAAATGGTGGGATGGATTCAAACACCATGAACAAGGATCGAAGCTGCGGTTAAGAACATGGCTAAACCCGGAAAAACATGATAACCACAAATTCCATCAAATACATCCTTTTTATAGGAGAAATCCATGGCAAGTGCAAAAGCACTTGCTACGTCCAAAACAAAGAGGAATATTTGTAACATCCTCAGACAATGCTATCGGAAAGCGGAAGAATTACAATGTGGATCTTCCAAATCTCAAGACAATATGCATTTTAATCATCATAGTCACATCACGGTGGAAACACCAATGAAGACGACCGCTACGGGATCAACCTAAACGGAGATTAAATTCAAGACATCACATGCCAACACTTTATTGTTAAGCGCGTAAATGTTATACATTGTAGCATACACACATTCACTACCTTTGTTGATCTTGTAGCACTCACCGTAGCACCCCTATAAATACACCCTCTTGACATAGAAGAAAGCACCTCCTCAAATTTTCCAGATTTCTATCCTCTTCTCTCTCTCTCTCTCTCTCTCTCTCTCACTTGTAAACCATCCTCTCTTTCATCTCCATCCTCATCTCTTCCATCTCCAAGCTCTCTTACCTTGTATCCTGGTTTCAAAGTAAGTTAGTTTTTCATATACATAGTTTTATACGGGATTACCAACTTACATGATAGTTGGTTAACCATTTCTCGTAATACAAACATCAATACTCCCTAGAGTGGTCTTTGCTCTAGTGGATGACTTGATGCTTTAGTTTACGCATTCTTCAATACATGTAATTTCAGCTTTCAGCTTTATATAAATACAAGTTCATACCACCTTCATGGTTGGTTTTTGTTTATGCATACTCTTACTTTATATCTTATATATTGCTTTTCGGTCTTTACATTATTTTTAATTCTCGCGATTTTATTTAAGTCATTTACTTTCTTGTTCTTATACATCATTTACTTTTAGATACATCCCTCTCAGAATCAAAATTGAATTTTTTCAAAAAATCAGATTATGTCATAGCTACTGAAGAAAGAGATATTCCTCTTTCTAACTTTTATGAGAAAATACATCTTTTAAATCAAGAGTCTATCAAAAAGCATAAACAAGAATACAATTATATTCATATAGGACTAGTCCAAGTAGGAATTAAACCTCTTACTAAATGTCTTAATACATCAATTCTCTTAGTTTTATGAGATTCACATATCTTAAACTATGATGAATCCATTCTCGTTACAGTAAAGACAAGTCTTTGCAAAGGACCAATATATTTTGATTGTTACCCTAATTTCTCAGTATCTCTTAAGGATAAGAATATCCTTAGAGCCTTTACACTCCAAATAAAAACCCATAATTACAAAGTAGCAGATGGATCTATTCCTTTAGCTCTTGTTTATAGGATCCATTACAAATCCATGGCCTCCGCCTTTGGAGAAAATGCTTTTAAACATAGTCCACGAGGAGAAACACTTCTCCTTCAGACTGACATTTCCAGAGCAAATACAACAATTTCCAAATCTATTAATTGGAATCAAGTCACTCTACCAGAACAATGGGAACTAGAAAACCAAGTTCCCTAACAAGTTGTTCAAAATACAAATCCAACCAATGTTATTCAACATCTAGAAGGAAGGGTGACTATTAGGTTTCCTAGAAGATCTTTCGATTCAAGATCTAGCCCTTCATTTCATACATCCTATTCAAGGTCGATAGACCTTAATCCTAATATTCCACCTATAATCATTATTCCTCCAAGTACTTATAGAGACACTTCCATACGAGATACGACACCTTTACCTCCTAATACCCATAGAAATAATCCCAAAATACCACATGAACCGGAAATGAGTGGTCTAGATAATAGATCAGGGATTTTCAGGCTGGTTTACCAATGGAATCAACCCGAACCAATCCTAAAAAATACAAACTCTCCTCATCACTCTCTTACATATTCACAAATGATAGATGCTGAGCTTAATGTTTTAGAAAAACAATTTGAACCAAATAGGGCATTCCTTAACAAGGATTTTAATTCTAAAGACAATAAACAAATCAGAGAATGGTTTTTCAAAACCTTTGCTGACAAAGCAAAAGATATCAAGCAAAAATATTACGACTACATATATAAATATGAAGTCCATATATTTTTCTTTGATTGGTTAGAAGAACAATTCCTTGAACCAAAAGAAATAGTTGTTTTAGATCATCATTACAAGTGGAAACTTGATAATGGAGAAACCATAGAATCTAATCATCCACCTCTTAGGAGAATAAAAATACAACATGGAGAAAGCGAGGTTACTACTACTCCTTTTAGAGTTCCAGACAAAACATATTCCCTTTACACTTATAAGATTATTGAACAAAACAATTATACTAATGAACATTTGGTAACCATAGGAAAACGGTTGGATAGGATATAATCTACCATACAAAATCCTACCCGACTAACTACACCACAGTAGAGACTCTCCAAAAACCCATTTTTAAGGCTTTTGAATTCCCAAAAAACCTTAGCCTATAATTTACCAAAGCTATAGAACAAAAGAAAAAACTTTTAAAGAAATCAAAGCTAGATCTTGCTCCTATACTAGACACTCCTAAATTCCAATGACTAATTATTAAAGACACTCATGATCAACCCACTATTAGTACTCTGACAAAAACCTCTAGTGACTCTGATAATGAATTAGTCGCTGAGGTAAATAGACTCAATTTGAGACAACCCCAAAAACTTTATTATAGTAGAGCTACCCCACCTGACATCGCTCAAGAAGAATCATCGCAAAAAAATACAAAACAAATACTCTCCAGATGCCATTTATGAATGTAATATAGATGGTGTAGCCGAAAGCAATATCATGAATATTCTTAATAACATGGTAATGCTTGCTAATGTTTACAAAACACAGCAAGATGTTTCTGATCATGCTGTTGCTAATCTTTTAGTAGTCGGATTCACTGGACAACCAAAAGGTTGGTAAGATAACTATTTAACCGATGAATAGAGAATACAAATTCTAACTGCTTATAAAATAGATGACTTTGGACAATACATGGATGATAATCAAGGACATCTCATCCAATATGTGGTAAATACTCTTATTTACTCCATTCTGCAACACTTCATAGGAGACCCTTAACATATTAGAGATATGAACCAAGATCTCCTATCCAACATGCGATGCAAATCCTTAGGAAGATTTAGAGAATACAAAGAACTTTTCCTCCAAAAGGTTCTTGTTAGACCATATTGCAACCAACCATTTTGGAAAGAAAAATTCTTAGCTGGTTTACCCCAAATAATATGTGACCAAGTTAGGGATAGAATTAGAGAAGAATACAGTGGTCAAATACCTTATGATTTACTTTCTTATGGAGAAATAGTTTCTTACATTTATAGACAAGGAATCCAAATGTGCAATACAATCAAATTACAAAGACAACTCAAGGAAGAACAATCTCTCACCAACAAAAGTTTGGGAGACTTTTGTGCCCAATACAATCCCTCTTATAATGAAAAAACAAAACCAAAATGTAAATGAACTTGCCCTTCTAAGAAAGAAACAAAGAAACACCGCTACAAATCACTACCTCGGAATAATAAAAGAAGATACCAAAATAGACCTCAGATTGATAAGAAAAATTTTAAAGACATCAAATGTTATTCTTGTGGAATAAAATGTCATATTTCAAAATATTGTAGCATTAATAAAAGAATAAATGAACTTTCTTTAGATGACAATACTTTACACCAATTAAACAACATTTTTATAGAAATTGATGATCTTTTGATGAACTTCACGGAAGAAGAAGGTCTTAAGATAAATGAAATAGAAACCTCTTCAGAATTAGATTATGAAGACGCCTCTCCCGAAAAACACATTCTGAAATAAACATGTTAACAAAAGAAGAAGAATTCCTCCTCAGCACTACTGACAAAATAACTGACCTAGAAGCCTAAAAAGAATACTTAGATAGACTACATTCTTCTATGAATATTACCACTAAGACCAATACTTCCTACAATCTAAAAGACATCATGAATAGAAACAAAAAACCCCAGTCCAGACCCATAAATATTAGTGATCTCCAAAACGAAATAAAGCAACAAAAATTAGATATACAAGCCTTGAAAACAACACAATTAGAAATGAAACAAGAAATCTGTGATATAAAATCTCTTATCATAAAAGGAAATACAAAATTAGAAGATCAAAATGAAATCACTAATATGGCTGATACTTCTGACCAGGCCTTTCTTATGTTATTAACAAAAATAACATCTAGGAAATGGATAATAAATATAATGACAAATATCAATAATAAATTTATTATTGAAGTAACAACACTCTTTGATATAGGGGCATATCTCAATTATATCAAAGAATGCCTTGTTCTAACGAAATACTTTGACAAGACCTTCGAATCCTTAAAATCAGCCTCAGGAGACAAATTAAATATCCAATACAAATTGCTAGAAGCCTTAATAATAAAAGACCAAATGTCTTATAGAACATATTTTCTTTTAGTCAAAAATATGAGGCAACAAGTAATTCTTGTAACACCTTTCATACAATTAATCCAACCTTTCACGAGTTACTAATGAAGGAATTGAAACTCAAGCTCTAAATAGGAAAATCACTTTTAACTTTATAACAAAACCGCAGAAAAGGAGCTTAAATATTTTACAAGAACATTCTATTTCAGAAATAAATTGCCTTATAAAAGACAAGGAAAACTAGCTTGAATTCTTAAAAGAAGATTTAGAATTCAAAAAAATAGAAGAAAATCTTATAAAACCAAACATTATAGAATAAATAGCTTCCCTACAAAAACACATAGAGAAAACCATATGCTCTACTTTATCCAATGCTTTTTGGGAAAGAAAGAAGCATATTGTTGATTTGCCTTATGAACATGATTTTTTTGAAAGCAAAATACCTACAAAAAGCTTGTCCTACACAGATGAACCAAGAAGTTCTAAAATTTTGCCAAACAGAAATACAAGACCTCCTAAATAAAAAAACTCATAAGAAAAAGCCAATCGCCATGGAGTTGTTCTGCTTTCTATGTCAATAAAAATGCTAAACTAGAAAGAGGAGTTCCCAGACTAGTTATTAACTATAAACCTTTAAATACAACACTTAGATGGATACGATATCCTATACCCAATAAAAAAGACTTGTTTAACAGATTATGTAGATAAAAAACATTTTCAAAATTTGACATGAAGTCAGGATTTTGGCAAATACAAATCAGTGAAAAAGATAAATATAAAACGACCTTTACTGTCCCTTTCGACCAATACAAATGGAATGTTATGTCATTTAGCCTAAAAAAATGCCCCTTCAAAATTCCAAAGAATAATGAATGAAATCTTCAATCCTTATTCAGAATACATTATAGTTTACATAGATGATGTTCTAGTTTTCTCATCTAATATAGAACAACATTTCAAACATTTATTAATTTTCATAAAAATAATCATATAAAATGATCTAGTAGTTTCTCCTTCTAAAATTGCTCTTTTCAAGACCAAAATCAGATTCTTAGGTCATTATATCCATTTAGGCACCATAACTTCCATAGAAAGATCAATCTCTTTTACTGATAAATTCCCAGATGAGATTAAAGACAAAACTCAATTACAAAGATTCTTAGATAGCCTCAATTATATTATAGATTTCTTTCCCACTATTAATATCCTTTGCAAACCCTCACATCAAAAGTTACAAAAGGATCCTCCGCCTTGGACTTCAGTCTATACAAACATTGTCAAACAAATAAAGATTAATGTTAAAGATATACCATGTTTACTCAAATTTGCAAAAAACATATTTCAAAAAATTAGCTTTTCAAACCATACAATACAAACAAAACCCTTGCTTATTATGAGCAAGTTTGGTGAAGCGAATCGGCAATGTTCACTCACTTTGCTGATAGAAACAATACAGAAAATATTATATACTTCACTATATTTATCGGTAAAGTCATACACCCTTCTGTGGGGAGCTTCACCCCCATACACTCAGAAAATTTCAAGCCAGGCTTATCAAAGCCTACCATACTCCTCCGTATATACATCACACGGAACTACCAACAAGCTTGGTGGAATGTCTTCTTCGAGACAAAATACAAATTTCAACACACCTGGTTTATTATTTTTCAAAGACAACTTCCCAAAGACAAAACCTTATATCATTGTTTGACTCCACGAGTCAAACAATGATATAAGGTTTTCAGTGAACTCCATTACCAACACCGCATGATATAAGGTTCCCATGCCTTATGCATTTGTTTATAATATTCAGAATCTCTTGGGTAACGGCATGGGAATTTGAATACAATACATCCACTCGCCCGGGTGTGCGTTTTGTCTGAAAATATAAAACAAAATGGTGGGACGGACTCAAATTTCATGAACAAGGATCCGAAGTTGCGATTTAAGATATGGCTAAATAGCCAAAAAAATCAAATAACCACAGTCCCATCAAATACATATTTTTTATAAGAAAAATCCATTGCAAGTGTAGCATTGGCTGCGGTCTCTGAGCGGGGAATGCGTAACATCCTGAGAACAATGCTCCCAGAAGCGGAAGGATCACAATGTGGATCTTCCAAATCTCAAGATAATACAAATAGATCCTCACGGTCACATCACGGTGGAAACACCAATGAAGGCGGCTATGGGATCAACCAAACGAGATTAAATTTAAAACATCACATGCCAACATTGTTGGCATGACGCTTGAAGGCTATACAACGTAGCATAATAGACATACATTGTTCATGCACTATTCACTTTACATTGTTCATTCGGTATTGTTCACCAGGTACTTTTGTTCAACCTTTGTAGCACTTTCAACGTAGCACCTATTATAAATATATCCTCTCGGCATAGAAGAAGGGGACTCAAAATTTTCCAGATTTCTCTCTTCTTCCTCCTCTCCACTTATAAACCATCATCTCTTCCATCTCCACCCTCATCTCTTTCATCTCAAGCTCTCTTACCTTGTATCCCCTGGTTTTCAAAGTAAGTTTTTCATATACATAGTTTCATACATGGTTACCAACTTACATGATAGTTGATTAACTATTTCTTGTAATACAAACATCAATACTCCATGGAGTGCGGATTACCGCCCTGGTGGATAACTTGATGCTTTAGTTTTGCATCCTTCAATACATGTAATTTCAGCTTTTCGCTTTTATAATACAAGTTCATACCACCTTCATGGTTGGTTTTGTTTATGCATACTCTTACTTTATATTTTATATATTGCTTTTGCTCTTTACATTATACTTAATTCTCGCAATTTTATTTAGTTTATCTACAGTCTTTATACATCTCATTGTTCTTATAGATCTGTTAATCTCTTATACTTCCTTGTTCTCTCATATAGTACTCCGATCCTAACCCCTTTATGGTAAATATATATATATATATATATCTCTCTCTCTCTCGGTCCACTTCCATCTATTGGGCTACCAAATGGTGGTTGTGGATAGAAACTCCATCAAACCCCCCATTAACAATGGTGTTCTCTCTTTGTCGTGAAGTTGGGTGCTTTATATGTTGTCTACCGATGATTATAGCTGTTAAACGGGTGGGTGGGGTTGGGTTAGAGTCGGGTTGATAATGGTCCTACCCAAAATTGACCCATCAACCCATTTATAACCCATTTATGCCTAATATAAATTTTTCAACCCATGCCCCGACCCGACCCAACCCATATTAATAAAATATTTTCATATCTAACCAAATTTAGAAAAAATTATTCCTATGTTTTTTAAAGATTATATTACTAAAATACTTCCAAGCTTATTTCTTATATATATATTAAATGGTATTACTAAAATAGTTTTGTACAACACAAATTTAATGGAAAATTTTTATAATTTTAAAATAATTATTTAAAAAATCAAAATTTAATTATTTTTTTAAAAATTAAAATTATTTTTTAAATATAATTTAAAAAAAAAATTCTTCTTCTTCTTCTTCTTTGGCCGGCGATTGGCCACGGGCGAGCCTCGTCGGGACGTCAAGCGAGGCCTACGCCTCGCTAGATTTGCTGAGCTCAAGGCTCGCCGGCATCGGGCGAGCTCGAGCTCACCCCTCGCCGGAACTAGCGAGGCTCGAGCCTCTCCCGATGTCGAGTGAGCTAGAGCTCGCTGGATCTAGCAAGGCTCGAGCCTCGCCCAACGCCGGTGAGCTCGAGTCTTGCGGGATCGGCGAGGCTCAAGCACGGCCGGCGCTAGCAATGCCTCCGCCTTACCAGATCTTACGAGCTTGAGCTTTACGACGTCGGCGAGCTTGAGGCTCGCTTGGCCGGATCGCCGGTATCATCACGTGTCGGCGGCCGGAAGGAGGAAGGAGAAAAAAAAAAAAGAAAGAAAAAAAAGGAAAGAAAAAGAAAAAGAGAAAATTAAAATTAAAAAAATTATAATTTTGATTTTTATAAAAAAATATAAGGTTTTTGTTGAAAATGGGTTCTCAATCCAACCCATTTAAAACCCATAAAAACCCACCTATCTTAAGTCTTTAATTGTCAAGCCCATTTAATTACTTTTTTGTCAAAATCAAGTGACCCATTTTAACACCTCTACCGATGGTGTATGAAATGATAACACGTCTATTTTCTTCACCTAATCTCTTCCTATTCCTTCTTTCCGTGTATTAATATGCAGCTTGTTTATTGCTGCTCATCAGCAACAAATTGGATATTTCCGTTCAGACCGCTAAAATCGACATTTTTGACTTTTCATACATGATTTAGAAGTGAAAAATGGCATAAATGTTCCCTAACCTTGGCCTGTTGCGCAGTATCATCTGTGAACTTTTAATTTGTTAATGCAGCTTCCAAACTGCTACTAAATGTTTGATTTAGTCTCTAGAATACATAAAAAAATGTTCTACGCCATTTGAGTCAATGGAATATTTGCATGGAGCTTCCGAGATGGAGATCCGGAACCTGAAAGGAAGCTTTAATGACACCAGAGCTGGATGAAGTTACAGAGAACAGACGCTGCTGATGACCGATCGGTAGGATTTTGGAGGTCCGACTGCTCCGTTCATTCCTCTCTCTCTCTCGGTCAAAACGACGATTCCCACTTCCTTGGATTGGCTTCTCTTGAGAATGCCGCGTTTCGTCCCACGTGGCCTCGTCCTATTGGCTCGCACGTAGCTCTCGATGCAGATTTATCGACGCGCTTAGCCGCTGCTGCTTTTGTTTCCGCGCAATGGCGAGGTTCAATAGTCACAAAACACTTTTTCGTGATCCTTCTCTTTCACGCTGGTAATGCATTATTGGGAACGACAAGGACGGAACATCTTATGGAACAACAGTGAGGGAGCTCGTGAAAGCGTGGCCGCCTTTGTGCGGTTTGTCCCCATGCGATTATCAAATGCTAAGTACAAGAATCGGCGTCGATTGGCATATCGATTTTGTGGGATGAGGTTAATATGCCTTTTGGCACGCGTTTTTTTGTTCTATTTATTAAGTAATAGTGGCGAGCCCGGCGTACTCTGCCCTCCGTGATTCCAAACCTACTTTATGGCCCAGCGGCCCGTCAGTTCACGATCAACTTTTTCTCAAATCCTGTGTTCGAATAATGGGTATGCCGTAGCTCTTGACGTAGGACCCCGGATTCGAATTTGCCTAGATAACCGGATTCAATAGCGTGGTGGTTTGATCTTGGAGTGTGGTCTGTTTTGATATCACACAAGGTCATCACGAACAGCCATACTCATTCTCCAATGACGAAGTATAGAATCAGTGAGCGGCTAAGAATTGAAACAAACTCAATTTACTATGCACATCGCCAAAATGATTATCAATTGGTTAAGGTGTACTCCGCCGCTTTTTTGATTTTTTCTTTTAAAGTGGCTCACCATTCAATAACTAATCCCCTGCCGGATCAAGCTGATCCAACCATGACAATAACTTTTTTTTTCATCTCAAAGTTCGTTTCAGCCTGGGTAGAAACTTGGTTGAAATTGGGAACATTCTTCTTTGAGTGGCGGAAGAGCTTGGCCCATGTCTCTGAAATGCTTCCTCCGCAAATGATCGAGGGGGAAACTCTTCGTCTCCTGGTCAACCTCGAGTGGTATTTCGATCGAGCCTACACGGGAGGATCCTTCAGAAGGTTCTGCATGATTATAAAAAACAGATGGTGGGTTGGCCAGACCATACCCCACTTCCTGCTCCCTTCAAAGTTCATCAGAACTACCGAAGAACCACAGAATACTCTGAAGACCCAAAAGATTCCGATGGTGCACTGGATCCCCCATAAATTCCTCCTGATGAAGAGGGGTGAAATTGGGTGGGGAATGGCTTTTTGAAGCTCGTCCATAAACATGTTGAAACCGGCTATTCCGACAAAATAAGAATTTCAAAAAAAAAAAAAAAGACTGGTTTTGTCTAGAAATTGATAGACTGTGGAAAATAAATGTCTCTTTTTGTGGAAAAAAGACATCTCCCCTTCTTCGAGTATGTGTTTGTTGTCCAGTGAAGTAATATTTCTTCAAGATAGTCCTTTCTTAGACCTCCGGCTGTGACCGGCTCGGAGTAATCAACCTCGGAGAGGCACTGCTGGACCTGGCTTTTTCGAAAACTAGTCTTTCCAGAGAAATTTTGAACTTCACACGGACGACAACCATGGTGTCTTGATGATCTTTCCGAGGACAAAATTGGCATTGAAAGAACCTGGAATTATTGCTGTACGGTCAACGAACCGCCCCGGGCGTTCGATGATTTCTTCAGTCGGACCCATCACGGATCCCTTCATCAATTGTCAAATGTGCATCCAATTCATCATTGACACATGGGTCGATCGAATAAATGGTCATGGGCCATTCGACTATGCTGGCCCAAGGGTTGCTTCTCACATCGCCGACAGCAAGATCTTGGAACATGCAAAGTGGACCTGAGCCCTTTTCCGCTCTTCCATTGTTCCTCGGCGACCCCGCCGTTCGATCATCGCCACGGGCTATCCGAACCTCGTCCTGGCTGATCTTGACGATGCACGCAAAACGCCTTTGTGTAAATGCATCCGCGTCGCGTTACTCTGAGTGGAAAAAATCGTTGATTCGAATTTAAATTACCAAATCTAAATCAGAGACTTGATCAATGAGCTTGGAGCACCATTTGCTAAATCTCTACCATACTATTGAACTTTAGTCGTAGATGCTTACCGCAGAAAAAAAAAAAAGAAAAAAAAAAAAAACTTTCATTTAGTAGATCACTTAATACATAAAGTCAATAGAGATGGAGAAAAAAAAATATTTAATTTTTGTATATCCCTCTTGTTTAGTTACCAAATCACATTAATTTTAGACATGAAAATTTGCAAAAAATTCTTAGAAGTAGCTCCTTTCTTAAAATTTAATAAAAATAATCAGCTAGTTGTACTCTCAAATCTTGAATCAAGTGAGATCGATCAGCAGGTGCGTCGCCCAATGTCCATCAATCTCTTATTATTCTATTTGTTTTGATGTAATATAAAGAATAAGAAAAATCCGACCGTGGCAAGGTACAATATAAGAATTTGAGACATGGAGTTGTGTTATGCTTTGGAAAGAGATGAAAATATTAGCAAACAAACTTTTTCACGTGCTCACCACAATAATTACAAATATTAGATCAGAGTTATTTGAACACTCAACATTTAATAACCACAGCGACAGTTACATATACACACCACGACTATGGTCGTGGGTATGAGATAGCAAATACCATACTAGACATTACTTTTAAGCGAACGATGGCTTGGAATGGAGCTAGCGGCTAATTTCTCTGAGTCTCTAGGTCCAGTCTAGATTATTCAATCTGATCCACGCTTCATTTTTTTCATTACTAATTGGCCCCTGTCCAGACCCCATAATCCCCAAAGACCCAGTGGCAGGCCTCGATTTGACCAGGGCTCGACCCGAGCGCAAGGAACGCCTCGTGATTTGGACTCCAAATCGACGTGTCCATGTGACAGAGGGCGATGCCATGGTTGATCTTGGCCTTGGACACGGGATCCAGTATATCCGCTTCATAAACTCGGAGGGTCGGAAACGTATGGCAGTAATAGACCATGTAAGGAAATATAGTCTCGTGGCATGCCACGGGCGCACTCGATTTACTCCCGTCCAACCTTTTCACTCGTCCAATCAAGATCTCACGCTTCGACCCTTCGACGCTCTCCGTGGAGTGAAGCTGGATGTCATGGCCTAGTATTGAGGTGGCGAAGTCGATCATGCCCTCAACAGAGCTTACACATCGCTTGTTCTCACCTTGGATTGGCGCTTGCTCGCACTGGCTGAGTGTGCGCACCATGATCTTCTCCATATTGGAATCGTCCCCAGCATGGAAGATTTGCTTCAGCTCGCCGAGCTTCGAGGTGGAGAACGGTAATCCAGAGGAAATTCTGCGTGGCAAAAACGACCTTTTGGGAGCTTTGACACGAAGATCCGGCATCCGGATCATATTCCCACTCCTCAGCATCGATTCCCGGAAGTATTTGCCAGGCTCCACGCCTCTGTTCACGTGCATGCCACCTGCCGGTGTCGTGGCACTAATTTCGACCCTGTAGCCAACTGGATAGTGTGGTGAGGCTGGGAAGCAGAGCAGTTGTGCTGCCCTGCAGAAAGATGAGAGGCGATCGGAGATGGCACCTTTAGCCACGAGCTGGGCAAAAGGGTTGTTTCTGCAGCAGTTAAGGGTGAAACTTTGGATGTGAGCAGTGGCGGTATGGCAGGGCTGCTAGTGATTTGTTCAGTCCAGTAACGGACAAGGTATTCTTTGGGAGGGATTGAATTGGCATCGCCGGCAAGGGAGTTAAAGTTGGCGGTGGTTCTCGCGGTGGTGGAAACAACCTATAACGGGACAAAAGAGAAAATCAGTGAGCGACTAGAAAGTTAGCATCATGCGACCGACCTAGGATAGTTCACCCCGTTTAAAAGAAATTAAAATTCAATTTACAACTCAGTCATAAGACAAACAAGGCTACGTCACAATCGCAATACGATGCCAAACAGACTTGGTCAAATATTTATGCAGCATATACATGGGATATGGATGAAACTGCAATGAACGTGCAAATGGTCGTAAGCAAAGTAGCAAGAAGTTATGCCCGCGAGATAACAAGAATGAAATCAACTTTTGAGGATAGAATAGATAGCATGATAAATATTTTTAACAAATCCTTCAACTTATGTCCACAATTTGAATGATAATAGTAATTTTTTTCTTTGTCAATACATCATATCTGGCTTAGCATAAGTAATGGAGACTTACACTACGTTATAAAAACAAGCGAACACATAAATCTCCTATTTATTATGGCATTATATATGTCTTTCACTTCGTGATTCGTGTTTCGCGTGTCTCTTTTAACATACATAGGAACATAAACAAGAGCAACGAACTATGAGTGTTAATGCATGCGAAGTTTGTAAATAGGATGAGCAGTGATTATGGTGTGTGGAAGGGGAGGGAAGAGAGCTTGAGAAAACTAACATGGATTGACAACAGCAGGACGAGGAAGAGGGAGAAGAGAGACATTTTGATAAAACTGATCTCGCTCATTTCTTTAGAGGGAATGCTGATGTTGTTGGAGGGTTCGCTTGATTGAGCACGAAATTTATAGGACTGATGGTCGAGAGATCGAGAGAGAGAGAGATTCCCTAGGACAAATGGATGAAACGAAAGAAACAAAACTTGTAGTGTTAGTTCAATATGTAGTTAATTAGAGTTTTATATCAAATGTTCTCTGTCAAGCGAAAGAAATAAAACTTAATAGTTATTCTAGTTCAACTTGCAATTAACAAGTATCATGTTCTGTTTGATTCTTAGACAAATCTGTAATGCCAATCGAGTAATTACTGTTGATACATGGGCTTGTACTTGCACAAATGGGGTGATTTGAACCTAAGGCTCGAGTGAGGTATATCATTGCAATCCCTTGACTCTATTTATTGTTAAAAAAGGGTCATGATTTCCTCTTGCTCAGTCTTATGATTGGTTAGTTACATATACGAATATCGCCGTTATTGAAATTTAACTGAGTATACATGTTAATGATGTCCATAAGTTATGACCTACTAATCAAAATCATGATATAAAGGAAAATTTAAAATATAAAAAATAAGTTGGTGTCTAGGGACTCCTAAGCTCAAAGGATAAGTTGGTCTGTGGGGAACTCCAAAGTTCTAACTAAAAAGAGCGAGGCATTAGATTTTTGTTGGACTCTAATCATTCTATCATCACGTGGAATCTATAAGGCGTTTGAGCACAAAATAAGAGAAGGTGATGGGAAAGCCCGCGTAATTGGTGAAAGGATGGAATAGAATAGGCATAAAAAAAAACACTTGAGAATTAGCTAGAGACAAGAACAACTTAGGTAGTAAGTTATATCGATCTACTTGGAATAGACTTGATTAAAGAAAACCATCCATATATGCCTCAGATAGGACATGTCTTCGGTTATGAAAAACAAATGGAATAATGCAATATGCTGATATTGTAAAGGACAACTCTTCCTTAATAATGTGATTAAAAAAGAAAAGAGCATCCATCTATACCTCAGATCGGACAAGCCCTGGTTAATTAATCAAATTGTGCAGTAATCCGATAAAAGTTCAAGATGGGAAACTATGATTTCACGTGTAGATGAGGTTCTCCCCGCCGCCTTCATATCTGTGCATGCCCTCCAATAGATAAACTGTGTTACTAGCTAACTAGTCATGAATTAGGGTTAAAGTCGTTGTGATAAGATGCCATTATGAGTAACCTAATTATAATCACTTCTACAAGAGATAAATGAAAATCTCTAGGAAGTGTGCTTACTTTCCAGGGATTAGGAAAGGAAAGGACTAATTGGTTCATTGGCAAAATGAAACTACATTAGAGAATATGCATAACCCACGTTTTCTATCATATGATGTTTTGGTGGAAATAATTAACCATATGATAGGATATATCTCTCTATGTGATTCTTGGTTCCCATGAAGAACCCTAAGCCAATTTATCCAGACTCCACAATTTCACTAGTACTCTCCATATGCAAATAGCCTATCCACCCAATTCACTGTGACTTCTCAATCAAAGCCTAAGAACTTTTATCCAAACGAATTCGATTATCTTTGTAACTCGACCCAGTGAACTGAAAAAAATGGGAAACAATTTGCCTATTGCAAATCTAGAGATTGGTAAGTCAGAAATTGGAGTTCATTTGTTTGAATTCCAATAACCGTGTACAAGCTGCTCTAGTCAGAACCACCTGCGCAGACCACTTGGACTATTCATGACGCTCGCAGGGTTTTCTATAGGCTTCCAGGTGACCAAGCCTCTGCTCTCACGCCGTCGACTCGTAAATATAGTAACTTGGTCCCCATGCGATCTCGATGATCTCTTTTGCATCCCAACGACAGTATACATCTAAAGACCCCGTATTTATCGATGCACAGTCCATAAAGTTTGGGATCGCATGGACAAATGCGGGTCCACCCCGGATGTGTATGGTATCTTTAATTGGACTGGACATCTTCTCTGTTGACCCCTCTTCGCCGTTGTCAATTTTGCTGCTACTATTCATCCAGGACACATGGGTCGATCACTGCCGAGCCAGATAAATGCTTATCCAAGAAACGAGGACATCGTGAGTGCCATTCACAAGCGATGCAGGCCCAAGGGCTGCTCTAATCTTAGCCCACAACAATGTCTTCGTAGTAAGGTGATGCTAGAAAGATCCCGTCCGTTTCCGCGGCAATTTCAACTAATTATAGGCCGTTCATTATTCCATACGTAATAAAAATTTTGGAGAAATTCGGTAAAAGGTAAAAGTATAGCTATAAACATAGAGATTTCTCAATCATATGATCGGACCGATCGAAGGGCTTCAATCTGCTCCATTCGTCAATTGACAGATTTGACGGTACTGAGGGCTTATTAGGCTGGAATAGAGGTTGGGGGTGTCCCTATCACAAATGTGTGTTCACCCCTATTAGTTTTGTAAAATTTTTGTCGGACATTATAATCCAAACTATCAAGTTGGGACTCTTCACCACCGGTTTTGCAATCTACAATTAATTAAAGTTTCATATCAAATGTTCTACGCCAAGCGGAAGAAATAAAACTTAATTAGGTTTTTTTTTTTTTTAATATAACTTGCAATTAATAAGTATCATATCGAATATTCTCTGCCTTCTTTTGTTATAAAAAAAGGTCATGATTTCCTCTTGCTCAATCTTCTGATGGGTAAGTTACATTTATGGATATCACCCACAAGAAACACATATGTTTCAAATTTTGAAGGGAAAGTGTAAATAAAAGTTAGATTTGGATAGAATTTCCTCCTAAAAGATTCTATCGATTGGAGATACACTGCCATCAGTCTTGCGTTTGAGCACAAAACAAAGTAGGGTGATGGGAAAAAAGCCCATGAGATTGATGAAAGGCTGGAAGAGTATAAGAACAAACACTTCGGAATTAGCTACAAACAAAAACTATTTAGGTAGTAAGTCACATTAATCTAACTGATAAAAACGCGATTAAAGAAAAGCGGTTATCTATGCTTCAGACATGGTAAGTCTTGGTAATGCAAAACAAATGGCTTAACACAAAATGCTAGTTTCGCAAAAGGACAAGTCTTTTGTATTAATGTGATTAAACAACAAAAGGGCATCCATCTGTATCTCATATTGGACAGCTATCGGTTAATTAATCAAGTTGGACAGTGATCTGATAAATTTTTAAGATGTGAAACTTTGATTTTCCATATATGTGCATGTACTCCAGTAGAGAAACTCTGTAATTGGGTAGCTAATCCTGAATTAGGGTTAAAGTCATTGGACGCCATTATGAGTAAACCTAATTATAATCACTTCCACAAGAGATAAATGAAATCTCTAGGATGTGTGCTTACTTTCGAGGGATTAGGAGAGGAAAGGACTAATCGGTTCATTTACAAAACGAAACTACATCAGATAATAGGTATAACTCGTATTTTCTATCGTATGATGTTTTTTGATGGAAAAAAATGCCCATCTAATAGTATATATCTGTCTATGTGGTTCTTGGATCCCATGAAGAACCTTAAGGTGATTTCTCCAGAGTCAACAATTTTACTAGGACTGTCCATATGCAAATAATCTATCCACCCGATTTCCCATGACTTCTCAATCAAAGCCTTAGAACTTTTATCCAAACCTGCCAACAATGATAAAATTAGGGCTCAAACGATTTATGAGGCTCATAGGGCGTTTCATGAATCTTTAGATAACTGAGCCTCTATGCTCACGTCCTTAGCTCATAAAAGATAATAGGAACTTCATCTATACACTTTCTCAATGATCTCTCTTGCATCCCAACGACAGAATACGTAGAAAGAACCTGGATTTATCGATGCATGGTCCCACCCCTGTTCTGTACGATTTCTTCAATTGGACTCGACATCTTCTCTGTTAAGCTCTGTTCACCAATGTCAATTTTGCTTCCACTATTCATCGTGGCCACATGGGTCGATCACTGCCAAGCCAGAAAAATGCTCATCCAAGAAACGAATACATCAGAAGTGGCCATTCAGCGATGCAGGTCCATGGGCTAAGATTGTTAAAAGATAAAAGTATAGCTACAAACAAAGAGATTTATCAATCGCATGACAAATTGGGTCACTTATATAAACAAGGAAATAGACAGTGACAAATATTTATCTTAATTGAAAATGTTACATGTCCTCCCATACATATAGGATCTTTCGTGAAATTGTGAACTGTATAGCTGATATTAAACTTGAGATTTACCTCAGCCGTAGCTCTTTTGAAATAAGTTACAGTCATGTGCATAATGGATGGGTGATGTCTGATGTATGCCGGACTATCTATAGACATAGGGTAGATATTTGGTGATTGACGATGGGATAAAGAAATGCCACGTGCTTAGTTGTTGAAATATGATGACGGACGATTGATAGCTGCCCGTATGAACTTTAGCAACAACTTTTTCAATGGAGACACTTTGAATATTACTCAAGGTGCTAAGGTAGTTAGCATCAAAGGCGCACGTTGTAAAAAAGCAATTGCTATTTAGAGCCCCAGTCATGGAATGGCATCAACAGTTGCATAATCCTTAAAACACGACTAGCACAATTTAATGAAGTATGGGCAAAGTGATCTACGAGAATAAAGGATCATGGACAAAGCCAGTAGTAGGTACTAGAGTAGACTTAACTACCAAACAGTTATCATACATAGTCATCCAATTAGAAGCCACCCGACAAATCAATCAAAATATTATCTTTTTATCTTTGCTTTTCCTATATTGTGCTTTAATTTTCTTTGCTATAGCTTTTAGATTCTCCTCGTCAATTAGATTATGACGTGTTTTTGTATCTTGGTACATCATTGTTGATTAAATTCCAGTATTGTATCTTACTATCCTAGTACATTGTCGTTGATTAGATTCCGACTCCACATCTTACTATCCTTAATTTGGGTCGTTAATTAAATTCCAACATAGTTTGAGACTGGTCTTGTAACTTTTTTTGCCTTGTTATTGATTAAATTCCAACTTAGCCTAAAATCAATGTTGTTTGGACCAAAGAAGTTCAATTCCTTATTGCATAAGATGTCCATTGTCTGGAATTGGCACATAACCTTTGTCCTCTTTAATAAAATCAAATAATGACTTCCGGTGATGGATACATTATTGTGAGAGCAATTCTAGCAAAACAAAAGTAAATTTAGTTTTTACATTTTTATCATATGAGAATCATTCATGTGAAGTTTTTAGGATTTTAGAAGTCTAATCTCGTATTATGGGTTCTTATTGAATTATTTTTGTACAATGACAAACGCTTAAAGAAACAAAAAAAGAAAAAAAAAAAGAAAAAGCAAGCAATAATCTGATGATATGTAGTTTATGTAACCGAGAAAGTGCAAACAAAAGATAAATGCAGAAAAGTTTAAAAGCAAAATTCTGAGGAAAAAAAAGTTGGAAGTGCCACTTCAGGATTGAACCAGGCAGCACTTGTTTCAATGTCAAGCGTATCAAAACGATCCCAACGAAAGGACTGGGCCAATTGAACTTTTTGCAGCTTTTCACTTTTTCCTTTTATCGAAAAACACTTCATTCTTATCTGTCTCTCGTTTATATAATAATAATACCGTGAAAATAGTTAAAAATGAAAATAGTTATTGGTCCTCATTGAAAGTTGAAGAAAATTCTCGAAGATAGTAACGCAAATTGAGAGACAGGAGTTAGGAAGATCTCTAAACACAAAGGACAAGAGAATGCAAAAGACTTGAACATGTACTCAAATCAAAAAAAAAAAAAAAAAAAAAAAAAAAAAACACTTGACATTTATTGACCATAACGACTGTCTCACACCAAACACAAACACATTATTGATATCAGATTCAGATACTATATTAGACTGTAATGCAAAGCAAGAGAGGCTTTCGGTTGGAGGTAGCTAGAGACCAAGTTCTCTCTTGATCACCAGGCCGAGCCCATGTTTATTCCATCTTGACCACATTTCGTTCTTCCATTATGACTTGGCAATTGTCCATATCAGGCTATTCTCATATATCCAATGGCAGACCTCGATCTGGCCAGGACCCGATCCAAGCAACAGAAATGACTCGTGGGTAGGGCTCCAAGTTGATGTGTCCATATGACAAATGGCGACACCGAGATTGATCTTAGCCTTGGATTTGGGATCTAGTACGTCTGCTTCGTAAACTCGGACGTTTGGAAATGCATGACAGTAATAGACAATGTAAGGAAATAGACTCTGGTGACAGGCCACGGGCTTGCTCCCTTCGCTGCCCTCGATCCTCTTGACCACCCCGATCAAGACCTCCTGCTTCGACCCTCTGGCACTCTCCGTGGATCGGACCATGACGTCATGACCCAAAACCGAGGTGGCGAAGTCGATCATATCCTCGATGGAGGCCACACACCTCTTGGTTTCGTCTTGGAGTGCTGCACCCTCGCACTGGCCTAGCGTTTGCGCCATGATCTTCCCCATAGCGGAATTTTCAATAGCATGGAAGATTTGCTTCTGCTCAGTGAGCTTCGAGGTTGAGAACGGCAGTTCGGAGGAAATGCAGCGAGGCAAAAATGACATTTTGGGCAAGTTATCCCGGATGTCGGGCATTGGCAGCACATTGCCGCTCTTCAGCATCGACTCTCGAAAGAACTCGCCCTGCTCCACGCCCCCATTTACTTTCATGTCATCAGTTGCCACAATAGTATCGGGGCGACGGTAACTTTTTTGGTATGCTTTCTTATCATCTGTCGCTGCGACCCCATCAGATGATGAGTTCATGAAGCAGAGCAATTGCGCCTCCTCGCAGAACGATAGGAGGTGGTCAGAGATGGCGCCTTTGGCAACGAATTCGGCGAAGATGCGCTGACGCGGCCGTCAGAGGTGACGCTTTGGTGAAGAGGATTGGTGGCTTGGGAAGGTTGTTGGTGATTTGCTCGTTCCAGTAATGGACAAGGTATTCTTTGGGAGAGATCGAGGAGCCTCGCCGGCGAGGGAGTCGGCCCCGGGAGTGGCCCTAGCAACGGTGGCGAGGACCTATCGCAGGACAATCCACAAAAGAAAATCAAAGTGACTGTGAGCTAGAAGTTTATATAATCACGATTAGAATGGACGTCATGGACTTAAGTAACTGTGTAATGACATAATTATGGAAGTAAAATAGACAAACGGATACTTGTAACGAACATATAAAAAAGTACAAGTCACGTGACGTGAAATTAGAACCACATAATAGCATGATTGGAATTATCTTTACAATAAACATAGATGACCCAACAATTTATTCCTAACAATCATGAACATATGTTATTTGATGCTTGTGTCTAAAAGTAGTAACGTCATGCTCAACCACTTAAATGACTTTTGCAACTTACATGCTTTCATATTATCAAAGCATTATATGTTCACTTGATTATCTACATTTCGTTCACATTTCTTTTTTTCTTCTTTTTGGTGACGTAGGATCCGCCGAGCCCAACTTTCGCTTACGCTAAGCCAGCCTATGACTCGTAAAGTGCGCAGTGCACTTCAAACCAAGTGTCAATACTTGAGGGGAAGCTAGCATAAGACCCCACTACCATAGTCCCCCACTTAAGACATGTTAGTAGCTGCAGAGTTTCAACCCCAGGACCTCTGCAATAAAGTGCCCAAAGCCAAACCAACTCAGTTGTGGTGGGTTTTCGTTCACATTTCTTTGTTAGCCTAAAGAACACATAAACACAATTGATCTACTGACATGCGTTAAGATAACCCAAACAAGATATACATGTTGGACGCAAATTGCAAAACCCCAAGATCTCCATAACCAGAATAAGAACATGCATAATTGAGTAGAAAGATTAACGCATCTGGATCCATCGAACATAAAACGGAAGCAGAAAAAGGGATTACCCACATATAAAGGGGATCCACGCATCAAGTCATTCTCCTCTATCGCCCTCCGTATCACTGGCTCAATGAGGCGGCCCCCCTCACATGTAGCGTTAGGTAAACGCCCCTTAGGTGAGGATACGGGTGAGAATTAAGGTTAAAGGAGAAACTTGAGCACTATTTATAGAGTTTCCAGTCAGTCCCCCTCATTACGGGCCAGGCTCAACTCGGCCCACACTTAAGCCCATATTAGACTAATTAAGAAACCTTCTATCTCACCTTAGACCAACCCTGTTTTACGGTAACCGTAAAAACAGTAAATTACAATATTAATTGATTTAGTCAACATTAGGAAAACTCTTACATTCTCCAACTTGGACTATATTAATTGAAATCATACCATATGTGCGCACATTTGGTCCAGAGATAATTCTTAATAGTTAATCCTATCTCATAAAGTCTTAAACACCGAATCATGGCGGTAACTACATGTATACACACAGAGCCTTCCATGGTCACGAATGTTCTTAACTTTATTGATATAGATTCAATATGATAGTGTGTCAAATGGATAACATCTCTCATAGAGAGATCTCATTTGTCAATTACCATTCTCTTACCTTAGGCGACACAAAAATTTGTGCCACTAGAGAATGCTTTATGGTTCCAATGAACCCACATATGTCTTGTCCTTATGGTTAACCTTTCTTTATGTATCACAAGACATATGCACAAGGCTAATAACCGGATGCCCGGATGCCCCTAGCCTTCACTCAAGGTTTATACAATTCCTTGAGACTTTATCAATATGTATTCAACATAATAACAATACATTCAAAAATATTTTATTGAATGCAAAAGTTAATACATATTAAACCATTACAAAGTGTAACGAACATAGATGAAACATTTATCAGAATAAAGCCAAAATAGTTCCCACTAAACAACAGTATCCGAAGATACTCCTAGGCCCATGTTAATGGCATGTCACTCAAAAACACATGGGCGTAGGTCTTTAGTTAGTAGATCTGCAATCACATCATCTGTGAATATATGTTATATTATAAGTCACCTTTTTGTACCGTTTCTTTATGGTAAAAAATATTTGACTACCATATATCTAGATCCCTTAAGACCTCTGTAGTAAATAAATAATGCTACAAATTTGTTATCTTAATACAACCGTATGGGTCTATCAATCAAGTTAAAACGATCAACTCCGTTATGAGGTTCTGGAGCCTAATAGCCCAAGTAACGACCTAAAAGAATGTTACTAACACTGCATATATAGTAGAAGATAACATATAACTTTATTTACTGCACTTCCTACTAACATAAATTTGTATATTGTTATTGATATTATATAACATCTAAATACCCTACTAACTGTCTGTAAATTAACATATATTCTGTTGTCCTTTTAAGTACCTTAAAACCTTTTGGCAGCAACTCAGATCGCGTCCTGGATTCATCTTATATCTGCCTAAAAGTCCCATCTCAAATGCAATATTTAGTCTAGTGCAAATTCTAGTATACATTATACTTTTAAGAGTACTGACATAAGGTACATCATTTAATTAGATTTTCTCAATATCTAAATAAGGACAATGTAATAGATTCAATCCATCACCCTTAACAACAGGAGCAACTTCTGGTTTGCAATAATGTATATTGAATATTTCCAATATACAATCAACAAATGTCCTCTAAGTAAATCTAATATAATATGGCAAAAACAATCCTTACAGACCTCTGTATAAATGATATAAGATGTCTCAAGGTCACAACTTGTAAGCAAAACATCATGTACATAAAGTATGAGAAAAAATAAATTTCCTCCCACTGACCTTGCAATATATTGAATTACTTTGTTCCCAATTGAACAAAATAATAACACAATGAAATTTTAATAATATTGTCTGGAAACTTACTTAAGACCATGAATTAGAACTTTTCAGTCTACACACAAGTTTACTTGAATCTGCTGCAAAATCATCCAGTTGCACAATAGATATTTTGTATCTATTTGGCGTAACTTTATATCAAAATAAATTATTAATGCCACGTTCACTCTAAAAGAATATTTAAAGAAATAATTATTTCTTCATTATAAACAATCCACCCCTCTTTCAAAGTGAAAAAATTATTATCTTTTTTTATGTCATTTAATTATATACTTAATTGAGAACAATAAACGACATTTATATAAGTTGTTAAAACAACCATGTAGTGAATATTGTAATCTTGCTCTCACAAATAGACTATATAGTATGATGATATAACTGATTGTCTTTCCCAAACAAATCTCCTTAATAAAGCTGCAACCACTTCATTCTGCACTTGAGAGGTTTAAGAAATTTCATTATAAACTATATCAAGAATAGTACCTTGAATCTCAACAAGTTTAGTCTATGGTATAGGAGATTCCATAATTATCTGTATAGGTAAAGACAAAATCATAGTAACTTCCATCATATTATTATCTTTAATAGTCGAGAGTAACTATCCTCTACAATTACGTCAATCTTTAGAAACTTTAGAGTATGTGATTTCATAATTCTTGTACCTTCTTTAGGGTCATAAAATCAATACCCCTTTTGTATATGAAAAAATTGCTTTCATAATATCAGCCCACAAAAGATCAGATAAATTAGTCTTACTAATCATACTCATCACTTTGTTCAATATGGTACATTTATGCCTTTCGGCCAAATCTCTTTGTCAGGATTTTCAGGTGTAGTAATTAAATTACCACCCCAGAATCTACCAAGTATTTGACAAATAATCATTTAAGTTATTTCACATTTTCATACTTACCAAAATACTCATGGCCACTGTTAAACCTGACAACCTTTTAAGACCTTTATCTCGGTCATTTTCCTTAAATAGAAAATTTTCGGAAACAACCTTTTAACCATATACGAGATGTATATGTCATTAGAACTTAAACACAATCTTTGCAGATGTGTCCTAATTTCAATATCAGACAAGACATAATTTCAAGCAACTAAAGCTTCCATCATCTTATAGCAATGCAGTCCGTAGGCAAACCTTTTTTCAAGTGTTCCAGAATGAAACGCTTCATGGATAGTAAGTAAAATTCAATTGCTCTTTTCTCAAGCAACAAATCATATGTCCACAACTTAAAATTTGAAGTAGTAAAAACCTCAATAATAATGAAGTTATTAATTACAGAAAGGATGACTGAAAAACAAACAATATATATAATTAGCATCATGTGAGTACTGTGTAACTTGATGTACAAGTATACATCTAGAGAGTTACATGCAAAATCACATAATTACCTTTGGGCAGAATACATGACATGCAATTGTACACTCCCCACATGATAAGGGTTATGAGAATATATTCCAATCTTCGTGAATTTATCACATTTGGGCATATGAACCATTAGGATCGATCACTCCTCCACCACACTATCATGTATCCCTCCATGAATTAATACACAATCACCTCCTTTGGGAGTATAACTATGCATTAGATCAGGAGACATCCCAATTATCATACGAGACCGAAATTTCTCAAACACAATCAAGCGTGCCACTTTGGCGGTCACTACTCAATTGAATCATTGAAATTCTCTCATACCAGAGATATAAACTTTACTCCTCACATACATGTGATTTTAAGTTTAGTGATAGGGGCAGCATATCACCAAAATCACATATCATGCTAATTACATTGTTTTATTCATTAATAAAAATTAATCATATATATATACAGCGAACTTGAAAGACAGATTCCAATGAGATCATTAATCACAGTAACACAAGAAACTTCTCATAACAGAGAATAAAACATCTCTTATGCATCTCAATTACATATTACCATAACAACATAAAAAGAATGCTGATCTAAAATATCTCTCACAAATTAACATCAATAGTAAAATAGGGTACACCAAATCGACAAGCTTGATAGCTGATCCATTATCACTTATGAGTTCATAGGGCAAAAATGACTCCAAGGCCAACAACTGATTTATTAATCAATTTTAGGTAACAAATATCATTATTTCAACTAGTGGTCTATAAATTGAGTCAAACCATAGAACTAAATATCTAAACTATAACAATAGATACTATTGCTCTACATAAATATTGTTATACTCATTAACCATAAAAATATTCAACTTGATAGATATTAACAAGTGACCAGATGAGTTCATGTACAATATGCAGTAACTTAATCGACATGCATTACCCACATACAGTAGATATGTTAATCAGTACAATCAATTTGGTCACGAGTTCTTAAGACGCCAATCATTCAAAGATTACCAGCATGTTAAGGAGTATGCTTGAGCAACAAAAGTTTCATAACCTTTATTGTTTCTCATTATCTCAAGATATATTCAATTACTATCTCATAATGATTGTATATGATAATATACCTATAACCCAACACTTGTATTTCCAAAATCACAGAAAAAATATAAGGAAAAATACGCAAAAATTCATTTAAAATACACGTATTTTTCGTATGTATTTTCACATCCATAAAATTATCAAACATATAAAATAAATATACCACGAGATATGAAATCACCATATGAGTCCAACGCGCCAGCCACGCGCCGATCGGAGCCTCCACGCGCCCACACGCGCCTACTCGGGCCCACTGTGTGATATTGTCCGCTTTGGACCCTGAGTCCTCATGGCTTTAAAACACGTCACGCAGGGGTAGAAGGCCATCCCTCGGGCCTTCCCTCTCCCAAGCCATGATATTGTCCTCTTTGGGTCACCCGCCCTAGTGCGGACGAACCGATATCCCAGCTACGGTCTTTTCCCTCAAGGCTTTGTTCTCAGCACATCGGAAGCATGTGTGAAACGCGTCACACAAGTTAAGAGGGACCCAAGCCTTACAAAGGCTCCCATGACTCCCCCTTTAAGCGATGTGGGATAAGAGGGAGAGGGATCCCTTCCTTGCGCACGTCCGGGGACTGAGGCGCGGACGCACCGCCATCCCTCCTCCCCGCGCACCGCCGCTCGGGCCGTCACACTCTCCTTCCCTTAACAGAACAGCGTCCTCGCTGTGGCCCCACACGCTGCGGGAGTCGGCTCTGATACCATATGTTGGACGCAAATTGCGCAACCCCAAGATCTCCATAACCAGAACAAGAACATGCATAATAGAGTAGAAAGATTAACGCACCTAGATCCATCGAACATAAAGCGGAAGCAGAAAAAAGGGATTACCCACATATAAAGGGGATCAACGCATCGAGTCCTTCTCCTCTATCGCCCTCCGTATCACTGGCTCAATGAGGCGGCCCCCCTCACATGTAGCGTTAGGTAAACGCCCCTTAGGTGAGAATAATGGTGAGAATTAGGGTTAGAGGAGAGACTTGAGCACTATTTATAGAGTTTCCAGCCAGTCCCCCTCATTACGGGCTAGGCTCAACTCGGCCCACACTAGCCAGCCCATATTAAACTAATTAAGAAACCTTCTATCTCACCTTAGACCAACCATGTTTTACGGTAATCGTAAAAACAGTAAATTACAATATCAATTAATTTAGTTCACATTAGGAAAACTCTTACAATACATATTATATATATATATATATATATATATATATATATATATATATATATATAATATTATGAGGTTTAATTTTGATACACACTAACATCTTTAGCTTCTTGCATGCGTAAAGAATAGTTCTTATGAAGCCCGGGCTCCCCATTTGATCCGATAACCTGTGCACTCTAAACCAGTATAGAGAGATTAGGTTAACAAATAATGGATGAGAAGTAATTTCCAATGGAGTAAATGGCCGCAAATTTTTTTCTGCAATTCTTAGGTAAGAAGTATATACTAATTAAGCACGAGATAACGAATTAAACATATAGCCCTGTCTTTGCATGAAAACAGAGAGAGAGAGAGAGAGAGAGAGAGAGAGAGATGGGCAGTTGGGTACGCATGGAGAGTAAAAGCTTGACAAATTACTGACATGGAGAGAAGAGAGGAGGAGGAGGAGGTGGAGGAGGAGGGAGGTGAGAGCCATCGTGCTGAAACTGTTGTGCATGTATTTGTTCAATCAGGGAGCGGAAATGCTGATGATTGTTGGAGGGTTTGGTTGATCGAGCCAGAAATTTATAGGACCAGAGATTTGATAAGAACAAAACGGATAAAGCGAAAGGAACAGAACCACTGTGTTTCTAGTTCAACACGCAAATGGTTTTCCCTTTATAATTACAAATAAGTATTTGGCGTCGTGTGCGGGGACTACTCCCGCTGGAATCAACATTATAGTGTTTCGTCCGAAATCCACACATTATGCACATGAATGATTATGGAAAATAGGAATAAGTGCATCAGGTTTTTCGCTTTTCCAGAAGAGTGATACTATTTCTTCTTTGTGTTTTTATGTTTTGAAAACGATATGAATTATATATGTTATAAGTTAAGAAATAGCATCTGTTGTTGCATAAAATAGGATCGAACATTTATTGCCATTTTGTTTGTTTAAAATGGGGAGTCATCCTTTAACTTCAGTTTGAATCGATTGCTTGTAAATGGTTTGTGAAACCTTCTATGAAAGAATCATGAAAAAGTTTATGATTTATGAATGTGGTTTTTGAGGCGCTTTAAGATATATATATCGAATAGTGAAATGTCGTGATTTGGTTTTTAAACTTGAATTGTGAGAAGGATTTTGATTTTGATTGTGGATTTGTGGAGATTGAGGTTAATGGATTATGCTTAGTGTCTCTATAAACCCATTGAGGGCATGTAGGTATGCGCATACTAAATTATAATATTCTTATGGGTCGAGCCATCGACTAATAATTGATGAAAACCTAATTAAGGGAAATTTTGGTTGCCTTGTCACGAACATTATGCGTGATCATTGACACAAAAGTGTAATTGAGTTCTAAGATTTGTCAAAATGATACAATTAGGTCCTTCCACCAATTAGTTCAATTTGGCTAACGCTTCTTTTATTATTTTATTAAGATACATGCATCAATCAAGTGCCACATTAGGAAAAAAGAAATCAAAAATTTTAAAAGATAAATTTTAAAATTAAAAAAAAATGAATAGAAAAGGATGATTGGGGGAAAAAAGAACAAAAACTAAAAAAGGGGGCAAGATCTTGCACTTGTCTGAAGATGACTCCCCTTCTCCTTCGCCCTTTTCCTTCCATGTGGGGTTTTTATTGGGAACTATTGCAAAGCTCCTCCTTGATAGAAGGCGAAATCAGACCAGAAAAAAGGGGCTGATGTCGTTGCCCTAGCGTAGACATCTAAACCTTCCTCCTGAACATTTTTTTCTTTTTTGGTTTATTGCTACGTTCGCGAGCGTATGAAGTCTTTTTCAAATTTTTAGTGTTCCTTATCAAAATTGCGAATTGGAACCGACTGAACTGGGCCGATATAGAAAAGGTTGGACTCAGCCCGCAAATTCGAGGGCACCTCTCCGTCGACCCAGCATCTGTGATGAAGGTACAGCTGTGGCGGCAATGGCCAATCCTATCACAGCCACGACAGAATAGTGGAGCCTTTCATATGTAAAACTGATCGAAGAAGTCTCCGTAGGCGATCTGCGAAGGTTGAAACCCCCCTCAAAAGAGATTCATTCCCTTCAATCTCAACTTTCGCTTGCAAGAATCGAAACCACTGTTTCTTTGGGAAACCAGAAATGGAGGTCTTGTTTTTCCTTTTTTTCCCCCTTTCTTTTCATTATTAGCCTTTTTGTTCGAACATTTTTCCTTTTTTTTTTTTTATTCTACTTGTTTTTATGACCCGGGAACCGCTGTATAGCCGGCTGTTGACGACGTAAACCCAAGGCGATAATAGCGCAGGGACCCACCTTTCACGAGGCGCCACACTTAAGTCACCCAATTGCGCATGTGGTGACTTGAACCTCCCCCCAACCGGGATGGGGGAAATGCCCGAACCAACGCGCCCACAACGAGGTGGATTTCTTATTTTATTTTTACTCTCTCTTTCTTTCTTTAATTTTTTTTTCCAAAAGTTTCGTTATTTGATGTGGTGCTTAGTGGACGCTGCCTGTCTCAAGAAATTGTTTAGTATATCATGAATTGTGCTCCCGGGCATTCGATCTAAATTGAGTTTTGATACATAATTTGAAATTTGTGAATACCCGACTTGATAAAGACAAATTGAGGTTTAGTGTTGGTCGAGGCCCAAGCTAGTACCTCAACACTGATCCTCGGCAAAGGTGCAAGGATTGCGCCCGTCATATAAAGCAATATAAATATTATTTTTCCCAAATTATTAAGTTTAAAATGAGTCTTAAGGTTTTTCGAGCCATCTTTGATAATCCTTAAATTTCCCTAGTAGATTTTGCTTATTCTCTCATTGTAGTTTTTTCTCATGAGAGTTTTCACGTAAATTTGTGTGTTCTTTTATTTTTCTTAGTTTTAATTTCGTAGTAGTTTCAGCTTTGGTCATAACAAAAGTAATTAACATAATCATGTCAGCATTTTTTGTCAGTTAAATTATAGAGAGTTGACAAAGGGACTTGATTACACAACTTTGACAAGTTCTACAACCTTATTATACTTTTTGAAAATTTTATGGTCTGGTTGCACTTTTCGACAAATTTTAGAATTGGTGTAAGCCATACCCAATCGAGGTGATTACGCTTGCGAGAAAGATGCCCGGATCGATGGTGGTGCTATGGAGGCCAATGCTAGTGCAAATGGTGTAGCTGTGGGAGAAGCTGATGGAGAGCAAATTTTTCTAGAATAAATTTACATGCACAATTATTTGTCATGTGAATGCACGCCACCTGTTTTAGCATTGTTTAATTTTAACTTATCCTATTGTTGACTAGAAAATATTTAAAAAGGACTGATACAGGTTTATGTGCACACTCACTTCTAGATATCTAGTGTGTCAATTTCACATCAGCATCCTTATTTTTGGCGAGAAGTGCTCCAATTGGTATATTGAGATATTCTAGAGCAATGACGATAGATCTGGAGATACTTATGAATTAGGTGGCTCACAATTTCAAGGATTAAGCATTATGGGACAAGCATCTAGGATTGTACATAGGACGTTTTGGGAGAGATACAAATCCATCACCATCATGCGTGTCTTAGAATTTTCGTTATCAATTGTCACCTTACGCATGTATGAGGATTAATGGCCATAGAATAATTGAAAATCTTTTGTCACTCACCTTTACAAAAATTCTTTTCTTGCAATAATTGATTGGATCTTCTTTTTTTTGGGAAAAAATAATAGAGCACCTAGGACTTAATTATATTATTTTAACTAGTTTTAACATCATATTACAATTTTGAAAGTTTTAGAATTTAATTACATTTTTTTGATAATTTTAAAGACTTTTAGTGCTCTTCTTTAAAAAAAATACTACTCCTCTTAGTTTGATGATGACGAGACAAAAATTGTGCCTACCTCCAAAAAGAGAGAGAGAGAGGGAGAGGGAGAGAGAAAGAGAGAGAGAGAGAGAGAGAGGGGGAGGGAGGGAGGGGTGGTAATGCCTGCGGGATAGATGCCGGATTGATGGCAATGATATGGAGGCTAGTGCGGATTGATGGCAATGATATGGAGGCTAGTGCTAGTGCAACTAGTTTAGCTGTGGGCCAAGCTAATGGAGAGTAAATATGTCTAGATTAAGTTTACATGTGCATTCATTTGACATGTGAATGCATGCCACCTATCTTAGCATTGTTTAATTTTAACTTATGCTATTTTTAGCTAGAAAATATTAGAAAAGGACATGTGCACTTACTTCTAGATATCTAGGGTATCAATTTCACATTAGCATCCGACATGTGAATGCATGCCACCTATCTTAACATTGTTTAATTTTAACTTATGCTATTGTTAGCTAGAAAATATTAGAAAAGGACGTGTGCACTTACTTCTAGATATCTAGGGTGTCAATTTCACATCAACATCCGACGTGTGAATGCACGCCGCCTATCTTAGCATTGTTTAATTTTAACTTATGCTATTGTTAGCTAGAAAATATTAAAAAAGAACATGTGCACTTACTTCTAGATATCTAGGGTGTCAATTTCACATCAGCATCCAACATGTGAATGCATGCCACCTATCTTAGCATTGTTTAATTTTAACTTATGCTATTGTTAGCTAGAAAATATTAGAAAAATGATGTGTGCACTTACTTCTAGATATCTAGGGTGTCAATTTCACATCAGCATCCTCATTTTTGGCAAGAAGTGCTCCAATTGGCAAATTGAGATAATTTAGAGCGATGACGATAAATCTGGAAATGCTTATGAATTATGCGGCTCACAATTTAAAGGATTAAGCATTATGAGACAAGCATGTAGGATTGTTTGGAGAGATACAAATCCATCACCATCAAGCATGTCATATACCCTTCCTTGTCAATTGTCACCTCACGCATGTATGAGGATTAATGGCCATTGAATAATTGAAAATCTATTGCCACTTGCCTTTGCAAAAATTCTTTTCTTGCAATAATTGATTAGATCTTTTTTTGGGCGGGGGGGGGGGGGGGGGGAATAATAGAGGACTTAGGACTTACTTACATTATTATAACCAGTTTTAACATTTGATTACAATTTTAAAAGTTTTAGGATTTAAATGCATTTTTGAGATAAATTTTAAGACTTTTTAGTGCACTTTTCTTTAGAAAAATACTACTCTCAGTTTGATGACGATAAGACAAAACTTGTGCCTACCTACGGAGAGAGAGCTATGTCTATGAGAAGGATGCCCAGATCGATGGCGGTATTATAGAGGGTAGTGCTAATAACGAATGGTGAAGCTATGAGCAAAGCAAATGAAGGGTAAATATATTTAGGTTATTTTTACATGCGCATTCATTTGACAAGTGAATGCATGCCATTTGCTTAGCATTGTTTATCAATAACTTATCCTACTGTTAGTTATAAAATATTACAGAAGGATCGATTGAAGTTTATGTCTGCACTAACTTCTGGATATCTAGGGTGTCAATTTCACATCAATATATCCTAATTTTTGGAGAGAAGTGCTCCAACTGGCAAATTGAGATCTTTGAAAGTGATGACTATAAATCCATAGATGGTTATGAATTTTGTGGCTCACAATTTAATGGGTTAAGTTTTATGGGACAAGACATGTCGGATCATACTGCACATAATAGGACATGTTTGGAGAGATACAAATCCATCACCATCACGAGTCTTAGACCTTTCTTTATTGACTGTCACCTTACACATGTATGAGGATTTAATGTCCATTGAATAATTGGGAATCTATTGTCACACAATAATTCTTTTCTTGTGATGATTGATCGGATTAGTCTTGGAAAAGAAATTATAGAGCACAACGCAGACTATGATTCTCTAATTCCCACTCTTCACACACTCTCTAATTAGAAGTTATAACATCAAAATCAATTAGAGTTGATTTAGTGATAAAAAAGTAACACATGTTTGTGGAAAAATTAGAACGCTCGACATGAGTTCAACTCTAAACATTGACTAGTGCAAACGATGAGGCTAGTGTTTCACCAAAAAAGTGTAAATATCAATAGATGAATTGGATCTGTTGCGATCTAACCTCGGGTGAATCACTTAGGATTTGGCTAATGGATTACTAAGTCTAAACTTAGCTCAGAAATCAAGAAACATAAATTTTATGTAAGCCCATATTAATTCGCAACTTAGGTTCAAGTTCCTAACATGCCATTGATTTTTCATTAGGAGTTGCCATTAATCTATTTTTGGGTAGGTCGATTACAAACCCAAGTAAAGCAATGTGATATTTATTTTACTCCTATAAACCACAGATTGTGAGTTCGGAGACTTGATTATGCTAGCTTTCACTAACATCATTTCAGTACCTTTTTCTTTTTATTTCGAAAAAAATGTTTTGCAAGCAGCTTGAATTAAGTTTAATTTACTTCTTTTAACATGTGAAGTGATCATACGGGTGCGCAAACCACCAATTTAACGCCCAAATAAAGCAATTAATAAATTGCAGGACTTACCTTATAACAAACGAAAGTGTCTGTTATATTAGATCAAAATTCACATCAACAGTATTAGATATCATTTCTAACCAACATGTAATCACTTAATTTTGCCTTCACTTATTTGATGAGAATCATGCTTTATGCAATGCATGCTACTAATCTAACATGAAGTGATATGACATAACAATATGATCTAAACTATATGACGCTAGTATAGTATTTTTTGTATTTTCTTAATAAGCATGCAATCCATCTTAGAGAATGAAATTAATTCTAAGACAATTTTTTTTTTGGGTATTTTTCATGAAATTTGAAATAATAAAAAATGCAAAAACATGTCTATCTAGATTAAGATATCATCCAACTTATATTAGGAATTAGGTTAGGCCAAATCCTAATTTAAACTAGAACGTTATCTTAACTAAGTAATCCCTAACCTAAAAATGCAACCTATCTAGGAAAAATTATCTAAACTTATAGCTAATTAGAAAATAAAATTAAACATGCAATCTTATCCTAAAATGCAATGACATGCAAAGAATGCCCTAATTATAATGACGGACAATTTCTAATTAAATGGACCTAGCAACAATCACTAAATGACATGCATTTCATGAACCTAGTTCCATATGACATGCGCATGATTTTTTGTATTTTTTTAAATAAAAATTCGTAATAAAAATTGCTAAAAAAATAAAAATCTAACTATAGTGAGATATTATCTATTTTAAGTTAGGAAATAGACCAATCTGAATCCTATCTTAACTTAGAAATTTATCTTGACATGCAATCTAATTCAAAGATATTATCTAACCTAGATACCATGTAACATGCATTTTAATATAATTAGAAAAGAATCTAACTATTCTATCATGCAATTCTATTTAGGAAATCAATTCTAATCTACATGATATGCAAATGCAATCTTTTTTTGTAATTTTGGGATAAATAAAGCAATTAAAAGGTAAGCACCAAATCATTCACAGTCATCAAAGATATTATTCATCGTTTGAATTTGGAAACAACATCTAATCAAACTTGATTATTTCGCTAATAAAATCAATAAATTGATCTTAAACCTTAAAGATCAAGATATCAATTTTGTTCTTGCGTGATTAATTATTCCATCTAAAGCTTTATAGATGGAATAAAAAATTGGCGTGCAGTTGCGGATTGGCAATAAATCATAATTGGGAATACGTTGATAATTCAAATATGCACATAAGATATTGAAAATCATGTATTAGGCAATAAAATATCAAAATCAAATTTAGATAAGATAATTACCTAATTTTCGCAAATAATGTTACCAAATTTGAACCGAACGGAATCCGCTCAATGGGTGATAGCGGTGCGCGGTAGTGCTCGGCTAGATGCGAGGATGAGTAGCCATGGGCGGAAGGACGTCGTCGTTAGGAGCTTCGGTGAGGGGCAGCAAGTGCGGACCAGCAGCAGGCAGAGGGAGAACTGGGCAACAGGTGTTGCCCGGCGGCTGGCGGAACAACGGTGCTGCAGTAAAGCGTGGAGGCGCGGCAGAGCGGGGCTGCTAGCGATGCTGCGAGCGGAGACAATGATCACGATGGCGTCACAGCTTCTGGGCAAGAGCGGTGACGCGATGTTGCAGGCGATGGAGGGTTCCGATGGAGCGGTGGCGTCGGCGAGCTATTGGTGGTCGCTCAGGCAAGGGGATGCTTGGATGGCTACGGGTGCTTGTGGCGTCGGCGCTCGAACGGAAGTAGGTGTGGTGACGGCAGCCTCGGCAACGAGCAAAAGTGGTAAAGACGTCGGGGACGGTGGGCGGACTAGCAAACGTTAGGCAGAGGAGCTGTTGGCAGCGCTCTAGCATGGCAGTGACAATTGGTGGGTAGACTGCTGCTGGTTGCAGGGTGTCGCGACCTAAATTTCGAGTGTACCACCTAAAATTAGGTTAATTGACTACTAAGTCTTTAAACTTAGCTCGGGCTCTCCCAAGCCCATGCCAATTCGCGACTTAAGGTTCAAATATTTAACATGCAAAAGATTATTAATTAGGAGTCGCCACTAATCGATTTATGATAGGTCGATTAGACACCTAAGTAAAATAGAGGGATAATTATTTTACTCCTACGAACCAGACTATGGATACGGGGACTTGGTTACATTAGATTTCTCTAATGTCCTTTCGGTACCATTTCTTTTTAATTTTTCAAAATATTTTTTGCAAGCAGCTTGAATTTATTTTAACCTAAATTCCTATTATGCAAAAAGGTGACCACACAGATGCTCAAACGTTCAATAAATAAATTGCATCACAAAAAGTAAACAATTTTTTTTTTGGGTTTTCTTGAATATTAGAATTCTTTTATAAAAATGCATTTTTTAATTAAATGACTCAATCTTATTAATATGCAAATTCTAATTAAATGGGCCTATTATGCAAACTAGTTAACATGCACCTAGTATTTTTGTTTTTTTGATTGAAATTCAGAATTAATAAAAACCCTAATTATACTATCTAAAAAGGGATAATTTTCTAATTTATTCTAGGGATTAATTTAACTTAAACCATATCCTATCTTAGAAAACTATTTTATGGAAAAATAAGATAATTAGAATATGCAACATTATCTAAAACCCTAAAAAATATTTAGGTTCAACCCTAACTTATTCCTAAAAATGCAATCCTAAAAATGTAATCCTAAGAAAATTCTAATTTACTAAACCTAAATATCTGATTTACCAAACCTATATGCTCATGCAGAATTTTGATTTTTTGATTTTACGATTTTTTTAGTTTTTTTTAAAGATAAGTAATTATTAAATAAATATTAAATCTAACCTATCAGCAAAATAATGATTAAAATAATCGAAAAAATAACCCGTTGTCTCACAGGCAAAATTAACGATTATCATAACCCTAATTATCACAACAAAGAGATCAAAATAATTAAAAATATGATTCAAAGTCTTACGAATCAAATTAATAATTATAATGATTTAAAATTCTACCAAAAAGCCCAAAAATTAATATAATTAAAAAAAATAATCCGATGTCTCTCCGATTAAATTAATAATTACAATAATTCCGGACAAAATCCTAGTAGATAATGTCCAAAAAATACAAATAATTAACATTAATATACCATGCTCTAACTTAAAAAATAATAACAAGGTTTAAAACACAATAAAATAACATAAAATAGGCAGAAGAAAGAAATACAAATAAAACTAAAAAAAAAAAAAAAACTACCTAAAGGAAGAGACTTGCAGCAGCGTTGGTGGGGGTGCTAGACAGACAGTGGCAGGCTTCGGGACTCCGGCGAGCGTCAGCGCGATGGTGCGAGGGGATTGGTAGTGCAAGGGTGGCGAGTCCGGTGGAGCGGCGCAGGAGCGGTGCAGGTGCAAAAGGCGCAACGCAAGTGCGGGGGAAGCAGCAGCGGACGTCAGAGGTGCGACAATGGAGCTGTAGATGCGGGCGAGTCCAGCGGAGTGGCAGTGGCTGGTCGCCAGGTGCAAAGGTGCGGCGATGGGCGTCGACTCAGGCAGCAAGAGTCACCGGTGGGAGAGGCTCCGGCGGCAGGCGGAAGGCCGGCGCGCAGTCGTTGGGGCGTCTGGCGTTCGATGCTGCTGGTGCGGAGCGACGAGGCAGCAGTGGAGTCATGGGCGAGTTGTGATGATGTGGGCAAGTTCTGCAGATGCTCGAACAGAGAGTGGAGGCGAGCGGCGGGACGTCGTGCAACTTTGCGGAGAAGGAACCCACGAGAAGAAGCACAATGCATGTGTCTTTCTTTTTCCTTTTTTTTTTGGTTTCTCTCTCACCTCACGTCTACTCGCACATATTCCCTACTAACTTTTGTACTTTTCTTCAGCAAAAAGGGGCAAATAGCCCTTTGACCTGACCCCTCCAAAGAAAATTGAACTCAAAAGAAATGAAGGAGAAAACTTCCTCACTTTTGCTCTGAAAATTTTTCTTGAATTCACTCTCGAATTTTTTTGAAAATCGCTACCTCTAGTCACGAAAAATTTAGCTCTCTTTTATAGTGGTTCCAGACGGCCACTTTGTATGGTATTTTCCGAGTTTCCATCTTTTGTCGCATTAAATCAAGCTTGCAATTTGGAGCGTGATTTCGCAATTAGCTCGATTTTTCTTGATTCCTTCCATTTTATCAAAATCATTACCCTTTATTCGTCTGATTTTTCAATTGTTTCTACATTTATCAAAATCCAAATACTCATCAGAATTTCAAACTTCCACGCATAATCAATCAAATCAATTTTCCCTTATTTATTTATTTTTTTCAAAATGCAATTTTATTTTTTCAAAATTAGGTGTCAATAGCCGCCCTTCTTTGAAGGTGAGCTCGTAGAGGTTGCCTTCAAAGACAAATTGAAACCTAATTTTAATTATGCACATGCACTAAATGACTTTTTGTTTTTTGTTTTTGGAAAATGAATCCCATTTTGAAATGAAATTTATATGATGCATGGAAATGCTAATGCAAATGGTAAAGGAACTTACCTTGAATTACTTACCTTCGGGGATGATAGAGTAACTCAAGATAGATTAGTGTTACATGTCCAGGACTCATACCATTCTACGGTCGCCCAGAATAGTAACATGACTTCACAAAGTGACTGCTTTCCCAGGACCCGTACCATTCTACGGTCGCCCAGTATGGCATTATTTGGTTGTGTCTATGACTCGTACCATTCTACGGTCGCCTGAACTGAGGTTGTCTAGGACTCGTACCATTCTACGGTCGCCTTGACGAAAAAATGATTTTTCAGGACCCGTACCATTCTACGGTCGCCTGAACTGCTGTCTATGATCCGTACCATTCTATGGTCGCCTAAACTGGGGTTCATTTCTAGGACCCGTACCATTCTATGGTCACCTAAACTGGGATTCATTTCCAGGACCCATATCATTCTACGGTCGCCTGAATAGTTATCGTCTAGGACCCATACCATTTTACAGTCGCCTAAACTAGGATTCATTTCCAGGACTCGTATCATTCTATGGTCGCCTGAATAGGTGTCGTCTAGGACCCGTACCATTCTACGGTCGCCTAAACTAGAATTCATTTTTCAGGACCCATACCATTCTACGGTTGCCTGATGAATCTGGGAAAATTCTTTGGGGGGGAACTCACTCGAGTGCCGGTGCTTGAAAATGAATACATGTACAATGACAAGTATTAAGATATGGATAGAGATATACTTACCTAGTGGTATCTCTGATCCTTAGAGATATATCTCCCAAATTAATGAGGTGACTCTGGGTTATGGAAGCACACCATGTTGATAAATGGGAACATCGAGTTACGGAAGCACGTCGATTTGATAGGGAGACTCTGAGTTACAAAAGCACGCCATGTCATATAAAAGGACACCAGACTACGAAAGCATGCCGAGTCGATGAAAGGGACTCTGGGCTATGGAAGCACGTCAAGTCAATATACAGGACACCGGGCTACGAAAGCACGTCGGGTCGATGAAAATGACTCTGGGCTACGAAAGCACGCTATGTCAATATAAAGGACACCGGGTTACGAAAGCACGCCGGGTCGATGAAATAGACTCTGGGCTACGAAAGTACGCCAGATCAATATAAAGGACATCGGGCTACGAAAGCACGCCGGGTCGATGAAAAGGACAAAGCACGGCAGATCAATATAAAGGACAACTTGACCGAGTCAAGTGTTGATGCACTTGGGTTAGAATACCTGCACAATGACAAGTATTTAGAGTATGGGTAGAAATATACTTACCTGGTGATATCTCTGATTCTTGGGGATATGCCTTCTGGGATTTAGATCCCCTGTGGAGGTCTCTCACCTCGTGGTAGAAATTTGGGACATCAAGGATGGACCTTGAATGTTCATGATAGTTCCTCATCTCCTAATGTCATGAGGCATTCTGAAAGGAACTTGAATGTCAAGAATTCTTGGGTCTTTGAGAAAACATTACCTGTCAGACATGATTAGAGCAAAAATGCATTCACCAAAGAAATAAGCAATTAATGTTATTCTGGAGCGCACATTTCAAAATCCACTGAAGTTTTTATCAATTCAATCGGGGTCCAAGCATAATGACCTTTGCATCACCTAAATTTCCACTAGAGAGAATTATCGTTCAAGACAATTTTCACTCATGACATGGATTTATTAAGAATACTAAATGAGAGACTTTTGGTTAGAAAGGACTTTCACTCATTCTCATTTAGAAGAGAATCACTCAATCTCACCATATTAACAGGGATTTGAGTATTCTCGCAAGCGGTACGATCTTACCAATCTGAGAGGTCTTTAACATGGACCATATTGTGGGCTTGGTCAACGGCTTAACAATTGGACTCTTTGAGTGAAGGCTATTGAAAGAACAGCTTCACAATCATCTTTGCGTTTACAAGTCAAGAACCCTGCAAAATGAGAAAGAAATAATCATGCTCGCACTTCTTCAAGTGATGCTTATAAACATATGAACTCCTATGTTAATTCAAGTGACATAATCTGAAGAGACTTTGTAAGGGACGTAACATAGGCTGGGTTCATTGGGTTGAGAAATGAAAGGATCATTAGGCTAAAAAATGTGTATAAGGATCAAAACTGATGATCATCTAGGCATTGTCGCTGGTCTTCTCTTTTGCCAGGGATGCGCCATTAATCTTGACTCTTTGAGTACTGCTCCACTGAGATACAACCTTTTGCAACTAATAGTCACCTATTATGACTCTTTCATTTTCATTTTCATTGGCATTCCTTCTACTAGGCAAATCACTTTTTCATGCCCCTAGTTTTCATGCATTTTTTTTATTTCTTTTTCATGGACATTGCCTTGCTTTTACCAGGCACACTGCTTTTTCATGCCCCTTAGTTCTATTTTCATTTCAATTCTTGCGCACAGTGCATGCGTCAAGGAATTACACTCTGAATGACTCTCGAACTTTCAAGGGTCTTCATCCGTCTTTTGCCTTGCCCCAATGTGGGGGATGATCACCAACTAGGTTTAAAGAAATGAAAATTGCAGGCTCAAATGGGCTATGCAAAGGGTATAAGTATGTAGGATAGAGAAAGAGATGCTCTTTGTCATCTTAAGGCACTTAAGTTAACACATGAATTCAATGCAATAGCATGACTTGAAGATTGATGCAAGTGAGAGCAATAAAATTTCAATTCATTTTCCTCACCTCATGATGCCATTTTATCTCCCATTTTCCCCAATGTGGGGTGATTCTTGACAGGGGTAATTCGAAAAGAATATCCATAGGTGTATGGTCTCAAAAGGGTTAAGCAATTAATCACTTGTAGTGTTTGGGATAAAGAAATGAACCGCCTCTCATCATCTCGGTTGCCGTACCTTTTGCGAGAGAACTCTTTACCTTGTATATATGAACCTTCCTACACTCATCTCACAAGTGCATGAGTAGGGGACTGTGTATAGGATAAGGTTTGCCTTTCATCATCCCGACTTGTCTCATTAGTATGCTCAATCAATTCCACATCATTCATTAAATTAGTCCATCTTGATGTTCTTTAATGGAATTGGTGGCTAAAAGTCATCATGCAAAGTCTTTTTAAAAAAAAAAAAAGAGCTCAACAACTTTAGGCATGAAAAATTATCAACTCTAAAACAAACAGTTTTCCACAGTGTAAAATGGTTTTAATCATTCATTCAAGGATTCATCTACAATGGGATTGCCTCGGCAGTTGATGTCTTTAGATTGTCCCTATTCACTTTTGCCCTTGCACAAGAGAACGTGCATGAATATGATACTATGCAACATCAGAGTAAAAGCAAATGGAATATCCAATTTTGGCTTGGGTCAAGATTTTATCTCAGTCGGGCCACTACCAAAATATGTCATGCCTCCAATATGTCACATTAACTCTTTAGAAATGTGTCATTGATAGTTGGGCCAATTGCAACCTGTTGTGCCTTTTCAGATGCTTTCCCATCAGACTGAAAAAAATAATCTTCTGAAACATGAAGTAAATGGGTTAGAAAATTAAACAATGCTAACATACTGCATGCTTTTGGAAATGGCTTGAAAAAAGATTAATTTTCTTTTATTTATTATTATTTTTTTGAAATTTTTGGATGATGAAGTATGAAGAAACCCAGTCCTCAGAATTTCCCCATAGATGATTTTTTTCATTATTGGATATCATCACCAGGCTAGTTTGGCATCCCCATCATGTCCTCAAACTTGTAATTTTATTGATATTCACCAATCAAATTACATTTATTGGAATGAAAAATGTGATATTCAAGCACTAAAGCAAAATAGAAGAAATTTTTACAAATCTCTAAAACGAAATAAGAATTCCCACGGGGGAAGGTGCAACTGAACATGCCCCTAACTACTAAGGATTTTGAATCATGTGTGCTTGAGTTCTTCATCCTCCTTGATCTTGTGATGCAAATCCTTCAGGTCAGAGATTATTCCTTCTAGATATGTCACTAGTCTTTTCATAGTGGCATCAAATTCAGCTACCTTAGGAAAATAGGACGGTTTGAAAGTCCTATTGGCTCTCTTCTTCAAGTCATAGTTTCTCACTGAAGATAGAGTACCTATATCATCACGGCCCTTTTGCTTGATGAGACAAGCCATAGTAGCAGACAATTCATCGACTTGACTT
Source organism: Eucalyptus cladocalyx (assembly GCA_017140615.1). Classification (NCBI taxonomy): domain Eukaryota; kingdom Viridiplantae; phylum Streptophyta; class Magnoliopsida; order Myrtales; family Myrtaceae; genus Eucalyptus; species Eucalyptus cladocalyx. The sequence goes on from CM029517.1 coordinate 45,781,053, forward strand.
TGGAGGTACGCAATTCGTTTGTTTATATTGACAATGATACGGTCCAGCACCTCATTTTGATCCGCTATTTCAGCTCTCGGCCGTGTACGGATGGGTGAGTGAGATCGCTCCATGATCACCTAAAGGTAATAAACGGGAACATGTAAGCATGAGGTGTAAATGGAGAGTCAATCCACAACAATGATCTAATTGATTTTTTTTTTTCATTTTTTTTCATTTATTCATGAAAAGTCTATGCAATAAGGGAATTTCCTAAAAATGGATATCCTAGTAAAACCAAAATTTCTCGACATGATGTAAAAAGAAATTCCCCAAAGTTTTTTTTTTTTTCAAATGCATCATTCCTTAGCAATTTCTCATTTTATTTCCAATTGACAAATGAATCAAATCAATGATTTACTTAGATTGTCATGGACCGAATCAAGAATACAACAAAATAAATTGCATGGTATAGGGATAGAAGACTTACTTCACCAAAGAAAGACTTACATCACCAAAGAAAACCAATGGCAATCACATAGACATGCGCATGAGATGTGAGGCTCGATTTCTACTCTAAATGGCTTAACAAAGTGGAGTTAAGAGGATGATCTGACCGTTGCAGTCTCGCATTAACGTGTCAGGTCCTCCTAACTCCGGCTCAGTCAAATGGAATATCCAATATTCACGCAATCTCGCGGATATGGACAAACACATTCGACACCATGAAAAGACTTTCGGGGAAGAGAATGTCAACCTCTACATAGCAATCTCGCTTTTGAGGAAGTATCATTCTCAACACCATCCTAAAAATCCTATCACAGCCCAGGTCTGACCACAGGTTGTGTGTGCAATAGTGTAATGCTAAAAGCAGTAAAACATGCACAATAGTTTAAATGCAAACAACACTTCTAATTAGGAATAAATCATTCATCCCCATACCTTCCTGCAAGACAATGATTAACAACAACTACTCCCCTTATACCTCCTATCTGCAAGAATATTTAACACATTAGAAATGTTAGGGATGTACCTGGTATCCTCCCTGCCAAACAAAAATATTTTTTCAAAAAAGAAAATGAGCCTAAGTCCACTAAGAGTTCCAACTCAAGTCCCCAACGAAGTCGCCAAGCTGTCGCGACCTAACTTTTAGGTGTACCACCTAAAACTAGGTTAATGGACTACTAAGTCTTTAAACTTAGCTCGGGCTCTACCAAGCCTATGCCAATTCGCGACTTAAGATTAAAATATTTAACATGCAAAAGATTATTAATTAGGAGTCGCCACTAATCGATTTATGGTAGATCGATTAGACACTTAAGTAATATAAATGGAGAATTATTTTTGTCACGCCCCGATCCTCAGGCACGCACACATCCGTCTCACTTGGTCGATTTTATAATGCGATATCCCAGGACAATGTATCGCCGACCCTTTCAATTTTAAGCACATACGGAATCAGTTAAAATCCCCATACACTAAAACGATGGGATAGAAAAGCATGGCCATATTTTTCATATTGAAATTTATAACCAAACTTTTATACAAACCATAAAATCACTTCATAACTATTCACATCAAAACGGAGATCTCAAAAGAAGACAGATCTCAATCCATCCAGACCGTACTCACGGCTCCCCTCGGGACTATCTTCTTCTTCCAAAATCCTCCTCTTCGAGATCTCACCTCCGAGTTCTCTTCTCGGATTCCTCCTTCTCGCTCTTCGCGGGGCCCCGAAATGGTTTTCCCTAAACCGGGATGAGACTACGTCTCGGCGAGTTCTACCCCACTAAGCCCGATTAGCAAACCATTATACTAAATGCTGCCTAAGCACGCACAGGCGAGAGGACTTACCTTGGCCTCGATCCCACCCGCAAGTCGTATAATTCACAATAAATACCCATTCACTTCAACAAATCGAACCGCCGATTACATGTCATACAATTCAATCCCCACTCAGGATATTTGAAAGCTAGGCCACGTGCATTCTCCGGGACGACCTTCCAAGTCTCCGAGTTCACGTGCCTCGAACCTGGGCCCACGTGCATTCTCTCAGCGACCTTTTCGCCAAAGTGATGCATCAAGTCACCGAGCCCACGTGCCCTTTTAGATGCCCGGGCCCACGTGCATTCTCTCAGGTACTATTTCACCAAAGCGATGCATCAATTCGCCGAGCCCACGTGTCCTTTTAGATGCCTTGGCCCAACAATTTCTCAATCAAATAATTAAATCAACTCCACAAAGCATTATAAATACCGAATAACATACTTGGCCAACATACTTGGTCATTTACCAATCGACAATTCAATCTCAATCAATTCCAATCAATTTAGGGTAAATCCCTAAAATATCACAATTTATTCAATTCCATACAACGTGGAGCTCAAATAAATAAACGGACTGCACCACAACGATCGGCACGAGATTTCGGTCGTCGGCCATCAAAATCTTAATTTCCGAAAAATAATTAATTAATTAATTAATTTCGAAAATTAATTATTAATTACTAAAAATTCAATTTAGCTCAAAATAAGGCCCGATTAAATAAACGGACTTCACCACAGTCATCAGCATAATTTTCCGGTTCCAGGCCATCTCAGTTGTATTTTCGGAAAATAAATAATTATTTAATTTAATTCCGAAAATTAATATTTAAATACTAAAAAAATCCACTTAGGCCCGAAAAGCCTAATTGGAGCCCACTAAGGGTCGGGAAAATCCCGAGGCACTTCCAATAATTAGTAGACCATGTCTACTTGCTAATTACACATTCAATTTAACTAATTCACATCACAATTGACTAATAATTGCTAATTAAATCTAATCTAACAACCTAAGCATATTTAATTAAATCTAAACCAACATTAAGCATAATTAGTCACTAATCTTGGATTAGTGAGATTACTCACCAAATCGCGCAAATCGGATCAATCCGACGGCGGCGACGCGAGGAACAAGACTTCCCAAAGCGACTCATGGATCCGGCCGGGAAACGGCCCAAAAGCGGCCCAAAGTGGCTGAAACCCACTTCGTGGGTCCATTGTTCGGCCGACCGGGCCTCCCCGGCTAGGAGGGCGAGGAAGGCCGGCGGAGGGCGAGGGGTCTCTGGGGTGGTCCGGCGGGCTGGTGGTGACGTGAGGCGGCGGAGATGGGCGGAAGGCCGGGTCGAACAGGGCGAACGGGGCGCTGGCGGGCTTTGGGGCATGGACGGCGGCGGGCGGGCGAAAGACGGCGCAGGCGGCGCGGCTGGTTCGGGCGGCGCGACGGCGTGACGGCGGCGAGCGGCCGAGGGCGGCTGGTTCTGTTCGCTCGGCGCAAGGAAAGAAGGAGAAGAAGAAAGAAGAACAGGGGGGTTCGGTCGAGCGTGCAAGAGGAAGAAAGAAGAGAGAGGAGAGAGAAGAGAGAGAGAAAAAGAGAGAGAGGGAATGAGCGGTGGGGAAGGGGGGAGAATTTCGCACGGGGGGGGAAGGGAGAGGAGAGAGGAGAGAGAAAGAAAAGAGAGAAAAAGAAAGAAAAGAAAGAAAAGAAAAGAGAGAGGGAAAGAGAGAGAAAAGAGAGAAAAAGAAAAGGGGAGAGAGAGAGGAAAGAAAAGGAAATTACATAATTCCTTTATGCAACTTTTCCTTTGCTAATTTCCTTTTCCTTTCTATTTTATTTTGGTCTTCAATTTTCTTTTTCCGATAATTTCTTTATTGAAATTTCGGACTCGTCAATAAATTGACGAGCGAGACAGGATCCTAAAAATAAGAATCATGACGCGCTTAAAATTCGATTCCGAAATCGAGTTCAATTTCGTGGTTAAAAATCAATCAAACGTGATTTTAGCTCAATCCAACCAATTAGGTAGCTTTTAGGGATTTTACGGCCGATACATCCCTTAACGGCTTCACCAATAGGTTAGTTAACTCGTGAGTGATCATTTCAGAAAAAAGGCCATAAAGCACGTCGACGAAATGCCCATTTCACTTTATCGAAATGGGGTCGAATTTCGGATGTCACAACTCTTCCCTTCTTATAAAAATTTCGTCCTCGAAATTTAAACCGTTACACTTCGTTCAAAAAGGCGGGGTACAACCTGTCTCATCGATTCTTCGTCTCCCAAGTCGCTCCTTCAATGCCGTGGTGTTGCTGCACCACTTTGACCAACGGAATGGTCTTTGTACGCGAGAACTTGCTCTTTACGATCAACAATATGAACCGGCTTTCAACGTATGACACACGGTCATCCACGTCCATTCCTCGAAATTAAGCACGGGTCGGGTCGCTCGTACTTCCTTAACATCGACACGTGAAAGACGTCATGCACTTGTGCCAATCTTGGCGGCAACGCAAAGACGATACGCTAGGTTTCCGATTCTTTCAAGAATCTCAAACGGACCTACGCACTCGGACTCGTTGCCTTTCTTACCAAAGCGCGAAGTTCCCCTCATTGGTGACACTTTCAGAAAAATGTGATCACCAACTTGAATTCCAAAGACCTTCGGCGCTTATCTCGCATAACTCTTCGCTCGCTTCGCGCTGTCTTCAACTGCCTCTAATCATCGCCACGGCATCTACCGATTCCGAACCAACTCGGGCCCGTTATCTTCCTTTCCCCAACTTCATCCCAACACACCGGAGTTCGCATGCTCGCCATACAACGCTCAAATGGAGCCATCTTGATGCTCTCGATAACTATTGTTGTAGGCGAATTCCACCGCATGAAGCTGATCTTCCCAAACTTCCTTTGAAGTCTATTACACACGCTCTCGCATGTCTTCAAGAGTCCGAATCGTCCTTTCGATCGGCCATCCGTTTGAGGGTGATATGCCGTCTTGATCGAAGCTTTGTACCCAAAGCACTCGCAAGCTCTTCCAAAAAGCAAAAGAAGAAATCTGGTCTCATCGAGATGTTATCGTGAATCGGCACTCCATGCATACGAACCACCCGACGCACATATGTGTCTGCGTGTCTATCTAGACTCAAGTCCTTTCGAATCGCAATGAAGTGAGCCGACTTTGTCACTGTCGACTACTACCCAAATCGAATCATTTCCCCTTTGACTCCTTGGTAGTCCAAATCACGAAGTCCATCGTGATATGCTCCCATTTCCACTCCGGGATTGCGAGAGGTTGCGTAAATCCTCCCGCTTGCAATGCCGGGCTTTTACTTGCCGACAAGTCAAACACTTGGCCACATGCTTGGCGATGTCCGCTTCATACCGCACTCACCACAGTAGTGTTGACGCAAATTCGATACATTTTAGTGCTTCCAGGATGAACATCGTAATTGCTACGATGTGCTTCGATAAAATTTCTTCTCTAAGCTCTACATCGTTAGGTACAACCAAACGTCCACGAAACTTCGTACTCCATCATCTCGAAACTTGAAAATCGCTTTTCTTTTATCGTATCCTCTTGAAGAATTTTCGTACGCCGGATCTGTCGGTTGAAGTTGCTTGATTTCGACTTGGACATCCGGCTCAATTCTGAGGGTGGCCATAAGACTTGAAAGGTGACATACCTCAAATTTGAATTCCGAATCTCGAGCTCTCTCGATTAAATTCCACTCCTTAACTAAGATCTTTGCCACCGAAGACTTCCGACTCGGTGCATCGGCAACCTTGTTTGCCTTTCCCGGTGATATAGAATATCACGGTCGTAGTCTTTCAAAGAATTCCATCCATCGTCGTTGTCTCATGTTCAACTCTTTTCGAGAGAACAAATACTTGAGACTCGATGGTCCGTGAAGATCCAAACTTTTCCCCACACAAGTAATGCCTCCAAATCTTCAACGCAAATATGATTGCTGCGAGTTCTAAGTCATGCGTCGGATAATTCAATTCATGAGGTCTCAATCTGCCGGGGAAGCGTATGCAACAACTCGCCATGTTGCATCAAGACGCAACCCAATCCCCTAAATGACGCATCACTATAGATCTCGAATCCTCCAGACGGATGGAATTGTCGACAGTCGGTGAGTCGCTTTTTCCTTCGCTCTTGGAAACTACGCCGCACTTGTCCCGTCCATATGAACTTCTCATTTTCTTCGTGAGCTTTGTCAAAGGTGACGCTAATGCCGAGAAACCTTCCACAAACCGTCTCGTAATAACCTCGCTAACCCGTAAAACTTCGATCTCCATCACGATGTCGGTCTCGGCCACTTGATCACGGCTTCTATCTTACTCTGTCGACGGAGATTCCTTCTCCGAAATCACATGACCTAAGAACGCAACACGAGCTGACCAAAACTCGCATTTGCTAAACCAAGATATACCGATGAGTTCTTAAGGTCCGAAGCACTAATCTCAAATGATTCTCGTGCTCTTCATTACTTCTTGAATAGACGAATATCATCTATAAACACGATCACAAACCGATCCAGATATTCCTTGAACACTCGTTCATCAAATCCATAAAGGCAATTTTTGGAGCATTCGTCAATCCAAACGGCATCACCGTAAAATCGTAATGACCATACACAGAGCACGAAATGTTGACTTAGGAATATCCTCTTTTCGAATCCTCGGTGATGATATCCCGTCCTCAAATCGATCTTCGAGAATATTGACGCTCCTTGCAGTTGATCAAACAAGTCATCTATCCTCGGCAATGGATACTTGTTCTTGATCGTTACCTGATTGAGCTGACGGTAGTCGATGCACAAACGCAATGAACCATCTTTCTTCTTAACAAACGTAACCGGGTGCTCCCCAAGGCGATGCACTAGACGAATAAATCCTTTATCCAAGAACTCTTGCATCTCGCACCTTCGATTCCTTCAACTCGATAACGCCATACGATAAGGTGCCTTTGAGATCGGCTCGTCCCTCGTGCTAGCTCAATTACAAATTCAATCTCTCTTTTCGCGGTAACCCGGCAATTCCTTTGGAAAGACATCTGGAAACTCTCGTACCACCGCAATATCTTCCATTTTCAACTCTTCAATCGTCGTATCCACGACACGCTAAATACTTGGCAACCTCGTCTAACAAACGAGTTGCTTCCCGGCGACGAGATTAAGGAAATCGAAGGTCCTCCTCGATTCGACAAACTCGAAGCTCTTACCCCTAATGGGTCAAATCGAATCGCTTAGATAGCGATCCATTTTAGCTCGTTGATTGGTGAGCCAGTCCATGCCAATTATCAAATCAAAATCATACATGGCTAGGACTAACAAGTCAATTTTCCCCACTCGCTCACCAATCTCTAACTTGCACCCCGAACATCCCAAAGCAAAGAATAACTTTATCTTTCAAGGTGTAGATATGCAAATTGCCGATTCCAACAATACAGGATTCAATCCTAGCATCCTAACATATTGCTCGGCAATGAAGGAATGGGTTGCTCCCGAATCAAATAAAGCATAAGCAGGTTGGTCGTTGAGCGAGACCGTACCTGTAATCACGCCAGGCGTAGCTTCTGCCTGACCTTGGGTAATCGCGTACACAGTGCCCTGAGCTGGAGGTCTCGCGTCCTTGCGGTGTGCATTCCGAGAGGCATACCCTCCTATCTCGCCTCATCGGTGGCGGCGTCGGCAACAAAGGTTGTCCTCTTTGCTTCTTAGGACAAAAACGGCCATGTGGCCCCGTCGGCCACATTCAAAGCATGCACCCGTCCTAACCGGGCACGGTCCCCGCCTCATGTCTTCTCCCACAAAAGCGACACTCATTAGCCCTAATAGGTCCCGACCTATTAAATCCATTCTTCTTGCTGGGCGGACTTTGGAATCTATTCCCAAACATCGGCCTCTTCCCTTCTTCGGATGTTGTCTCGTGAGAGTTAAACCTCGATCCAGATGAGGCAGCTTTATCGTTCTGATCTTTCTCAATCTTCTGAGCTCTCCGATATATGTCGTTATAAGTCTTCAGATCCAGAAGGACTAAGGCACTCTTCAAATCTTGCCTGAATCCTTTCTCCGAATCTCCTTGCTCGATTCACGGGGTTCTCAATTAATTCAGGGGCATATCGCGAAAGTTCAGCGAACTTCGCCTCATACTGATCAACAGATAGGGAACCCTGGCGAAGACATTGAAATTCAGCCATCTTCACCTCTCTAGCAGTCTCAGAGAAAAACTTATCATTGAAAGCTTCGCGGAAAGTGTTCCAATCCCGGACCACCTTAGGAAAGATTATTTCTCGAGTTGTCATCCACCAAGTGTCGCAACTCCCTCCAGTGGTAAGTTGCTAACATTACCTTCTCGATCTCGTTACACATCGCAGGCAAACGCTTTCTCGAGCTTCTTAATCCATGAAGAAGCGGCTTCGGGGTCTCCGCACCAAAGAAACAACGGCGGATTTAACCTTAGGAAATGCTCCACCAACTTATGGATTGGTCTTGCAGCAACCACTATCTCCGGCGGATTTTCAACATTCACGGCGGCCGGAGCAACGACAGTGCAGCTATGACGCAGCAGCGCGCAGAAAGTGCGGCTGCGGGGCGGCAGAGCGCCCGAGCAATGCGGCTACGCCATTCAAGATACGGCGGCCCGAGCGGCGCTTCAACCGTCGCACTTCTTGCCGATCCATTCCGGTACCCATTGCTTCCAAAACACGCAAGATCCCATCCACCCCGGGATCATTGGGTCTACCCCGACATCTACGATGCGTGGATTCACTCCACTCGCGCTAGCCCGTGCCGGCGCTCGACCACGTCCCCTCGGGTTCCGACACGAGTCAGCTCTACCCCGAATAACGACCCCACGGGGTCCTCTTTACGAGAGTTCTCGGCTCGATCGCTCATGGTGTAGCTTTACTCAACTAGCCCTTTTTGTTTCCAATTCAAGACCGAATTAGAAACGCAGCGATCCAAACAACAAACAATTTTAGCACTCGCTAACACAGACATGCATCAAGCATGAATTTAAAGGCCTTCCTACTAACTATCCCATGGTCATCGCTCCTTATCACTCCAATCTTCAACTTCGCCCGATACCACTTAAACGGGATGTCACGCCCGATCCTCGTGCACGCACACATCCGTCTCACTTGGTCGATTTTATAATGCGATATCCCAGACAATGTATCGCCGAATTCTTTCAATTTTAAGCACATACGGGCGATTAAAATCCCCGACAATAAAACGATGGGATAGAAAAGCAGGGCCATATTTTTCATATTGAAATTTATAACCAAACTTTTATACAAACCATAAAATCACTTCATAACTATTCACATCAAAACGGAGATCTCAAAAGAAGACAGGATCTCAATCCATCCAGACCAGTACTCACGGCTCCCCTCGGGACTATCTTCTTCTTCCAAAAATCCTCCTCTTCAGATCTCACCTCCGAAGTTCTCTTCTCGATTCCTCCTTCTCAGCTCTTCTTCGGGGCCTGAAATGGTTTTCCCAAAGGATGAGACTACGTCTCAGCCGAGTTCTACCCCACTAAGCCCGATTAGCAAACCATTATACTAAATGCCGCCTAAGCACGCACAGGGGGAAGGACTTACCTTCCTCGATCCCACCCGCAAGTCAAGATAATTCACAATAAATACCCATTCACTTCAACAAATCGAACCAGTCGATTACATGTCATACAATTCAATCCCCATCGTGGGATATTTCGAAAGCTAGGCCACGTGCATTCTCCAGGACGACCTTCCAAGTCTCCGAAGTTCACGTGCCTCGAACCTTGGGCCCACGTGCATTCTCTCTCGGCGACCTTTTCGCCAAAGTGATGCATCAAGTCATGAAAGCCCACGTGCCCTTTTAGATGCCCGGCCCACGTGCATTCTCTCAGATGTACTATTTCACCAAAGCGATGCGATCAATTCGCCGAGCCCACGTGTCCTTTTAGATGCCTTGGCCCAACAATTTCTCAATCAAATAATTAAATCAACTCCACAAAGCATTATAAATACCGAATAACATACTTGGCCAACATACTTGGTCATTTACCAATCGACAATTCAATCTCAATCAATTCCAATCAATTTAGGGTAAATCCCTAAAATATCACAATTTATTCAATTCCATACAACGTGGAGCTCAAATAAATAAACGGACTGCACCACAACGATCGGCACGAGATTTCGGTCGTCGGCCATCAAAATCTTAATTTCCGAAAAATAATTAATTAATTAATTAATTTCGAAAATTAATTATTAATTACTAAAAATTCAATTTAGCTCAAAATAAGGCCCGATTAAATAAACGGACTTCACCACAGTCATCAGCATAATTTTCCGGTTCCAGGCCATCTCAGTTGTATTTTCGGAAAATAAATAATTATTTAATTTAATTCCGAAAATTAATATTTAAATACTAAAAAAATCCACTTAGGCCCGAAAAGCCTAATTGGAGCCCACTAAGGGTCGGGAAAAATCCCGAGGCACTTCCAATAATTAGTAGACCATGTCTACTTGCTAATTACACATTCAATTTAACTAATTCACATCACAATTGACTAATAATTGCTAATTAAATCTAATCTAACAACCTAAGCATATTTAATTAAATCTAAACCAACATTAAGCATAATTAGTCACTAATCTTGGATTAGTGAGATTACTCACCAAATCGCGCGCAAATCGGATCAATCCGACGGCGGCGACGCGAGGAACAAGACTTCCCAAAGCGACTCGCGGATCCGGGGCCGGGAAACGGCCCAAAAGCGGGCCCAAAGTGGCTGAAACCCACTTCGTGGGTCTGCTGTTCGGGCCGAATCGGGGCTGCTCCGGCGGCTAGGAGGGCGAGGGAAGGCCGGCGGAGGGCGAGGGGGTCTCGGGGGTGGTCCGGCGGGGCTGGTGGTGACCGGAGGCGGGCGGAGATGGGCGGAACAGCGGCTGGAACAGGGGCGAACGGGGCTGGGCTGCTCGGCTTGGGCGCGCGGACGGCGGCTGGGCGCGGGCGAAGCGCACGGGCGGCGCGGCGGTTCGGCGGCGCGACGGCGTGACGGCGGCGAGCGGCTGAGGGCGGGCTGGTTCTGGTTCGCTCGGCGCAAGGAAAGAAGGAGAAGAAGAAAGAAGAACAGGGGGTTCGGTCGAGCGTGCAGAGGAAGAAAGAAGAGAGAGGAGAGAGAAGAGAGAGAGAAAGAGAGAGAGAGGGAATGAGCGGTGGGGAAGGGGGAGAATTCGCACGGCTGGGGGAAGGGGAGAGGAGAGAGGAGAGAGAAAGAAAAGAGAGAAAAAGAAAGAAAAGAAAGAAAAGAAAAGAGAGAGGGAAAGAGAGAGAAAAGAGAGAAAAAAAAAGGGGAGAGAGAGAGAGGAAAAGAAAAAGGAAATTACATAATTCCTTTATGCAACTTTTCCTTTGCTAATTTCCTTTTCCTTTCTATTTTATTTTGGTCTTCAATTTTCTTTTTCCGATAATTCTTTATGAAATTTGACTCGCCAATAAATCGATAAATTAATGACGATAGACAGATCCTAAAAATAAGAATTAATCATGACGCGCTTAAAATTCGATTAAATCAGATTTTTGGTTAAAAATCAATCAAACGTGATTTTACTCAATCCAACCAATTAGGTAGCTTTTAGGGATTTTTACGGCCGATACATCCCTTAACGGCTTCACCTAATAGGTTAGCTTAACTGATTGATCAATTTCGAAGAAAAAAGCATAAAGACGTCGATTAAAACGCCCATTTCACTTTATCGAAATAAATTAATTTCGAGGATGTCACAATTTTACCCTACTAACTGTAGAGTCACAAGGACGTGGATTACATTAGATTTTTAATGTCTTTTCGCACCATTTCTTTTTAATTTTTCAAAATGTTTTTCAGTTAGCTTTGAATTTATTTTAACCTAAATTCCTATTATGCAAAAAAAAAAGTGATCACACTGATGCTCAAACATTCAATAAATAAATTGCATCACAAAAAGTAAACAAATTTTTTGGGTTTTCTTGAATATTAGAATTCTTTTATAAAAATGCATTTTTTAATTAAATGACTCAATCTTATTAATATGCAAATTCTAATTAAATGGGCCTATTATGCAAACTAGTTAACATGCACCTAGTATTTTTGTTTTTTTTTATTGAAATTCAGAATTAATAAAAACCCTAATTATACTATTTAAAAATGGATAATTTTCTAATTTATTCTAGGGATTAATTTAACTTAAACCCTATCCTATCTTAGAAAACTATTTTATGGAAAAATAAGATAATTAGAATATGCAACATTATTTAAAACCCTAAAAAATATTTAGGTTCAACCCTAACTTATTCCTAAAAATGCAATCCTGAAAATGTAATCCTAGGAAAATTCTAATTTACTAAACCTAAATATCTGATTTACCAAATCTATATGCTCATGCAGAATTTTGATTTTTTGATTTTATGATTTTTTTATTTTTTTTAAAGATAAGTAATTATTAAATAAATATTAAATCTAACCTATCAAAGCAAAATAAAGGATTAAAATAATCGAAAAAATAATCCGTTGTCTCACAGGCAAAATTAACGATTATCATAACCCTAATTATGATGACAAAGAGATCAAAATAATTAAAAATATGATTCAAGTCTTACAAATAAAATTAATAATTATAATGATTTAAAATTCTACCAAAAAAGCCAAAAATTAATATAATTAAAAAAATAATCCAATGTCTCTCGGATTAAATTAATAATTACAATAATTTCGGACAAAATCCTAGCGAGATAATGTCTAAACAATACAAATAATTAACATTAATATACCATGCTTTAACTTAAACAATAATAACAAAGTTTAAAACACAATAAAATAACATAAAATAGGCAGAAGAAAGAAATACAAATAAAACTAAAAAAAAATTAAACTACCTAAAGGTAGAGACTTGTAGCAGCGTTGGTGGGGTGCTGACTCGACAGATGGCAAGCCCGGGACTCGGGTGAGCGCGCGATGGCGCGAGGCCGGCGTGCAAGGATGGCGAGTCCGGTGGAGCGGCGCAGCGCAGTGCGGTGTGCAAGAGGCGCAACGCGAGTGCGGGGGAAGCAGCAGCTGGTGTCAGAGGTGCGACAATGGAGCTACAGAAGCGGGCGAGTCCGACGGAGCGGCAGTGGCGGGTCGCCAGGTGAAGAGGCGCGGCGATGGGCGTCGACTCAAGCAACAGGAATCATCGATGGGAGAGGCTCCGGCGGCAGGCGGAAGGCCGGCACGCAGTCGTCGGGGCACTTGGCATTCGATGCTGCTGGTGCGGAGCGACGAGGCAGCAGTGGAGTCGTGGGCAGAGGTGTTGTGATCGGTGGGCGAGTGCTGCAGATGCTCGAACAAAGAGTGGAGGCGAGCAGCGGGACGTCGTGCAACTTTGCGAAGAAGGAACCCATGGAGAAGAAGCACAGTGCACATGTCTTTCTTTTTCCTTTTTTTGGTTTCTCTCTCACCTCACGTCTACTCGCACGTATTCCCGCTGACTTTTATACTTTTCTTTAGTAAAAAGGGGCAAATAGCCCTTTGACCTGACCCCCTCCAAAGAAAATTGAACTCAAAAGAAATGAAGGAGAAAACTTCCTCACTTTTGCTCTGAAAATTTTTCTTGAATTCACTCTCGATTTTTTTTTAAAATCGCCACCCCTAGTCACGAAAAATGTAGCTCTATTTTATAGTGGTTCCGGATGGCCACTTTATATAGTATTTTCCGAGTTTTCATCTTTTGTTGCATTAAATCAAGCTTGCAAATTGGAGTGTGATTTCGCAATTAATTATCGATTTTGCTTGATTCCTTCCATTTTATCGAAATCATTGCCATTTATTTATCTGATTTTTCAATTGTTTCTACATTTATCAAAATCTGAATACTTATCGAATTTCAAACTTTCATGCATAACCAATCAAATCAATTTTCCCATTTTTTTATTTTTTCTTTTCAAAATGCAATTTTATTTTTCCAAAATTAGGTGTCAACACAGGGGCACGGTGGTGGAGGCTTGCTGAAGAAGTAGACCCCTTCCCCCCCCTTTTTTTTTTTGGCTTCTCTCTCTTTGGCTCACGTCTCTTCCGTCTGCTGTACCCCTCTGCACACTTTCACGTCCCCTCTCTCTTTCTATACTTCTTCCTCTTTCCTTTGTTGACTTTGACTCAAAAGCCTTATTTCTTCTTTTTTGTGCTGATTTTTCAAAAAGAACGAAGGAAAAGCCTCGCTTTCTATAGTGTAGCAACCTTTTTATAGGTGAGTGAACTAAGGCTTTATTTCCTTCTTCAAATCAACATCCATGAAGATCATCTCCTGAATGCAATATCCTCCACTGATTTTATCACATATTGCTAAAGATTCAAGATTACAATGAGATTTTTCTTAAATTCCAAATCTTGCAAATATGAGCTCGCAATATCTCTTTATCACACTTGCCCTATTTGAAGAAATTGAAAAATCTGCCGTCATATCACCGAAAATATCAAATCTTTATTTTCACAAGATAATTTTTGGTGATCAAAAATAAAAAATAAAAATAAATAAATAATGGGCTCGGGCTAATTTGCTCTCTTCGTGGGTTTAGTATAACTTGTCAATTTAAAGCTTATAACTATCAATTTAAACCCATCTCATCATCCGATGCAAATAAAAAAGATGCCCCTAAAACTATATGCTCACGCAATTTAATTCTATATATAGTTTTTAGTGGTTAAAAATTAATCCCTAATTTTTATGCAATAAATAAATAACTGAGTTGCGAAAATTTAGGTGTCAACAGGATCAATGAATTTTGAGGAAAATAGATTCTTTGTTGATTCTAGACACGAATGTAAATGGCTATAGACGTAAAGAATTTGAAGTGCAAGTATTGAAAAGTAAAAGTTGCGATAATCATTGAAGGTGCGAAAATATGAAGATGCTAAAACGGTACATTTGCTGGAAAATTAAAGAAGAAAGTAAATGTGCATAAGAATAGAAAATTAGGTGTTGATTGATTTTGTTTGCAATGATTTTAACATGAGGTTTTATATCTTACCATGCGGCAGTTATTTACAAGCGGTTATTGATTTGAATCCACGAATAATTTCCTAGTACTATTTACAATTATTGGTGAGCAATTATGCTTGATGAGATTATAAACATTATCCTCTATCATTTGACAGTGATTGTCCAGAAGAAGTCATAAATTCCATTTTTTAGGCATAACCACCTAATAATCACGTGTTGGTGTCAATCCATCGTATTTGCCTCCTGATGGCAAACCTCTATTTTGATCATGAATTACACAGCCTCAATATTTCACAGAAAATTTGCAAGTATTTGTGGTAACTATTTGTTGTTGATGGCTTGCCGATCTCTTTAAAATTGTCTACAAATGAAGGATCTCATCGATAATCGGTAAGTTATCCGATTTATTCAATTCATTTACTGTTAAGTTCATTGATAACTTCTGTTTTAACCAAACTTTGCTTTCATTGATAATAACCAAAATTTGGTCACTTTTGGTGGGTTCGATACCTAAAAAACCCCAAATTTTTAATCTAAAAAAAAAATTGTAAAACGTTCATTCAAGTCCTAAATTTGCCCTGATGCTAACCCTCCTTCCAACGTGCTTGAAGTGGCATTTTCACGTCAATGATAAATTCACCTCAGCAAACTCATGCAAATTTAACATTTATGCATAAAATACTGTTCATATCCACCGTTATACTTAGGCTCTATTTTTTTTAACAGAAAATGAATGATTTGAAAAATATTTTCTATAAAATATTGTTTGTATCACTTATAAAAGTTAAGAAACGAAAAATATTTTTATCATCTACGAGGATGTTTAGTTAAATTATTATCAATATTAAAAATATATTCTATTTACTAATTATTTCAATCGATATAAGCAGTCATTTTTAAGAAAATATTTTTAAAATTATTTATTCTTCGCGAAACAAATGGAGCACTAATGTTTATCATCTTTGCATGCGGTTCTGTTCATCGTCTTTTTTTTTTATTCTTTGACTAGGACACCGCTAATGCCCCCCGCAGCCCCCTCCAAGCTCGAGGAAAATCGCTGGTGACCTCGGATCAGCCCGACACTCCCTTGTTTTGACTCCCAGCCAACATTCGGCATGGGGCCAACGACGGTCCTTGACTTTCCATAGACCGGCTAAGGCCGTCATTTGCCTTGCTAGACCTTGGATCAGCCCTAGATCTAGATCAAGCTCTTCCTGTGGACTTCATGGCATCGTCAACGAATTGGGACCATGGCCGCCGCCGGCGCAAGCTTTGTGGCCCAGAGCTTGAGTGGCTATGGCCATGACCGCGTTGCAAACTTGAAGCGCAAAGCTCACATGTAGCCATGGCCGCTGCGAGCTTAGAGTTGTTTCGGCCTCTAGTATGTGCAAATTAGCTTCCCTATTTTGCGTTTTATGATTTGGGAGTATGCATTGCGTGTATACCTGTTGGGATAATAAGCAGATACATGCTTTCCTCTTTATTTTCAACAGTCGCCGCGAGGTGAAGATGATGAATATTACTTGTGAACGTTACCGTGATAAAGACTATGAAGTATAAGAGAACGGTGAATATGAACACTGGACGGAGGCTTATTGCTGAGGTAGACCTATTGTAAATGCCACATCAAACGCATTGGACAGAAGGTTAACGTTGTGATAGATTTGAGACTTGAGTGAAATAGTGAGTTTGTTTCCCGGAAAATAAATAATTTGAAAAAAATCAAATAAATGATAGCTTCTATTACTTATAAAAATAAACAAATAAAAAATATTTCATTGTTTATGAAAATATTTAGAAATAAATTGTTATCGATAATAAAAATATTATGCATTAGCTAATTATTACAAGCAATGCAAGCGATTATTTTTAAGAAAATATTTTCCAAATTATTTCATTTTCTGTGAAATAAACATAGCCAAAGTTAATGATTCTTTCTAAAAAAAAACTCTTAAGGTAAAAGTAGAGTTGAAGGTAAAATTTAATTTTTTTTTTTTTTTTTTTAGGTATAAGGCCTTTTTTCTTGTTAACTGTCTTATAGGTTTAATGAAAATTTAAAGTCATAGGAAACTAGAAAAATAAGCTGTGTAATGGCAATGGCAATGATTTTCCTTTTATTCGAAAGACAATGCTAATAATTAAGGGTTAATATCACAAAAAAAATCCTGAACTTATTTCAGTAGTGGACGAGATATGTCTTGAGAGAGAACGGATTGGCATCGGTGACGGAAGCATCTTGCAATAGGACAAGAAGAGAAGAGAAGATCAGTGAAGTGATACCAAGAGTAAATATGGGCTATAGCTCAGATTCCATCGTGTCATAATCCGAGTCCACTTATTGAGCGACATGTGTCACTTGGGCGACCACGTTAGATCCCTCTGACACCCACACCCTCTTGCCTCTCTCTCTTCCTTCTCTTCTTTTTTTTTTCTTTATTTCTTCTTCCGCTTCTTCTTCCCTTCGGTCTTCCCTTTCACTTTGATGGGGACAACAACAAAGTTCGTCCACCATGGGCTACCTGATGTTGCCCTGTATTTGGAACACCTGGGGAAGGCACTCGGGCTGCCTGTTGAACAGGAACATGAAGTGGGGTCGGGCTCCGCCTTCATACTCCAGTGGAATTGTGTCGATGATGACCCCTTGGTCTCTTTGCTAACATTAATTCACTCGTTGTGGACCATGCAAGCCTTGGACTCGACCCCGGCTAGGTCTAGGGGCATTAAGACCTTCCCGAGTAGCCTCCCAAAACTCACCTTGCAAGTTGCCCCACACCAGCCCGTGTAGACAGAGACCTTCAGGCAAACCTTGCCGGAGAAGATGGACTTCCCAACAAGCCTATTGAGATCAGACTTGCTGGAAGGTGGCACCGTTGCTACCGCCCTATCCCCCAGGAGGGAAGGTGCCGTTGTCCTGAGGGGGTGGGCGGCGGAGTTGGGCAAGACGTAAGGGATGAGGACGATTTAGAAGGGAGGCTCTTGAGCTTGATCTTAGAGCAATAAGGGGAGGAGGAGTGGATGGCAACACGGGCGAGCTTGGTGGTAGGGATATTGAGGGCAAGGCTCCCCACTGTGAGCAAAGGCAAGAAAAAAAAAATAAAGGAAAAAAAGAAGAGAGGGGAGACGGTGTGAGTGTCAGAGGGTTCTAACGTAATGGGGCCCGGGCCACATGTGTTGCTCGATGGGTGGACTCGGAATATGGACACACGGACATCAGGAGTGCCATAACTTGACACAAAGGGAAAACTTACGAAAGTGACATTTAAGTGCCAAAATCGGAGCAAAATAGATCAGTTAAGTGCCAACGGCAATAAAATCTAGCCAAAATGCTAACATGGCAATTTTTCGGCGAGCTTAGTGCAAAACGATGTCATTTTGCACGTTGATGTGGCTAAATAGTGCCAAAACGATGTCGTTTAGATGTTGACATGGTAATTAATTAATCTAATAATTAAATTAAATTAAATTTCAAAAATTAATTTATTTATTATTTAAAAAAAAAAAAAAAAGAGGGGAAGGAGGAGGAGAGAGGCGGTTGGCGGTTGAGGGCTTAGCTCTTGCCACCGCTGCTTCCCACCGTCGCCGGAAAGGTGGGGGAGGGTTGGTCGGGGCCACCGAACCCCGGCCAAGGACCGCGACCCCGGTGACCAATGGCGAGGGCCTACGTGCCCTTGCCCGGATCCGGGGCGAGGGTCGTCGGCCCCTACCCGGCTAGGGCTACCACCTGCGAGGGGTCACCCCACCCCATCGAGCAAGGGCATGTAGACCCTTACTGCTGGTTGGCTAGGGTTGCCAGTCCTCAATCAGGGCTCGGCGGCCTCGACCGACCCTCCCCCACCTTTTCGGCGGCGCGGGAGGTGGCGGCGAGGGCCGAGCCCTTAGCCATCGGCTGCCTCCCTCCTACTTCTCTCATTCCTTTTTTTTAAAATTATAAATTAATTAATTTGTTTTAAATTATAAATTAATTAACTTGTTTTAAATTATAAATTAATTAATTTGTTTTAAATTTAATTAAATTAATTTTTATATTAAAATTCGAATTATACCAAAACAACGTCGTTTTTGGGTGTGTTTTGCTAAGTCGGCCTTCGATGAGCCACGTAAGCGAGAAAATTAATAAAAAATTGCCACATAAGATTTGTGGTGGAGTTTGCCAAATATGGTATTCAGGTGTCCCATTTTTCATTTTTGTAAGTTTTGGTACTTAAGTATCTCTTTATGCCAAATTTTGGCACTTGAGACGTTCTTTTGCCCAGATGATAATATAGTGAAATTCGAGTTCCAATCAATACTTTCTCCTAATACCAAAGACAGTCGAGGAAGGAGCGAGAGAGTTTTCACTAATGCTGAAAGAAGAGAGCAAGAGTAGGAAAAAGAGAGCCATTATGTTTGAGCTTGAAATACGGGATTGGGTCAGAGAGTTGGTGGTTTTTGTTGTACTATTTGAGCCCTTGTCATTTATAAGTGGATAGATGATATAATTGGGAAATCTCCATTGGGTTATCTTCGAAGCTTTAAAGATTATTCACACTCTTCTAAACAAATATTTCCTAAGTTCGTCGGATGTTGGTTATTTACCAGGATTTTGCCAGTTAGGGCCTGTTTGTTTTCACTTCTTTTTTCTATTTAAAAATAGTTTTTTTGTTCATGGGAACAAAAAGGAACAAAAATGTGTTTGTTTGCGTTTTTATTCCAAATCTATTTTTTTGTTCCTAGAAACACATCTGGAACAAAAACAAGAAACAAAATTTGGGAACACTTTTTCTCTCTTTTTCCATTTTCTTCTCTCTTTTTTCTTCTTCTTTTTCTTTCTTTTTTCTTCTTCTTTTTCTTTCTTTTTTCTTTGGCCGATCGCCGGCCTCAGCCATGGCCAGCATCGGCCGTTGAGGGCCGGCAACACCGTCGAGGGCCAACGACCTCGCCGGAGCGTCGCCGACCCCGGTGAGGCCAACCTCGTGCCGGGCCATGCGAGCTCGATCTCACTCAGATCTGGCAAGGCTGAGCTCGCCCAGCGGTCGGCGAGGCTTGACCTCGCCTGTGATATCCTGATTTTCCAATTTTATTTTCAATAAATTGAAATGGGCATTTCGTTGGCATGCATATAGTTCTTTTCCTCGAGTCGGCCACTCATGTGAAAACTAGTCTATCGGGTGAAGTCGTTAAGAGTTTCTAATACATCGACTCGAAAATTTGACCAGAAGCGACCTTTCGACCGAGCTAATTTGCAATGGTCATTACGGCACAATTAAAAATCGATTAGAAATCGAGATAAGTCGACTCGACAGAGGCATGTGATTAGGTGTGGGTGATTCCACCAGATCGCACAATTCTTGTCGATCGGCATTAGACCGACTTTTCAGTCGATTGGGTACCTTGTGTTCGTATTTGAAACCTTAATATTACCCCGACAACTGAAAGTCGCTAATATTTCAAAGATGTACATTGTGGCTAGAGATGATCAGTCACGAGTCAAATGCATAAAAATTTCTAAAGGCTACCCGTAGGTTGGGCCGCGCTAATATCGTGCCAAAGTGAAATTAATCATGAAATTAAAATCGAATTCAGAAATTGGAATTTAGGGTGTGTCACAAATCATTTCAGGATCATTGACTCATCTTCGGAAGATTTTTCATGTAATCAGAATTTTTCAAAAATTAAATCAGAGAATGGCTATTTTGACTCGAGAAATTAATAGGCCCACCTTTGGTCTTGCTTTTAGGACTTAAGTTGGTTCTATGGACAAGTAAAGATGTGAATTGAAGTGTGGTGACATCGGATTAATTTTATGGACTTCAATTTGATTCAATTGGAAGAGAATCAAGTGGAATTAAAGAATTGGTTGTACAAGATTTTATGCCCTAGCGGAAAATAAAATTGAACCCATTAGAATAAGGTTGTGGGAGTTTTGAGTGAGTGGAGTATGACATCATCAAGTGATGTCATGGTGGGCCATGTTTGAGGAATTAAAGAAAAAGAAAAGAAAATGAGAGAAATGGTGCCATCTCTCTCTCTCCTCATTCCCTCTCTCCCGTCGCCTCTCTTCTTCATCTTCTCCTCCTTGCTTCTTCGAACCTAGCAACCGAAGAAGGCTTGATCGGAAGCCAGTAGCCATCACAGCCGAAGCCAGAGTTGTCGCCGCCTCACGCCGCGCACCGTCGCCGTTCCGCCTTGGCCGCACGCCCTCCGTCTTCCCGCTTCCTCTCCCGTCGTGGTCTCTCTCCCCCATCTTCATTGTGCGAAGACCAGAAAATTTGCAGTGGAGAAGCCGGAGCAGCCCTTCGCCGCTCGCTCAGCTGCTCGTCACCAGCCGTCCGCACCCACCCGTCGCCGAAGCTCGCCGTTGCCGCAGTCGTCCGCGCGAAGCCTATGCGCCCGCGTGCCGCTCCGCCCTGCTCTCATGACCTCGAGCTCCATCCCCTCTGTCCAATCACCGTGAGCCACCACCAATTGCCGCCTGAGCTCCCGCCGCCTCTCTTCGCCATTCCCGCGCCCGAACAGCCGCCGAGCCACCTTCATACGACCGTGAGCAATAGCTGCAAAAATGGGTATGGCAGCCCATGTTTGGCCCGTTTTGGCCTGCTTCCCGGCCCCGGATGCTCGGCCCACCTTGAGAAAAGTCAATCATCGCGTCGTCCTCATCGTTTTGGCCCGCTCGGCTCATTAATCCGGTGAGTTTAGCTCACTGAACCTTGATTAGATGGTTAATGATGCTTAATATGTGTTTAGTTTATGTTAAGTGTTATTAGGTGATTAATTTAATTTATTTAAGTGTAGATTATATTAATGTGCTTGATAAACTTAAAGTGGGTATAATTTAATGCTAAATGAAAGTTTATATTAATATAAGTTTTGATGTGACATAAATGAATTTACTTTTGATTTATTTAAATATCTCGAAATTATTAAAATATTATTATTTAATTATTTTCGGAATAAATTTAATTATTTATTAAATTTCAAAAATTTTGTCGTGACCCTAAATTCTCGAATTTCGTGTTGGTCATTGCTGTATAGTCAGATTTTGAAATTGATGATTGTATATTATAAATTGAGTGTGGATTGTGAAAAATAATATGGATATCATTATTTAATTAATTTTCGAAATAAATTTAATTATTTAATAAATTCCGAAAATTTATTTTGCGACCCTAAATTCTCAGAATTTTGTGCTGATCGTTGCTGTGCATTTAAAATTTGAATTTGATGAATGGATGTGGCAAATTGAGTGTGATTGTGATAAATAGGGATTTTTTTATAAAATCCCAAATTTGGAAATTGATGGGAAATTAGCCGTGATTAACCATCTATTAGAGGTCGTGCTTAGTGAGGCCGTGATTGACCACCTATTAAAGGTTGTGCCCGGTGAGGCCGTGATTGACCACCTATTAAAGGTTGTGCCCGGTGAGGTCATAATTGACCACCTATTTAAGGTTGTGCCCAGTGAGGCCGTGATTAGCCACCTGATAAAGGTTGCTCCCAAATGGGGCCGTGAATTACCACCTATTAGAAGTCGTGCCCATCGAATTGGGATCTACCACCTTTTAAAGGTTGTGCCGAGTGGGCTCGTGATCCCACAAATTCTAATTTTGTCGAGTGGGGCCGTGATTGCCACTGATTGTTAAACCTTCCTATAGGGTCATGATTGGAAGCAATTATTGATTTGCTAGAATGATATGTAATCGGTCGAGTCAATTGATCGTTGAGACGATCCAAGTGGTTGAATTGCTCTAATGATGTGATTATGCCGCAGTTGTTTGGTTATCATAATTGCACGTGATTGAATTATATAAAATATGCTAACCTGCAAATGAAGACTAATGCGAGGTAAGTCTTTGTGTGATGTGGCTAGGCCACCCGGGGTGTATTTTCTTTCTAATAGGGATTTAGGAGGTTGAACTTGCTAAGACATTGTCTCATCCCAGTTTGGGGATTACAATTTCAGGTCCCTGGTGGATGGAGCGGCTAGATAGCTTAGGTTGGCCTTGAGGAGTTGCAGAGGCGAAGTCATAAGGATTGGAGAACGTGTCCTGCTAGTTGGTTTTAGGATAGTTCCCATTTTGTCGAGCTGGTCTATTTTGTAAACAGTCCAGTATTGTATTTAAACCATTTGTGTTTGTAAATGAGTGTTTGGTATTGTGATTGATTGCCTACTTTTCTATCCCAAATTGAATGTTGTCAGGGGATTTGTTTCGCTTCCGCATGTGTAAATAAATGAATGGGTCGACGACATATACTGGGATGTCGTATATTTGATTGACCGCAGTGGGATGTGCGTGTATCTCGAGGTTCGGGGCGTCACATCGCTGAAGCCATCGCAGTGCCGGCGTCGTTTGTGGCGGTGGCCCGGCGACGCGAGCCTCGCGAATCGCTGGGCGAGTTCGGCTCCGTGGCCGGGCGAAATTTGTTGGCGTCGGCCGATCGCGGCCATGGCCGAGGCCGGCGATCAACCAAAAGAAGAAAAATGAAAAAAGGAAAAACAAAAAACAAAAAAAGGAAAAAAAAAAAAGAAAAATAAGGAAAAAATAAATAAAAAATAAGAAAAATAAGAAAGATATTAAAAAAAGTAATATTAAAATATTAAAAAACAAAAAGAAATAAAAAATTATACAAATTTACCAAACGTGTTTCTATTCTTTTTATATTTCGGAATAGATTTACCAAATGCGTTTTTTGTTCAAAAATTGTTTTTCGAAGCATAAATATTTTTTTCTATTTTTGTTCTTAAACAATTTTTAAACATAATGTTACAAAACGCACCCTTACTATTCTTCGCATTATTGGTACTTTTTAGATTTACGTTCCTCGCTTTCAACTTCTATTTAAGATTGTGTGTGTTTCTTAAGTCTCGATCATTAAGGACGTGTTTATTTGTGTTTCCGTTCAAAAAGTGTTACAAGAAACATAAATAGATATTTCTGTTCCTAGGGAACAATTTTTGACTAGAAAGACGCGTTTGGTAAACTTGTTCCGGGAATAAAATATGAATAGAAACACGTTTGGTAAATTTATATTCTTTTTTGTTTCTTTTAATTTTTTAATATTTTTTTTTCCTTTTTTCTTTTTTTTTTTTCTTTTGGCTGGTCGCTAGCCTCCGGCGACCGACCGACGTCTCACCCAGCCACGACGAGGCTCACCGGCCCTCGGCGAGGCTTGGCCTCGCCTTGGTTGGGTGAGCTTGGGCTCGCCCAAATCCGACGAGGCCGAGCGTCCTCGGCACCTTGCGAGGCTCAGCCTCATCAAGGGCTGGTGACACCCCGGTGAGGTTGCTGACCCTCAACGGCCGGTCACCAGCCATGGTCGAGGCCGGCGACCAGCCAAAGAAAAAAGAAAAAGAAATGAGAAGAAAAGAAATGAGAGAGAAAAAAATGTTCTTCAAAAGTGTTTCTGGAACAAAAAAATAACTTTTTTTTGTTTCTCATTTCTGTTCCAATTTTGTTCCGAAAACAAAAAAAAAAGATTTTGAACAAAAACGCAAACAAACATGTTTATGTTCTTTTTTTGTTCCCGGGAACAAACAAAAAATCTGTTTATGAACAAAAAAGAAACAAGCAACCATGCACGCCCTAAGTTTGCCTGATTTGGATAGCTTAGCTTATTTTAAATTCTCCCTCAAATCCGTTGTCACGGCAATTATAACGGAGAGACCAAGAAATAGTTAGGAGAGGTTGGATGGAGAAATGGAATTCCTAGACGTCATCTCAAATGAGTCAATTCGAGCTTTGCATGATTTAAAAGCTACAAAGAATAGACGCTGCCGATGACCAATTGGAAGGATTTTGAAGCTTTGACTCCTCAGTTCATTACTCTCTCGGCAAAGCTGCCAGCTCCCACATCCATGGATGGCTGCTCTCGAGGATGCCGCGTTTTCGGACTACGAGTCGTCGTCTTGTTGGCTCGTACGTGGCTCTCAACGCAGACGCGTTGACGCATTTAGCCGCTAATGCTCTTGTTTTCATGTAATGGCAAAGTTCTAGTCCCATACACATTTTGGTGACCCTTCTCTTTCACGCTAATAATGCATTATTGTGAACGACAAGGATGGAACATCCTATTAAAGAACCGTGAGGGAGCTCGTGAAAGCGTGGCAATCTTTACGTGATCCGTTTCCATACAATTATCAATGTAAAGTACAACATAGGCATCGGTTGGTATATTGAGTTTGAAGGATGATGTTATTATACTTAGGCTCCATTTGTTTCGTGAAAAATATTTTTCTTACTTTTTGGCATTTATGCCTGATCCCCTGACACTTATGTTCGAGTCCATCAAGACTAGGCTCTGGCTCAAGACCCCAATGTTCATGCATGGGTCCTCGATACTTGAGCTCAAAACCTTAGTGCTTTTGCCCGGATTCCTTGCATCTAAGCTTAGGTCCATCAAGGCCGAGCGTAGGATCTAGAAGCCCATGTTCTGTTCCCCACACCTGGGAGCGCCCTAACTCGAGGCACTAACCCTCTGGCCCGAGTCCATCAAGACCGAACTTGAGACCATGGTGTCTGTGCCTGGTTTCGTCAACTACCCGTACGCAATGTGACATCCAGAATTTCAGGTTCTGATTTTGATTGGATAAAATAGGCCTTTTGTCAGCGTGACTATTGTGTTTTTCTCTGAGTTGGCCACTCACAAGATAACTGGCCTATCCGGTGAAGCCATTCAGGGATTTTAAACTTAATAGACTTGAGAATTCGATCAGGAATCGACTGCTCGACCGAGCTAATCTGTAGGGGTCATTACGGCATTATCAAAATCGATCAGAGACCGGAGATAGGTCAATTCAATTGAGATGTGTAACCAAGTGTGGGTGATGCCACCTGATTGTAAAAATTTTATCGATCGGTACTAAACCGTTTTTTTTTTGTTGTTTTGGGTACCCTATGCCTGTATTTAAAACCTTGAGATTTTCACGACCACCGAGAGTCGCCAATGTGCTGGATGGGTTCATTGTGGTTCGAAGAAAATCGACCACGGGTCAATTGCACCGAAAATCCCTGTAAACTACCTAGTAAGTAAGGTCACACTAAAAGCGCGTTTGATTGAAAATAACCACGAGTTTGAATTCGATTTCAGAAATTAAAAGTCATGGCGTGTCATGAGTCATTCTAGGAACATCGATTCAATCTCATAAGATTTTTCAAAGACTCAAGAGATTTTTATGGAAAATCGATTCGGACGTCGCGAAAATTAGCGGAAATTTGGATGGGCTCAATTGATGAAAATTTGGACTTTCAAACCAAGCCTTTGAGCGTCAGGGACTTGCAGGAAATTGTTTGGATTTTTCTCCAATGAAATCGGACCTCGACTTGGAGAAAATTGCAAAGAAATTGAAGTACAAGGTTAGTGAAATTCGAAATTTGGCATGGGATAGCAATTTTGATATCAAAATTTGAATTATGTTCGTGGAAATTGGTTGGAAAGAAATAGGGAACATGCAATTAATTCAATGGATTGGATTGCTTGACTTTTGTTCCTTTTGTCTTCAACTTGCACGCTGTTGCCTGGTCTTCTTCCTGCGACAATTCCCACGGAAGACTAGCTGTTTCTCTCCGAATTCTCCTTCTTCCGCAAGCTCGCACACGCCCACATCTCCACCAGCGTCTCTCTCTCTCTCTTTGCTCGGTTGTTCCTCGCCGAAGACTCCTATTGAAGACTCACCGAAGCTCCACGCGGCCACACTCACCGCTTCCCGTGTTTTGCTTGGTCAAAACTTCAGCAGAAACTCCCCAAGTGTTGACTCCAGCCACACGGACCGAAGCCAGCGACTAGATTCTACCGCTCCATCCCACCGTCTTCACGCTAGCTGCCTCGGATCCACCTGCTTCTTCTCAATCATCCACGCCTGCACACCGCCAGCAACCCCCTTCGTGTCTTCTCCAACGAAGCAAGTCCACCGAGATCTCTATCCATCGGTCAACACCGCAAGCATCTTCAACGTCCACCGGATTTCTTTGCCGCGCGTGAGTCAACAAACCGAAGCAAAGTCGATTTCTCCAGCTCCATCTTCGCCCGTGCGTCGCCCTGTAGCTTCCTCCTCGCCGCCAGCAAATCCCGTCGTGGGCCCAGCTCCATCGAAGACCAGGCCCACCGAATCAGTCCAGCAAATTCCAGCGCCTGCAGTCAGCCCATTCCAGCCCAATTGAAGTCCAAGAGCCCGCAAGAATTTGGCCCAACAATCCAGCGAATTGAGTCAGCCCATCAATTCCAGCAGCCCAAGTGAAATTCAGATTATTTCAGCCCAAGAGAGAGAGCAGCTCATCTTCAAGCAAGATCAGCCCATTTTCAGTTGTTGTCTAGCCCATTTGAAGCCCAAGTTTCAGCCCAGTCTTGAGGCCTGCGAAGTAGCCCAAGAAGTAAGCCCAAGCTCGAGACCAAGCCTAGCAATTGCAGTGGGCTTGCAAAGCCTTTAGGCCCGATCCAAGCCTGCCGGTGTCGTCGCGAGCCCAAGTTCGACCATCGTCGCAATGTTCTGTTCTTTGCTTTGCACAGTGTGAGTTTTACTCACTAATGCTTTTTTAGTTTGCTAATGAAACTTAAGGGTTTATTAGTATTAATTAAGTAGGATTATATGGTTAGATTATAATGGATTAGTGATTATTAGTTAACTGCATTGTATATTAGTTAGATGGTTAGTGTACTTAGCTAGAGAACTGCCTATAGTATTTATTGAATGCATCTCAGGATTTTTCTTGACCCTTATCAGGCTTCAATTAGGCATTACGAGCCTAAATTGGATTTTTAGTAATTAATTATTAATTTTTCGAAATTAATTATTTATTTATTTATTTTTCCGGAAATTCAACCGAAATGGCCGGTGACCGGAATTTCATGCTGATTGTCGTGGTGCAGTCCATTTATTTAATTGAGTTTCAATTTGTATGAAATTGATTTAAATTGTGAATTTTAGGATATATTCCTATTGAGTTGTTTCGACTATTTGATTGAGAAATAATTGGATATCGATAGTAGATTGGCGAACTATAGAGAAAGGCATTGTTTCATAGTTAAGTCACGGTAGAAAGTAAATCACCTGGAGAAGGGTACATTGGCTCGGTGATTAAGTTTGGCATCTAAAAGGACACGTGGGCTCGATAATTTGATGCATTGCTTCAGAGAATGCACGTGGTCTCAATGAGTAAATTTGGCATCTAAAATGACACGTGGACTCGGTAATTTGATGCATTACTTCGGAGAATGCACGTGGTCTCAATGAGTACATTTGGCATCTAAATGGACATGTGGGCTCGGTAATTTGATGCATTACTTCGGAGAATGCACGTGGTCTCAATGAGTACAATTGACATCTTGAAGAGACACGTGGGCTTGGTGACTTGATGCATCGCTTTGGAGAATGCACGTGGGCTCAATGAATAAGTATGTCGTCTTGAAGAATGCATGTAGGCTCAACGATTAGATATTCCATCGTGGGGAAAAATATAGTATTAATTGAAATGACCATTGAATGGTTCGAATGACATGTAATCAACTGGGTCGATTAATCGAGATATTGATCTGTGGTGTGATTGCTTGGGTGTCTATTGAACTGTACTAATATACAGGTGGAATCTAAGGCTAAGGTAAGTCCTCTGACTCGTGAGTTATGTAGCACGAACACTCTCTAGAAGCCTTCATGTCGTGTCCGACACTCCAACACGTGTCCAACACTTTGACATGTGTCCGACACGTTCCGACACGTCTCGACACACTCCGACACGTGGTCAACAAGTGTCGAAAAATCCAACACGTGGTCAACTCTCTCCGACACGCTCGACACGCGAGTCCAGAATTCCAACATACGATTTCGACATGCACGGGGTCAATTTTCAAAATTTCTAATATTTGATGGGTCAAAATATAAATATACACAAAAGAAGTAATAAAATTGCTATAAATATACACGCACTGGTCAATTTTTTTTTATTTTAGTTTTGTTTTTTTAAAATTGTTTTATTTTTTTAAAGTCTTTTACTATGCAAGAAGTAATAAAAAAAATGCTATATATGATAAATAAATAAATTTAAAAATATCATTTCAGCATTTTTCTTTATACAATATTTTTTTCCTTTAAGTTTTATGTATTATTGTAACAAATTAAAATAATGAATGATATTATTTAATATTTTTCGTGTAAATTAATTCTAGGCTATTTTTATTATTATTTATTTATGCATTTATATATAAAAATATATTTAATATATAACATGTCGGAATGTGTCGAAATTCTCTATTTTTAAGAAATGATATGTCGGCATATCGTGTCGCGTCGTGTCGCGTGTCCGTGTCGGTGCTACATAACTTGTGAGTACATAGACAACCTGGATGGTGTATTGGTTTACTAATCGGGTCTTAGGGAATATAATTTACTGAGACGTTGTCTCATTGGTTATTGAATAACCATTTCAGGTCCTTGGATGCAGCAAACTTGGATTTTGAAGATCTCGAAAGTCCAGTGCAGTCTACTGAAGGCTCCAATTAAAGTGTAGAGGATGACGAAGAGAAGGACAGTGACTAGGGATGAGCAGTTCCCGATTCCGGTTCGGTTTTGTTTGGAACCTAGAACCTACCCTCGAGTACAGGTTCCTCATTTTTTGGAACCTGGAACTTACCCATCAGAACCAAGAATCTAGAACCTACCCTATCACAGGTTCGAGGGTCGATTCTAGGTTCCAACAGGTTTTTTTTTTTTCTTTTTCAGATTAAGAGAGTCACATTTATTATTTAGTGACCTAGCAGGGAAAAGAAAACTGTAAGAAGGGTCAGCTGAGCTGACAAAGTTACAGTTCCAATTCTTTTACGCTACATGCTTTCTTTAGTTAAAGCCCTCATAAATCAACGTGCACTACTCCAGTGACAGTCGAGCATCCAACAAAACAAAGAAATACAATTCTTTATTGCAACAAAACATATCTACATTCCAGCATCTTGTATGTTTCAAGATCATTAGTTAAGTTGATGATATAACAAGATAATGAGGCTTCAATAAGCCCAATGATTAAGAGGGATTATATGACTAACCTTCTACTAACAAATGCTGTAGTCTTTTATCTTTGAGAAGATGGATCGGTTTGAGATCATAATGGCCAAAGATCAGGATTGAAGCATCCTGCTCACCCCATCTTTCATCTCTAAGTACCTACATCATACGTGTGAATCACCACAACCATTCCACAACATCAAAAAAACAAAGAACATCCAAAGATCACTTGATTGCAACTAACTGAACATATTGCCACAGTCCCATACCTTAGCTTTGGGAGCGAGACGAACCGTAAGCACAGCCACAGCGTTACCAGCATTGTTCTTCTCAATAAAGCTAATAGTGGAGTTTATTAACAGAAGAGTGACGATGCCTATGAAATCTTGCCAATCTAGAGGCCTGCAAAGGAAGAATCAAAAACAAATGGATACCATCTTTCACAAAAACTCAAATTTTACCATAAAAAAGAAAGAGGGACAGAACAGAGGAAATTTTTTACCTAAAACAACGAGTGATCTTAGTGCCTTCTTCTCTTTAAGCTTGTTGTGGCCAAAAAGTCCCAACCTCTGCTTAGCAGTCGCCGAGGTGAGGCCTCCTTTGGGTGAGCGGTGTGCGGCGTTGGGGGCGGCTAGGCGAGGGGCGAGCCCAGTCGGGGCGGCTGGGCAAGCGGCTAGAGGCATCGAGGTGACTGGGCGAGCGGCGTCGGGGGCAGCTAGGTGAGGGGCGGCTAGGCAAGCGGCATCGAGAGGGCTGGGTGAGCGGCGAGCGGCGTCGAGAGGGCGGTTGGGCGAGCG
Source organism: Eucalyptus cladocalyx (assembly GCA_017140615.1). NCBI lineage: Eukaryota > Viridiplantae > Streptophyta > Magnoliopsida > Myrtales > Myrtaceae > Eucalyptus > Eucalyptus cladocalyx. The sequence goes on from CM029517.1 coordinate 45,811,628, forward strand.
GCGAGTGGCGAGTGGCGTCGAGGCAGCTGGACAAACGGCAAGCGGCGTCGGGGCGGCCGGGCGAGCGGTGAGCGACATCGAGGGGGCCGGGGCGAGCGGCAAGCGGCGTCGAGGGGGGCGGCGGGCGAGCGAGCAGTCTCCACCGGGGGATGAGCGGCGTTGACGACGAGTGGCTGAGTAGCGAGGCAAGCAACGTTCGATGGTGTCGAGGGCGAGCAGGAGAGACCAATTTCTGTTCTGTGAAGTGTGAAGTGAACGTGTGAAAAGTGATTTAGGGTTTTTTGATTTGGGGGCTTTTGTTGGATAGGTTCCGGTTCCGGTTCCGATGGCACCGGAATTGGAACCGAAACCGCCGGTTCCTAAATAAAAGGAACTGGGAACCGGAACCAGACCCTGCGGTGCGGTTCTCCGATTCACAGTTCTACCCGGGAACCACGCTCACCCCTAACAGTGACTCATAGTTTGTAGAACCCCACTCTTGTTTGTAGACCTTATTTTTAAACTGGCTTAAGTTGAATTTTACTTAATAGTTCACCTTCTATATATATGTGCACTGGTTTGCAATGTATATAAGGGTGAACGTTTTAAAGGTTTGAAATTTAGTCTTACTGTTCTATCCCAATGTTTTATTGTATGGGGATAATTTATATGTTTCCGCATGTGCATATGAAATGAATAGGTTGGCGATACGTCATAAGACGTCGTTATTAATAAACCAATGTAAGGGATGCGTGCGTGCTTGAGAATCGGGGCGTGACACGCAAGTCACTAATGCTTAAAAATCATATTGTCTTTTTCAACTGACGGAAAATATTTTTCGATTATTTTTCAGATTTCAGCTAAACATTGAAATTTATTGTCATTTTTTTTTGGAAAATGTTTTCCTAGAAAAACATTTTCCAGAAATATAATATTTTCCACGAAACAAGTGATGCCTTATTTGTACTCCCTTTTTTGATCTATTTGTTAAGTAATGGTGGCAAGCTGCACATTAGTTTATGAACCTGGCAGCCGTTTAGTTCACGATCAACTCTTTCTCGAATGATCTAGAACAATAGGTGCACGGTAACTTTTGACATAAGACCCGCCATTCGAATTTGCCTAGATAATCAAATTCAATAGTGAGCTGGTTTGATCATAGTGTATGTATAATTTGTTTTGACATCGCACAAAGTCATTGCAACTGAACATCGTCATTCTCCAACGACAGAGTATGAAATCAATAAGCAACTAAGAGTCGAGCAAACCATATGTAGACTGATGTTCCTCATGGATATCTATTTGCCCCAACTAGGGGGCAAACCAAGCTCAATTTACCACGCGCATCACCTGAATGATTGATAAGTGGGTTAAGATGCAATTGGTGAGCGTGTCTCGATGACCTTCTCAAGGACAAAATTGGCACCGAAGGAACCTGGAATTGTTACTGCCAGTTCAACGAACCTTGGATCGTAAATGAGAAAAAATGCGGGTCCGCCCCAGGTGTTGGATGATTTCTTCAACTGGACCCATCACGGATCCCTTCATCAGTTGTCAAATGCGCTTCCAGTTCATCATTGCCACATGGGTCGATCGAATGAATGGTCATGGGCCATTCGACTACGCTGGCCCAAGGGTTGCTTTTCATATCGCCGACGGCAAGATCTTGGAACATTCCCTCAATCAGTGGTGACACTTTGGATATAAGCAGTGGTGGTACGGTGAGGGTGTTGGTGATTTGTTCGTTCCAGTAATGGACAAGGTATTCCTTGGGAGGGATTGAGTTGGCATCGCTGACAAGGGAGTCGGCGTCGGTGGTGGTTCCAGCCGTGTTGGAAACAACCTATAGTGGGATGAAAGAGAAAATCAGTGAGTGACTAAAAAGTTAGCATGACGCAACCGAGCTAGGATGTTTCATCTAGTTTAAAAATGTTGTAACCCTAAAATGCAATTTACAACTCAGTTATAAGACAACAAGGCTACGACTCAATTGCAGTAGGATACCAAACAGATTGAGTATAATATCCCTGTAGTATAAATGGGACATTATTGAAACTGTAGCGAACATGCAAATGTTCGTAAGCAAAGTAACAAGAAACTATACCCGTAAGATAACAAGAATGAAATCAATTTTTACAAATAAAATAGATAGCAGGATAAATATTACTGACAAATCCTTAAACTCATGTCCACAATCTGAATGATAATACAGTCCATTTTTTCTTTGTTAATGCTTCATGTCTGACTTAGACAAGTAATTGAGAATGACAGTACGTTGTAGAAATAAGCGTAAGCATGAACCTCCTATATATTCAAGCATTTTATTTGTCTTTTCACTTCATGGTCTGTGTTTCACATGTCTCTTTTCAAAATACGTAGGAACACAAACACGAACAAAGAACTGTAAATGTTAACGCATGCGAACTTCGAAGATAGGATGAGCCGTGATTATTATGGTGTGTAGAAGGGGAGACGAGAGAGCTTGAGAAAACTAACATGGAGTGAAAACAACAGGACGAGGAAGAGGGCGAAGAGAGACATTTTGCTAAAGCTGATCTCACTCATTTCTTTAGGAAGAGGGAATGCTGATAATGTTGGAGGGTTCGTTTGATTGAACATGACATTTATAGGAGTGATGGTAGAGAGAGAAAGAGAGAGAGAGAGAGATTCCTCTAGGACAAATGGATTGAGGGAACGAAAAAAAAAAATTATAATGTTAGTTCAACTTGCAGTTAAATAAAGTTTTATATTAAATGTTCTTTGCCAAGCGAAAGAAATACAACTTAATAGTGTTTTCTAGTTCAACTTGCAATTAACAGGTATCATAGTGAATATTCTCTGCTTTCCGTACGAACAAGGAACGTTTATGATCAACAGTCATCATCATAGTGGACTATGAATTTGTGAGGACCCAAATACGAGGACGACAATAAAAGATACAATTTGTTGGAAGATATGCCTGAAGATCCGCAGGATTTGATCTAAATTGATCATCCGCCAGATTTTGATCTTAATTGATCTAATCAGATCAATCAATACTAGACAGAAATGTAGATTTGATTTATAGAATTTTTTATTTCCTTTCTTCATGTACACTCTGTATTATAATTACAGAACATTGTATATCAAATTAATACAATTGAAGGAATAGAAAAAACTTCTCTCAATCCTTTTGTCTCTTGCATCTTGCTTCCTTTACGCATTCTGTCATGGTATCAGAGCTTCAAGCTTCTGAACCCGCTTCCGCACCAGTTGTTCTTTGAACTCTCTGATCTGCAAAAGAGATTTACGAAGAAATCATTTTTTCGCTAAAAGGAAGAAGAAGCAAGCACAAACGATTACCATGGCTCACCTAGCAAATTCATCCTCAGCCCTTGATGTTTCATCCACAGAAGAAACTACGCCACAAATCTCAGAGGCACAAAGCCATCTCGTGCCGATTCCCACAACTCAACAGCAACCTCAGACTCAAGGCGTGCAATGGCCATTCTTCCCGGCTCAGTCAAATATGGGGTTGCCCATTGTGGGCCATCCTTACCAATGGGTTCCGTATCCATGGTACGTTGGACCAAATGCATCATCGCCGGGGATTACAGGCTACCAAAGTAGCGTTCAGACCGACGGAGGTCCACCAGCCACGAATGGGGCAAACCAAACCGTCGGAGCAAAACAAGTTGGTGGGTCGGACGAAGCGGGTCTGGGATCGAATCCCTACCCGAATTTCTCGCATACGGGTCATGGAATCGGATCTGGCGGGTCGGGCTCAGGGACGAATCCCTACCCGAGTTTCTCGCCCAATTTTCTTCCTTTTCCGATCGCGACAGTCACCGGCCGACCGGAATCTAGAGATCCTCTTTACGTATCAACAGCCGACGGTCCACAACTGCGATTAATCACCTTGTAACTGACTGGACCAGAAATTTATTCCAGATGGTCACATGATTTCCGGCGAGCCCTCGTGACAAAGGACAAGGATAGATTCCTCGACGGAACCGTGCTTGTTCCTTCGGACGAGCGACTGGCCCGACACTGGAGAAAATGCAACCACCTAATCCGATCGTGGATTGGCAATTGCATCTCTCCAGACGTCGCGGCTGGCCTCCCTCCGACAGAAGATTCAAAGAAAATGTGGGAGAATATCAAAGAAATGTATGGAAAATTAGATCAAGCAAAAAAAATTTCACTCATGTAGGAACTCGGTGAATTCAAGCAGGGAAATCTGACGGTCACAGCTTGTTACAACAAGCTATCGTCGCTTTGGAACGAGCTCGAAGCCACAGAAGAAAAACTCAAGGGACCGGCGGAGACCCTCGAACAATATAGATCTATAAAGGAGAGGGAGAAAACCACTCGTTTCCTTTTGATCTTAAACGAAAATTACCTGACGTTTCGATCGCAGATCCTGACGATGGATCCCGTCCCTCCTCTTGGAAGGATCTTTCAACTCGCTGTCCAGGAAGAAAACCAACTACTCGCGGTGCCGGAGCACAAGGGATGAAGCGACAGTGTCGCACTTGCACTTCATAGGGCGAGCGATCGGGTTTCAAAACCCTAACGTGAGAAAGAGAGAATCAAGAAACCCTAGGGTTTCACGGGAACGGCGAGAAGACGATTAAAGAGGGAGGCACCTACGGTCCAAATTTCTCTCGCCGATCCAACGGTGTCCAGGAGGCTGATCTCTTCGCGAAATCCAACGGCGCATATAATCCCGCGAAGAGAGAATCGAACGGCCAGATTTTTTCAGCATCGAATGGCCAGATTTTTTTAGCATTGGACGGCCAGATTTTTTCCGCATCTTCAAGGAATTTTGGCCAAAATTCGAAAGGGAGAGATAAACTATATTGCGAATATTGCAAACGCCCGCATCATATTATAGATAATTGCTGGAAATTGCATGGAAAGCCAAAAGAAAAAGAAAAAAAGAAAGAATATTCTGCAGCTTACCAAGTTACTGGGCTCAGTAATGATCGGCCAATTTCCTATGGACAATATGAGCAATTGATGCAGGCTCTACAAAAGGCAGACATCGCAAGTAAAGGAGGCAGCTTTTCAGGTATATCTCATTGCCTGATAAATTCTATTTCAAGGAAAGCTTGGATAGTGGACTTAGGAGCAAGTGATCACATTATTTGTGATAAAAGTTATTTTTCTGATATACATAAGGAGCTAAATATTCCTATTTCTGTGCAATTGCCAAATGGCAACATCACTAATGTCACCTTGACAGGCACTGTTCAATTGAGTCCTCAAATTACTCTTCGAAATGTCCTCTATGTTCCTGAATTTCAATTCAATCTTATCTCAGTGTCCAAAGTCTGCAAGGAAAATTCCTGTCGAATCTTCTTTGATTCTGATGCTTGTTTTTTCCAGGCCCTTTCGATTGGCAAACTGATGGGCTTGGGTAATATCTCAGAAGGGTTATTTTTTTGGAATGACCTTCCAAATCAATTTGATTTTTCATCAATTGTCTTGAATAAAATATCATTGTGTAATACTACCATCGATGATAAGAGCTTCCTTTTACATTCAAGAATGGGTCATAGTGTTTTTTTTCCCTATTCTCAATGTCATATATGTCCTATGGCAAAACAATCTCGCACACCATTTACCACCAGTAAGAGTCACTCCACTACTATCTTTTCACTACTTCATGTCGATGTTTGGGGACCTTATCACACGGCACATCGTGATGGTTCGCGGTTTTTTCTTACTATTGTGGATGATCATTCTCGTGCTACCTAGATATTTCTAATGCAGTCCAAAGCTCAAGTGTATTCTAATTTGAAATCATTTATCATTCTAACCAAAAATCAGTTTGGGAAGACAATCAGACGGATTCGCACTGATAATGGGAAAGAATTTTTTAACCATGAATGCAGCTCACTTTTTCTATCTCATGGGATTCTCCATGAAAGTTCCTGCGTTTACACTCCACAACAAAATGGAGTTGTAGAATGTAAGCATCGTCATCTATTAGAGGTTGCCAGAGCACTGAAGTTTCAGGGATCCATTCCAGAGATATATTAGGGAGATTGTATCCTCACTGCAACATATCTTATCAACCAGATGCCAACTCGAATACTGGCTGGTAAATCACCTTTTGACTTATTATATGGAAAAAAACCAGCACTTGATCATTTAAGAGTTTTCGGTTGTTTATGCTTTATCGCAATCGTGGGACCTCGGGACAAAATGAGTCCTCGTGCCAGACGGTGCATATTTATGGGTTACCCAAATTTACAAAAAGGTTATCGTGTTCTTGACCCGTCCATAGGAGATTTTTTTGTGAGCAGAGATGTTATTTTCCATGAAAATATTTTCCCATTCCAGGAAAACAAGGAAAATTTAACAGTTTCAGATAATTCTCGTAGTTCTTCCCATCAGGAAGATGTTTTCCCTGAATATTTTCTCACAGGATCTCTAGCTCCTGCTATTCCTCCAACTCAAGCAATTCCTCCAAACCCATCATCTCATTCAACTCATCCGTCAGAAAATGAGGAAGAAATGGAAGGTATGCCTAGAACTCTGTCGAATGTGGAACATCTTTCTGAGGTTTCGACTGACACGGCCATAGGAGAACCATCTCCTTCACCTCCAGAGCATCCTCCACGTCGTACGGGACGAGCCACCCGACCACCGACCTAGACCAAGGATTATATATGTGCCTCTCTCAATTCGCTAGGTATTCACTACCCAATCTCCTCATATGTCTTGTTTGATAGACTCTCGTCTGAACATCGATGTTGCATTAGTCGGATTTCTGATGAGAGGGAACCATCTAGTTATGATGAGGCTTCTAGAGATCCCCGATGGCAACAGGCTATGGCAGCAGAATTACAGGCATTGAATGATAATCAAACTTGGGAACTGGTTCACCTTCCCTTCAATAGAAAGTCTATAGGCTGCAAATGGGTTTATAAGATCAAGTATAGAGCTAATGGATCCATTGAGCATTACAAAGCTCGGTTAGTGGCCAAGGGTTATACTCAGCGAGAAGGTTTTGATTATCATGAAACCTTCTCCCTAGTTGCTAAAGATGTCACTGTTAGATCTTTCTTATCAGTTGCAGCAATCCATGATTGGTCCTTACACCAAATGGATGTCCACAATGCTTTTCTCCATGGCGACTTGGATGAAGAAATTTATATGGATATTCCTCAAGGCTTACGAAGACAGGGGGAGAATAAGGTATGTCGTCTCCGCAAATCCCTTTATGGACTAAAGCAAGCTTCTAGGCAATGGTATGCAAAATTTGTTAAGGCTCTCATCACTGCGGACTTCAAACAATCCAAATATGATTATGCCTTGTTCACATTGACTAAAGGTACGTCATCTATTTACTTAATGATATATGTAGATGACATTCTTATTATGGGAAATGATGAAGCTGCGATAGAGAATCTTAAGAAATATTTGCATACCACATTCCATATAAAAGATCTGGGAGCACCAAAATACTTTCTTGGAATTGAGATTGCCAGATCTCACCAAGGAATTTCTCTCAGTCGGAGGAAGTTTGTATTAGAAATTATATCGAAGGTGTTTATCAGGATGCAAACCAGCAGTTATTCCAATCGAACAGAATACCAGATTAATTGCAGCGGATCATGACAAGGAAACATCTCGGGATGATCCTATTCTTAAAGATCCAACAAGTTATCAGAAACTCATTGGAAAACTCATATACCTGACTATGACCAGCCCGATATATCGTATGCGCGTGCAAAATCTCAGCCAATTTATGCACAAACCGAAGGAATCTCACATGAATGCTACCTTGAAGGTTGTAAAGTATTTGAAGAAGTGTCTAGGACTAGGAATACTCTTGTCTAGAAAATGCAACATGGAAATGATAGCATATTGTGATGCAAATTATGTGACTTGCCCTATGAGTCGAAGATCTGTCTCTGGTTTTTGCATTACACTAGGAGAATCTTTCATGGAAAACCAAGAAGCAGGCAACAGTTTCCTTATCTTTAGCCGAAGCAGAATATCGAGCCATGGCAAAAACCACATGTGAGATTGTGTGGATACGAGGTTTACTTAGAGATCTTGGAATACAAGTTAAAGGGTCGACAAAACTGTACTGTGACAACGAGTCGGCACTAAAACTTGCAGCCAATCCCATAATGCATGAAAGAACCAAGCATATAGAAGTAGATTGTCACTTCACTCGAGAGAAAATCCAAGAAGGGATAATCGAGACAAGAGAGATTGGAACTGTTGAACAACCGGCGGACATTTTCACCAAACCTCTATGTTCAAGACAGCATGCATATCTACTAAGCAAGCTAGGCGTCTTAAATATCTACAAGCCACCAGCTTGAGGGGGAGTGTTGGAAGATATGCCTCGAAGATCCGCAGGATTTGATCTAAATTGATCATCCGCAGATTTTGATCTTAATTGATCTAATCATATCAATCAATACTAGACAGAAATGTAGATTTGATTTATAGAATTTTTTATTTCCTTTCTTCATGTACACTCTGTATTATAATTACAGAACATTGTATATCGAATTAATACAATTGAAGGAATAGAAAAGACTTCTCTCAATCCTTTCGTCTCTTGCATCTTGCTTCCTTTACGCATTCTGTCACAATTACACTTATTTTCATTTGCTTTCAAATGCACGAGGGGTAATTAATGATATCCACATCAGGCTTTTAATCAAAAACCAATCGACACAAGCTTGAATTTGCTGGAACTCGAGATAGAAAGCCTTGATTCGACATATTTCTCCACTGGTTCAATGATTTGGTCACGCGGATTACAAATTTCGGGGAAGTCGTCGAACAACGGAGCAAGTTCAGGGATTCAATGAGCAAGATTTTTCCCCATAAGTTTCGAACCCTCCTCTAAAGTCTCGCCGGGCGGCCATCCTGAAGAAGCCAGGGAAGTAACAAAGCTAATCTGGGCTTTTAGAACATGAGCTGAATTTCACATCTTTCTTTGGGCTTAGCCCAATATAAAAAAAAAAAAAAACCCAAACTTCATGTCCGTCAAGAGCCCACACCAATCAAAGGGTGCCCGAAGCAACGCCACACCCAGACTGATTCTTGTTCATTTTCACGTCAATCCAATGGTCGTGGTAAGAGAGATCAGTTGTAGAAATTACCCCACGAATTCGCAGGAGAAACTGCAAGCGACTGATTAGACAAGTGCATCATATAAATCTATCCGATAAGTTTTTTACCACGTCCCATCGCGACCTCTCATCTCTCACTGAAGCTATTCTTAGGCCCGCCCAATTATGACTCTTACGTATCAAGATGGATTCCGTTGAGAATGATTGTGTTGGCGACAGAGTATTATCCACCTTATCTGGCGTAGTAATCAGCAAAGGAAGGAAGATGTGTGTCTCTGCACATGTACCATGTGCATGCGTCCAAAACCGGGGACATCGATTAGGAATGATCGGAAAGTATGTCTCCATGACATCCACAAATTCAAGGTCTGTCCCGTTTTTGGGGTCTAGCGAAAGGGACTAAACTTTGGTGCATAAGTTCAAGTTGCACTTAGGTCCATAGTCTTCTTTATCTCTCTCTCTCTCTCTCTCTCTCTCTCTCTCTCCAGTCCACTTCCATCTATTGGGCTGCCAAATGGTGGTTGTGGACGGAAACTCCCATCCAAAGCCCCATTAACAATGGTGTTCTCTCTTTGTCGTGAAGTTGGGTGCTTATCTGTTGCCTACCGATGATGTATGAAATGATAACACATCTATTTTCTTCGCCTGCTCTCTTCCTATTCCTTCTTTTGTGTATTAATATGCAGCTTGTTTATTGCTGCTGATCAGCAACAAATTGGATATTTCCATTCAGACCGCTAAAATGGACCTTTTGACTTTTCATACATGATTCAAAAGTGAAAAATGATATAAATGTTCCCCAACCTTGGCCTGTTGCGTAGTGTTATCCGTGAATTTTTAATTTGTTTAATGCGGCTTCCGAACTATTATTAAATGTTCAATTTAGTCTCTAGAGTACATAAAAATGTTCTGTGCCATTTGAGTTAGTGGAATGTGCTAGTGTGGCTTTCGATTCGTTGAGTTTGAACGGTGAATAATATAAAAAAGAAAAAAAAAGTTACATGTGGATAATCCAATTATATATTCATATCAAATCAAGATATAATGATCCACGTCACCTAATGATGTATATTAATGCCATAATCTTTTTTTCCCTTTCTAAAGTAGTGGATGAAAATATTGACGGTTGACTCATCATATTAAAAAAATTCGGCTCAACATATAACAATTCATGTAATTAAATAACGTTTGATTTGTTGTTTGATTAAATGAAATGACTTTATTGAAAATTTACTAATAATCTAAAGATCACAATGAATAAATATGAGGTATAGTGACAACATTGAACTAAAGTTTATGGATTATTTGTATCATTTCCCTATTAAAAAAAGATCTATTAATGCAAATTATCACCAGAAATGAGACTCTTTATATAAGAAACACACCAACTCGTGTACGTGACTCTTTTGAAGTTAAATTATGCAAAACACGATACTTTTTGAAAAATAAATTTGATGTGCATGTAAGTGACTAAAGGACCAAATTATTACTAATAAATAAACTCCCAAATCCTCAAGTCGTCCCTCTCATGGACTTCCAAATTGGTCGATGGTGACCAGTCCTATGAGATGGACGGACGCTAACTCAATTCAATCCACATGGATCCGCTGTGTGGCGAAACCAATCTATTAACTCCAACCAGAGGGAGGAGAGAGTGGATGACCTGGCGGCGGGAATGCCACGTGGGAGTAACTCATTCGCCGACAGCGACGGGGGGCTGATTCCTGTGGGACCCCGACCCGATTGGGAAGCCTTATCTAGTCCAACATTTGTTTTTTTTCCCCTCAAAGCAGAGCGGGGACTCCAAAAGAAGGGAAAATTACAAAAACGCTCGAGAGAGCAAGCGGACTTTGGCGTCTGAAATCAGCTTATTACTAGACCAAGAGGGTCCACTTTTGTTTGGCTGACTGAGCGGGACATTGCTGAATCTTGCATGAAGCCATTCTCTATAAGTTCCCATCAAGAGGCTCTTGATATTCTCATCCACGAGAAAAAAAAGAAAAAGAAAAGTAAACCTGATCAAAACAGGGTTCAGAAGTAGCTCGAGAAAGGAAATGAGGAACTTGGAAGAGCAGGGTACGAATCTTATTCTTAAGTCTTTCCCCTATCATGGCAATGTTGCTTCTCTCTTTACCTAATGTTAACCAAGATCTTTATCGACCCAGCTAAGGAACGAAATTTGATACTTTGGCACTGTATCATCTAGCTGGTCGTTTTGGGTCAGAAATTTTTATTTTTATGGCATGATCGTAGATTAGGTTGTCGTTTCTTCATTAATAGATTAGCAAATTTGGAGAACAAAAGAAAACTCTATGGATTTTTTCTGGGATTCTTAAGAGAATATTATTGCAGAACCCTTTATTTGGCATCCTTGTATGAGTCGTAGCTAATGAAAAACGGGCTGGCTTATGATGACGATTATTATAAATCACCAAACGAGCTGTGAAGGTAATGATTGTAGACTAATGGCTTCTATATTCTGCAATTTCTAGTTATTCCAGGTTGCAAAATGATTGTTTTGGTAGCAATAGAAAAGCCTGATTCCGCAGGATTTTGGTTCTCTTTTTGCGCGTTTCAACTGAAAACCGTCTTAGTTGACTAACCTTAAAGTTCAATCTTTCTGGTTACTAATTGCCAGCTAGGGTGAGGCAGCACAAGTGAGCTCAACTCAACTTGGATAGAGGAGCACCCTTGTGCTTGGTCAAATGCCCAAAAAGCTCAGACTCTCAACATAAAACTCTTCCTGAGTAAGAGATTGATCTGAGTGATGGCTTCTCATGTGAAGAGCAATGGTGGGAACTCTATCGCCATGGAGAGGACCAGTCAATGGTAATTATGCTCCTATGATGATTTCATGCTTTGTCTACCTGAATTTTCCGTGTTTAAGTTACTGATTTGGAGAATTGTTCATTTCACGCAGGCTTCTTTCTAAAAAATTTCCGACTGATGTTGACGTCAAAGTAGGCAAAGCAAATTTCTCTCTCCATAAGGTATGACGTGAGTATTGAGTTCAACGCCATCTTGTGGATTAATCTAGGGACTGCAAGTGAATATCAAATTTAATTGCTTCTTGGCAGTTCATGCTAGTGGCAAAGAGCAACTACATGAGGAAGATGGTGATGGAGTCGAAGGAAGCGGACCTCACCAGGATCGATCTGTCCGACTTCCCTGGAGGCCCAGAGATATTTGAGAAAGCGGCAAACTTCTGCTACAACATTGACTTCGAGATCACACTGAAAAACGTTGCCGCTCTTCGTTGTGCTGCGGAGTACCTGGAAATGACAGACCAGTATTGTGACAACCACCTTGCAGGCCGTACTGAGGACTTCCTTGTTCAGGTGGCCTTCTCGAGCCTGTCTAGCACGATCCTTGTTTTGAAGTCATGTGAAGATCTTCTTCCCATGGCAGAGGACCTTAAGATTGTCCAGAGATGTCTCGATGTGGCAAGTGCCAAGGTAAAGATTGAGTTTACAGTTGCTTTGCCATGCAATTTGAATGCTTTGGATAAGGGACACTAACAGATGTTTAATGCGACTGTGGTTGCTATTGCAGGTATGTAAAGAGGTGATCTTTCCAAGCCGGTCTCCTTCAAACTGGTGGACAGTTGAGCTATCAGTGTTAAATGTTGTGTTCTTTGGAAAAATCATTGCTGCAATGCAACAAAGAGGTGCGAAGGCCTGTATCCTGGCCATGGCTATCGTCACATATGCAGAAAGATCTCTCCCAGGTCTTGTACGAGACCATTCTGGTTTCGGGACCAAGTCATCGGATATCAACAGCTCCCATGGTCTAGATCAGCAGCGCAAGTTACTTGAATCTATAGTCATGCTTTTACCCCCAGAGAAAGCTTCTTTTCCCATTAACTTCCTTTGCTGCCTTCTCCGAGCTGCTGTCTTTCTTAAAGCCTCAACTAATTGCAAGAAAGAGCTTGAGAAACGGGTCTCTTCAATTTTAGAGCATGTGACGGTGGATGATCTTCTCATTTTGTCAATCAGTTATGATGGCGAGCGGCTCTTTGACCTGGAGAGTGTTAGGAGAATCATTTCTGCTTTTGTGGAAAAGGAAAAGAGCGTGGCTGTGTTCAGTGGGGACTTCCAGGAGGTTTGCTCCGCACCAACGGAGAGAGTCGTCAAGATGGTCGATGCATATTTAGGAGAAATTGCAATATGCAGTGAACTCAGCATCTCAAAGTTCAACGCAATTGTGACTCTCATGCCTAAGGCAGCCAGAAAAGTCGATGACGATCTGTACCGAGCAATCGATATATACTTGAAGGTAAGCAATACAGTATTGAATAGTGGTCGGCAATTTTAGAGGTGCTTTTTTTGCTTTCTCATCAAAATTCAAAATATTGTTCAAATTTTAAAAGATTCTCAAAAATTTATATGTGGATTGGCGTGTTAAACTTTGCATTCTATGTTAGTTTCAAATGTTCCGGATTTAAAAAGATCAAAATAGATTTAAATTAAGCAACATGAAATGCAAATCCAAATGAACTTTCTGGAGTGCGTTGGTGTTGGGCTTAGGGATTGAACAGATTTCATCATGATTAACGTGTTATTTGACAGTGAGCAGTACCGAATTTGCAGGCCCATCCAAACCTTGATGAGGTAGAGCGAGAGAAAGCATGCAGCGTGATGGATCCACTGAAACTGTCGCACGAAGCTCGGCTTCATGCCTCGCAGAACAAGCGGTTTCCTGCACAGATCGTTCTGCACGCGCTCTACAATGACCAGCTGAAGCTCAGGAGCGGAATGGACAACCGCGACGTACGTGATCCCATGGCAACGAGGAGCCAAGTGCTGGCTGATGTGTCGTTGGTCAGGGAAAACGAAACCTTAAGGTCCGAGCTAATGATGATGAAGAAGAACATCTCCGATATGCAGAACCCCAAGAACCAAGGAACGACGTCCTCCAAGGGAGGCGCCAAAAAGACTACCTTCTTCTCTTCGATGACCAAGACGCTCGGCAAGTTGAACCCATTCCGCCAAGGGTCGAAAGACGCTTCCAACATCGACGACCTGGTGGATATTACGAAGCCGAGAAGGAGAAGGTTCTCCATCTCTTAGATTTGTAAATGACCCCTTCCGGTGCTTATATTGGTGTAGGTGTTCTGTCTCTGCTCCGATGCAGGACCTTCCTTCTTGTGCTCTGCTCAAGTCCTATTTGTCACGCATTTTTCTTTTCAGTCTCCTGGAATGCTGGGAGCTACTATGGCGCTTGTCAGTGTGTAAAAAACTGAATATGTTGATTCTGTAGCGTGAGAATTTTATGTCAGTGATAGAAAAAAAGGTGTGTGCCATTATCACGATTCCTTAGTCTTTGTTAGATTGATCTATTCGCTTTAATTTAGGTGTCTTGCAGTCTGATCTGGATCGTATTCCTTGTGATTTCTAAAGAAAACTCTTTACATATTCAACATTGCAATTCGTTTCTAGCAATATATGTAGCATCCAGGTCGCTTCTGATTGCTGAGTTGAATCCTTGTGTCTGCTGAAAATTTTCAACAGCTTTTAACTGTCGAGCTAAGCTAGACAGACTGACGGCAACTTTCATTTACCTGGCTTTGTCCATGGTGTTACACATAAAGCTTGAAGAAATAACTCTCACCTCCCACAAGGATGAAGAAGCCACATCAACTTATTTCATCAAGAAACATCTGATATTCATGAAATCATAAGAAATAAACTGATAAATTACTCTGGGAAGAGTTTCTGAAATTACGAGAGTATTACAAAAAGCATCGTGGGCTTCTAGTACAGAACAATCCATGTCTAGTCAATGCCGACGATAAAGATATCACAATGGACGAAGGCTTCTGGCCAGGACTTGGCTGGTCCTCTTCGAACATTATGTCCTTTTCTCTTTCCTGCAAGTTGTTGGTTAAGTAAATCGCATCCTCGCCGTTTCCAGGCTCAAGTTTTCTAAGCCAAATGGAAGAATTCATTGTCTGTTTACGTGTGAACCTAGTCGCTGCTCTCGTTCTCACTTTTCTCTCTTTCTGGTCGCCTCAAAGCCATACTCTTTAATGCATTGAAAACGAGTCAGAAATTCAGATTTACTTCATCTGCTTCTTCACCACTCTCCGTTGCATACTAGCATTCCGGCCAAGCTCTCGTCCTCTAATCTTTCGCGATCATCCAATCCTCTTGTTCAACTGGTCATCTTCGCATCATCATTTTCAGCAGATTTCAGTGCCGACGGGGGGCACCACAATCTACATCATTCGAAGGTTTCGAGCGAGGTAAGGTTGGTCATCATCTTACGGAATCGTGTAGACTGAAACAAGACTAGCCCGAACCCGGCTCCGCTAGACTGGATTCGTCATGAATGGCCCCGCATGATCGCGGGCCATTCGAGACCTACGAGACCAACGACTACGATGGTTTCGGACCTAAGCAAGTCTCGTCACATGAGTAGAGGCAATAAAAATAGCACCTCGTCCTGCGTGTCTGGATCACTCCAAATTTATGGGGGCCACGGTTTTTGTCGTCGAACTAATTACTCTCGCGATAATCCTCTCATTTATTTCTCAACTACCAAATTTCAGTGCGCAGTTCTGATCACCACGCTTCGATATTTTCTATCAACTACATTCACACCGAACAGTGGACCACAGGTGCTGCTCAGCTGCACCCGCTTGTGATGCTGCATTCATCACTCTCCCCTTCTTCTCTTCTTCTCGACAGTGGACTATTTGTACGCTAACGTTAAGCTGATATCCACATACCTTTTTTCCCGTCTCGACAATTAGACGAGAACTCGTTGACCTTGAGAGGTTCCTCTCTTCTCCATCTTTCAGCGGCCCGAGGTTGTCGCGCATCGTCTAATAGATTTTTCTTCACCAATCTGGTCGAACCAGGCATTCGAGTGCTAGCTGACACTAGATGTTCACGATAGGTATGTTTCTTAAACTACGGAGCAGCAGAAGAAATGGAAGTTAATGCGTATGCATGGAGAAGAGGGAAGTGACAGGGACGGATCGAGCAACCTTGGTGTGGGGTAGATGCTAGAAAGCAACAACTCGGACGCACTGCCCTCGTCCAAACGGCAGTCGACAGAGCTCGAGGACGAGCCATCCCTGATTTGTCTCTCGTTCAAAGCCATTTTGTCTCCGTCTAAAGTCGATTTCACGAAAGATCTTCTGGGGTTCGAGTGGAGTGGAATGTTATCGATAATGCACAAAAAGACACCCCTAGTTAAAGGAGAACGTCATTCCAGCACGTGAAGAACTTGCTGGAGAATCTGCCGTCAAAAGAGGATGGACAATAAGATCAAATATGTAAGGCGACCTGATTATTGGGGATCCACCTTGTCCTTAAGATCGTCGGAAAATCTGTTGTCAAAAGAAGATGGAAAATAAGATTAAATAGCTGAGATATGCAAACACCATCTCAAGAATAATTTCGCTCCTCAAAACACGAAATTCGGGGCGACGGTTTTTTTTTTTTGTTGGATCTTTCTCTTTACTCCCGACAGAATACTAGATTGAATGGGAACAAAGTCACACTAAAAAACCAGCAAATAAAATGAAAGAAAAGAAAGAACTTTCTTATGTTAGGTATGTTGTGATTGCGCTATGGAGATTCTCTACATAGACAAATGAATGAGAGGGTTAATAAAGAAAAGAATCAAATCAATTCACAAATCAGTCCCAAAAGAATGGCTTTTAGATTTTCGGAACTGGCGAAATATCCAACGGGTCTTGCGTGGTGAGATCGTACTGTACGTGGACACAGGCAATTGATGGAGAGCCATGGAGAGCCATTAATTGTACTCGGCACTGAACGTTGAGTGATTAATGAGGGAGTAGGAGGAGGAGAAGGGAAGAAAGGCGAGGTGACAACTGGTGGGGGAAGGGGACAGGAGAGTTTAAACTTCGCCTGCGCGACTGTGCGGTCGTCGCGAAAAACATCAGTGTTGGCTCAAGTCAAGGCATGACGAGAGGAGCAAAAATGGAATCCACGTGAGAGTCCAAAATGGTTTCCTTGTCAGGACTGGAAAGTTAAGTCGCCGTCCAGCACTGACATACTTCCTTTGGGGGCAGTCCCATATATCCGCCCTCATTCCCCCAAGTCCCGTCGCCACCGCCCTCCGTTTCTGTCCGCTAAAGAGAGATCCACGCCTTTTCGCTCTCTACGCGCGAGGTATGGGAGCGGGAGCCGAGGAGAGTCTTCACAGGAAAGGGCTGTGGACAGAGGAAGAAGACAGGCTCCTGCTCGACCACATCAGGGTCCACGGACCCGGTCGCTGGAACCGCATTCCCAAGCTCACCGGTTGATTCTTCGTTACATCTTGCTCCTTCTCCCCGCTGCTATTCCGATACGCTTCTGTTTTGCATTGCGTGACCGATTTCGCATGTTTTTCTCTCCCTCTCTCTTTCTCTTTCGGCCGGCATAGGCCTCAAGCGACATGGGAAGAGCTGCAGATTGAGGTGGCTGAACTACCTGAGCCCTGCCGTGAAGCGCGGCAAATTCTCCGAGGAGGAGGACGACCTCATCGTCCGACTCCATAAACTCCTTGGAAACAGGTTGCGTGTGTTTCTATCTCATACTAGTACGATGCTAGCGCGTTGCGCGGATCTAAGACTATATTTGTTATATTGTTCTAAATCTTGTCGTCACGCGAATTTTAGCAAAAGAAATATAATAATATGCATAGACCTATAGCAAAATAAGATATCCACATTGCTTTAATTCTCGCCTAGGGTGCGATACATGTTCTTCATCATATGAAAGATTGCGATGAGTGAACACATTGACTGCCTATTTTGCAGGTGGTCACTGATAGCGGGAAGGGTCCCCGGTAGGACGGACAACCAAGTGAAGAACCACTGGAACACCCACTTGCGCAAGAAGCTCGGGACCGGAAATTTCAAACGCCCGAGAAGCGATCCCAAGCCCGAGTATCGAGCTCAAGCAGAACAGGAAACCACCAATCACCATCACCCCATCAACGATTCGAATGCAGGTAACTGCGATAGGCTCCCTCCCTGTCGGAGCACGATTAGTAACACTAGTGCCGACGATGCCGAAGTCGGAGACGTCTTGATGAGGGAAAAATTTCTTACGGGAAGTGAAGGTAGCGATGGTGAGGAGTGGATGAGGGATCACCGCGTTTGGCTTGGATCTCCCATGTTATCTAGCGACAGATATTTCGAGCTAAGTAACGTGGGACTGGAGGACCTCGTTATAGACAGTTACTCTCTCGACCAGATGTGGCAGCACCTCTAGTTTCGTTTCGGCTTAGTTATCATTTGGTTTATGTACCGGTTCACCATCGATTCTAAGGTCTTACATCTTCCTAAGACCAATCCGTCGATAAGGTCGTCGGGTGTAAATTAGACGTCCGGTCAATGATTAGCGGACCATTCGACAAAGTTCCAAGTTGTCGTGACAAATTTTAGTACGAAGGCGTCGTGCAACGGTGCATCAACGTCATTGAGCCCAAACCCCAATGCTTATCGTTTCAATTATACCCAATCACTATCTTTCTGTTAAAAAAAATCACTATCTTGACAGCTAAATCAGCGTAATTTATTAGAGCTAATTGGTTTTAGGGTGGGTCAATTCAAAGATTAAAACCTGAAACCCACACTATAAGTCCTGAATCTCAACAACTAGAACTAGAAACTGAACTGGTTATTACTTGGAATTGGCCATTTCTTGAATCTACCAGAAATTTGGATTTGTTTAGCAAACTTAACATCTTGAGATTACATATCAATTTTTTTTTTTTTTTTTTAACTTATAACTAGTGAAATCTTGATAGTTGAGTAATCTTGTGTGCTCACTTCATGCTAAAGATTGGGAGGTCGATTCTCCCTAATTGTAACTCACTATTTTTATCCTCGCAATTTTCTCGTCCATGTGACATTAACGGCTTCAAGCCCAGTCGTGTAAAAGGACTAGGCTATATCGAAAATTTGTGCGGGGCATGGGCCTTGGACAAGTGGCTCCAAATCTTGGACTCGACCCGCAGGCCATGTCGGAACAGGAAAACGTGTGAAGTGATCCTTGAGGTTCTTTTTTTCTGAATTCGTGAACGAGCTCGAACGTTGTCGATCAGGCAAGATCAAAATCCCAAATCAGCAAACCTGTCTTTGCGATATGTGGTTCCTGCTTACTCCTGGAGAAATGGAACGTAGGTAAAGAACACCGACGCACTCTCTTTTCATGAAATGCCTCTGGCTCATCGTTTCGAGCCTTGATTGATTCAAGAAAAACGTCAATTTAGCGTCTACATGAACATGTGTTTTATTCGTCAACTCGAGGACATATACAGCGTCCACACCAAAGAGAAAACTTACAGAAACGAGGACCAGATAGAGGTATACGGAGATTACACATGAAGACCTATCGATCCATCTCTTCTTCTTCTGCTCATGCAGAGAGAGCCGGCGAGAGTTTGAAGTCGAGATCCCAGAGCTCAAACGTTCCCTTGACAAAGTCATAATGCGCTCCCTTCAATGCGATGGTTTTCTTCACTGCGGCCTCTCTCACGAAAGGATAGGTCAGTAGATTGCCTAACGACACGTTCACTGCCTCCTGCACTCGAAAGAAACGGTTTTCTTGAGTGAGTCACAAGTTCACAGATCGCTCTTTTGAATGTTTGAACACCAGTAAGTGCGTTTCAAAATCCAGGCCAAGGACCATGTCACAGTAGGAATGCGTTCGTTCAATGTTCTTTCAGAGGCTCAAGAAATTTGATACAGAGTTTCAATAGGTTAGTTCGTATTCCGAATAAATAATTCAGGCTTCAGCTGACTGAAAAACTATTAACTTTTGCATCCCAACCAAGGGGGTAGGCGCCTCTTGTTAAAGCTCCAGGAATCACTTTGGTTTACCTCCATCATATGGAAGTTGGAACGACATAAATAAAGTGATCATTGACAAACTCTGTATCTCTGTGCGAGAGAGAGAGAGAGAGAGAGAGAGAGAGTAACCTTCTCACAGTGTCCGCATTGCTCCGCGAAGCTCAATTTGCTGTGATCCGATTTCACCTTGGTCTTGGCGGGCGAGCATATCTTAACCCAATGTTCGATGAACTCACTGAAGAATCCATTTGCATTTCGTAAGAATGAGATATAGTCACAGTTAGCAACTGATAAATCATGATCCAGCAAGCCTATCCTGATATTTAATGCACTGAGCAGCAACTTGGCAAATCAAGGAGCCGTTTTCAACACATTTGTGTCAGGATATGTATGTAGTTTGTTCACTTGTATAGTTCACCTAGGATAGCAAAATAGAGTTGCATTACCTAGCAGTGGCTCCATCGTCTGGGATGGACATGAGGCCCTTTATTCCTCCACAGCAGCTGTGTCCGATCACCACAATGTTCTCCACCTGAAGTACAATCAATTCCCAACTTCTCAAACTTCTTATTCAAAATTACAAACCATGACGGAGTCGGAAACTTGGAATAAAGAAAACCTTGCAAAATTGTTAACAGAAGGGGGAGCAAGGGCGGAAGAAACAAGGAAAATACACGTGAAATCCATAGATTAGTGTATAAATTCTTGGATGCCAACCCCTTTGGTACGTCATCAAATGGAACGGTGAGTAAAATTTCAATGGGTCCAGGCGCGTCACTGCCTCAATTTCACAAAATTTATTCCAAAGCCTATGAAAAGGAATCGGTCAACTTCGATTTTCATGCAAGTGCTAAAAAAGAGAAGCAACCTAGCCAGCTTGTCTAGGCTATAAAGCAATTATGCTGGAATCTCTATATTTTTAAAGGGTTTGGGAGTCATCGACCTCGTTTAGTTCGTGGTTGGTAGCGTAGCAAAAAATGTGGGTGACACTCGAATGGCCAGACGCCAAGAATCATCGACCACCACAAACAGGAAAACCCAAAAAAAATTGGTTAAAGAAAAAAAAAGAGTAAAGAAAGAGAAAGATAAAGGAGCATCCTTTGACGATGTCAAGAGTATAAGTGACGATAAAGTTGATTTTTAAGAAAAGAGAGAGGGAGTTCTTTATTGTATTCACCCTCAGATGCAGGACCGCATATTCAATGGCCGCCCCCACTCCGGAGTACTTATTCTGCAACAGTTAAACCCCAGGAGTCAAAATCAGGATTACCGACTCGCGCGGGCAAATCAAATAAGAACTGATAAACCCAAGGCAATACAGAATGAAAGGTACAGGTGGCAGGTACTTCCAGTTTTTGGACTAACCTGGTCGTATGGAGGTACCATGTTGGCGATGTTTCGCACCATGAATGCTTCTCCCGGTTGGAAGTCGAGGATATGCGACGGGCACACCCTCGAGTCCGAGCACGCAAACACCAGGAACTGCACTCATGACACGCGTGTGTGAAATGGAAATCCCATGGGCTAAGCTTGACCGAAAATTATCACCAGTCGACTTCCAGGATATGGAATGATTGATAGATTTTAAACATAACATAGCTCAGAAAAAAAAAAAAAAAGAGAACTATTTTATGATCAGGACTTAAACTAGTTCCTCAATCCTTCCATTACTCATATGTTAGATTGCTTCTGATACAAATTTTCTCGTCACATGGTTGGAGATTCCATCAAAGCAACAATCAAAATGAAAAGAAATCATTTCGACTAAATACAAACCTTAGGACTCTGTCCCTTTGCAAGAGTGCCATACAAAGCAGGATTCTTCCTGAAAAATAAGGAAAAGGAAAGCTCAAACCATCAGGCATCAATTCAACAGACGTAATTAAGTATTCTTTTCGTGTCATTTTCTTACTCAAGAGACAACTTTTTCTTTCAAGGTCATGTACTTGTCATTTATTGAATTGCATGCGGATGAGATGCTCAAAGAGGTCCACAAACCGAGTGAAAGTCTTTTCTTTTGAAGGTCATGTAGATGTCATTTATAGAATTCTATGCAAAACAAAATGCTCAAAGGTCCACAAACTGCTTTCCAGCGACAACCAACAATAATTGGAGAGAAACTGAGCATATTCGAAGGGACTGAGGAAACGATGCTTCCGCCCTGCCTCTTTACTTACTCGAATTTCTCTTTCTTGAAGCGAACGAACCCGGACTTGATCCTCTCGAGCGGGTCGAACCCGTTGCCGTTGCTGGTAGCCACCAGCTCCGCCGTTATCTGCTTGATCTTCGCGGCGGCGGGGCCCTGGAGCTCGCACTTGTCGCTGAAATCCAAGAAAGTAGAAACCGCCGAACAAAGCCGTCAGATCGTCGCCGTCGTCGTCACCATGAATGTCGCCATCCATCGTCCGTTAAAAGAGAACGGAAAAAGTCAAAAGAAGCGACGCCACACGGGCCTAACCGTGGGCCCCGCGTCGCGAAGGCTCGCAACTACTACAAACGCGTGGGTCGGGGGGAGTTGGCTCGCAGGTTCGGACAAAAAAAGCTCCGTGTCGCGAGGCGTGAGATCGGAAATGACGCTTCAGGACAGCTTTTATAGGTAAAATAACGAAGAGGAGAGAGAGAGAGAGTTCAGGCTCGGAAAACGGAGCGTCGTTCGCACCTGAGAATTTTCGACAGCTCTGCGATGGCCTCCTCGTACTTGTCGTTAGCCATGTCCTCCTCCTGCGAACATCACCGGAAAAAAAAGAAAGTCAAAACGGGATTCTCCCCGCATAATTCTGATTTTCGTTAAACACTACTCCGGCCGCTACTCCGGCCGCGATCGGGTTATCCTCAGGGCTATGATCGTCAGGCACCGACAGAGATTGCCGAGGCACGATCGATCAGAGACCGAGCCTCTTCGTAAGCCCTCCCACCGTTTAGGATCCAACGGTCGCAACCGAGAGAACCCGACATGCCACCAAAGAAAAGGCACCCGAAACCGGGAAAAAGAGGATCGAAAACTCGAGTTCTGGTTGGACAGACCGGAGAGATCGAGAGGGGTATGAACAGGAACGGCACAGGAAAAGAGCGGAACAGTTGCAGAGTGAAAAAGGGGGTGCATCCGAACGAACCTTCGCTGCGAGATTCCTGCGGGAGCTGCGGGGTTCTGAAATCGGAGGAGAACTCAAACCAATACAAAATCTTTCTACCAAAAGCTCTCCTTTTAGGGAACAGACCACGGCGCACGAGAAACTACTGCCGCCCGCATCTTTCCGCACTGCATTTATAGACGGGGGTGGCTGACCCACGGGCACCTTGGACCACTCGCCACTCGACCCGTATAAACCCGTATAGGCGTTTTTTCTTACACGGGGTTTATTTTATTTTATTGGGTTCGTGAATATTATAAAGACAAATTATCAAAAGAAATTATCCTGTCACTATTGAATGACCCCCCCCCCCAAAAAAAAAAAAAAAAAAAATTAAGCCACCATGAAGGTAGCTCGTGAATGTAACTGTTGGGCCGGTAGAAACGTTGGTGTAGCCGACGTTTGGATACGGAAGGGCTAGGGGTGCAGTGCAGTTAGAAGCGGCGGTGACATCGACATTGCGATTTGGAGGCGTGCAGATTCGGGATTGAGCACTCTCTCGGTCTCGCCCGTGGAAGTGGAAATTGGGAGGAGATGGGCCCTACCATTTTCCTAGAAAAGCTAGATTAGGTCAGGGAAGCTGACAGCCACTGATCATCAATGTTAGAATATTGATGAATCCCAAATTATCTGGAACGGGGATAAAATGCAATGGATCTGGGAGAATCGCTGGACAGTGGAGGATTAGGGAGACCGGGGCTTGGGGAGCTAACCTCGGTCGGATCACGGGGCCCGGATTTGTCCATGATGAGCTCTTCCAAATTGCCAAATGTTTTTCTTCGTCAAGTTGATATTTGAGACTATATTAATCATTTTATATCCTCCTTTGAGATAAAATCCATTGTGAATACTATTTTGAAGGAAAAAAAGATTTCGTTTTAAATATTTATTTAGAATTCTCCCATTTATAAAAAAGAACGGTTGACCATCAAACACTTTAGAATAATAAGTGAACCAATACTATTCATCAATATTAGAATATCAATAAATCTCAAATTATTTGGAACTTTAGAAAAAATTAATAGATTTTATTTATGAGCGACCGACGGGATTCTAATATAATTTATGGATGAAATGAATTTGAGGGGGCACCTTGAGATGCGGACACTGCGGTGAAGAGAGAAGGTCAACTAAGGGGAGGGCGCATCGTCGGCACGGCTGCCACGTGTTACAAGGGGGTGGTTAGCAGCCTAAGCGGAGCAGATTGGATGAAGCTTTCCTCTTTCTTTTTTCAATAGACCAAAAAGGCCAAACCAAAAATTTAAAATTCTAAAAAGAAGAAGAAAAATAAAAGACGTGAACCGTCGAGCCATGATTAAGTGTACAGCTAGAAATTAATAAACTTATAAACAAACGGATAAAATGAACAGAAAGGACAGGAATCGCAGGGGTTTGACCGAACCAAACCAACCATGTCTGCGAGACTCTACGGAAGCTTAAGCTTCCGAGATCGGACAAGAACCAAAACCAAAAGCCTCCGGCCACCACCAAAATCTACCCTTTGCCCCTGCATTTCTAGAAGAGGTGGCCGACCCACGGGCCCCTTAGACAGCTCGACCCTTGTCCGGTGCCTGTGGTCTAATCGAGCAATGATTACTTTGTTGATCAGGTCCGCAAGATTTTCTTCATTTCCGTCGTCTCTTTGGGTTGGCTTGTGATGGGTTAGATGAGCACGAGAGGGGTAGATTCTCAACGGAGAAACGAAAATCTTGAACAGAACTATGGTAGTATCTCAGCGACATAGGCAGAGGTTTTTGTCGCCCGACTCGGTTGTAATGCTCTCTTGCGACTGCAAGAGCGACCAAAAACTATACTCCGCGACATGTAATGCTATGTGAAAACCATTATCATAAGCTGAAGGAGCTCCATTTCCTTATTCCATCGCTGCGAAGTCTTCCACTTGCATTCTTGTTATATAGATCATTTTCTATTGTCGGTAGACTTTCCATTACAATCACTTCCACATGGGGTTCATTATATAAATAAATATATATATTCATGACTTTTCGTCGAGTGTCGGAAGAACACGACTATATAATAATTAATTAACGAAATTCTACGACTCACATTTCTCTAATTATCGAATGCCTTCAGAGGGAATCCTTATGACAGCTCGTGTACGTGATCGTTTGACCGTAACGAGCATCGCAACTTCAAGAGATACATGATTGAGCCTTTCTCGCACGTGAATAAAATTTTTGAAAGACGGGCCCTACCATTCCCTAGACCTACAATAGGTCATTCAATCAATAGGCACTAATCATCGAAATTAAAATATCAATCGATCTAAAGTTATCCTGAATGTTTCTAGAAAGTGATGGGTTTTTTTAATTATGAATTATATTCTAATTTACCCCCAAATTGGAATAAATTTAGAGCAAGCAGTCCAAGACGCGGGTTCGACTCTTCAGGGATGGGTCGATGGAAAAAAGTCAAAGGGGGAGGATGCATCATGGCGTTGGCCGTCACGCGTAGAACAGATCCCATTGGGATGGCTGATGGCTTTCCACTTTCTTTAATAGACCGAAGAGGCCAACCCAAATAATTAAAGTTTGGAAAGAAGAGACAAGGGGAAGGAGGGATCCAAGAGGCTGTCGAGATGAAAATATAAACTAATTAACCTATAAATGAACAAGTTCATGAACGGAAAAGATGAAGAAGCGCCGGTCATGAAAAAGAAGCTGAAGTCGCTGCGTGTTTAGCGCGTATTGAAGCGTTAAGGTTGGTTTAGTCAAAACTAGGCAGACTCCCATCACCAACTTCAGATTCGACTTTGCTGGTTTTTGACCCTCGTGTGAATCAGTTCATGAACATGCTAGGCACACTAAATAGGACGGTCGAGAAAGAAATGCGCGCCGTTAATCCCTGTAAATGTCAATTGATCAACATTTTTACCCCGTGACCACGCCTAGAAGGAGCCTAAAATCGTAGGTGCAATCAAGCCGAGCTGATTGGCCGTCAGAGCTTCGACATTTAGAATTGGACTGGCTTAGGGTGCGCGTGATAAAATTTCTGAAATAGAAATTGATTTCTAGTCAGAAATTGAGAAGTTAAAAGTTTTAACTTTTGATTTTTTCTTCAAATCTATTTCTGAAATAGAAATATGTTCTAAAAATAAAAAAATCAAATTACGTTATCAAACGGATTTTTGTTCCAAACCTATTTCGGGGAACAAAGAAATAGAGAAATAGAGAAGTAGAAATTTTATTATGCGCGCTCTTACTCTGTACTTAAAACTCGAATAACAAAAAGTAATCAAGAAACTCGGCTCAATTGAGCTTGATCATATGTATATGTTTTATATCTAATCTTCCATGTATTAAAATCTCATAAATTAAAAAAGAAATATGGATACTCAATTAGGAGTTGTGTGCGGAATTTCAATATTGGGCAGAGGCACAAACGAAAAAGGCAAATTTGACTTTAATACATTGTTAAAAAGTCAAAACAAACTTATAAATAGGGGGAGATTACATGTATATAAAAAGTATACAAATCATTATTAGGTAACGTGAGACATTTCAATAGAGTTCACGGGTATATTAATCCAAGTATGAGCGAACTAGAGCTGAATTCAACATCAGCTGAGCTAATCTTGAACATTCATCTAGACAAAATCCGAGCAAATCGTCTCGGTTTGCTTGTGCTCCTTGTGTAAACTAATGTGAAGCATGTCGTGAAACGTGCTTCTCCTTGAAGATTGAGGGATAGGAGTAGAAGTTACGGCAGACAAGGCATGTGTTTCGGGCTGATCGGAACCTAGGAAAACTAGTCAACTACGCATCGCCGTTTGAACTACGGACTCAATCCATGTCTCTTTCTTCAATTATCATCTGAATATTGTCATAAGAAAGTGTGAAAGGAACGGTGGTCTCGGACTTCCAAGACCGGGGCACCGGTAACCGAAGTCCACTATGGAAATACTTTAATGAAATCTATGGAAAATTCTCAGTCCAGACCAATGAAATGCTGGCCCCTTAACTTTCGATCTGGGGGCACGATAGGATGACCAAATGACGAAATTGGGATTGGCTTCTGGTCACAAGCAAGGGGTCATGTCAAGACTCGACTTGAAAGGACAGAAGGAAAACGAAATGCTCTTCAAAGTTTCGACCGATCGAGGATCGGATGGGGTTGGGGTTTTGCTAAAACGAGAGCCACGAACCAATGGGATGTGGACAGCCAAATCAAAGACAAAAAAACAATTTGACTTGGCTTGGAATAGAATCCGATCGCCCATGACCCCAAGGGCCAAGCTGATCCACGAGCAGGGCCGGAGTTCTGACCTGTCTGGATAAGTCCCCACTGATTACCTCAAACGTCTGAATACGAGCGCACATCATGCGAGAAAATTTAGGAGGAGTTGAAATAGATGGAATTTGAGTATGGTCATCTGGGACAGGCTTCAGCTTGGGGAGATGGGAGACGTTTGTCGTCCTCCGCTAGACTTTCTGGCGTTGGGCCTGCTTCAATTCACATTGCTTCTAGAGATAAAGCCTCGGTCACCGCTCGTCCGGCTTAAATGATACTCATCTCTATGAACCTAACGTAACACGTTCCGTTACCTCTTAAAAAAAGAGAGAGAGAGAGCACATTGCCTCAGGAGCACTGCATGAAAGTGCTCAAGAATCCTAAGTATCGATGGTTAGGATCTCAAACCTAATGAGTGTGGATATTCTAAATAAAAATGATGTTCATGAAATTGAAAAAGAAAAAAGAAATATTACTACTCGATGGAATCTCCTTTCTGGGTCGGACCAGGAATCGAGTGACAAAATTGGTGGATCAAGAACTACTCTTAACGAGGGAAGGATGCTGGTGAAACGAAAATCCTACCTAAAATCTCTTACCCAAGCTAAAAATAGTTAAGTTCCTACTATGAAAAGTAAATTAATTTTGACCTAGTACGACAATGCATTAGGCATTTCGCTTTAAGGGGGTAAAAATTTACATGCATTTCTTTTACGTTTTTCTCTGTACCCATATTTTTTTGGGTATATAATTTGATTGCGAGTAGGAAGAGGACGTACCGGGAAACAGTCCTTTGAACAGCATGGCAACATGCACTTGCTGAATTTTCCGGCCATGCTTTGCGCCCGGTCCTTCCCTCCCCTATACGTAGCTGGATTGAGAGCATACTAGTTAATTTAATGATCATCAAAACATGTAATTATATATCTCGTAAGTAGGAAAGTCGTACAATTGGAATTCGCAATTAGATAAATAGAATACAGTCACAAAAATGTATTCAAAGCCCGAAAACTATTCAAAGCCTAATCTAACTTCCGACATATGTCTTTTCTTATCACCAATAAAGTACGCCTCTCGTACCCACCGAAAAAAACATGTACATCACATGACTCTTAAAAAATGTCCTCCATGTTTAATATTATGCCATGTAGAATTCTCAAAACATAAAGAGAAAGGAAAAATTGTCCAATTAATCATAAACCTATTATATGAATGTTAATTTCATCATAAACCTTTTTAATTTTGGTAATTTAGTCATAAACCTTTTTTTCACAAAATTCAAATGTAGTCATTTCAATAAATTTTCGATAGAAATAGCTGACATAGCAATGTGCTACATAGTTTGGCCAGTAATGATTAGAATGGCACGTTAGCTTCTAGTGGAAAATTGATTAATAGGACTATATTCAATTCTGTGCAAATATTTAGAATTAAATTGAAAAAAAATGAAAAATTTAAAACTAATTGGACAAATTTTCCAACCACTGGCTTGACTATTAAATGATAGGATAACCACTTCTCAGTAAACTTGGATATTTGATGATATCAATGCCAACAAATTAACAACACTAATTGCCGCAGTTTCCTTCTTTTGCATGAAACCAAGTCACTCTACACTCAACGGAACGGAATGCGGTGGTTATAATTAACAAAAGAAGGAATTAACCAGAAATATATACAAGATGGACCCCCTTTAAACGAAACTCCATAGATAAAACATTGACTCCATGAATGCACTCAAGTATTTCACCGTCTTCTCCGCTCTACTGAACATATATACGCATTGCGAGGAATGCAATTGAAGAGAGAGAGAGAGAGAGAGAGATAGTACCGTGGGATTTAAACTGCGGATGGGCCTCAGAGGAGTGCGAAAAGGAGATGGAATAATGGGAGATAAGACTTTCTTCGCTGGTGTGGGGATGGCGATCTGAAGACAAGACGAAGGAATATAATAAAGAAGGGAGAGAGAGAGAGGGAGGGAGAGAGAGTATTAGGCAGTAGGTATGAAGGAGAGGAGAAGCAGGAGGGGGGGTCCAATTCCTGAATTTCCTTCCTTTTATCTCTCTGCCTTTTCTCCCCTTTGGTAATGTGAAGGATGTTGTGCCGTGAAGTTGTGTCGCAGTCATGGGGATAGGAAAGAAAAGGAGATAAGAGAAGGAGGGCCTTCTCTTCTTCTTCATCTTCATCTTCATGTCCCGAACGTTGAGATGAGATGAGATGAGATGAGATGAGAATCTGATGTTGCAGATTCACTTGCATTTTCCTCCAGTCCTTTGATCCCTTTTCCTTCTGTGGTGGGTGTTTTTTGCCCTTGTGTTTTCTTCTTCATATTCTCAGTTATTCGAACCCTTGTAGTTACTTTATGTGGACCCACGCTTATGTAGTTACTTAGGTAGATTTCGGATCATGAAACTCGCCAACAAAATTCGAAATATGAATCAAGGCGAGGCCTAAATGAGCAATTTCCTTCTTGGGCCTTGCCGTCCATTTGAATTTGTCAAGCATGAGCTAGTTAGGGCGCGTTTGGTAAAAATTCTGTTCCCGGAACAAATTATGATCAGAAATGATTATTTTTTATTCGTTTTCGAACAATTTCTAAGATTTTAAATTTGTTTTAGAATCGTCCAAAATTTCGATTTTGAAATAAAATTGTGTTTGATCAAATCGTGTTCATTGATTCTCTAAATTCAATTTCTTTTCATTTTTAAATATTTTTTCTTTTTTCTTTTCTTTTTTTTCCTTTCTCTCTCATGTTCTTCTTCTTCAGGTGGCTGATCGCTGAACCAACTAGGGTCGATGACCTTACCAGAGCGTTGCCAGCCTTTGGCAAAGCCGGCCCTCATTGGCCGAGCCTCGCCAACAGCTAGGCAAGGCCTGCCTAGCCATCGGCGAGGCTTGCCCAACCTCACCAGTGGCCAGGCAGGCCTCACCCAACCCTCCGGCGAGCTCGCAAGTGACCAGGTGGGCCTCTGGCGAGCTTGCCGGTGGCTGGGCTTACTTCCGGCAAGCTTGCCAAATCGGTTGCCGATGACCAGGGGCAACGGCAGCATACAGCGACGGCCGATGGCGGCAGACGGCAACCACAGTACGGCGGTCGATGAAGAAGAAGAAGAAGAAGAAGAGAAAATGGAAGAAGGAGAATTGGTTTTGATTCTTAGATTTGTTCTCAGGACAAGAATCGACTTTTTTTTTATTCTTGATTATGTTCCAAATCTACTTTAGGGAACAAAAAAATAAAAAATTGTTCCATGGAATAAAAATTTTACTAAACGCGATTCTGTTTCCAAACTGATCTAGGAAACAAAAAATTAGAATCGTGCACTGTTTGGATGGTTACCAAACAGTGCCTTATTCTATGAATGAAATTTAATACAATCTTAGATAAGAACTGTTTAGGTCAATATTTGATCCAATCCATCTAATTAAAATGGGAATTGATGAGAATATTAAAAGTGCCGAGACTGGAAACAATTGTGTCTAGCTGTGTAAACATGTATTGAAATGCAAAGATAAATTGAAAGCAAAATCAAACGACTTGTATCAATTGACTGCTTGACAATCTCTTGCACAAATTACAATTCTAAATTTTATAAGTACTACGCATAGTTAACAACCATTACGAAGAAATCAAACACATCCCACGTGATTCCTAAAATTCAGCAACATGTACTTACAAACAATTAATCAGCACATAGACCCAACCACCCCAACCACCCTACCGGATGGTTGCTACTCTTCACGTCCAACATCATCGTTGAAGTCCCTCATTACTTTAATCGATGATTGTCATAACCCACATTGCTCAGCCTCTGTTATTAGTGGCTTCCGAGGTTCCTCAGCATCTGATGATCATGTTAGTTTCACTTCTTCATAGCTATATCGATGTACCCAACCAAATTATATCCAAGATCGTTGGCCCCATTACCCAGATAGCTACATCACATTCCGTTCATCATAAGCCGTGTTAGTCGGTGGCCCTCAGGTAATTAAACCCAGCTTCATTTGGGGACGCCTATGCTCCAAGACTTAAGTCATTCCTCGTTACTTCTTCCGTCAGCTAAAACCACTCACTTCGTTGACTAATTACACTTGCTAACCGAAAGCCTTCAACGCTTGGCAAGTTTTACATTTATTGCATTCTGCACGGTCTTCTTTAGTACGGTCAGGGACTTAGGGCATCTTTTGATGTCAACATGACTTGATTGAGAAAAATACATAAGTTAAAGGACGAAATGTGCAATTTTACATATGTGCAATTTTACATAAAACAAATTTGTTGTACATTTTAAATTAAGTAAGTAGTGAAAAGTAGAAGAGCAAAGCATCGTTTGACATTTTATAAAATTAGTTGGTGTTTTAAGATAAGTCAAATTGTATTCATCGGCCCACCTCCGTTTATCCACACAGTAGAGGCACTGGGCATGTCACGATCAGACGTTTTGACTTCGATGTAAAGATTACATCGATTTTTGGCTACAAGGATTGGGAGCATCCATCAAGTACGTATGTGTGTGTGTTTATATATATTACGTTCATTATCAATATAATTTTTCAAATATATTTACAGTTGAAAAAAATAACATATAGATAAAAAAAAATTCACACCCATTATAGGTCATATAAAAAATTCCGCAAACAAATTTAGATCTAAAACTGTCCTTTTTTATTATTTTTTTATACCGAGGATTCGCCCGAGCATATCTTACAGTGCTCATGGCCCTCGTCGGACACCAGCCAACAAAGACCAGCGACTATACTTTGAGGGAGACTAGTACGGAATCCTACCACTCATGACCCTCCTCGCCCCTCACTTAAGTCGCAGTCAACCAGTTGAGGAATCAAAGTCAAGACCTTAAGGTCGACTAAGCCCTAACCACCTAGCTAGTTACGGGTAGGTTCTAAAATTGTCCTTTTTAAGGTTTGCTATTATCAATAAACCATGATGAATATTCTTTGTTGGGTATGTTTAATAAGTGCCCTGTGCGGTTACGGCAAGAAGAGGATGCACGCCAAAAAAAATAAAATAATAATAATAATAATAATAAATCAAAAAGGAAGACAGAAAAGAGAAAGAAACAGTTAAAAACAGAGATAAGTGTTTCGCGCCCCGATCTTGCTCCTCTTCTGTCATAGAATCGCTGATCAATTCATCCGACAGGTAAGCCTCACGCTATCTCCGAATCTCCCCGTGAGAATTTGTTTGTCCCCGCTCTTATCGAAAATCATCACGTTGCTTTCAGATCAATTGTTAACTGTCCATCTTGGTTAACTGAATTTTGTTTGGACAGTGCTTCTTGTTTTGCTTTTGATGTTGCTTGACTGCTTGCTGGACTCACCTCTGTGTTCTTGTCTCGAGCTGCTCCACTCTCTCTTTCCTCCAAACTGCTCCGAATATGGTGGAGCACCTGGTCCTTCGTTTTGGGTTGTCGTCGTCTCGTTTCTTGTTCCGTCTGTTGGGTTGTTGTTTGGCTCTGTTCTGTTTTGTTTGTTTGCTTATAGCTGTATGTGTGTACAGTACTCTTGGCATGTCTCAGGTAAAAAGCTATGCATGACGATCATGCTGTCGCAAGTTAAATCGGCATTCCTTACTTCTCGACATCTCGTTTTATTTGTAAACAAATTCCATGATAGGTGGCACCTACCTGCCTCGAATGCTTTTTCCCAAAATCGTCTAAAGGGGTTGTTCTTTTCTGGTCTTGGTAGTGGAAGTGCCTGTAAATATTTCTCCAAGTGTTTGATCATGTCATTGATGACGGGTAGTTTCTTTCTCCGAGAATTCTGTTCCTGATGAGCAAAAAAAGGAGGGCAGCTGCTGCTGACTTGCGATACGCCATGTAGAAGAGTTCATTGTTGTTTGGAATGCGAGAGGAGTGAACTATTCTCGGTGTCATTGCTAATGATTTTGTGCTGCAAAGTACATCTTCAGAATCGCTTTGCGTAAGAAAAGGTCATTGGTAGATGTGATTCAGTTTATACAGATTGAGATTTCTTCAAGAACCATATCGGCTGCTAGAGGCATGGAAGTTTGTCAGTGCGAATGATCACTCTGAATTTAAAAGTTTAGATGATTTTACAATGTACTATTCATACCTTTCATGATGTCGTTACCCACTTTTCCTTGAATGCATTCGTTTCTAGCCATGTCTTTATTCTAACACCCACAAATTCTGTATCTACCCAGCACTTTTAAATTAAAATTATAGTTTTCATGGATCATTGCATACTAATTGTTGTTTACGATGCAGGTTAACATGGATCTGACATATCAAAGGTAGGATTTTTGCCAAGTTGTAAAATGACTAAAATATCGTTTCATAAATGCTACCATGGCGTAACTCTACAGACTCTAGTTTATCTGATGATACAAGATTCTGTGTTGTTGCCTTGTTTAGCAAATCACATTGAATTTTGGTCTTCCTAGAATGATATGGTCATAGTCAATTATTCAGTAGTGAAGAAGCTGGGCTCAGCTCCCCTTATCAACTGTTTCTAGCGTTAGTTCGGCCATTAAGAAGCTCTTTGCTTTTGCTCCAGAGAAACGGCTTACAAATGCCAACATGTTCATGTTCATTCCGTGACTCAATCATTTCCTTCCCGTGCACTGTCCTTCGTGGAAGACTCAACTCAAGAAAGACATCTTTTACATGTTAAGGGTGCTGACTGCAAGATTGCACATTCAAGTTCCCGGAAAAATTTACACATAGTAAGAAGCTAACAATGCTCAGGTTATTGGTTTGATACTTCTATTCTAGTGGACTTCTTCTATAAAACTCAGCATTTGACTGTTATATTTTTGCTCAAGCTGTTTTCTAGTATCCTCAAAAATTGTGTTACCAGGTATCTGATAAGTCTTGTAATTTGTTGTAGTCTGCACGTCTGATGGAGGAATTCCTTGAACTTGCCAAGGAAAACACAGATAAGGATCTGGAAACCTGTGGCATCCTTGGTGCTTTCCTTGTAAGATTTACTCTTTAGTTTGAAAACAAGTAACACTTAATCTCATTACCATCATTTTAACATGGTTTAAGCTTTGGAGGCTTAGGTGGGGGTGTCCTGTACAAGCCTTTGAACCAAACTCTCAGTCAAAGTTTTCTCCTAACATGTTTGTCGATGCTACACAAGAAATCCTTTCTTGTAGCCCTAAATATGCCAGAAAAGTAGTTCTCATGGTTACTTTTGAAGCAACTGCATCGAACATCAGCAGTTCTCATCCTTCTAGTCATCTTCATTTTCTTTTTCAGAAGTTGCAGTGGCTTTTTGTTATGATCTCCAGAAAGGGAACCTTTTTTCCTAGACAATATTACTTCATTCTTCTACAATTTTTTACTCCATCCAATTTATGATTCACGTTCTCTTTACTTGTGTAATTGATGGAGAAGGGAGATGCATCCAAAGTTGTGTGTCCAAAAAGACCTGGAGACCAGAGTTTGTTTTATCAGAGAAATAGCCCACTAAAATACAGCACTGAGTTTGCAGTAGACTTGACACTGCTCACGATGCAAAAATCTGCACCTGAGATCCAAATTATCTTCACAAAGTAGATTATATGATTAACGTGTCATGGCTTGTACAGGACAAGGGTATTCTATATGTAACGACTTTGATCATACCCAAACAGGAGTCAACTTCTAATTCAGTGAGTTCCAAAGACCCATTTATTCGTTTTCGTGAAGTCCTATTTTACTTTTGGAGGTCCAAGTATCTGTAAATTGATTCCGTGATCCAAATGGCAGTGTGTGGCTAAGAATGAGGAGGAAGTGTTTGCAATACAACATGAACGCTCACTTATTCCAGTTGGATGGATCCATGTATGAGATACAACTCTGACCACACTTTTTTGCTTTTTTAATGCTGATTTCCTGACTCTGCTTTAGATTCCTAAGCAATCTTATAATTAACATATATCAATTTTTCAGCGAAGCAATCCTGATTTAGCTTCATTTCTTCTGTCGTGCCTTGCTGATTTCTGCTTTAGAGTACAAGTGAGGATGGTAAATCATGGGAGATTCTGGATTATCAGCCATATCACTACGAGATTACTTAGGACTTATTAATTGTAGGGACTAGAGAGTAGAGTAAGTAGTTAATATGGATAGATAAAGGAAAGCTATGGGATTTGTACTGTACAGATAAGAAAGACGAGAGTGCTTGCCCGCTGCTGCATAGTGGAGCAGTGGCGCAGTGTGAACTTTTTTTCTCTATTTATTCCTTCGTCCGTTTTTTGTCCATTTCCCTCCTCACTAAGATAGTAGTAAAACCTTTTCCGATGTGCTACATATTTCATTGTTCCCTGATGTGGATGAGGAAGATGGGGCAAGTTTCTGATATTTCTCTCTCCATACAAATACGTGTCCTTTTTGTTCTAAAGAAGATTCTGTTTATTTTTCAGACACATCCATCTCAGAGCTGTTTCATGTCATCCGTTGACTTGCACACTCAGTATTCATATCAGGTACTTTATTCTCTCTATCAAAATGCTAGTCTGTGCTCCTAGGTGATATAAGAGGACTAAAGAGATGATTAGCAAACTGAATATAGAAAAGAGAACACTTTTCTCCGTCTTCAGGACAACTTTTTTATTCTCTAACCTCCTCTATTCAGGACGACATAGTATATTGATGTTATCTGCATCAATTCCCTGCCTCAATCCCGATCTTATTGTACTGTCTATGGTGAACACCAGTTTTGAATATTTTCAAGGCAAAGGCAAACGGTTCCATTCCTGCCAGCCTCTATTGCGGGGATGACTTATGATGTTTTGGCCATTCTGTTGTGACACTCTCTTTTAATGCCTAATCACAGGTCATGGAACCTGAAGCATTTGCAATCGTCATGGCTCCAACTGATGCATCAAGGTCTGCAAACATTTCGAATTTCCATAGCTGCGATCTAATTTATGAATGTTTCCTACTAAGAAAAATAGCAAATAGCTTAACTGACATCTGTTAATCAACGATTTATAGCTGCAATCTGTTTACGGTTTCCATGCGTAGACTAGATACGGCAAATATATCTTTCGTAATCCTTGCAGCTTCAGTTTCTTCATCATAAATGCATGCATACATGCTCATTATCATTACCATTTTCACTCTTAACCTTGTTCATGCCCTATTCTTTTGGTCTCCTCGATGAAAGTAAGGTGCCTCTGCTTCAGAATTATTAGTGTGCACCTGATTAGGAGTGATTATTACATGCTCCCGATGCATTTTAACAGTGGGATTGACCGCATAAGAGCCTCATGCATCCATCGGTTGAGATTCACTGAAAACAATGTTCAGGATTACTAAAAGAATCCCAAGGTTTGACCTCTGCCGGCTCTATTATTCGGAAGAAGTAATTTATGGGTGTTTTCAAAACACACGCATACGTTGCCCTTCTCCAATTTCTGCCGCTGGCAAAGTTGATATGGTCCAAGTTCTCCAAGAGGCTGCTTTAAAATGCCGTGCATATTGCCTATGCTTCTGCTATCTCACAAATTTAAAGTCTCCGGTCTCCCTGAGTACGGAGAAATCTAGAAAGGGACAAGAATGTTGTTTTCAAGGTGCAATAAGGATGAACGATCTTGGAAGGGCGAAAGATTTAACAATTCATCGATAATATATTTCTTCCATGTACGAGTATGCTCATTTGGTAATTTATATACGAAATGAACCCGTGTTAATATTGAATTCAGGAACTACGGCATATTCCGGCTATCGGAACCTGGTGGGATGAACGTCCTGAGAGAGTGCCGAGAAACAGGATTTCACACTCACAGGGAAACTGCCGACGGAGGTCCTATCTACGAGCACTGCGCTAATGTCTACACAAACTCGAATCTGAGATTCGAAGTTTTCGACTTGCGACAATGAAGCACCACCGACGAAGTCGACCAAACCGGCAAGCTAGCAGGTGCGGTCAAGCAGGAAAGTATTTAGGAAGTGTTCCCGGAATACACGGGCGACAGATCTCGGCCGGCATGTCTGTACGTTCTTGTGCTTCGCTCTTTGGGCGAGCAGTGGAAACAACGCGTGGACAACTAAACTCGGCTGGCTGTACTTGATTGATCCTTGTTATACTCCGTGACTCAAAACTCTTGTCTCGTCTGGAATGAGCATGAGTGGATCGTTTTATAATGCTTTTTATGGGGAACACGCACGTTGTATTTTCCTTCCCCCCGCTGTGCAGGCCTTGACCTTGAAGCTTCCTCCCCTATTCTCGGTCGTCGTATGAAAGTTCCCACAATGCGACCGAGAGGAGAGTTTCCCCCTTACCTAATCCCACTTCCCTTGCGTCCGCCTAAAATCCACAAGCATGAGCTGTAAAGTGCGAGATATTTCCTCTTAAAATATCCTTCCCCACTTCCATTTCGTTTTCAGAGAACGTGAACGAAAGGAAAAGAATTGCTTTCCCAGGAGGATAGGGTTACAAATAGTAAACACGACGAGAGGAGAATGAATTAGGGGGCGGCTACAAGGTTATTTCCTTCCATTCGTGTTGACATTTCATGCGGACCTCCTGCAGATTTTGTCTCGAGCGTCGGCAAATTATTAAGTAATCAATTGAGGAAAGTGGGTAGCTTTGAAAACAATGTTTCGGAATTTCTCTTATTGTGGTGGAGGTTCAACTTTTGCTCTCAAAAGTCGAAACAATTCACGTTTCAATCTTAAAGCAACTACAGTTGCTCTGATTATTATCCAATCTTTGATTAATCTCGCAAAAGGGTTTTGTCCTGCGAAACTATCATTCTCAAATGATCAAGAAAAATCAAACATGTCACTGTCTTGATGAAGGAAAGTTTATTTAAATTGGCTGTACATCATCATTTGGATATTGAAGAAAGCAAAAACCAAAATGGGAACTGCTAGTGCTACGATCTGAACATCCCGCATTCACCTAACCGGGAATCGAAGCGAATTCGCCACCTATCTCCTACGTCTACGTCTTGAAAATCTCCATGTCGAGTCAGGACTTATGATTCATCTCCCAGGACTCGATAACATCCCGGGGAAACAACGTCGACTGAACAAATCTTTGCACGAATTGAATCAATGAATCAATTGATTTCGATGACCCCTAAATGCTAGTCAGTAATCCGCAGCGGTTGGCTCAAAATGGGTGCAGATTCTTGCTCAACCCATTGACGCTGGTGAAGAACCCGAGCCCCAGCAGGTCTCGCTTGTACGGCAAGTAGGACTTGCGCTTCTCCGACTCCTTCACGGCCCTGCTCTTCACGTAGTGCCTCTCGTGCGCCGACGGCGCCGCCGCCGTCGCCTTGCCCTTCCCCTTCCCTTTCTTCGCCTCCTCCGCCTTCGCCCCCTCTTTCCTCTCCGCGGCCTTATCCGTCGACCTCCTCGCCTTCTCCACGCCGCCGTCGCTTGGTTTCGCGTCGGCGTGAGGTTTCAGCATCACGACGGCGTCCCTGCCATCGCTGTTGCTCCTCGGCAACAGGTCCCGGAAACGCCACATCTTCGAGGATCCGGTGGAGTTGCTCTTCCGGCAGCTCCCCGGCGAGGGCGGCGTCTCCTCCACGATCCTCGCCGTCCAATCGCGGTACGTCCCCCGCGGCTCGTCCGCCCCCGCTTCCGCGAACACCTTCTTCACGGGCGGCAGGAGGAGCGACGACGAAGGCGCCGGCCCGGCGGCGGCGGCGGCGTCGTCGTCGTCGGCGGCGGCGGCGAACACGAGGTCGCGGTTGAAGAGAGGGAAGAAAGGGCGGATCCGGCCGTTGTCGAAGACGTCGTCGGCCGAGACCGGGGAGCCGTCCGGGTTGAGGCAAGCGAACTCGAAGTCCGAATCCCCATCTTCTCCGTCGTCCTCTTCCTCCTCCTCGAGCTGCGGCTTTTCCTCAGCGGACGCGGTCGCGGGATCTTCAGACCCATCAGGCCCGGCGCCCGAGACGCCGAGCTTGTCCTCGAAATCCTGCGCCAGCTCGTCGAAAGGCTCCGACTTCGCGGTGGAGTAGTGAGGGTTGAAGGAGGAGGGAGAGATGGGCACGGCCCGATACACCTCCATCGTCTCTGGAGAACTGGGATTTTGCGTATGTGAAGAGGACAGAGAAATGGGTCGAGCGTAGATAGAGCGAGAGAGATGGGCGAGGAGGAGGAGGAATATATACCCAGGTTAGGAGGTGGGGACTTGGGGAGTTGGGAGATGCGTACGAAGCTTCAAGCCTTGCTTGCCTTACTATAAAAGCCGTCTGAACACGCGTTGCTTCTGTTCTGGTTCGTTCACGAGGAAATTTCACTTTCTTTTGGGGGCGGACGGGAAAAGCTAAGCGCGTGCGAACGCGGTAGCTTCCGAACCGGGGCTCCGGCCCGAGCCCGAGCCCGGGATCCCGACCCGCGCGTTCGGGCGGGGACCGCGGGTTTGACTTTTCTTTTTTGACTTTGGAGAAAGACGGTTTTCTCCTCTCTCTCTCTGTTGTTCGGATTCGTTAAGGTGGAGCCCGTCAAATGCGTGAGTGGCAAGGATGTTGATTAGTTAAGGCGGAGCACATTTCTGTTGCCTGAGCTCATGCATGACGTCACCCGCCGTGCGGCCTTCTTCGGTCGAATGACGTGGAAGTTAACAAGGAGATTGGCCAACTGTGCTCTTTCTACTTTTTTTTTTTATTAAGTTGACGAGAATGTAGGTACGTCATTGTCATTTATAACGTAGTACGCATTTAATTTTCGGTGTTAACTAGTCGATACGTTGCTTTTTTACCTTTTCATATTGAATCGTTATTGCTAATCCATCATTAAAAAAAAAAAAGTTTCCAGCAAAAAAATAATTCTGCCGTTAAATGGAGAATTAGCACAATGAATTTGCTTTCGTTGCTCGATCTTAGGGTTGTAATGCGTAATGCAATACTTTCTCTCCTTTCACAAGATGAACGTTGAATTGCCTTCGAGGTAATCTTTGTCCATTCTCTTCTTATTTGTAGACATCAAATCCTTAGGAAGGTAAAGGCCTATTTGGCAACTTACCAAAATCTTAGATTCCCGATTTTTTGTTGTAATCAATTTGGGACGTTAATCGCGTTTGGTAAACTTTTTGTCCCGGAAACGATTTTGGACAAGATTTGAGAATAAAAAAAAAAATTTGATTCTACGTCCGAGAATCAGAAAAAGAATCAAAACGGTAAAACCCTTGTTCTTCTCTTTCCACATCTCGGTTGCCGTTCGCCATCGCCCACCGCCGTACGCCGCCACCCGCCGCCACCACCGGTCGCCGGTCCGCGGTCGCCGGAGGCTCGCCAAGCCAGGGAGAGGCAAGCCCGACCGACCGACCGGCCCTGGGCCGGGCGAGCGAGCCCGCATTGGTGGCCAAGCGCCTCGCTTGAGTTGCCAACGAGGCTCGGCCGACGGCCGACCTCGAGGCCGGCGCGCCGCCGAGGGCCGGCCAAATGAAGAAGAAGAAGAATAGGAAAAAAAGGGAAAAAAAGAAAAGAAAAAAGTAAAAAAGTAAAGAAATTATTTAAAATTTATTTAAAAATCAAAAGAAATTAATTTGGAACATAATCAATTAATACGGTACCAAACGCAATTCTATTTCGAGAATCAAAAATTTTGAATAGATTCCAAACGCGCTTTTTTTACTCGAATCGGTTCTAAGGACGTAATCAAAAATAATCATTTCTAGTCGAATCGGGCTCAAGAGAACGTAATCGTTACTAAACGCTTCCTAAGAGTTTCTCTTGGAATTGAACTCTACAGTTATTACGTTACATGATAAAAATAATTATCACATTTGATTTCTCTATTCTATACATTAAACTCAAGTAATTTTTTTTTTTTTTTAAATCAGGCACCCAATCCAATTGCCCTTTCATGAATAAAGCTAATGCCTAATCTTAGGAGTAGAGTTGTCAACGACTAATTTGAGAGATTGACATTCAGAACAAACCTAAGCTATTAATATTATGCGCCGTGGAAATCACTAACCAACTTGCTATACTTAAGTACTTTTCAAATCTCCAATTGTAAGCAATTCGCGGATTAGGAAAATGTGGGCGGTTCCTTAATGTGCTTGCAAATCTAGAAAGTCGATATCGTTGACCCCCTACCAACATGACATCCGCAGCTCAAATCCCGCTGGCATTTCGACATATCCTTCCCTCCTCAGCACCGAAGAAGTGAATTAGTCTGATTCGATCCGAAGCTTCCAAAACCGAACGTGTAGTCAGAGGAGGCAACGGACCTGATTTGCACCCGATCGCATTTGCCCTCCTTTTTGGGTTCAATTGATCAGCAAACCCGCCAAGTAATCTTTTGGTTTGGGACGATGGAACTCCATGAAATAGGAAGTCATTTTCAGTTGTTTCAATCGACTAAAACCTTTGATCAGGAACGAGACGCCATCAAGCCTTATTTGTTGAAGATGGGCCTTGGGTACGCTCCCCAGATTCGAGCCCCAGGGTCCCAATCAGGGCAATGGGGGGTCTTCGGTTCCCGAACCTGGTCAAAGGGACCCTAGGGCCTAATCTAAGCATATAGGGCTATCACCCTGGACCTAACCATGGGACCCTAGGCCCTATAATTAAACATATAGAAGTGTCAACAATTCGATTCGATTTGTATTTTCGGAAAATCTAAATCAAATCGAATCGTTTGGATATACATTAATTTTGAATCGAATCATGACTCGAACTAAATATAACCCGAATTGAAGAGTCGGCTCAATTCAATTTTTTGATTTTTTTTTTCCATTTTTAAGGAGAGGTTTAGTCTCAAAGGAGAGAGATAATGTAAATTATAATATTAAGAAGAATGGAGACTTTCGGTTTGGTTCAATCCTAATCGGAATAAAAAATAATAATTTTTTCATTATCCAAACCGAAACCCAAATCAAACTAAATAAAAAATGCACGAAATTTTGGTTCAATCCATTTCGATTTTAATTTCAATTTGGTTTCCCGATTTGGTTTTGACATCCCTATTGAGCATGAAGGTCCTGGTCCAAGTAAGAAGGTTATAGGTCCTGTGGTCGAATTGGGGAGTTGGGATCATGGGTTTAACCTTGAGTGCTATGTCCAATCCTTGATGACACAGGTCCAAGAGTTGTGATTCCCGAGTGTAGCTCTTAAGGTCCCAAGTTCGGGTAACAATTCCCAAGTTTGATCGATGAGTATGTAATTCATTTGAACCCGTGAATAAAGTGGACCATCCTCCATGTATCACAAATCGAATGGTCACACACTCTAGCATCATTATGAGTGGAGCTTTGTGGCATTAGGGTGAAAAGTGACTGATCTAGAATTGATGATAGAAACGGTTCATAGAAGTGGTGTCATGGCATTTGTGTTGGAAGTACTATGATAGAATGGTTGAACTTAAAGAAGATTCAAAGGAGTTGTTAGCCTCCCGTGGACAGGCTGACTGAGAGCTGTTATAATTTTCTTGATGAGGTCATGATAGGCGAAAAATCGTATTATGATATTGAAGTGTTTTGTGTATCTTGCTTAAGAGATGCCTGAATTAAACTAGTGTGATACAATCTTATATGAGGATACAATTAGTCATACTATTTTAAAAAACGACTATAGAAGGAAATCTAATATGGTGTTTATGGCTCATCAGGTGGCCTAAGGGCTATTTCGCCATCGAGAATTTATCTGGCCGTGAGACGCGAAAAACTCATGACATCGGATGGCTAGGATGGGCGTTGCCACGATCTAGTCCAATCAAATTCCACGGCCGCGGTTGGTGGAGAAGACGACGTGGGACGAAGGGGAGGGAAACAGTAATGGAGCCGCAGTACGTTGCGGGGTAGCCCGAGAGACAAGGAGAGAGCGCTCGTTTCCCTTTAAAATAAAAATTCCTCAAAAAAAAAAAAAAAAAACAATAAAAAAAAAAGAAAAAGAGAGCGGTAGTTAGTTAGTTAGTTAGTCTCACAACAGAATCGTGCCTGCCAGTAACCCTCCCGCCACTCTCCCCTCCCCACCGCCAAAAAGAAAGAGAAAAGAATTTACATATTGTTCATGTCGAGCCATTACCACCCTTCCCTTCCCTTCCCTCCCTCCCTCTCTCTCTCTCCCTAAATTAAACCATTTCTCAGAATTTCAAGGGTTGGCAATCCCTCCTTCATTCGATCGTCTTTGCCAAAATTCATCCTCTCTCTCTCTCTCTTCTCTCTCTCTCTCTCTCTCTATCTCTGCGCCTCTCATCCGACAACATTTTTTGCTCCGCCCTGACCCAGGCTCCGTTTGATTCCCATGTCTGATTTCCTGCCGCGCCATTTCTCTTGTTCAAGGGCGGGGACGGTCCGCACGATTCGCACGCCCGCAATGCGCCGCGTCTGATCGCTCCCTCTCCCTTGTCGGAAACCCGGAATTGTGTGGTGTTACCTCGGTTTCCCCGAGAGAGAGAGAGAAGAGAGAGAGGGGCGGGGCGGGGCGGGGCGGGGGAAGAGAACGGGAGCATGCTCGCCGCGGGCAACCCGAGTTGCGCGGGACCGTGACGATCTGTTTGATAAAACTGGTCAGTAGAAAACCCGTCGGAATTCTGGAAAAAAGGAAGGGCGATCGTAATGTCTAGCGTCAGCTCGACCACGATCCAAATTAACACGACCGGGAGCGGGAACGGCTCCGCTCTCGTCTCCCCGCCGTCGCCACCGGCCTCCTCCTCGTCCCCTCCGTCCCCCAGTGGCGAC
Organism: Eucalyptus cladocalyx; assembly: GCA_017140615.1. Classification (NCBI taxonomy): domain Eukaryota; kingdom Viridiplantae; phylum Streptophyta; class Magnoliopsida; order Myrtales; family Myrtaceae; genus Eucalyptus; species Eucalyptus cladocalyx. The sequence goes on from CM029517.1 coordinate 45,855,508, forward strand.
AACATGTCCTTAGCGGGCGCGGCCCCGCCGACCAGCTCGACTTCTCCACCCGCTTCGCCGCCGTCTCCACCGGCACCGAGTAGTCCCAACCCGTCCGCCTCCTCGCCTCCTCCCAATTCGAGCGCCTCGCCTCCTAGTACTCCGCCGCCGTCGAGCTCCTCCCCACCGCCAACGCCCCCGGCACCATCCAAAGAAAAGGCGCCTCCTAAAGCTTCCCCGCCGCCGGCGCCTGCCTCTAGTTCGGGTTCCTCGCCACCTTCTCCACCGCCCACCCCTCCAGCATCTCCCCCTCCCTCCCCTCCGCAATCTTCGGCTCCGTCCGGATCGCCTCCACCTCCCGACCAGCTTTCACCTCCTCCGCCTCCCGCACCGGCGAGTGGGACTGGTGCGGTGCCAGCACCGGCTATTAGTCCCCCTCCGCCGACTTCCAGCACCGGACCGTCTCCTCCAATAGCATCTACTTCCCCTCCCCCGCCTTCGGCTCCTACAGCTAGTGGATCGCCACCCGCAACACCTACCAATTCGACTCCCACAACGAATTCTGGGTCAACTCCTCCATCTCAAACATCCAGCAGAATTCCGACTTCCACCAGCAATTCCACTTCAGGAGGATCAAGCACACCCTCATCAAGCACTCCCACTGTCGTCGGCGCGGCAGTTGCCGGAGTCTTTGTCGTCGCCCTTATCGCTCTGCTTGTCTTGGTATTTAAGCGGAAAAAGAGAAAAGAGGGGGCGTTTGCCTCAAAGTATGTCCCGCCCTCTACCTTGTCACCGCAATCAGGTAAAAAGACCGTTGGCTCTTTTCTCTGATATTGAGTGCATATTCGTATGGATTTGATATTCTCCTTCTCACCCTCTTATGCAGATAAATATTACTACGGGCAGCAATCGCACATGATGGGCGGAACTGGCCATTCAGGTCCCTACTATGGGTCGCAAGGCCAGAATTCATCTATCGAAAACAGCTTCGGGAGTCAGAGGGGAGGAGGGAACATGTACCACGGAGGTGGAGGAGACTCCAGTGTAATACCAAGCTCAAAGAGCTTCTTCACTTATGAAGAATTGATGGAAATAACCAATGGATTTTCTCATCAAAATATCATCGGCGAGGGTGGCTTCGGGTGCGTTTACAAGGGTTGGCTATCGGATGGGAAACTAGTTGCTGTCAAGCAGCTCAGGGCAGGCAGTGGACAGGGGGACAGGGAATTCAAGGCCGAGGTAGAGATTATCAGTAGGGTTCATCATCGGCATTTGGTGTCTTTGGTGGGCTATTCGATAGCCGAGAACCAGAGGCTGCTTATATACGAGTTCGTCCCTAACAAAACCCTCGAGCACCATTTGCACGGTCAGCAGAGCCTTGCCTTTTCTTTTCGTCGCCCAAGAGTTTCTTTCTCATTTTAATACTCACAAGCACACTGGCTTTTCACATCAGGGAAAGGATTGCCAGTTCTGGAATGGACCAAAAGAGTCAAGATCGCCCTAGGCTCTGCAAAGGGTCTGGCATACCTACATGAAGATTGTACGTATCTCACCTGTCGTCAAGAGTGATCGCATATGATCCCATCACAGTTACTCATAATGTCCAGGAACTCCTTAATTAATACATAGGCAAATTGAAGTGGAAAGAAGCATCCATTACACTGTACTAATCTATTCTATATCCATGCTAGCATACATCAGCCCTATTAAGGTCATATAGGGTAGGATCTGTGACAATAGAGTTTTTCAAAGTACATAAAACCCTTCTTGATATAGCATGAATAGGTCACGACACATATCCTCAAAAGCTAAAGGATAGCATATCTAATTACGCTTTCCTCGTATCTTATGTTCTCCAGGCCATCCAAAGATTATCCACCGAGACATTAAGTCAGCAAACATTCTGTTGGACGATGCCTTTGAAGCACAGGTATTTATATGCTTCACTTGTCAACCCCTATCTCTTCAAGCCAAAATGTACTTTAAGTACGTTAACAGCTAGGGGGTTCTAATATGTCATCTTCTCAAACACAGGTAGCAGATTTTGGACTGGCCAAACTAACGAATGACGCCAATACTCATGTATCCACAAGAGTCATGGGGACATTTGGGTGAGTGCTGTTTGACAGATCCATAACATAAAAGCATTGAGATCCACAGTAATTTTTCATCTCAACTTTCAGTACTCTTCTCTGTCAAATAATAATACGGTTTATGAATAAGGATGCATACAGGAACTGATGTTTTATAGAGAAAATTGCATAGAACAGGGTAGAAGGATCAAATATCAGGGTACTTGGTGCCTTACGTAGTATATTTTTTAGAACTAAAAGAATTCTCAGCTCGCTGTTAGCGCTTCCATTATTTCTATTTATCACCAGAGGGTAAAAGACTGGATTTCTGGTCTTTGTTAATGATATCAGAATTCCAAAATCACCAACATGTTGAATGCCAGGATTCCTCAACTTTTTGTTCCAAATGTCAAGTGCAGTCTGCTTCATCAGAAGAACATGGTTGGGTTGCGTCACTTCTGTTGCTCTTTCTTCAAGGTTTCATTTTTGTCTCACAGGTACCTGGCACCTGAGTATGCATCTAGTGGGAAACTGACAGATAGATCAGATGTGTTCTCCTTTGGGGTTGTGCTTTTAGAGCTTATCACTGGCCGTAAACCTGTTGATGCAACTCAGCCTTTGGGTGACGAAAGTTTGGTTGAGTGGGTAAGAACAATGCAGAAATTTCTTCTGCTTTTCAGATTGTTCACGAATGCCGTGTTGCATCATTGAAACAACCAGGATTTTGGTTTGGTCCTAGAGTAACTTCTGTATTATTTACAGAACGTTAGTGGCTCTATCACTGATGGAGCTCGAATTTCCATTAATGACAAAAAAGTTGTTGGAGGAATTGCATGCGATTCTTTTTTTAATAGGAAAAGAGTAAATGAAGAAAGATGAATGAGCAATTTAACTTCAAGCACAAAATACTGACCACTATGAACGCTCTACCGTCAAATAACAACTTGCTGATCTGATAATGGCAGGCTCGTCCATTGCTACTCCAGGCCCTTGAAACTGGGGACCCAAGCGAGCTAGTGGATCCACGGCTAGAGAAGAATTATGTGGAGGGTGAAATGTTCAGAATGATCGAGGCAGCTGCGGCTTGTATACGCCATTCTGCTGCAAAGAGGCCTCGTATGGTTCAGGTAGTTGAACTGATGAACTCAACCTACACTACTTTAAATCGGTTCGCATATTCTCAAGCAAAAGTGACTGATCATCAAAATTATGTGGAGAGTTTGCTTCATTTGAGCTACTTTATTTGTTCAGATATGGTCATACAACTTTTTCATTATCTAGCTACTTTTCACTTGGAATGTAATCTCCACTGGAAAATATAGGCCCCTGCCGTGGATTCGAACAACTAATCATGTGACATTTAATTCAGGTGGTAAGAGCACTTGACAGTGAGGGCGACATGTCTGATCTAACAAATGGGGTGAAATATGGTCAGAGCACCGTCTATGATTCAGGCCAGTATAGTGAAGATATAATGAAATTCAGAAGGATGGCTCTTGGCAGCGGCGATTCCTCAGACTACGGACCATATAGTGGAGATTACAGCTCTAGCGAGGTTTCTGGCGCTCAAAAGATTCCGTGGAAGTCTCGGGACAGCTCGAACGAGTTCACAAGCGGTGAATCCGAAACTCGAGCTATGAACCCACTGAACTCAGAGAAGCGATTTCCTGGGGCCCAAGGGGGTCACGGCATGCGAAGGTTCAGTTGACGACAAGACCTGCACATCTGTGTACGAAGCTCCTTTCCACTGAATATGTCGAACATACGGCAAACAGCGGGAGGCCTCGGCTGAATGTAAGGCCTCAGCTTGATCTTCCCGCGAGATTATTGACTAGGACACCGATGTGTGATAGATATGTTGTTTCGTTTTTGCTTCCCCCTAGTGACTGGCGGTATTGGTCGGGGGCACGGGAAACATGTAGATTGTGAGTCGGATTCAAGAGACCCTTTCGAGTGACAAAAGAAGCATGCAGAGCACTAGGAGTTGATCATGTTAATCCGCGGGTACATTCGCTACAATAAGCTATTGAGAGTGACCCCATTGTGATTTTTTTGCTAATCTTTTTGGACTAAGGAAGTGGGTGTCTGGTTATAGTTTCTAACCAGGTTCTGGGATTGCGCCCTTGTCTCGATTTTAACTCGATGTTCAGAGAAAAAGTTTTCCAGATTTGCTTATTACTCACGTGACATGGGAATCAAATCTCTCGATTCTAAACTCACTACTGAGAGCCTCTCGTTCGAACGAGTGCAGGGGAGACGGTTTCGAAAGGCAATCAAGGGAAATCAATCAGTTCCCCGTAACGCTGCGCGCGAAACGATGCGACCGATGAAGACGTCACTCCAGCTGAATCTTGAAGAAGAGGGAAGACAAAAAAAAAACACGTTCGTTCGGATGCGATGTCTGATCGTACGAAAACATCGAACGGATCCGGGAGCAAAGATCGTGTGAACAGAGAGTAGAGACTCTGCTCAAATCCTCTGTTTTTCACACGGATCATTGTCGATGAAGAGTTCATTATACTGGCGAGTCATTTCTTTTTGGAGATTAAAAAGAGAAAGTGGTCGCTAAAGAAAGATTTGGTGAAGGAGTGCGAGCGAGTCTAGCCTCGATCTGTGACCCTTATGAAAAGAGTACCCATTCCACCTCTAAAAATCAAATAACAAGATTGATAGTTAGCAAATTTAAACATTCATGATGAACAATACTTGATTATATATAAATAGTAATGGTCATAAATTATAATTAATAAGAAATTACAAGTAGTAATTAGCAAAAATATTAACCATATGAGATCATTCCATTCTATTCAATTCCATTCCATTCTATCGTACCAAGCTCAACATTATAGAATCACAGACTTTGGTGATTAAGCAGGCCTAGCTTGATAGAGCTAAACGTAATATTAGGCTTAGATCTTGTTCAAGTGCTCCGATGCGAGCTTTGTCATAAGTCCAGCCATCCATGGGCTCGCTCCAGTTTGCCCAAGTGAAATCGACCCCAAGACCGCTTTTGAATGGGGCTTGGATAAGGCTAGTTAATTATACTCCGGCAGCACTGATCGGACCCGAGCCAAGCCCGATCCGGACCGAAGATGTCGTGTATATTTTTCGGAATGCTTAGGCAACGAGTTATGGCTGCCCGGATCGGGTACAACGACTCGACTGGACCAAGAAATTCCCCTCTTCCATTATCCATATAACAATAGAACAAGCTCTACGGAACTACTACCAACCATTACAAGCAGATAGATCAAAAGAAAAATTCCTGACAGAACTACAATCCATCACGAGACATGACATACACTTGAAGCTACGTATTCTCTCCTCCGATTCGAGTATACCAATACACCATCATGGGCCGACCCTGGGGTCAAAGTCATAGTCATTAGAAGGCATCGTCTTGTTTCCTTTCTTGAAGTCGAAGGTAAACCCACCATCTGATCCCGGTTTACTGTTGTTGTTCCCTTTGTACTCTCCATACCTGACCGGCCTATTGGCCGTCCGCAGGTTCTTATGATCGAACCCGAACTCGATATCGATCTCTTTAGGCAACCGAGCGCCACCGGCGCTGGCGGCAGCCCCTGCCTTAACTGCCTTTTTCTTGGTCACTCCCTTTGGCTTCTTCTCGTGGCGGCGACCGCAGAACCGGCCAAGGCAGCAAGCCACGGCAGACACCAGGACTACCACGGCGAGGACTATGAAGACCCCCCCGAAGGACCCATCAGAGTGGGGCCGGGACGTGGGCGGTGGCTGCCCCGGGACGTTGTAGGGGTACATCATGAGAGGCTGCTGGGGGGTGGTGGTGGTGGGCTGCTGCTCTAGCTGTGATGCCATGGTGCTGTGTGTTGGGACTGAGGAGAGGAAAATGGAAGCGCTAGGGGCTGCGTGTTTATATGAGTGACCAGCGCTAGCAGCGTCACAATCTGCTTTGTTCTTTGAGTGAAGGCAAAGATGGATTTATTATACGAAAAAGCATTGCCTAGGACGAAGGGCGAAGTGCATGTGTTGAGTCCTATTTTAAGCATTTCTTTCTTAATTATTTTGTTTTTGTGGAGTATAAACAAAGAGGAAGATACGTTCTTGGGGTAATAAAGCAGGAGATAAAGGCGCAAAAGAGATCTCTTGGTTCTCTTTGCTGCGGAAGAAGGCGGGGGCGAAGTTGCTTGGAAAGGAGAGAAAGTGGGATTTTGGAAGCTTTATTTTGTTCATGGAGACCAGCGTTAGGCAAATCGGCATGACCACGAAGACCCCCAAGCCAGCTCTTTTTGACCCTTATCTTTGAATGATTGTGAGAACAGGGAACTTGTAATTGATGTGCGGCCAAGAAACTTCAAAGGACTCCTTTGTCAGTGGTGGGCTAAGGAGGGCAATTTTTTTTTCCACAAATGGAGACACAAGCATTCAAACCTGAAGTGCTTTTTCGCCCTAAGATAAAGCATTCAGTTGAACATGTTAAGCTTTGGAGTTGTCAGGGGCATGACGGGTTTATAGCTTTTGCCGTTGATCTGTGTAGTCGTCCCCTCGCACTTCCTGACCTAGATTCCAAAGAGATGAAAAATCATTTTCGCCATAAAATGGATGAGAACCTCCTCTTTGAGATTCGACCTTCAATTTGCGAGGACGGTGATATCAAGGGTAATGAAATGAAACGGACAAACGACATAAGCTTATTAGCTACAAAGCTTAAGATAGATGATCATGTGGCGACTTATCTGATTCATCAATAATCGTCCGATCAAATAGACAGTAGTGTGAAGACAAGCTTTACATATAGATGGTAAGCCTCCTTATTTGAAAATGATTGAATCCGTGATAATGTCCTTTTGGGATTGGATTGTCATGGGGATCGGTGAAAGCAAAGATTGCAATGGGTGCCCCAAATTTCCAATTCCCAAAGCAGGGAAGCTTGCGACAGGAGACATGATGGGGTCGTGCTTTGGGGCTAATTGTGCGTCTTTATTCCTTGCTTTTGCAAAGAGGATTCCCTCTGCTCGAGAGTTCAAGTGCGCCTCTAAGGTGGGTGTCTCCTTCCTCTCTTTTGATTGATTAGAGAGCCCTGGAAAACCCATTTTCCTAGCCACTGCTGCAATTATAGCATCGCAGTATAGTGGCAGGATCCATGATTGATCAAAAGCATCCAGGAGTTATCATTTGATGCCAAGCATCAATAATTGTTTCATCCTATCGCAAGCAGTCCGAATGAGTTATTTCTTTCTTAAAGTGAACTCACACCAAGGCTTTTTAGCACATCGAATAGCAGAAAAAAGAAGAAGGATTTTTTTAAAGATCGGTTCAGTGAAGAGTACATCGGAAAGAATCAATTGAAGCATGGAATAAGTGTTGCCAGGTATTGGACTAATGAAAATCTAAGATGGGTGTGCTGTTACACAACCTCGGCTCTTTATTCTCATTATTTAAAAGGGATGACTGTCAATCTCCAAAAGGTATTGAATCAATACCTTGAGACTCTTAAGCCTAAGTGATTTATTTATATGGTCCATTTGAAGTGGCAAGTGAAGAGCATGTTCGTAGAAATAGCTCATCTTATTGAATAAGAACTAAAATTTAATCCTTTGATGTCATGAGGCCTTGAGGAGGGGAGAGAGTGTTTAGGGTGTGTTTGTTTAAAATTGTTTATGTTCCTTGGAATACAAACTTTTGTCATTTTGTTCCGGTAAACAAAAACAAAAAAAAGAACAGAAACGCGTTTATTTACACTTTGCATTTTGAGTAACAAAAAAAAACGTTGGAAAGAAATAAAAGTAGAAAAAATTTATTTCTTTGTCCCAAGAACACTCCGAGAAACACTTCTTTTTTCTTCTTTTTTCTCTTTCTTTTCTTTTTCTTTTATTCTTCTTCTTCTTCCTTTTGCCGATCACCGACCTTGGCCATGGCTGGCGCCGACAACCAGCCAGACGAGGGTCAACAACCTCGCCAACCCCCAAAGAGGCCGAGCCATGGCAAGGCTCGTCAGCCCTAGCATCACCGTGGCTCGCCATGGGCCGGCCGGGCGAGGCGAGCTCGCCCGGCCATCGGCGAGGCTCGGCCTCGCCGAGCCACTCTAGGATGGCATCGCTTGGCGGTGGCTTGGCGAGGCTCAACCTCCCTAGCCGATGCGAGGCTGACCTCGCATCACCTGAGCGAGGCCCAACAAGGCTTCACCGAGGCTAGACTGGCCTCTAGCGAGCTCGCTAGATGTTGCCCATCCAATCGCCGACCATAGCGATGGCTGGCAACTAGCCAAAGAGAAAAAGAAAAAAAAAATAAAATAAAAATATTAAAAAATTAAAAGAAACAAAAAAATTATAAGTTTACTAAACGTATTTGTTTTTTATCTATTTTAGGAATAGAAATTTTGTACAATTACCAAATACGTTCTTCTGTTTAAAAATTGTTCTTTAAAATGTTCTTGGGAATAATTTTGTTTCAAGGAACAATTTATTAACATAAACATTACCAAATGCGCCCTTAAAAGACTACTGGAAGAGGAATGTATATGGAACCCAAATCTTGCCAACTCTTAACTTCATGTAGATTTAGCCTCGCCTTTTATAATAGAGCGAGGTCATAACAAACTTCCAATGATATCTAGAGCCATTCATATGGGATCAAACATGTCAAGATATAGTGAAATCCATCTCATCATTCATAGAATGCTCAATGATTATCAAACTCGTCATGATGATTAGAAAGTAATTAGATTGATGAGTTGGTTCCTACTGGATAATGGTTGATTAAATTGGTGTGGATCCCCAATCCATGTCAGGAGCCCATTCCCTCGTCTGATGGGTTGGTTTCTTTCAAATTATATCGTTGATTAATCCGATCCATCTTTCCATGAACAAATAAAGTAAAAGCGGAACTCTAACTCACCGAAAATCGGTGGCATCACAACAAGAAGTGACCAAAAGAAAGACAAGAAAGATCTTACACCAACCAAAACCAAACCAAGAACTCCAAATCGTCACCAAAACACTACCATCCCTTCCGTGTAATTAAAAGCAGGTGCTCTCAACTGCATATAATTTGCATCACTTTGATCCATCTGCCATGAACAAGACAACAACACTCATGGACAATATCATGATGTTCCTCCTCCTCCTCTTCTTACCTTCGACATGTCTCTCTCTCTCTCTCTCTCTCCCCCTCTATACAGACTTTAAATAAACTCAAAAAAAAAAAAAAAAAAACACTCAGTTTTTCTGATAAACATTGTGTGAAGCAAGAACACTTATTGGCAAAAGCACATTTGAGCCTTTATTTCTTCTCGTGCGTGTGCAATTTGAAAGTTTCTTCTGAAACACTGCAAATATATAGATCGAATTCCACGACCCAGATGGTATTTTTGTTTCAAATTATCATCCGACGAGAAAAGAAAATGTTCTGCTATAAATGGAGTCATCCCATTTCCTGTTTCTAACTTTCTGCTTTTTCTTTTGGTTGGTTTCTTTTGATTTTGCTGTTCTGCAGCTGGTGCGACCGTCGGAATATGCTATGGCCGCATCGCCAACAACCTCCCCCTGCCAGCCTCCACCGTCGAACTCCTCAAGTCGAACCAAATCTCGAACGTCCGCCTCTTCAACGCCGAGCCGGCGATTCTCCGATCCTTCAACGGCGCCGGGATCAGCCTCATGATCGGCGTCCCCAATGAGGACCTCCCTGCCCTGGCCTCCGGAACTGCAGCCACTGCCATCCAGTGGCTCCAATCTAATATCTTCGCTCACGTCCCACCGAACCAAGTCCGATACATTGCCGTCGGCAACGAGGTCTTCCTCAAGGACCCTTACTTCACTCCCCACGTCGTACCTTCAGTCATCAACCTCTACAGCGCTCTCCGAACCTTAGGCCTCTCGGAGAGCATCAAGCTGTCGTCGCCGCAGGCGGCTTCGGTGATCGTCAACACTTACCCTCCCTCGTCGGCAACGTTCGATCCCAGCCTCCGATCAGCCATCATCCCGCTCCTGCAGTTCCTGCGCGACACCGGATCGCCGTTCATGGCGAACTTGTACCCATACATCAGCTACTTGAGCGAGGCGAGGCACATGTCGCCGGACTATGCGCTGTTCAGGGGAGGAGGGGAGCCTGTCCACGACGGCGCGCTGGCGTACGACAATATGTTTGACGCGAGCGTGGACGCGTTCGTGTGGGCATTGGAGAGGGAAGGCTTCGGAGGGGTGGCGGTGGTGGTGGCGGAGACAGGGTGGCCGACGGCAGGAGGGGAGGCGGCGAGCGTGGCAAACGCGCTGGCGTTCAACGAGAACGTGGTGAGGCGAGCGGCAAGCGACGCCGGGACGCCGAAGAGGCCAGGCGTGGGCGTGGAGGTTTATCTGTTCGGACTGTTTGACGAGAACGAGAAGGTCGGCCAAGAGTACGAGAGGCACTTCGGCATCTTTGGCCTCAATGGCGCCAAGGCCTATAATTTGACCTTCAAATGAGTTTTTTTTTTTGTCCTTCCAGGATATAGTAAAGAAGACGGTTGATGACTGAAATTAAATTTATATTTGCTGGCCAAAAAAGGGCAAAATATATTTTCAAGGAGCTAGAAAACAAGATGAATAATTTTTATTTTATTTTTTTATTAAATGCATTAGGTAAAGGAATACCTTTTTTTCTTTTAAGAAGCTCAAACCAGACTGTTTCTGAGATTCGGGTTTTATTCACCCAGCAAACCAAATTCAAAGTGATGCAATGTAATCCAGAATGGAGGATTAACCTGAAAATCCAAATTCTCTTTTTGCACACAGAGGAGCTGCGCTTTGATGGGTAATGCATTTTGCTATGTGGCTAAGTTGGACTCCGTGCGTTCCGAGCTGCATCCGGTTTCTGTCCGAACCGGATTTCTGAACCATAAGAGCAAACTCGCTAGGCTGCTGTCGACTGTTGAGAAACAATTCACCTGTGACCGTGAGTAAGTGACGACTTGGACCTCGAAAGGAGCCGACATCTTTGAAAACTATGGGTTCGGAGGGTGTGTTGATTGCTTTGTTTCGCCTTGCAAATTATGCGATTCCCCCGTTCACTATGTCTGAGCAGTACTTTCTCCAATCCTGCTGGCTGCTAGGCATGTTCCTTGTCTTGGAATGGGGAATGAATTTCTGGAGCTGCTGTCCATCGCTAAGCTCTCAAAATCACTTTATCTTGTTCAGATCGACCGTAGCAACAGTAGCAATCAACAGGTCCTAGAATGATATCGACTTGCGCTTTGTTTAGCATTAGGTGGTGTGACGAGGAACGGAGGTGACAATAGGGAGATGGTTGACGGTGCTTCTCATGATCAAACAACCCTTCTTTCTTCAGAGAACAGAGACTTCCTCGTCCGTGACAATGGCGACCAGGTATCGTTACGAGCAATTGGACATGGATATCTTAACTGTACAGTTTTAGTCTGCCCTGAAGAACCTGCTGTCGGAGAAGCAAGAGAATTATTCTCAATTTTCCTAGGCTTATTTGGTCTATGGCCATAGTGAGGGAAAAGTACCAAAATAGTCCTAAACTTTTTGTATTGATACCAATTCAATCCTAAACTTTTCAATTTGACCAATTTAGTCCTAAACATTTTCGCATTGATTCCAATTCAGTCCATCTGGCTAATTTAAGCCGAAAATTGCTAATGTGGCTGCCGGCGGTCTCGCCCAAATCCAAGCGAGGGCCACGACGGCCTTGCCTGTGGCATCATGCCCTCGCCTTGATCTGGGCGGGGGCCAACGCCCTCGCTTGTGGCTGGCAAGGCGCAGCTGCCCTCGCCAATGGTCAGTGAGGGCGCGAAGCCCCTTGCCCTGACCAACCGGCCGACCACCGCCGGCCAAGGGGTAAGGAGGAAAAAAAGAAAAAAATTTATTTAAAAAATCTGAAAAAAAATATAAAATTTGTCCACGTGATGCCATATAAGACCGGCGACAACCACGTTAGCAATTTCCGACTTAAATTAGCTGGATGGACTGAATTGACATTAATATAAAAATATTTAGAACTAAAATAGTCAAATACCAATACAAAAAGTTTATGACTATTTTGGTACTTTTCCACACTAGTGACATCATCGAAACCGTGCTTATTTGCAATCAGAACAAACTAACGTTACTTATTGCTGGGCTTTACTCTCAGAATTTAGAAAGATAAGAAAACTTGAAAGATCTGAAACAATGTGATATGGATTCTGTTTTCCTGATAGCGTTCGGTTAAAATCGCCTATTTGACAACCAAGATCATAAGCTCGTATTCCTGTGGCTCCTGGTGCCGTCCTTGTTGCCGTTTCAACCGAACTTTGATCGAACCTTTCATGGTTCTCTCATCGAGAGGTGGATTCGAAGTGGTGTTTCTCTCATCTGACAAGGATGAGGAATCGTTTCGAAACTCCTTCGCTAAGATGCCTTGGCTGGAGATCCCTTTTTCCGATTCGGTGACCATCGCTAGCCTTAAGAATCTATTTAAGGTCAACTCAGAACCTCATCTCCCAGTACTCGACTCGCCTGGGAAGGTCTTGACTGATCAAGGGTTCAGTCTTGTCGGGGACTACGGAGTCGATGCTTACCCTTTTATGGCCGAAAGGATCAATTCCTTGAAAGAGGAAGAGAAGGCTACTAGGAAGAACCAGTCCTTGAGCTCTATCTTGGTTTCTCCCTCTCACAATTATTTGATTTCGAACTATGGAATCAAGGCAACTTCGGCTCGCTCTCTTTTCAAAACGACCTAACAAGTGTATCTTGACGGGTAAGTAATTTGGCAGTTTCCCGTATCTGAGCTTGAAGGAAGAATTGTTGGACAATACTTTCATGTTCACGAACTCCAGTCGTGCACAGAATTCACTCCAAAACAAGTACATGATTATGAGAAGCTCAAAGAAAGAGGAGAGAAGTCTGAGATCGTAGTAATTCCTCTGGACTCCGAAGAAAGTGACTTTGAACAAGGATTCAAGACGATGCCTTGGGTAGCCTCGCCTTTTCGTGTCGAAAGTTGTCACAGGCTTGCTCGGCATATCAAACCGGGCACCCTTCCAGGACTAGCTATGATCTGACCAGATGGGAAAACCTTGCATCAGAACGTGGTTGAATTGATTGAAGATCACGGAGTCAAGGTCTAGCCCTTTACGCCTGAAGAGCGTGCTGAGCTTGCTCAGATTACATGGGCAAAGAACGGATGGCAGGCACTCGAGTGGTTTTAGTTTTGGAGTAACGAGATTTTGTGATCGACTGAGAAGGTTTAGGCTGGCGCATGGCAACCATCCTCAGCCCAACTATTTCTATTCTTTTCGCAGAGCGAAGGAAAAAAGAACCGCATTTGATAGCGACAACAAAGTTAGTTTTTGTTAGGGAACAAAAAGTTAGCCGAATGGTTTTGGAATAGAAATGAGAAGTAAAAAAAGTTGCTTGTTAGGAACAAGTTTAAGAAATAAGTGAATTTTTTTCTTTTATTCTTCTCTTGCTAACCACCATTGACCGCCGTTGACCACCACCGCCGTCGCTCCCGTCGCCCCGTTGCGCCCGGCCGACCGCCGGCCCCGCCGACCGCCGCCGCCGCCGACCGCCGCCGCCGCCGACCGCCCGGCCGACCGCCCGCCGCCGGTCGCGGGTCATGGCCAACCAGCCGGCGTCGCCCCCGCCATCTCCGGCCCGCCATCGCCCCGCCAGTCCCGGCCGGCGAGGAATAAGCGGGTGGCGCGGAGATGCCGCGCCATCTCTCGGCGCGCCGATGAGCCGCCCGCCGGGCTTATTGCCGGCCGCCGCCACGACGCCGACAAAGCCACCCGACCGTCACCGGCGGGGCCGCCGGCGGACGGACGGGTGGATCGGCGGCCCGGTCGGCGGCGGGCCGGCGGGGCCCGGCCGCGACGGGCGGGCGGGCGGCGGCGATCCGTCGGCAAGAATAAAAAATGAATAAATATAAAAAAGAAATTGTTGCGTTCCAAACGCATTTCTATTCTTTTTCTATTCCAAGTAGAAATTTTGTGTCGTTACCAAACGGGTTCTTTTACTCGAAATTATTCCCCGAGCAGAAATAGAAAAGAACCATTTCTGAAAAAAAACTCTTCCCGGGAACAGAATGGTTGTCATGCGCAGCCTTAAAGGTTAGCCCGTTCGTTCGTTCGTTCGTTCGTTCTGCATAAAATAAACTTTGATGGTCTACTAATGTATGAATCAACAGGGCAAGTAACTCTACTAACGACCCGTCTTTCTATTGAATTTGTTCCTCCACTAGATCCCAGTTCCGGGCTTGGTGGGGAAGAACATCTTGCTCTATTTCTCAGCACACAGGTGTCGCCCGTGCGGCGCCTTCTTGCCAAAGCTTCTCGAAGCATACGAGGAGATCAAGGCAAAGGATGACACTTTTGAGGTCATCTTTATCTCCAGGCATCATGACCGAGCATCCTTCGACGCTTACTTCGCGAGCATCCCTTGACTAGCGCTCCCGTTCGGCGACCCGAGAAAGAACTTCGTCCGTGAGAAATTCAGAATCAAAGGCATTCCTGCTGCCGTAGCTATCGATGCCGGCGGCCAGACGGTCACTAAAGAGGTGCGGAGGCTCACAACTGCTCATGGGCCGGCAGCTTATCCCTTCACGGAAGAGCATTTAAAAGATAAAGACAGTAAATTTAAAGATAAAGACTGCAAGACTCCTGTAAAGAGGTGAGAAGAAATTTAATTTTTAAGTTCAATTAATGTAAACTACAATTAGCTAAATTTTAAATAGTAATTCTGATTTTGTCTAACATCCCCTTGAACTCAAGATGACTTTAAAGAAGTCAACAGGAATTTGGAAAAATGATCTAAAAAACACTTCGTTAGATGTGGCTTGCTGAGGATATCACAGCATATGAAGTAAATAACAATCAATTTAAATGTGTTTGGTGCACTCAAGGAAAACATCATTGTGTTATATGTATAGTACTTCAATTGTCGCAGTGAATGATTGTTCCTCTATCGTCATGTCTTTTAAAATAATTCCAATGTTGTATTAGCATAAGCTCGAATTCTCTACTAGAATGAGTAATATATCTTGTTACACTATGAAATAAGTGAATTACCAAAAAAGAAATGGTAGCCAAACAAGTGAGTCGGCCAAAAGAAATAGTGGAGCGACAATCTAGAAAAGTGGAGGTCATGAACTAAGGTGTTACTGATTAGGTTAGGCATTATATGTTTAATCCCTATGACCATGCTCTAATGCTATGTTCAAAAGCCCAACTTAAAAGTATAAGATAATAGGTAGAATGAGATCTTGCATGTTTTTTAATAAAATATAAATCCTATTGTCAAGTATGCGGGATGTTTTAACAGCACTCTCACGTGCAAGTCAAGTTAGGAGTAACACATGGAATTTGACTACTAGAGTCAAGCGCAAAGGAGTAGAAATTGGTTGTAATAGCAAGTTACAGAATTATGATAAAAGGGAAAGAAGTGTGATCTTCTGTACATTCCAAAAAGAAGAAAACAAGTCCTAGCTAAGAATACAATCAGACTTCAAGCTGCTGTCTGAAGAAAGAGGGAGGGTCGACCGGAGAGACCAAAGCATCTGCGATGGCGACGTGCGTCGTAATGACCGAGGTGACAGGCATGAAATGCGAATTTGCTGACTGATATTTAATAGAACAATAATAAAATATATGATCAACCAACATTTATCGAATTTGAGTGTAAGATGAAAATAACTTTCTGACTCGTTCTGGTTCAGATCAAGTCGCCAAGAGTGGACTCGAATCTCCATGATTGCCGTGTGCCTCAATGCACCATGCAGAATTCGCGTCTCTTGTTCATCCATGATCATGAACTTTACTTCCTACCATGTACACAAATGAGGATTCCTGTTAAAGTAATCCCACATCTCTGCTCAGTTAATCACCTACGGATTCCCTCTTTTTCCCCCAATCATCTGATTTCGTTCTTATTCTAGTGATAGAGTGGCCATATCATCAATCCCTCAGACAAATAGCTTGCTTCAAGTTTGAGTATGACATTATGCAATTAAAGCTTGAGCAGGAGAAGAGATTCCATTGCAAGTTAAATGCGCAAAGACAAGGAAAGACTTTATCAAAGAAATTGGTACATATACAATAAGCATTTAAGACAAGAAAATCTCGACGCAGATGTCACTGTAACGATTACAGGAAACTGTCACCAATATAACTTATTATTCTCTCTATAACTCTACTTCTATGGCCTTGATTTCCTTTAATACTGTTCAGAGTTTCAATAAATACGTTATACATGTTATGGGAGCTTCTGCTTTTGTTGCTTGCAGAGTTTGAGCAGGCTACCCATTACCTATCTATCCGAAGGAAAGAAACTCCAGCAAGTGCTACGATGGTAGCACATTACAATCTGTCTTCTTTTCTTTAATCACATCGCAATGTGGGGCACTGTGTAGTGTACCTTCAGAGCAGGATTCTCTTCTCAGGCATAGTTGCGCCAACTGATGAGCCATCAGGTCATCAAATCCATGCCTTTCATAGCTTGCAAAAGCACCCAATGCTCCAAGAAACCCTTCATGCTGCAGAAACATTGCTTGGGCCTCGCCTTTTGACCTGTAAAACAGGTGTATAATCCATCAGAGTTTTGACAGAGATGATAGCTGATTCAAAAACCAATAGGACAAGAGATGGTAAAACACACTCCTGAGGAAGAAAAATGGGAAAGAGAGTTGACAAGTTTTAAGTCATAAAAAAAGAGTGAACACAAGCACATGCACAAAAAGCTAACAATTTTCCATGCGAGGTTGACTTACTGTCTGCACAGAACTCATAGAATGCAACAGCCAAAGTCCAAACTCTAAACTAACTTTGTATTCTATCAGTATCAAAGATTAAAAAGTACATGGCCAAATTGAAGAAAAAGGAGAGTTCTTTAGATTACCAGTAGTGAACTGCGACAGAGATAGTATCCATGGTATAAGCATGGCCCCGGATGAAAAACCCTCCAAAGAATATCCGCTTGAGCCCATATCGAAGTGCATTTAAGTAGGCGATCTGAGGAGTGAGAACGAAATAGAACATTAAAGCATTTATTTGATAATTCTCTGTTTCTTTTCTATGACCACCATCAGTGAACCAGTTTTCCTATGGTCCACCATCAGCAGATCATCTTAAAAATTGAAAATAAGAAGTTAAACTTTTGCAGCATATTATGATGGAGATAACATATTTAAATAAAAGGTTTTGGAAAAGTTGAACACGCTCTTCACCAAGCTCAACAATCAAAATCAATATTACAACCTAAGATGACAAGAGGATAAGATCATTCAACAGAGGATCACAATATAGCCATAAACATAGATACAGCCTCCCAGGTCTATCCTTAATTATTAAAAAATATGGAAAGAAATCTAATCATCCAAACGGCCTGCCTGTAGGATGTGCCCCAAATGATGGTCAATTCTGTAGAATCAGCATATGCAAAGTTGTTGCAATCTTCAAATAACGATTTTTGTAAGCCACTGTGATCACTACAGCTCCTAGAGAAGACTACCAATATTGCCAGAACTATTTCTTTGCTAGGAATAATAAAAGTAATTTTAGAAAAAAGCACCAGCAGCACAAGAACAACTAGATGCAATCAAAGATTATTGAAACATACCTGGCCAATATTATTAGAAATCATTCTCAAAAGAGACCGTGAAATATCTTCAGATTGGTAATCTTCAAGTTCTTTATCGACTGAAATTGCTTTACCAAAGCTAGAAGCAATATTTGTCGATGAGAGACCAATCTGTGATTCCAGAGAAAAAAAAGAAGAAAATAAAAGGATGTGTTTAAGTCATCATTGTTAGATGGAAAGTAGTAAGCTAGAAGTTCTCAGTGAAATTAGTAACAGAAAATGTCAAGGCACGTTAAACATGCATTGAAAATATGAAACTTTCCTACATGAATAGTTTCATATTTCTAGAAGCGTCTTGCAAATTCTTATTATTTTTAACCACCGTGACCAGTGCTCTAACAAAGACTCCTTGATATACCTAGGTTAACTAAGTTACATGTATGGTTCTAGGTTAAGATGCTAGTTTCATCTAGCTTTACAATTTTGCAGAAAGACCAGTTTAAGTACCTTTGCATAATCCGTTCCTCCATAGATGTCCCCAACAAGCATATCTATGACTCTGTTATTTCCAACGTGGCTCAACTCAAGCAACTCATCAAAACTGCAGAAAAGGACAGATTCACCTTATTCGGATGAAATAAATTCAAGAATCAAAATCATATTAATTTGAGCAGGTGAAGACAAAGACCTCTGGCATTTTGTTAGAAGCCTTCCCAACCCCCAAAAGGTGCCTCCACCAACACTTGTCCCACTAACTCGCTCAAATTTTCCATCCCCATCCACCTGCAAATCACAAAAGGCAAGAGTTTTGTATGATGAGAATAGTTCAAAATAGCAGTAGTAGAAGAAGAAGAAGAAGAAGAAGAAGAAGAAGAAGAAAGTTTCGAAAAACATGATTAACCTTGATCATGCTGACACCTGATCCAATATTAACAAGGAGATAGGGGTACAAATCTTTATGATCAATCTGCACAAATTGTTTCTGGCCATCCATATAGAAAAAGGCTTCCCGCTGGACTGCCTGTCAAAACCATGTGCCATCGACATTGAGATGTCATTCCAAATTAAGCCATGGAGAGAAATATTTTTTGTTTATGCAGCATGATGTGGTTATTTGTCCACCTAAATATGACATGTGCAAACAGAACCTGAAATTTCAAAACAACATGGAGAGATAATCAAGATATATTTATTATATAATCAATATCGACAGTTTAAATGCTTTGACACCAACTCATTTTCCTAATCTAATTGCAGAAAGGCCAACTCAGGAAACAAGGTCCGTTCAACTGTCAGAGGATGATCTCAACCAGCCAAAACTCTCCTGTCGAAGATACTGGATGTGACAAAAGGATAGCTGAGAGTAGAAAGAAAGGCCATCACCAAATCATTGGACTTTCATAGTCAGGTTAAATGCAAGTTATGAAATAGAACCGCATTTTAAATATCAAGCTTTTTTTTACTCATGATGTTATCTTCGTTTTCGCTAAATAAGTCTTCAATTGGCACTTCTCCCAAACTAGATGTTCTTTATATCTACATGAACTTGTGTATGGCAATCTCCACACTCAGAGTGTGGAAAGACAGGCCTCTCATCTTCCCACTCATTCATAATAGAGCTTCATACTTGAAGAGGAAATAGATGGAATGATACCACCTCAATCCATACAAGTATAGACTTAAAATGAATAAAGTATCTTGACTTCTAGTCGACTTTTAAACCAGAGTAATGAGCACTATAATAAGCCTCTGAATGAGAGACATAAAGCTCGAAAGACATCATATATTCAGAGGGAAAGAGGTCGCATTTGGATGGGTACCATTTTCCATAAAAAGAACTCAGAGATATGCTTTCCCAAGCTTACCTTTAACAGGAAGTTTGCTCCCGCAACAAGACAGTCCATTTCATCTTCCTTATCAAGTACAATTCCAAGCTTCTCTTTGAAGAGATCTGTAAACTTGAATGCCCCACCTCCCGTGGCCTTCGCACAAGAGACCAGTAATCAAGAACTTTTCAAGTAATTATTAACAAATTTCATTGTTGTGGGCGGAAAACCGAATCTAAAGTTCTTCTTAGTTGTCTTCATCAATATGTCCGTCCTAGATGCAATCTCATTGAAGACATGACATAAAGAATCACTAGACAGAATATGCAAATCTTATTGAAGACGCGACATAAAGAATCACTAGACAGAATATTCTTGATTAAAGATAGTGATCCAAGAAATCAAGGTGACAAAAGATTCATAATAAGACGTACCTAAATCTCTAGAATAACATCTTTTCACAATCAACGCATGGATGCAAAAAATCCAACGACCAATTCTTAGTTTCATGTACCTTGATAATGATCTTGTTCTTGGAAGGAACCTCATGATGCTGGCCTGCAGTCATCTTTGTCCATAAGAAACGGATTGAAGTCAAGAGTTACTAGATAAACACTACTTTTTGCACAAAGTCACGCCCCTAATGGTAGCATTGGTACACACTTAACTGCATTCAGTAAATGCAAGCCGGTCACACGATGCCAGGCCTTTAAAGACCCGAAATTGGTGGAGTGGGCTCCTCAATTTCGACTTCAGGAGAAGGTTAGGACTCATTTCGAAAGCTCTAACATCATGATGAAAAGCTGCAAAGCACACCACAATACATAGAAGTAACGAGGTTACCTCCGACGTGCAGCTGCTTCGACCGGATGAACTCTACGCAATCGTTGATCTTGCTGGTTTCGAACTTTGCAAAGTGAAGCCTCCCTTCGGAAAGAGGGTGGTTGCTCTCGCCATTGGAGACCCCCAGGCTCTCCTTGGAAGACCAAATTTTGTTATCTTCCGGCAACCAATCGCCGTTTCTCGAATAATAAACCAACTTGATCAGAGACCCTGCAACACCCCAATCACGTCACTCGCGATACCATCAAACCAACCAAAAAAGAAATTACCCCTCACCCCAAGAAGGGAAGGAAAGAGGAGGAAGAATCATCCATGTTGCAAAGAACACACTAGCGCTACCGCAAAGCTAAGAACGGGGCCGGGCGAAAATGCGCGCAGAGGCTAGACGACCAAACGAAAGGATCGAATTTTCGACAGCCGAAGCGGGAGCCGCTCAGTAGCGCTCACTCCAGAAGTCGGGGAACGACGCGCGAAGGGCTTCGGACGCTGCCCAATTTCGCGCGCCGAAGCAGCAGGAATTTCGAACCGAAATTTCGAGGAAAGGTTCGGGGACACGGTTACCTCCGATGTCGATGGCCAGGTGAGGCATTGGGGCGCGGGATTCGGCCGGCAGCATGGCGATGGGAAGCTTCGTCGGACGGAAGCGCTCGATCGGCGACGCCCTTTAGATCCATTTCGACCCGATCCCACCCCCGACCCCCCCTCCCGTCTTTTATCCGAAACCGAGAGAGAGAGAGAAGAGACACACACACACACACACACACCAATCAGCGACGGGCGGCACAGGCAAAGCACGCACCTCCACCTACCCCATCGCTAACTTGCGAACATTTATAGCGTCCTTGCTTCGATCGTTCCGTCGCGTCAAAGGCGACGAACGGCGCACTGCAACGAGAGAGAGAGAGAGAGAGAGAGAGGATAAATGATTTTGTTGGGCGATGTGACATCGACTGAATCCGAAAAGTCTTCGTGCGCACCGGAAACGGGAGCGCGTGCAGCTTTCTTTCCACCTGCCACGAGGCTAATTTCATAACCAGTTTTGAGGCGGGGTTTTAAGTAAAATTTGGACGACGCGACTCCCCCACTCTTGTGCTTTAGCTTTCAATGTCTCTAACATGGACCCCGCCACCCTATCAACAAACATGGGCATCTAGATTTAACTAGATTTGCCATTTCTAAATACTGCGTGCCCTCACAAGTCCTGCAGATCTCGTAACCTTTTCTTCATCATTGATTTAGTAGAAAAAAATAGGTTGTCGCGAAGGGGATTCCTGTTCACAAACTTACGTTTTTCACACTATTTTTTTTATAATTTCAGTTCTCCGTATGTATTCACATGTTTTTAGAGATGCGATCTTCAAATTTCATGTGAGTATGAATTATATGCAAGTGAAAATATTGTTTTCATTACCGGTTTTAATGAATAGACGAGTGGCAATGCTTCGATTGGAATGTTTGTTATGTCGCTTAATTATCATGCACCTCTTATGATTAGCTCCACTTGGCTTATATGTACTTAATAAAATAATAAATATATGGCAGGTCACCTAAATAGGTGATCGATTCGATTCGCACTCATCATATTCTATGGAAGCAATATTTTTTTTGCCATTAATAATGTAACACATCTCCCCAGATCACCAAAGTTAGGCCGATTATATCCTATTATATTGGGGGAGAGAGAGAGAGAGTGAGTGTGTGTGTGTGAGTGTTCATAGTCTGGAGGCCTAATTGTGGAAATTTGTACAGCACTTGATTTGATAGGTTCGATTGTCAAAACGGAGGAGAGCCCACCCCCACCATTGCTGACCGATGCCACTACTGATTTGACGCGGTGCAAGAAGCTGCTCTGGTGTTGTGAGCTAGTGGATGGAGTGTTGTAGAGATTACTACTGATGCACCGTTTTGTATGCTGAGATGTGACAAGTACGAGATTTTGTAAGGGTCAGTCGTGGAGGAGTGTAGGGAATTGAAGAAACTAATGCCCGTTCCGTTTCTTCGCTCTGAAGTTGAACCAGAAAATTTATTGTGAAGTTTGGTTTAAAAGCAAAATGGCTCTTGATTATGCTAGTATGATGCCATTCTTTTCCGTGAATTTTCTCACATCTTATTTTTCGTAGGAGACTCAGATGCCCATTTCGACCGAGCTAATAAAAGAAGCCTGGCGCGGCAGCTCAACTCTGACCATTGACCGTTGGAAGCCGAGGAGGCGTTGACTTCTCCCAACCCATGCTTGCATATGTAGGATGTGCATCAAAATAAGAAGTCGGTTGGAGTTCGAGAAAATCTGAAGAAATTTTACCGCTCATCAAGGGCCAAAAATGCTTTTTTTTTTTTTTTTTTCTACCAAAAAATTCAAGGGCAGCAAATGTTCAACCATAGAAATTTCATGATAAACCGTCAAGAAATCATCATTTAAGCATCTCAATAAATGTTTTGGGACATCAATCGGTCTCAATTCTTTATTCTTCGCCTTCGCCTTCGCCTTCGCTCACGGGACTTCAGGAGGAGAATCGAATCTCCTCCTGTTCTTGCGCGGGCTTCATCCACTAAACACCCCCCACCTAATCCTCACCGTCTCTTCGGGACGAGGCCCGTGACATGACAACGCTTTCCTCCTTAAAACGTGATTCACATGTCAGGTCAATAAAATAGTGAAAAAAGAAAAGTAGGTAGGCAGGTCTAATCTTTCGAGAATTATCCCTTAATCATCATTATCAACTAAATATAAGATATCACGGGGCATTTTCGTTTCCCAAGAGGCTAGACGGTCGATTATATGCTGCTCTTAGGAAAATTAGCCAATAGAAAATACTCTCATTATCTATAGCAATTTATATTTAAACATTTTGATAAAAAAAAAAATTCTCTTTGACTAGACAAATGGAATGCCTAAATGTCTATTCATGTGTCAAAGTCACATCAATCAAAGAGGCTTCCCTAAAAAAGAACAAATATAAGTGCAGTAACAATCAAATCCTTGAATTTTAAAGATTCTTAAAATATATAATCAAATCCTTAAACTCCTTATAAAAGTGCAATAGAATTTTAAAACTTTAAAAAAGTTTAATCAAATTCTGAAATTTATTACGAAAAGACTTAATTGAACCAATTTGATAGATTCTAATATTTGCACTTTCATGACAAGTTTTAAAAATTTAGTGCACTTTTATGATGAGTTTTATGACTCAATTATACTTTTATGCTAAGTTTTATAATTTCTAAGGCACTTTTATTCAAAATTTAAGAAAAAATTTCAAAAAAAAAAAAAAATCCGCAAGTGTCATCATTTTCTCAAAAAGGGTTTGGAGTGGATTTTATTTCAAATAAATATTTGAAGTATCATTGCTTTATCAAATAAAAGCCTAAAATGAATCTTAATTCAAATAAGGATCCGAAATAGTTATGTTTGTTTCAAGTAAGGGCCTAACTTTTTCGATGGTCAATAACATTTTCATCATCTTTCCCTTTTCTTTTTTCCTTCCTTTTCCATGGTTCTTCTTCCTTCTTCGAATGGGAGCAATGCCAACAGAGGGCTTGGTGAGGGTTGCCATTGCCTTGAGGAGGCCACTCCTCACAGTCGTCAGCGAGGTTAGCCCTCATCACCCCTAGGCAATGTCAACCCTTGCTAGATTTGATGAGGGTGGCCTCACCCATGGTCGGCGAGGACTCGCCAACCTTACCGACTACTGGTAAGGGCTAACGAGAGCTTGCAAGCCCTTGCCTATAGCCAATGGGGGCTTGACAACAATTATCGGTTGCAAGTAAGGCCACCTTGCCAAATCTGGCAAGAGTCAACCTACAAGCCTTCACCCGTGGCCGATACTCGTTATAATCGCCAAATTTGGCAAGGATGGCCTCATCTGCGGTTGGTGAGGGCTCTTTGCCAATGGCCACTAGTTGATGCTGGAAAAAAAAAAAAAAGAAGATTTGAACGAAAATGCTGTTGATTAGTTGGAAAATTTAACGAGTTAAGGCCCTAATTTGAAATAATTATAATCACTTCAAGTTTTTATTTGAAAGAAATATAGTCATTTTAGACTCTTATTTAAAATAAGATTCACTTCTAGCCTTATTTAATAAAATAAGTACACTTAAGGCCTTTTATTGAAAATTTTCCAAAATTCAATAAAGAGAAAGCGGACTTCTCTGACCAGCTTCGGACCGTTTCGGTTCAAACGGAACGGGCTTCTCTCTTCCCAACGTATCTAGTTGGGCGGACGAGGAAGAAGACGGTCAAGCCTTGCGATCGCCTTATTCGGTCGCTCTCTAGAGTCGCGAGCGTTTTAACGGCTCCCGGCTCTGACGAGCGATGGCAGATTCCGGTAAACGGGAGGGGAGCTCGCCGATCGGGAGCAATGCCGCATGGCAGGGGACGACGCCGTCGACGGCCACGGCGACGAAACCGCGGAGCCGTACTCGTCGAGCCGGAGCGAGGCGGCGGGAGGGGAGTCCTCCGGCGAATCGCGCGCGTCTTCCGGCGTGAGTGAGTACGATGATGGAATAGCGCTTCTATGTCCGTCCGCCTCTCGTGAATTCCGCAATTTCCATTAGGCATCTTCGGTTCGGAACGATCTGTTTAGCGCGGGCGAGCGTTTTCGTTTCGGTTCATGCTCGTTATTCCGTCGTCGAGTTTAGATTGGAGCGATGCGATGCGAGCTCGATGAAGTGGAATCAGGACTGGGAGTGGATAGACGTTGAGTTCGTCGTCAGTCATCGAACGTGTGTAGAATTTGAGGTTAATGATTTGTAGCAAATGTCTGTGAAAACATTGTGTGCTGAGGTTTGACATGTCGCTTGGTCTAGTTATCTGCAGTGTTAATACTCATGTTTCTATGAGCCCTGGTGCTACTCCCGGTGCGCGATTTCCTTGTTACAGTTAGCCGGATTTCGATGTCCTGATCATTCACCGTGTCATTGAGTCTTCTACTCGGTGTGGTATCATCTCGATCGAGAGAGAAGTGTAGCTGGAAGGATCTCGTGAGTGTAGCCTTGCCCCATCCTCTTCTACCTTGTCTTTGTTGTGCTGGTAAGCTCAATTTGATGTGCTGAATTAGAAAGTAGATCGTTCACTGTGCCTTTGATCCTTCTACTCAGTGTGGTAATGACTCGATCAAGAGAAAGACCGTCAGGAGGCACTCGCTAATGCAGTCGTGCCTCGTTCTGTTCCCCCTGTTTGCATCTCAATCTTAAGGAACTTTCTCCCTGACTACAAGGACCGGCACGAGAAAAGGAGGGATTTCAGTGTTTCCATGGCCTTGTTTCGTACTCTTTCACTTTGCCTTGGCAGTATCCTCAAATTCTTCTTTTATATTCTCCTGTTCTATGTAGTTAGCACCAAGAAGATACCACTGGCTTAAAGGTATGGACTCAGGGCCTTTCTTCAGGTGGGGGAGTACGCAAGACGGGTCTAATCTGCCTTCTCCAGATGCCACATTATCCCCTGATGTCGCTCCAAATGGGTCAGCTCGTCATTCATGTCGGGGAACACATGGCATGGGCCATAAAGTTGGTCAGGCATCACACTTCTCGGATACATCTTATGGTTGTGGCTTCCAAATTGTCTGGGATAATTTGACATTGAACAGCTGATAGCATAGTAATTCTGTTGTCAGAGCAGAGGTCGGGGTTCATTAGTATTCAACTGTCTACAATATATTGTTCTCAATGTAGCGCATAGGTATTGAAGGTTTGACTTAAAGCGGTAATTGTTGATATCTATGTCGTAAGGAAAACAAAGGATTTGATTGTCCAGTGTAATTTTCTATTCAAAGGCAGCGATAATCCATTACCTAACAGCCATTTTTGTGCTAATGAAGATTACCATATTCAAAAGATGCTGATCTTGCATTGTTAGTGACCTCTGAGAATCTGGCAGCTCCTGTACGTTCACCCTGAGCCGAGAGCAAACTTAATCAACGGAGTAAGATGCTAAATGCCATGTCAGCCATTTATGTAAAACAGATAAAATAGAGTCTAATATGATTACTCTTCTTCTTTATTAGTCTTATGGCATCAATAGAGATGCTTTTTTTTTTTTTTTTGGGAACATGCATAACAGATTCATTTGGTTTAATGGACTGCATATTGATTATATTATGTGAGGTATGCTTGTTGAAAGAAGAAAGTAACTGATAGTGTTTCCAGCGTTGCTGTGGCTCCTAAAAGCATTAATCTTTAATCTGCAGACTTTCTTCAATTATCTTATAGAGGCCTACAGCAGTATTTTGATATGCGGGACACGGGGATGTGCCCGAAAGACTGGATTTGATGGCAAAAGTTCTGCAGACTGTCTTCAATTATTGATCTCACTTGGCTCAATGACTATGAGACTCAAAATATAGCTAGGTTACAAAAGTTCTGCAGTTTTCCTTGCGTTATTTAAATATTTTTCTGGAAGTCAACTGTAATTTTTCAATTTTTTTTTCTTGTCATCTCCAATATGTTTTATGTCTTGATTAATGCCTAAGCTTATAAATTCCAGCTGGCACCAGAATCTTGTTTTCAATACATTCAGTATTACTTACTCATGGAATTGATCTATCTTTTCTTTTGCATATCTGTTGATGGTTTTGTCCTCATTTGTTGTTGCGAGGATATGATTATTCCTTTCCGAATGTCAATAGTTGCTGGAAGATAAGCTTCATCCTTTTGCTGCTTTATACATATATTTTTCCAGAGAAGGTGTTCATGGACTATATTCTTCTTAGTGTTTAGTGTCCAGAATTCTTAACTAGTATGGATGAACGATAGTATATTCTATTTGAATTCAGCAGTGTTGCATTTTCTGTGTGACAAGACAATGTATAATAATGGGGCTGTCTTGCTCTTTAGTATTGGACTTTAGCTAATAGTGCTGCTGGTATACTCCCATAAATGGGCCATCAATATAATCATCCTAAAGAAGAAAAAACAAGCACTCCCCAAATATACAAACTCTATCTATCTCTCAACTTATATGAAGGGGCCAGGAACTCACACCGACCACACAATTGAATGTAGGATGGAATACTGAGGTCAATCTGAACATGAATCAAGACCAGATTGAGTCCTACTTTTTGATGGCTTTCCTATTTGTAAGCAGTCAACTGGCGGAACTGTAGGAGTGCTCAACAACCCAAAAGTCTGCCAGCAGAAGGGATTATAGAGGTGGTACTGTTCTTGCACTGGTTTCAATTGTATAGCTGTGAGAGTCACATCAACGCATGGTAGGCTATCGCTGCAGGCAAAGTGCACTGGTCTCACCGTGTATGTTCCTCTAATCCTTTCATAAGTAATCCCTGACAATGCCACAGCTGATGATTGATTCTTGCAGGTGCTTTTGTCGCAATAATATTGATCAATGATGATTGGAAACTGAACTTCAGAAACTTGAACGTTTGAGAACATTACTCCCTGCACAGATCCTGTGCCACCCTGGATAGGATAAATTTGAAATGACATATTAGAGATAAGCCAGAACTTCAATTCGTATGAGTAAAGGAAATATTCAATGATGCAGTTTTCCTCTGACTCTGATGTATGTAGCCAACTGACAAAAAGAGTAGGTACATCTGTTGGATTTGATCAGATTATTGCTATCTTCCCTTTTCACAGAGTCATTTAATGGTTTGGGATTGAAATGTTTGGTAGATAGCTCAAATTGGAATGGTTTGCCTTCATTTAAATCTAGCCCTTATAAGTCTCTGTTCTCTTGTATATGCCCTTTGTTAACTGGCTGCTTGGCTTCTAATGCTGTTCAATGAGTAAGAAGAGCTGGTTGCCAAGCAACTTGAGGTTGCAACAACTTCTTCATTTGTGCTTATTTCTTGTTCCCTTTCTTTCCTTACCTAATTGTGCAGAGTTTTTTTAAATTTTAGCATATGGATGTTAATAGTACCTGCCATGTCTTTATTCTCACTCCTGTCATTGTGTTGTGTATGTTGACATCTCGGACAGTGATGTTCGAGACACATGCTTTTGTATGATCGCGGCCCAAACTTCCGATGCTGATCCCATGTCCTGGTCCACAATTCACATTGTGTATATATACATTTGAGCATCCTGTTTGTATTGATATGCAGTCATCTCCTGCACGCATTATCAGCAAACAAGAGCTTATTTTAGTTTATGATCTCATTGAACCTTTTGTAAGAGCTGACATATTTTGTGGATAAATACTCTCATTTTATAAAATGTGTAGCCTAAATATCATGTCTGCTAGCATGTCGGTGTTTTGTCATGAGTTTTTTCCGGCTTAAGGAATATTCAGGCCTTGGTACAACGTGGTGTTCCGTGGATCTTCCATTCAACAGAAGCAGATAATATGAAAGTGGCTGGAAGCAGTTGCGCTAGTTGCTAATAAAGACAAAAGTAAGTTTGGGATATGCCATATGCAACAGAAAAAAAGTTGTGTTATTGTGTGTGGACCTCAAACCAAATCTCATCGTCTTTCTCGCTGGTGATTTAGGGAGTGACGTGTCAAGTAATTGTTCATGGTACAGGAGAGCATTGAGAAATTGGTGGCCACCATGTGTCGGCCGACTGGTGGCTTGATTTTGTCGATTCCACCAGCAGCTATATAAGGTTTTGGAGGAGGATAAGCTTGTGCTATCTTACCAAGTAAGTTCTCTGCTAGCGTATGCGGTGACAAGCTGTGGCTTCAATTTTTTAAACTGCATGTTTTTTTGTTTTTGTCTGTCATGTCTGGGCTGAGCTGGAGCCCACATCTAGGTTCATAAGATTTCTAGTAAACACCTAATTCTACGATACTAACTATTTTCTGATAGTAGGAATAGGAAGAGTTTAGCTAATGGAGAGCCTTAATGGCTTTGCTCTTGGATGTCATGGCTTTGGACTGTGATTTGATAATTCCCTTCGCTTTGAAGTGTTATAAAAGATGTTCCGCTATCATAGTTGAAAGGGGAAGAAAATGGAAAGGGAGAAGAAGTGTAACGTACCACAAGCAAGATCGGTGCTATGAATGAGCACATCTTTGGAGTTTTGGAGGTGAATGCCGTCTGTGTTGGGGCTGTTGCCTGGAGATGAGACGCTCATGTCATGAACCAGAACTCCCATGCAATTGTCAAATTTGAGGTGGAACTGGGGGCTGTTTCGAATTGTAATGCCCGTGACCGTCACATTGAAACTCCCATAAAACCTCAGAGCCTGTGCAAAAAACATAATTAACATTTGTAATGAAAAGGAGTGCTGGGACTTGGGAAGTTAAGCAGTTGTGAACTGGGCCTTACAGTGGGCTTCATGCTTGGCATTTTTGCACTGAGCTCATTTCTCACCTGTCACAATATATATCAGAAGCCTAATCAGTTATAGCAACTAATTACTGGAACAGTGAACACAAATTCACAGGATGAAATCGCCCCTACTACTTGAATGATGGCAAACTCCTATCGTACATAAAGTGAAGTTTAAGAAAGTTACCGGCATTGGTGGACTTCTTTCCACGGTGCTGTTTAACGGAATCAGGTGTTGTATTTCGTCATCAATGGGTTCATCAAATGGGTAGTCCTCCCACCAAACCGAGCCTCGGCCATCAATAGTCCCTTGCCCTTGGATTGTGATCCCTTTTAGCTTAGTGAAGTCGAGCCATTGTAGCAGACCTTTTCCCCATGCTTTGTCCTCTGTCGGAGCAACTATGGTTCCATCCAGCTAAAAATGGATTCAAACTCATTTAGCCTCCCAGAAACGGTGTTTTCTCGAGCACACTCTGTCTTGTAGAATTTTTTTTTCTTACCTGGAATAAGATGTTTGCCTGGCAATATGGACCCGAAAACGAGATGGGTCCCACGAAGAATACGTATTTAGCCGGGATGATCATCATCGATGCCTCCACTTTGCATGCGGCGGCCCATGCATCTTCAAATGCCTGCGGTTCATTTTAGCAGAAATAGCAGAAACACTTTTCTTAGGATTCAGCCAAAACGAAAAGGAAAATAGAAACTCACTTTCTATCTTTCTAATTGTGAAATAGAACACTTTTCTTAGGACCAAACGCTATAACTCCGGTCGTCGTTGTACAGTTGGTGTTAGTTTGTAGGGACGATAATTGTTGGGATCATGTGGTCCCAGCAATCACAGCAAGAATCCTGTTAGGGTGGGCCCCATAGCCCACCCCCGGTAGTTCAGTCGTCCTTTCTCAGTGCACTTTATTGTTTGTTACATGGTAGGTAATCTTTTTATATTCTCGAAATTAAGTTGCAAAATTCGATGTCTGTAGGACAAGAGGGTCACGTACTTCTAGTTTTAGCATCTTTTTCCAATTCCTTCCTAATGATTTTGAACATGTTAGTAATAGAGAAAATCAAGAACTTAAGCTTCAACCCATTTACTGTGCGACTAGTGTTAGATGTACTAGAAAAACTTGACTTAGTAATCCAGAGCCATGGAAATGTGTGATTCAAATTGAAAGTTGGGACACGAGAAGGATTCATTGGCACTTTCTGTGAAATCTTTAATTGCTTCTTTGTATGTAGCATTTCACTTTATGCTCTCAACCTGGTGCAAGTGACTGGTTGAGCTCTTACAATGCTTTTCCGGCATGTGACGTTGTTCATGGACCAATTCTAGGCTACAGCAATTCCATTGTTGTGCATGTTCGATAATGCATTTAATCTTAAAACGATGCCTTGGCTCTAACTAGCATAAACTAAAAAAGCAGAAGAAAATAGTGAGCTACTGAATTTTGCTCTTGTGCCTTTGAAAATGCTAGTTATATCGAATCACCAGTGAAAGTTTTTTCTTTTTTCTATTTTTGCTGGTCGAAGCACTCTGTTAAAAGACTACTTTCTTGGGGTAAAATTTGTATACGACTCAATATAGCATTCCACCTTGTAAATATGAAATTACCCCTAGAAAGAAAGGATGATTGTCGATGCCACATTGCATATGTGAAAAGTTTCTCCTTTAATCTTCTGAGAAGTGAAAATGCAATGTTTGCTTGTTAAACTACATTGACTGGTTTAATTGGCATCAACATGCATTAAAAGACTTTCATGGTATTTACTCTGCGTACTATACCAACAAAAAGTAATGCGAGAGCGAAAAGTTGGGCTTCTGGTTTGACCTTTGTGTCATCAGTACTTCCATCACCCTTGGCCCCGAAGTCAAGCACGTTAAAGGTGGCAGAGCGGCCACCACTGTGACCTTTCTGCGGCGGCAAAGGCGGCGTTTCTTCTACTGGTTTGGGACTTGGAGGCAACGATGGGCTTTTGTGAGAGGGAGCCGTTGGAGATTTTGATCCTCCATGGTGGTTGTGATGGCTACTTCCATGGCTTTTCGTCTTCTTCTTTAGCAGAGATGCCGAGGTTGCTCTGCTGTGCCTCCAATGCTTCCCTCTTCTAGCATTGCACATTTCAAGACTTGAAGACCAAGCAAGAAGTGCTATGAAAAGCATAAATGTGATGCTTCTGAACCTCAATCCCTCCATGTTTTAGTGTTGTAGAGGGGGTGGGAAAAAGGGAGAAGGGGGGGGGAGGGAGAAAGAGAGAGAGGGTTTAGATATCCGATATAAGTGGTGGAGGGTGTGTGTGTGTTTGTGTCTGTATATATAGATATTGAAGTGAAGAGTCGATGAGACTATGCAGATAAAAGCAAAGAATTCTTCCAATAATTTTAGGTATTAATGTTTCATTCGTCCCTAATATTCTCTTGCTTGCTCTTTATACAAATTGAGTATTTTTCCTTTGTGTGAAATATTGGTTGGGAGTACTTGTCCTTTCTAGATGGGGCCTTCTGTTGACACATGTCACAATGTTTTTGCATGTGACTCCTCCTTTTCGGAAGCAGATCTTCTGGTGGGGATCTATCTACTACTAGCAAACCAGACTGTAATTGATCATGGGATGCATTGACGGCTAGCCAATAATAACTTCTGTGAGTACCTTATTCCTTTTCTTTCTCATGTGAGTCATTCAATATGTGATTGTGCATGCATACATTGCCAGTGAATTCATTGATGATGCCTGCTGATTCGGCAGATAGAATATTTCGTTCTCTAAGGACCGAGGCATATTTATTGGAATTCTGCCTGTACCATATCGTCACGCATATCATCTACAGAGCTTTTATTCCATAATAGCTTTGTTTAATACGTCGTTCGAGTTATGTTGGCTCTTCATTTTCCGAATAAATTTGGGGAGGAGCAGAACAGAGAAGACTCTGGGATCCGCTCGCCTCCTTTCCCATTCGCATGGCCTCAAAATTTTCCAGGAATTAAATAATGGGGGATAGATTTCCATGTAAAAAGGAGCCAAAAGAGGGACACGTGAGTGGGTCTATGAGTTGGGAAGGAGGGGAGGAGGTGGCACTGATTATAACAGCTCTTTTATGGTCACATGCATCGCTCACGGGCAAGAGTGTTCTTGCAACTTGTCTTAACCCTACAATCATGGCTGAAAACAGGTAAACTGCTTTTATTTCCTCCCTCCATATCCTCCTTTCAAGCACACACTTTCGAAACCCCCGCATTGACCACGAATCATGGGTAGCCACGTATTCAGAGAGAGAGAGAGAGAGAGAGTATTTGACTGACCTGAGCTATGTCTCAGGCCTCTCTCTCTCTCTCTCAGCTGAGCCAGAGCCCACTTTTTCGTGACCTTGGAATTTCCGAGGATTGGACCAACAGAGACAGAGAGGCGCAGATGCTGGATTTCGAGCAGAAATGGTCAAGAGACATTGCAAATGCATGCATGCCCATGGTTTTGCCATACCGGTTAGAAATTGTACGAACCCGAAAACGCGAAAACGAAAAAGAAAAGAAAAAGGGTAGGAAAATGCGAGAGTCCTGGGGTCCAACTAACAGTAACGAAGACAGGAAATGACAGGGAATTGCATTTCTCAAGGTCACATGTTAAATCCCAGTTCAGAGCCATTTGTATCAGAACCAAACAAATTTAGTGTTCAGAGAGAAAACGATGAAAGAACAATCGAGGCCTGGGTAATATTAAAAGGGGCGAATACGAGTACGGAAATAGCATCTGGGAAGATGCAACAGCCGATAAATCGCTGTATGATTCGTCCATTGCCGCTTTGAGCTTTCCCGTTCATTGGAGTGCAGATATTAGGACTTAAAAGCTTCTTCTTCTTCTTTATCTTTAGAGGGGCGGAATACATGTCTGGAGCGTATGTCGTTATCAGCACCAAGTGATACCAAACTGACTTATCGTTGTGAACGTGAATTGGTAGTAGAATTTGTGGTCTACGATTTGCATACTTTTTTTTCCATTATCACCCATCTGGTTTTGTTGTCTTGTGGTCCTTGGACTCCTTTTTCTGGATCATGGCATCCGAATGATTTACTGAATTCCTTTATTGTTCTTCAATTTTAAGAGGGAAGGAATATAACTCGTCACGTGTATCTGACTCCTATTGTGAATTAAATCATTCGATGAACACGGCCGAAAGAAATTACACGCGATGGCTGTAGAACTTTGTAGAAGGATTATATGTCGTCCGAGTTTCTACATCTTTCTCTCTTTTTCTTTGGTAAATAGTGCTAGAAAATACATGGAAGAGCGTACTACGAGTCAACTGACTTGCATTGCTGTTTGCTGCACGCCCTCTTCAGAGTCCAAGAAGGTGACAAAAACGTCTGAGAATTTATGTAGTTTCTGTTAGTTTCTTTCTGTTGCTATCCTGCGTCTCTCTCTCTCTCTCTCTCTCTCTCTCTCAGAGCATTTGGCATTTCAGTTGAATTTAATTTCCATCTTAATCTGGGACGTACACATCATCCTGCACATGACAGGAGAGGGGAGGATTCAGTACTAGAGAATAGAGAGCAAATCAGTGAATCCGTGCGAAAATTGATTGAAAAAATTGATTGAAATTACCACGTTAAAATCTCATGTAAGGAATTACCACATTAAAATCTCACGTAAAGATTTCGAATTCAATTAGTAAAATTTATAGCTAAATGTATATCCATAAGTAGGTTTGTAGGACCAATTAGACAATTTTTCCTCGTCACGGTTGGTGAACATCTCCCCTGAAAAAAAAAAGAAAAGAAGGAAAACCAAAAATCTCTCTATTGATTGTTGCGGCTGGTCATGATTCCATCCGAGATCTCGAGCTAAACAAAACCAATTTTTTTCCAAGAATCTTCTGATTTAACACCTGGCCAGCAAAGTATAGCTCGTGACATTCTAATGCAAGGACTAGATGTGATTCTTCTCTTTTTTTAGGTGCTAGCCTAGCCGAGAGGGGCCAGGACGCGTACTTTAATCAATTCACGATTATGATAATGACCCTTCTCTTTCGAGGAATATGCGCTAGAGATTTTAAATGAACAGATCAGCCAGGGGGGGTTGATTTGTTATGTTATGGCAACACCCCCATCACCTCTCTAAATCGGCATGAGATGTGCATTTCGCAAAGGGGAACCTTGAGTACGACCTTCTTCGCCGTCGCTTAGCGCGTCTATTGAGCGCTCGTGAACTTTTGTTTGCCCTCTCGTGAACCCTCTGTCTCTTTTGAGAAATGATTTTTTTTTTTATCCTTTTTTTTTTTTTTTTGGTTTTATATATCCCAATAATTATTAAGAGGCCAACAGGTACGCCCTTCTGATTTTTCTGATGTTTGATCTTTTACCCTTTTTTTTCCCCATGGCTTTTACAGAACTTGTTGCACATGCTATGGTTGGACATAAATGATTCTTTGCGACTGGACAATTCTAGCTTTTTGTTATCATGTTTACGTTTATCCGGACTCCATATTAAAGCAGGGTGATCCTGAAAAGGAGGTTTCCGGAAAAAAAACATCTCGAGAAGCTTTTATCTAGTTCAATGTTTTATTCACGACGTTTTGTCACTGGCATTATCCGTGCCCCCAACGTCGTTGATGATGTCGACCATTCGTCCCTGTCTTGTTTGCACCAATCGGTCTCAATTTGCGTCTTGGATGGATTCGCAGTCCCAAAAATTCTAAGTTGAATATAGATTAGGATCCAAGAACGGGAAAATCACCCAAAAAAAAGTCTTAAATATATTGTAAATTTGTCAATTTAATCATAAATCTTTCAATTTGGATAATTTATGGTGCGTTTGTTTTACGGAAAATAAATAATTTGGAAAACATTTTTTTAAAAATGTTCGCTTATATCACCTACAAAAATGAATAAACGAAAAATATTTTTATCTTCTATGCAAATGTTTAGCCATAAACTGCCGTCGATAATAAAGAGATAACTAATTAGTTCAAACAATATAATTAATCATTTTTAGAAAAATATTTTTCAAATTATTTGTTTTCCACAAAACAAACGAAATCTTAATCCTAAAACTTTTGACGATTCGTTAATATAGGTATTCTAACTAATTTTTTATAGTAATCGCTAACGTTAATAATGATCATCTTACGTGGTACGGTCGGTTCTCTTTAAGTAACGTTCGAAATGTTTGGTCTAAATGTATGCAAATGTTCCCGGCATTTTTAAAAACCTGTTGTCTTGACCAATGAGCTCACCCATTTCTCTTTCCTCTTCAAGAATATTATGACGCACGCTAAAGACAAAAGCCTTCGTTCCTCATATTAGGGATGTTCAACTTAGAAGTTATCAGTTCATCGTCACACTTGGCGTCTGGACATGCTCCAAAACAACAAGGCTGGGGAAAAAAAATAGTTATATATGAAGACGAAGATCAGCTGATGATTTACCGAATATTTAAGATGAAGAGCTTCGAGCGAGCGGATTACTTTGTTTCGTGTATCGATTCGGAATAATTTAAAGGCTAGCGACATCCGTCCCGCTTGCGATGCTCTATGTCCGAACTTCTAATTCGTAGTTCTTAGGGGAAATTTTTTTCTAAAACCATCCATTTGCCCCACTCCACTCGTCATTTCGAGCTCGGTCTACTGGGTTTTTAGCAAGCTCGCTCGACGAGCATCCTTTCCCTTTTTAGCCTCGCCCGTTAAGATCAGTAGCACTTGTAAACTGGTGCGTTTTCATCGAGTTCAATGTCCACTCTTGTTTACTCGGCGAGTAATAGGCTTGCTCGACTAAACTAACTTTACGACACAGTAATCTCTTCTTGGCTTTCGGCTACAAAATCACATGCGGCCGAAAAAGACTCCATGACAATCATATCAAGGAACAGAACCGTGGAAAATTCTGGAGGTCGAAGGTGCACGCACGATGTCCGATGCATCCGAACTCAAAGTACTGCCTATCATCATAAGCGGAGCGCCCCCCCTCACGTCCGATGAACGGGCGCTGCTGTTTTCAGACCCTTTTTCTTTTTCTTTTTTT
The DNA here is from genome assembly GCA_017140615.1 of Eucalyptus cladocalyx. Taxonomy (NCBI): domain Eukaryota; kingdom Viridiplantae; phylum Streptophyta; class Magnoliopsida; order Myrtales; family Myrtaceae; genus Eucalyptus; species Eucalyptus cladocalyx. The sequence continues at coordinate 45,891,995 of CM029517.1, forward strand.
TTTTTTATTTTCCACGCTTGTTGAGCATGTGAATTCCTCTGGCGGAGCGAAACGATTTTCCTTTTCATAATTTAAAGTGGGGGAGGGCGACTCTCGGTTTTAGAAAGACAAAAAAGCCATCTTGTCTCCACCCCGCTTGTTTGCATCGTGAGGAGGGCTCGATTCATGGCCAGACAAAAGCCAATCCTTTGCACTCACGGACCGTTTTCTGAGATGGGGGGAGAGCAAAGAGAGACCACCCCCCACTTTCCGTAAATCTTGCTGTCCTGGGGGACAGGATCTCTTCGCACGGTTCTTCATTGATCCGCTTTCCTCCCGCTTGACCTGCAGTTATGAAAATGGCTATGGCCCTCGAGGCAGATATGCGCGTACACACCACGACCGGAGCTTGCACTAAAGGGGAAAAAGGATTAGATTTTAATGGAAGCGTTGGACAAGGAAATGCGGAAGGTCCATGTGCCTTCTGTGGGTTCTTTTCTTGACGCGCCATTAACTTCAACTGATCTGATCAAACCAGTCCGGACGATAATTCCATCTCGGTATGGAAGATCGAAAGGGACTTGTCATCGATATCATAAGCCCGTGCACTAATAATAGGAGGGCTCTATGCGGAAACTGTGTGCGGCATGTGCACCTGATTTCAGTTGGATTTGTTGATTATGAAAGCTAGTTGTATTATGCTTTTTTTTTTGTAACTTCTGCCTCAAGCAAACCTTCTTCGGATGCATTTTTTACTTTCGAGTAAAAACAGCAATAGGGTTTAGGCTCATCATGTAAAGGTTGGTGTTTTACAAAGAGCTGTCGGTCAACCGCGAAATTACTGGTTACTCACTTTCGCTTTTTGTTTTCTAACCAAGCCCTTGTGCTTTTAATTCATCTAATCTAATCATTTTTCTTTTTATAATTTTTCTAATTAAATTCCTCTGACACCAAATCCAGCCAAATCACACTACCGTGATTGCCGTATGACATCCTAGTGCGATGTGGACTAAATTTTTCCGATGTGGACATCCACATGGGTGTTCACAATGACTGAATTTCACCCACATCACACTCTAACATCGCCCATGGTATCTGAATCTTTCTGCATACTTCCAAATAGGCATCTGCATCATACTTCGACGTTATCTGGCAATCATGTCGTATAAATTTGATCCATTCTGGTGAGGAAGGGATTCGTGATGAAAATGCCAGGAAAGAATGGCGAGTAAAATCAGTAGAGAAACATGAAATTCCTGGTAAAGATTGTAAATAGTAAAAATCTAATAGAAATGGATCTGGTTTCGATCCGTATGGATCCCGACGAGACAGAATCTCTCGCTTACGAAAGGGAGAAGATAATCCATGGCGCCTTCGATTGATAATTTGAATGCTAGTATTCAGAGGCATTATCGCGTGTGATATAAAATTGCATCAATTCAACTCACGAGCTCCTAGAGATATTCCCTTGTGCCATCAGTCCAATCCAACAACAGCCTCCTCGCTTTCATCGCCGAATCAAAACAGCAAAATCCGCTTCAAGTACCACCAAACAATCACAGCTCAATAATCTGCCCTCGAATAAAAGATAAAAACATTATCATCTTCGGTTAAACTATTCTGGGGTCTCGCAATTTACGTGCAGAACCTAGACGACAGAGTTTGGTTCGTGCAGACGTCAGTGAAAATCTCCAACTCCGAAGTACTTTTGCATCTGTCACTTTGCATGGAGAGGAACTCCCATGAAAATAAATGCTGAATAAAGAGTGAAACCAGTCAGTGTCTTTGGGGGGGTTACCTTTATGCTGTATTCATTAATTTATTCATTCATTAAACTTGGGTTTTAAAAAGGACTGATTAGGTATTACGGTCTCGGTTAATTTAATGGACGTTTGTCTAGCTGATATATGCTCTGTCCATGAATCTATCGAGTGTCCCCTGATGTCCCATTTCCTAACTTTTAAGGCGAAGACACCATCACACTTCAGAAACACAGCCGTAATGTCAAGTATATTTTGGCCTCATTATACCTCGTAGCATTAGGAAAATATGAGATCCTTAAATTAACCACAATTGGGTACTCGTGGAGTCTTTGATTATGCCCGATAATCGCGATAATTGTCGACTAGCATAAGCAAAAAAATGGATGGGTGGCTGGACATGGCAGTGCAAATGGATGGATTGGGACATTGGATTTATTCATTTGCTTGAGGACTTGAAGACTGACCAGCCAGTTGGAGCCTAGTTGGCTGTGGGTCATTTCAACAATTAGTACGAAAGAAGGCGAAATACTAAAACCAAAATTGCTATTCTGGTTTCGAACAAGGAGTTTTTATCTATTATTAAATACCTTTCGTTTGTCCAATATGAGCAAATTAGATAGGAATACTCACTAGGTTCCATTCACTTTCTTTTGTGCTTTTTATTACATTTCCATTTCATTACGTTTCCTTTTAGAAATCGTGCAATCAGATTCCTAACTCTTTTTTGTCGATAATATGGTGACGTTGAAAGATTGGCATTGCTACTCCTATGAAATTACTATAAAGATCCACACCCGTCACGGAATATTTAATTTAAATTAAAACTATTCCGTCCACTCAAAACACGAACGTTAAAAATTGACGAGCTCGACTGTGCAGTCTCGTGCTAGTGCCGGAAAGAGGAATTGAAGTTCAAAAAAGAGAGAGAAGGCTCGGGGCTCGATCGAGTCTTGAAGTTAGGGTGAAATTTCTCACACCCGTGGGTTGGGCAATTAGTCAACAATTGAGGCCTTAAAGAAGGGAGGGAGGCCTCATTAGTTATTCCAATAAGAAAGAAATGTAGAAAATTATTCACATAAACTAAATAATTAACCAAGAACAATCGGATCCATATATAACTATAAAATACCGAGGTTAATAAGTACATCGGAATTAAAACGTATATGTTTGAACTATTGCTTCATTTGAAGAAAAAATAGATATAACCCGATAACCTCTCTATAATTGATTTAAGTATAGCAACTTTCAATAGGATTAAAACAATTAATAGGTATAACCTACCATTTTATAAACTAGAGATGAGACGTAACAAACCCTAATCAATAACGTGTCAATTGGGTCCTTCCCATTACGGGTTTCAGTTAAACACAATTGCCTATACTTTGCTACTCAACTAGACCCGTTATTAATAGATGATAATATCCGATTCAATAAAATTACTTAAGGGTTTAACAAATATTGAAATATCCATTAACCCGATTATTTAAAATAGAAAATTAACTAATTAATGTAAGTCCATATTATAGAAAATTTCCAACAAGAAACCCTCCATTGCCTTTTGCCTCTTCTTGTTCCTTTGATGATGTTTATCTTTACATCCATTGAGGCTGATCCTAGGAGATTCGAAAGTTATAAGACTGATCCTTCGTGCACTGAACAAATTGTTAAAATGGAATTCGTCCAAAGATAGACTATCCATAGATTCCATACTAAGATATAATAGTCTGCGAGGGGTATCACCTCGTCAGAATCTAGTAACAAGAGAATTCTGGCTAGATCAAGCAAAAATGAGCATAAGACTCCATATAAAGCTTTTTGAGCTATGATCAAAGAGGGCATCGAGTGTAAGAGTAAAACGGTGTTTTGTTTTCTCCCAAAGTCGAATCTTCTCGATTAAACAGACTCGTTTGACTCTCTTAAAATCTCAGTAATCACCGCTCTTTAATAATTCGAACGTGGGAAGAGATTTTAAGAGATTAGAATCAAGTCAATTTATCACTTCTAAATCGAGGACATTCGCAACCCATGCTTCAATATCGATAAAAGCTCGTCCATCTCTCTCCAAGAATGCAAAGAACGACGAAACTCACTGCACATGTTTCGTGGGCCTGAACTGCAATTCGTTCGCTTTGGGTTCTGGCCTTTGAGCGAGGTCGTCCAAAAAAACAAGAAGACCGCTTGAGCGAGCTCGTCGCAGACGAAGATGATCGTTCCCCCGCAACTGCTCCACTCGTCTGTCTTTTCTAACGGCATCAATGGCTTATTCTGGCTCCAACCGTTTATTTCTCGTGGCATCGCTAGCTGTTTTCTAGGGGATCTAACATGATCAGCGACCAAATACGGAGATCCATCCGGACCTCCTGCGAGGGATACGTCCATAATGCATTGCCTTCATGCCGCGGGGATAAATCCATCGTCGAATTAAAGAACCAAATCTGCGAGGTGGACATTGAATCGAAGAACATGGAGAAGAGCGTGGTTTCATGTTCTCCGAAAGGACAATGGACCGATTCGTCATTCCATTAGTTGCGCGTAATTTATAACCCTTGAAGAGGTTGAGCAGAACTCTTTTTGACCGTTGTCCTCAGTCTTGTTGCTTAGTTCCTTGGCAACAAAGTGCCGATTAAGCTTGAAAATTTGGCTGGTTATTGAAGTCGCGACGCTGAAGTTATGATCATGTTCTCCTTCCGTAAAAAACGTTGCTCATGGAGATTCGTTTCTCAAAGTTCAAGTTCGATTTTTCAGACAGATACCGAATACGGAAGGAAAAAATGACATGGATTTCTTAGTATATACAACAAGTATTGCCCTTGGGCACTCGGCGGCAGAAAAGAAATTTCCGAGCTGCCGATCATGATTACTCGGTCAAGTCGGGTCCAGCCAATGTCGTTCGATCGTATTCTGCGGTTGCAGTGTTCTTTCGGCCATTTCCGAGGTTGGAGACAAGACCACGTACGACCATTCGATCAAAACAAGCTTTCCCATTACGTGTTATTACTCGGAACATGGAAGGGTGTAGCTGAAGTTTACTGAGGAGACCGTGGGAATATACGAAATGATTGTACAACAAGCGTTTAACCTAAAAAGTTTTAAGCTATCGGAGAATGATACGAATCGCGTTGTTGAAACTTGGTAATGGTTTGAAAAGAGGAAAATAAGGCGATAGAGAATGCATACACTTTGGACCACGTCATGAAAAGACACTGGCCATAGGAAGAACGAAGATGCCTGGAAATACAGATCGCATTAACTCGCTTGAAGACGACAATACGATAGTGGGGTCCTGAGAATTGATGGATGAAAATAAGGGGAGCGGAGGGCACAGGTGATAATGAAGGACTGCCTTCGCATCCTGTCCAATCTCAAAAACCCAAATTTTATTTTCCTTCATTTTTTTCTTTTATTCTCACTTCAAAGCCAAAAGACTATCACTTGTCTCTTATCTCCTTTGGATTTCTCATCACTTCTTGGCCTTGCACCCTGATATCCTGCGGATAACAACTACTCATTCTCACGTTTCATCTCTCTCTCTCTCATCTATATACTTCCTCATTCCCTCCCAAATATCTTGTTGCAATCTGTCTTCTTGTCTTTGCCCCATAGTATATGACTTGGGTTCTTTTTTGTCCATTTTCATATTCCTATACGCCATGTATTATCAGCCTGACCACTTTCCTTGTTTGCATTGCCACCCGCATTCCTACATTCGCCTCGTATGCACCTCTCTCTCTCTCTCTCTCTCTCTCCCCCGAATTTTTCATGTTGGAAAGAGAACTTATATATGGATTCTTCTGTGTTTGTGCTAATATTTACAGGTACAGCATCTTATAGAGAGATGCTTGTTACTGCACATGACCCGAGATCAATGCATCAAGGCTTTGTCCCGCCATGCCGGAATTCATCCCATCGTCACGTTCACAGGTCTCACTTGTTTAAAGGCTTAAAACTACTAGAGAGAATTACAATCAAAATCACTGATGGACTGATTTCTTCTACTTAAATTCTTGGATTCGACATGGAAACTACATCTTTCTTAAACTAAGGTTCCAAGTAATTTAATGGATTTTCCTAAGCTCTTTTTTTTTTTTTTTGGTTGTGCTAATATTTTGCATCTCACACAAATTTACCAGCAATCCCCGATGCTTGAACATGCGTATGGTTAACATCCTTCATCTTTTCGTAGCATACGTACATATCATAATCATTCTTTTTAAATGATGGTTTTCTTCTCTTGCAGTTTGGAGAGAACTGCTAAAGGAGAATAGGGACTTTTTCGAGCATATTTCAGTGCTACTGCTCATGGTCATAGCCCATACTACGCAAGTAATTTTGTCAAATCCATATGCATATGGGAATTTATTTCTGAAATTGAATGCTGATGATCTAAAGGTTGGATTGATGTCCACGAGGTGACCAAAGAAAATAAAGCTACCTAATTCTATATTCTTATGCATCCAGGTTCTTTTCTTGTGTATGAAGGTGTCAGATCTAAATCTTACAAACACTACTAAACAATCATGTTACGTCTTAATTTCAGGTCCATATTTTCGGACAGTGCCATGGTCGGCGAGGAATAGACAATGGAAAGACGGGAAAGCAGCAAAGTTCTGTAGGAGAAGTTATGTTTGGGGTCGATCATAGCATCACTTTTTCAGGGTTTTTATTATGTTGATTTCCTTGTGTCACTTATCTCATGATGAAAGATCACTTAGAAAACTTCTGTAGTTAATTTACTAATTTCAGCATCTTATCATATATGGAGAAACATTACTCTCGCAATCCTTTCGCAGTCATCCATGCCAGAAGCAGTCCATGAGGACATGTCATTTATGCACCCTCAACCAAAACAGAAGTAATAAGCTAACAATTTTAAGTTTGAATAATAAAATCGGTTCGCAAAGTAATGTGGCAGACTATAAAACGTTTTAGCTAGAACAAGTGAACCATGTTTAGCAGCGTAACCGAAGAGTTTGCCACATCAATTTCTTAATTTTTTTCCATAAGCTATTATCGTTATCTCTAGCAAAAGATAAAAGGGGAAAAGAAAGATGAACGCAATAGGCACTTCCTCTACATGTTTTTTAGCGCAAAATGAAGATAACAAATAGTTGCATTAGGACAAGAAAGCAAGAGTCACAGAAGTCTAGAACTCAACTTGAGTTCATCGGTGAAAAGGGAAAGAGACACACAGGGAGGGAGGGAGGGAGGGAGAGAGAGAGAGAGAGAGAGAGCGCTTGCAGTGAAACCTCATTTCCAAGAGAGCGTCTAACCAGTTGGAGTTATAATAATGCACTTAAGAGAGTTTGAATAGTACTGAAAGAGAAAGTTTCTTGAAGAAGCAAACTCTCTCTCTCCACTTCAATAATCAAAGGGCGTCTTTTCCCATATAAAATGCCGGGCCACCTTTCTTTCACGGAACCCATTGCCTTCTCCGCTCACCTGCAAAAGTTTTTCCAAGAAACAAGATCATGCATCCATTTTAGGTCATTTCCAACTTATGAGCTGAGCAAAATAGTTTGGATCTCTACGGTGTTTTCTTTAATGGGTAACTCATAAATTTCACAACTAATGCTTCAACTTCTAGAAATTGACAATGTCCTTATATTGAATGGTTTCCCTTTCTCGAACCCTTTTTGGATGATCAGTGGCTATCCTTTTTAAGGTTGAGACTCAATCGTTAAGTCCATTTGTGTGTTACAACTTCTTGGAATCCGATACTTTCATGGGTAATTACAAGTCTCTCAGTCGTTAGTGCACGTTGTTGAAGGAACTTGGACTTCTTGTAGAGCTTTAAGATTTAAGATGCTTTTGGAACAAAACTAGTTGCTAGCTTGTCCATAAAAGAAATAGAGCAACATTTGATTGTAGTTGGTTAATGAGCGCTCCATGACCCATTATTAAGCAATCGATTACGGAGACTTTACAGTTTTCAATGCACTGATTGCTCTCGTGTTATGCACAATTAGTGTCTTGAAAATTAAATATTCTAAATAGTAAAATACACTTAACTAGACCCTCTTTGATTATGATTATTTTAGATTGTGATTACTTGGATGAGAGTTCCGACAAAGTTTAGCACTAGCGAAGCTTCTAAGGACATCCATATCTTGTTACCGAAGGATCCAATTCAATAACATCCTAACTAAGCCTGTGCTCAACGATACGAACTAACTATAAAAAAGCCTTAAGGACCTACTACAATGTTAGGTGATAATGAGAAGCCTTATTACGGATACCAAGGGAAAATTAGAAACTGCTCGCCAGAAAGAAACATATGTATCTAAGTGGGGATATGAACCGGCGGCTGGCACTACATGCTTATGGAGGCAAATAGTTTGCATCATTGAAGGTGGCGTACAAATGAAAACTTGTGAAAATTAAGCTCGTAAGTCCGAGCGATTGGAATTTGTAAGTCGATGGAATTTCCTCTACTGTGATTTTTAAGGACCGTGTGAAGTTCTATAATCCATATCAACACTTATAACTACGAAGTGAAGGTTTATCAGCGTTGATAGTACCGCTATCCAATATAAGATAAGATACAGAATAAAATTACTTTCATCGTGGTTAAGATGTTAATAATTAGGATGTTATACTTGCACTGCATCACCGAATCAATTTGCCAATGAAATTAATCGCAATTATTTAGCAAACATTCGCATTGCTCTTACTAAGGACTAAACTAAATCACAGTTTTCTGCTAATAAATTTAGTACCTCAATTGAATCATCAGAGATCGATTTTTCCCTCTCCACTTCCTGCACAAAGCTCTCTCCATTATCTCCTTTAAATTGATGCTGCGGGAATTGTGCCCACTGAAAATGGGAAACGTAACTCATGAATTCAGTTAATTAGGTGCAGTGCACAAAACTCTGGCTTGGAGCAACATATTAATTTTCACCTAATTTTTTTTTAGTTGGAGGATATTGCAAAGTGTAAATTTATAGATGAATTCAAGGGGCCGAAATAGAAGTTACATTCTTCGCAGCTTGACTGAAGGCTTCTTTGTGAGGAATGTTTGGATTTTGCGCCTTGAGCCTCCTGATCTCTTCTCTGCGGCAGATATTCACTTTAAGTTTTCTAAAATTCGTTAATAGCCCACAAATTTTAACAGATAAACATTCGGCTTACTTAATGAAGCGGTTATAAGCAGATGGAGTCCTTTGTCTCTTCTCTGGGGCTGAATAAAATTAAACAGTATTGTTAGTGCCTCTGATATTGGAGAAATTAACCAGAGATTAGCATGTCAATGGCATGAACTTGACTTAAACGAGGAAGGTCCTTACGTTTGTTAACAACGCGAGTTATGGCAATGGTCTCCTCATCTTCAACTTCAGAAGAATTCACGAAAGAAGGGCTGTACAGTTCGACATTTTTCTGGACTTCCATCTCTTGAAACTCCTCTTTTGGCTAGTCCAGGAAGTAAATATTGATTAGAATTTACAAGATGAGAATCGACTTAAGTCTTGAGCTACAGGAACAGGGATGCGACAGAATTGATACATCTTCAAATCATTCTTGGGAAGAAAGATGATAAAAGTATGATGGTCGAGTACAATGCACATGACTAGTCTTAAAAAAATTGTAAGGAGCTTCTGCACAATTTGGATCCTCAATTCTGTATATGCTAAAAAAATGGTCGGGTATAATGCACATGACTAGGCTCTTAAAGACTTCATTTACTAGAAAAGGCAGCATTATCATGAGGAAGCGAAAAAGTTTTACTGGTGAAGGCCACAAAAGTACAGTCGAGAACCTAAACGAAGAAAGTTATAAGTACCCCATCGTGGCTGAGAGGAGCTAGAAGATGGAGAGGAACGAAGGAGGCTTTCATCATGTTGACAGAGAGGAGGGTTGTGCAATGACCACACCTTACTGTGACCACCGAGGACAAACTGCTGCATGGAACACTTACCTGTATGCATGACATAAAACACAGTGAAACAGAAAATTCAACTGTAGTGTTACTATCTATGCCATTGCATCTCTAATATAATCACCAGTAAAAAGGTGGTGCAAAAACCACATTGGACATAACAAATCTGCTCCGAAAGACTTAGGAGGTGATCTATCGTTGCCATGAGAGAGAGAGAGAGAGAGAGCAATGCCTGTGATTGGAGATATTGCAATTTCCAGGAGGATTTATAGATGTGTTGAACGGCTCTCCAGTCCTTTCTTATTTTTTTCTTCCTTGATATTATTGCTTGTTACAGGGCTTTCTAAGTTGCTAGTCGAGGGCCTTATCACAGTGGACAATCATTTTATCATGCCGAGAAAAGGTCGAAGACTAGCTACCCTTTATAGAATAAGCTGTTCCTGAACAAAAGCTTAAGCATTATTTCAGGATGTCTCGGTGATTATGCCTAAGAGTCAACACATGACTTTACTAGTGTGACAGCCCTATAAACCTAGAACCTAGTCAAGTCGTTCTCTCTTCTTTTGAACTTTGCTCACAGTTTCAAATGATAAAAGGAACGAAGTTCTATGCACCTGAGGTGACTCGTGCCTCTTTGTTTCATGGGTTGTTGTCTGTTTATTAACTCACCTCCGTCTCCCTACAAGCCATCCGCGCTTCACTCTGACAGTGAAAGTGCACAAGTGAATACCATTCTAGGGGAGAGGGGGAGTCTCTAGAAGGGTGTACAGACAAGGAAAAGAGGAATCTTAGGATTTGTCTTTCTTGAAATTAGGCAAGTATAATTGACATGCGCCCCTTCAAATTTCTATGCAATTGTTGCTCAATTGTTGCTTCACATGCATTAAATTCAAGCAAATTCAATTTTCTTTTTCCTTCTTTCTCAAAGTGAAACTGGCTAACAGTCCCCACTCACATGCAAAAATCTTATCACCTTCATTTCTCATTTTTCATTCAAAAACCTATTATTGTTAGTTTGACCAGCCAAGTGACCTAGGGAAGCTCATCAAATAGATCATATCGCCCATCACATGGTGGAATTGACTAGATACTCCATAGGAAACAAGTTACCTGATAGTGAGTTATATCAAATGGCGTGACCAGGTTATCATAAGGAGACCGCTTCCTAGATGAGGACTAACTTAATATGCTATTCTCGCACAACGAATCATAAAGAATGAGCTCAAATTTAAGAGTGCCTTAGGACCATCTTGTGTAGAGGAATGGATTTTGTATGAAACACGAACTCTCCATGGTTTAGTTAACGATATTTCAAAAAAGCCGGTCCTAAGACGTTAAGTAAGTTGAGCCCTGCTTAATGAGAACTCTCTTTAGGAGGCTGCACATACAGAACTTCATTAATTTCTTTTGCAAACAGCTGACTATGAGGCAAAGGTCCTAAATAAAACATAAATCCTTCATTTCATTTTTGGGTGCTAAGGAAACCTTGGATATGAAGTTACGCGGGAAGATGATCATTGTACTGGCATTGGCGATGTCGGACTTGAATTTACACGTGAATCACGCACTCACATGTCTCATTAACCCATGAATCTTTACAGTCAAGCATAAAAACAGAGGTCTTGTATATTTGGCGCCATGATTTCAGACGGAGTCACCAATATTTTCAACTGCAGCTTCTGTTATGTTACTCTCTCTTGTCCCGTCGGAGATTCTTTGAGTCATGGACATGGAGCGTACTAATTCCATTTACCGTCCGAAAGGGTACACCATGTTTACCACTTGGAGATTTTCAAAGCCTTGGAGAATTAAGAGCCAGGATTCAGCAACGTGCCCTTGTCACTTCAATCCCTAAACAATTTCATCTCATTTTCAGAATGTAAAGTATCGTTAATGCAAAGGTATTAGGTCTTGGTACATGCATGCATTGTATAAATGAATCAAAAGAAGAATGGTCGGGCTGACACTGTGGTCTTTGACACCCTCAGCTGCAGATCCGATGCAGCGGTTGATCTCAGAATGGTCGCAAGTTTGATTCTTTTGTTTTCCAGTCTTGTTCGCAGACTCTTGTCCGCAACAGAACTTGGCCAAATTACAAATTTGAAGGGGATAAACAAAGTTACCACACACCAGAATGAAGGCTAAAAGGAGAAGTAATGAATTCGACAAAACTTCAAGAAGCTTAAAGAAACATGAATGGGTGCAAAAGCTTGATAAGATCTCTGTTCTACTCTAAGAATCCAATGGTATGAAATAGCAACACCACAGAAGCACTTTAGGGACGAAATTTGCTCCCGTACATCCATATGTGACGAGTTAATGAAAGAAGGAAGGGACACTGAGAACAGTGTGACCCTTAAAAATGAGTGACTAAGGGAAGCAAAACAGAGGAAGAGAAAAAATCTACATCTTTCGGTCAAATGTCATATCCGCCTCCCCTTCCACCAGTAGAGGTATATGCAAAGGAAGCAACTCCAATATGTCAATAACCGGATTCGCAAAACCAATTATCTTTTGTAATTCGGAAAGATGCAAGGATGGAAAGGAAATAGGGGTTCTGGACGATAAAAGAAGTGGAAAATCTGTATCATCATTTTTAGTTACTGTCTTATGATAGCATAAGGCCTGACGGGCGAAGCTAATGAAGTAACAAATCTTTCGCTCTAGCTTCATGTCAACTAGACTAATATATATAACACCAGAAGGGGAGAGGGGGTGATAGAAAGAAGTCTTCCCGCCACCACAGGGCTTTCATTATCATCCTTTCGCTTCAAACAAACCAAGAAACCACAGTATATCAAAAAGAAGCAGAATTGAAAGAACAAAAATACCTATATATCTAATAGAACTCACCACAAAACGATGACGGAACAACATTGTAATGATAGTAGTGATCTGAAGGAGCTAAATCATGCGAAGGCATACTAAGTGTCTTAAGCAATCAAACAATCAAATTCGATCGGGAAATGCAATAATGGCCTCAAGCTGAAGTCTACAGCATCAACAGACAGTTTGGTTTTGTTCTCCATCCGCGACTCTAAGTGTGGTAATCTCAGGATCGACCTCCAACAAGCCCCCACACATCTGCCTCCCATTCAGGCGAGTTCATGTCAGCAATTCGTTCACATTCACAATCATTTTCACATGTTGCAGCTAATCTAGCCGACGCATTACAGCCTACTCAGATTTCACACCACCCTGCACACATTGGTTGGCTACCGATTGGTCTTAGATGAGACCGTCGCAGGCTGCTTCACAATGAATGCCAAGGGCAACCTTAGACATCGGATTAAGTTCAGCCACATCGAACCAGTTCATCGCTCATTCGCAACAACGAATCAACCAACTTGGACTGCCGAAAGAAAATCGAACAACTTCATCCACACAGCAGCACTAAATGACTACGGATAGAGGCAACGCTACTCGAGAAAACATAAACAAGAACCGATTATAACGAGCAAATGTATTCATAAAAAAGAAAGCGTCTCGACTTAGCCACCACCAATCAAAATCCAGAAGGGAATATGTAAATCCTCGAAAGCTGTAAACATGGAACGAATAGACGCTAAAAGAAAAAGGGCAACGAGCAGCATAGGCCCTTCAATCACCGCCGGCCTTCTGGTAGACGTAGGTGAGGCCGCACTTGCCGCAGTAGTGGCGGTCGAAGTGGTTGGCCATGAAGGTGCCGGCGCCGCACTCGGCGTTGGGGCACTCCTTGCGGAGGCGCTGGACCTTGCCGGAGTCGTCGACCTTGTAGAACTGGAGGACGGCGAGCTTGACCTTCTTCTTCTTATGCTTGATCTTCTTGGGCTTGGTGTAGGTCTTCTTCTTACGCTTCTTGGCGCCGCCGCGGAGGCGGAGGACGAGGTGGAGGGTGGACTCCTTCTGGATGTTGTAGTCGGCCAGGGTGCGGCCGTCCTCGAGCTGCTTCCCGGCGAAGATGAGGCGCTGCTGGTCGGGGGGGATGCCCTCCTTGTCCTGGATCTTGGCCTTCACATTGTCGATGGTGTCGCTCGACTCGACCTCGAGGGTTATCGTCTTCCCCGTCAGGGTCTTCACGAAGATCTGCATGGCTCCTTTCCGGCGACGGCGCGGCGCACGGGGCGAGGGGATGAAGAAGAAGAAGAAGGGTTTGCGAAGCGTGGAGGGGCTTTTATACGAGGGTTTCCTAGGGCAGAGGTATGGGCTTGGTGATTGTTTGGGCTTGGGCTTGTGGGCTTGAGAACTTGCCAGTGCCTCAGTTGGGCCTGCGAAAATTCTAGGAATTTTTTTTTTTTTTTTTGCTTTTTTAATTTCTTTTGGGAATTTTGGGATTTCATTTGTTCATTTCGATTGTGTGTAATGTGAACTAAACTTATATGTCGTGCGTTAATTTTTACGCCCTTGAAAGTCATGCGAAAATTTGTTTGATGATTGATAAAAGTTAAATGGTCAAGTTTTAACATACGCATCTTGAATGTGTCTGTTTGATGCGACTTTTTATCTTTTTTATAGTGCTTTAAAATTTAAACATATATATTTTTAATATCATGCACTCAAAATTTTTTGTGAAATGTAGATACAATTTGTTACGGAAGTACAGTTGAGTTTTAAAACTTACAAAAAAAGTAATCAAATCTTAAAACTTGTCAAATTGATGCAATTGAGTCCATTCCATTAATAATATTAATTTTTTTAATGAAAAATGCTAACATAACATTTTAAATTTATTTTATTTTCCCAAGTGGCATTTTTAATCACTTTTTACTTTAAATATTATTTAAATAATAGCAAAAAAAATGCTAATTTTTTTTTTAAATGGAAAAAAAAAGTTGCAAGGATCGTGGCTGCCCTTGCCACCATGGGCAAGGGCAATAGGCCCTCACCGCTCCCATCGCCGGAAAGGGCCAATGGGGGTCAACTAAGGCCGACAAGGGTCGCCAAGGCCTCAGCCACGCCAACAACCCTTGCCCAGATCTACATGGAGGGATCCTCGCCAATGGTTGGCGAGGGTTGTTGGGCCTAACCGACCCCCACTGGCCCTTTCCAGCAACGGGGTCAACGGTGGCGACGACTTGCCCCCTTTAGCCATAGTTTCATTTTTTTTGGTTTTTTTACATGCTTTTTTTATTTTATTTTATTAATATTTTGGTTAAATAAATTAGAATTTAAGCCACATCGTTGCCATGTAGGAGAGAGAAAATATTTTTAAAAAGTCACATCGGCATTTTTTCGATAATTTAAATTAACAGTGTTCACTTTTTGAGTTGATTGAACGAATTTGACAATTTTTAGAACTTGATTGTACTTTTTTTTAGTTTTAAAACTCAATTGTACTTTTTTGTGACAAATTTTAGGATTTCTAGTGAATATATCCTAAATTTTTTTGTAATGCATACGTATGAGCATGTGGAGATATTTGAAATTCAAGTAGATGACATCAATGCTCTGTGTACTTTTGGATGAAATTCAAAATCATCTGCATGTTTTATCTTTATTTAGTTTAAAATTATTTTCATTTTTCTACAAAGTTCATTCGTTGATAGTTCTTAGAATGGTCTCTATGTTTTTAGAAAAAAGAAAAAAGATTGGTTTCTATGTTAGAATTTTGTCCTTATTGGGCGCACTATGTTAGAATTTAGGAAGGAGGATTTAACATATCATATATTGAAAAGAGAAAAATCGGTAAAAAAAAATCATAAAATTATTGCACTTTTTGTCGATTCAATTATAAACATTTTTAAGTTTTGTCAATCGAATTTATTCAATCAATTTTGACCAAAAATGGCTAATGTGAACACCAACCATAAACCATTGGGGGTTTGCCCCAGTGACCACCCTTCCAATATGGAAGGGGGAGGTGAGGTCAAATCCACCTTCTCGAGGAAGGATGGGGGTAGGGACGCGTAAGTTTCGAGAGTGGATTGCTCCCACGCTGTAAAGCGGGCACAAGTCTGCAGTGAGTGTAGAATATGGATAGAGTAGAACTGACAAAAAAAAAAAAAAACAAAAAACAAAAAAAACACCAACCATCTCTTGTGACATTACCATTGCTGACATGAATAATTTTGATAATAATTTAATATTTTTTTCAAAACGTTTTTCCTTTTATTCTTTATTCTTTTCTTATTTTTCTTCTTTCTTTTTTCCTCCACCATACACCACCAAGTCTCATTAATAGCTAGCAAAGGTGGTTAGCCTCAGGTGAGGGTTATCCTCACTTGAGGTCAAGGACCTCAGCCTACCATGGACAAAACCTAGCGATGGCTGGTAAAGGGAAAAAGGGAAATGGTGAAACGAAAAGAAGATAAAAGGGGAAGAAAAGAAAAAAGAAACAAAAAGAAAAAAAGTAAATAAATTCAAAATGATATTATTAAATGCTAATATCGATCATGTCACATAGGACTTTGGCATTCATATCAATGATTTCCGCTCAAATTAATCAAATAAATTTAATTGGCAAAATGTGAAAAGATGTAAGACTTAATTGATTAAATTAAAATATTTATGACTTAATTTATAAAAGTATAAAAAAAAAAGCTTTTTGGGCGATTTTCCGGTCGAAAGGTTATCCAGCTACAGTCAAACATTGGCGCCTTATACTTCTTATGAAGCTGTGGAATTACCCCTTTCTCTACATTTGCAATTTTCCCTAAATGTTATGATTTGTTTCGACCCAAAAAAACACAATCATTAGCATCCACTTCACCAGGGAGGACGAAAGCTCTTCAGATCAGACGAAAAAAGTACGCAAGAAATTTCGGATTTCGATCAGGCGTCGCTGTCGCGTAAACTACGTTTTCCCTTTCGAGCTGTTGGGGAGAGAAAAAGTCACCAGTTGTCCCCCCGATCAGGCAAAAGTAAATCTCTCCTCCGACCGTGTAAACCCACGCCAACGTTGGGGATTTTACCTTGTCGGGGCACACGGTGGCCGGGGAGGAGACGGCGTGCTGAAGATTCCGATTGGCCGAAAGTTGCTCGTCGGACCCCTCCTCTGGGGCCCGCGTCTCCCTCGGCAGTTTCCTACGACGGCGACGCTTCCTTTTTCCTCATACCACCGCCAGCCACGACTGCTCGGTACCCCCCACTTGCAATTACGTGTCTCAAAGCGAATTCCTTTTTCCTTAACTATAATTCATATTCAGAGTTTTTTTTTCCTTCTTTGTTTTTCTTCTGAAACGTGTGAGAATTGCGATCAGTCGTCGAACAGGGAAAGTTCAATTGGGTCTTCTCCATTGAAGCTTCCCGAAGGCCCCCCCGGACGGGTTGGTGTGCTTCCTTGCTCCCCTTTTGATCGTTCCTCTTTTCCCCTTTTGTTGCGGCTCGAGGAAAGCACATAAGGAAAGGAGAAAAACCGGGAGTGCCCAGTTCGCATTGACGCCCTCGTCGATCCTGTTCCTTCTCTTTGCAAAGACAGTAAGGCTCATCACCTTCCCCTTTTTGTCCTCTGCAGCTGAGCTTTGTTTTTCTCACTCTTTCCTCGTTTCGATCCATACCCAGTGATGATTAGGCTGTGTTACGTTTGGTTTTAAGCAGGCCCTCCGTGGCCTCTGCATGTACGGACGTTTTCGACGTTCAAGAGCTAATGGGTCTTTTTTTGCGTGTTTGAATTTTCGTATTCAGAGGTTGTTTGAGATCTTGGGACGTTTCTTGTTGTATTTTCTTGGTTGAATTCCTCAGTGGATACGACCCTTTTGGTTTATTAGCGTTTAAGCAGCGATTACTAAGGAACATGCTGGATAGTATCTGATTCGGTGGAACTTGATGTTCTAATCGGGGGTTAAATTGGTTTTTGATATACAGTACTGCCAAGTCAGAGGCCATTCGAGTCACATCACGGCATTTCTCCTGTGCTTCACTCGATCAGGGAAATGCACGATCCAAGTAGTTTGATATTGCCCGAATGGATTTTGCCATTTCTTTCTGATTCCGTGAATTTTACTGTTCCGTTTCCCTCCGTAGGATCTCTTCGAATAGAAGGTGAAGCTGCACGTCTTTACTTTGAGTATGAGTTCTAAAAGCAGCACCACATTTATATAGCTGGTGTGACATCAATTCATGCTTTTGTGTGGCAGGATCAGTAAATCATACTTGGCCGTTTGATATGGCTGCTGATTCGACAAGCCTGAGTTATTGGCTGAACATCACTTTCTTCCTTTGTGCCCTGATTATCTTTGTTCCGATGTTTTTGGCATCATTCCTCATATGGAAGTATGAAGGATTCAACAAACCAAAACCTGATAGAGAAGAGGATCAGCGGGCAAAGGTGGGGTATCTGTACAAGGACGAGGCTTGGAGGACCTGTCTTAAGACAATTCATCCAAAGTGGCTGCTCGGTTACAGATTGTTTTCTTTTGCTGTGCTAGGATCGTTGCTCATTGTAAATATTGTCCTTGATGGGGCGGGTATCTTTTACTTTTATACCCAGTAAGTTGCCTTCCTCATCCTCTTGTTTTCCCTGTTTATGGAATTTGTCGATGGTTTATAGTCTCAGAAAAAGTATTCCACTTAATTATAACGGCTTTTATGAATGTATCTTAGTGTGCTTGATTCTACGTTCTTCATGAATGAGTAATCACCCAAACCTCAAGACATGGATGTTGACACTGTTGTTATGTTGAGGAAACAAAAAATTTAGGAAGGATTCAGTGTCAAACTGGAATGACCATCATGGAGCTTGAATTGTTCAGTTTTAATTTAGCCTCTTCAGGATTGCATCAGCTGGCAATTTTTTTATAGTCACTCTTGAGCAAAGGGAAGCTAGTCAATGATTGTTTGCGTGAGACACTATCTCATTATTAACTGTTTTCGTGACATCGATTATCAAGCCTACTTACTGTATTGATGACTTTTCCTTTTGATCTTTCGTTTGCTGGGCAGGTGGACTTTTGCCTTGGTCACAACCTATTTTGGGGTATATTACCTTTTTCCTTCGTACATTATTCATGCTAGTCTGGATGGAATTCAATTGACATTGAAGCACTCTTGTCTCTTGAGAACTGACTGGAAAGTATTTTGCATTAGTTCCACGCGATGCCTTTTTTCCCAGTATACATTAATACAAATGCTTCATCAACCATATATTTCACTTACTGAGTTCGGTTACGTGAATCATTTTATTTATCTCTGTTTTGTGTCATGTTCTTAAAAGATCCTAGTAATGGAGATCTTTCCTCAAGGTTTCCATTCATGTCTTATGAAATCTTCACCACTTTCTTTTACACTCATTTCAATCCTGTTATAGTGTTGCATGTTCTCAGTGGAGCATCTATGTTGTCCTAGGTGTGTAGTTCACTTTCTTTAAATGATCTTCTCTCAATGCATCTTACCTGGAAGCTTACCAACCTTTTCTTGAAGATACTGATTTTTCTTAAAGTATTCAAGGCATTGATGCAGTTACTTTTATTCGATTTCTTAAAATCTATTCAGTGTTAGTGCATATGCGATATGCCTTTTCTTGTTTGGTTTCTCAAAGACCTGGCGTGTTTGATTTCGTGCTTGTCATTCTAGCCATAATTTTAGTTGCTTACACTCTGGACTACTATTTTGTAGATTGGATTATCCATGTCCATATACGGATGCTTTATAAACCATAAAGCTGCTGGTGATAGAGCTGATAATGGCAATTTAGACGCAGAACGAGGAAACTATATGGCTGTTTCTCTTGGAGAGCATATCCCCAAAGCTTCAAATTCAAATCAGAAATATCTCATTCGCAATAGTGCTGGTGTATGGGTATTTATCTTCCAGATCATTTATCAGGTGAGTTTCATTTGGCGCGATAACAATTTATCTAGAATTGAAATTTTAGCATGTCTACTGTTGGTTGAGTAACTGCATTGCTCAGCCATTGTTTCCCCTATTTACATCTGACTTTGGGAAATTTATATTAGTAAATACTAAATTCATGCATGTCAAGGAAGGAGCACTAATGGTGGTGAATATGTTGAATATTTTGACAATTGTATGAACATGATTTTGTCACATTGCCTTCTCCATTGTCTATACATTATGGGCAATTTCCATTAGTTGAGGGCGCTGACTTGGATGCAAGATCCCCTGGTTTATGTAGAGATTGCGTAAGCATCTGAAATGACCATGTTGATCCTTGAGCTCAAGCCCGTTCTTTCATTTCTCTTGATGAAATTATCTTGTTTCTCATGTAAAGTGATACACCCATTTGCACTGTAGAGGTGATAATAATATGAATGAAGGAAGCCTGGTTCTGCAGTAATGGGAAGCAAGTCTCTGATTCCTTTCTTTAAATCCATGAACAGACGAGTGCAGGTGCGGTGATGCTTACTGATGCTGTATTTTGGCTCATTCTGTATCCCTTTCTGACCTCAGAAGATTACAGGCTGAATCTTGTAAGTATGCAATTACATTATGTATGCAAAACTGTATCCAGAAATTGTAAGATTCAGGTGCATTAGGTTAGACAGTGGTAATAGGCAAACTTAAACTTACAGGTTTAATACCTAACCAGGACTCTGTCTTATGTGGTCAATTATGTTTCCTAATGTTTGGATAATTCATCAATGCTATGGATCCTCTCGATGGAGGGGAGGTAAAATTATGTACTCAATCTAACCAACACCAACCCCACCTCTGGCAGAGATCATGGCAGGTCATACTGGGTGAATGGTATTGTGTCAATGGGGTAACATGAGCTAATCAATTGAGAACAGTTCAAGTCCCTAATCAAAACGGCCCACGAGGATGATTTCTTTCCATCTTATGGATTTTGTTCTGCAGTTCTGTTGCTGATGCCTTAAGGCATTCTCTCTGTAGCTATGTTGCTGTCTTGCTTCCCTGAACATATAGATAGAATGACATGCCTATCCTTTGAACTCCAGCTGGATGTTTGTTTGCACTCGTTCAATGCTTTCTTCCTCCTCGGTGACGTCATTTTGAATTGTTTGGTAAGTGTTGTGCTTTCTTTCCATTTAATTTTCCACATTTGCAACGTTTCTTGATGTGTACTGGTTCACCTGGGTGTTCTCCTTGCAGCGGTTCCCTATGTTTCGTTTTGCATATTTCGTTCTATGGACGGGCCTATATGTCATTTTCCAATGGATCTTCCACGCTTGTGTTTCAATCTGGTAATGTTTCTTATTCATGTATGCCATTGATTGTCTTGGCCTTGTTTCATGTAGAAGATGATTAATTTACTTCTTGTTTCAGGTGGCCATATCCGTTTCTGGACTTGTCATCATCATATGCTCCTCTTTGGTGCGTGTTACGATATTTTAATAAATACAAGAAAAGATTTTCTCGTAAAGTTTTGGCATTTTTCCAGCCACATGAAGTAGTGTGACTGGGACAATTTTCGTATTTACACTTTATAATTATAATTGAGATGGTGGGGTTATTGGTTTTATTCTGTTGCTACCGACAATCATGCAAGCTTTCACTAATGCACCTGAAAATTAATTCTTATCAGTAAGTATCTAATGCTCTAAATTTCTCCCCTCTTAATATTTTCACAGGTACCTCGGAGTGGCAGTAATGCATATTCCATGCTACGGCATCTTTGCTTTGATAATCAGGCTCAAACACGTCTTGTTGTCGAGATGGTTCCCAGAATCTCACCAGAGTCCCAAATGAGGAATAATTAGATGAGGATTTTAGCGTAGTAGTTCTGCTCCATTAGACAGGCTCTCACCACCATTTCTGGCGGCCGCTGCAGTTCCCATGGTTCACGAAAGAGAAGAGTAATCATTCATTCGTTGTTTGCAGAAGAAGAGTGGCTGGAGTTATGTATTGCGTTTCCATTAATGAAATGTACAAATTGTTGATGGTCTAGCATTAGATTAACTCTCGCTGAGTTCATTCATTTGTACTGAATCCTTTGTGGGGTATATATATTCGCAATGGATGGTACCAAATATCCACATGAACTCTTACGTATCAACATTGTGCTCGGCAGTGCACAATCCTACATGAAAAAGAAATTCCGCGCAGCTATGTCGTTTGTTAATCTGGTGAAGTCCCAACTCCGAACCGCAAAGACGATGGTCTCTCTCTCTCTCTCTCTCGGGGCCATTGTCCAACGTAGAAGGATCCTCATCGCTCTTTGAAGTTTCCGTACCTTCCCCTTTTTACTTTCCACTGCTGTTGAATCCAGGTACTGCCATGAACAGACGAAGCTAACCTCACCGGAACCTTGTCTTCTCTCTTTCTGGGTCCGGTTTCTGAGCGCGGATGGGCATTTGCCGAACATAATCAACTAGCCAAATGCATAGTGAATTTCTTAAAGACCGAAATATTGGTTGGTGGTTGAATCTTGGGGTAATCGCATCGGCCACGACGGATCATTATTATATGGGAAAAGAAGTCAGTCAGTCGTTGAGTGAACGATGCTTGCGTCTACGCAAAGGCAACGAGAGGTGTCCGATGCTGACTTGGGCGTGTTTGTCGATCGATCGGCGTGGAGTTTTGGGGAGGTCAACGATCAGAATTGTCTGCTCATCTCCTTCATGCAGTCCCACCTAAATAATTATTCAAACTTGCACACCTCGGCATCAAGCAAATAGCAATCATGGGTCACGTTTCCTGATCTTGCGATATCTCGTTGTGTGCGTGTGAAGTATATTACATATATACACACACACATTTATATATTTTCTCTGGCTTTGTCTATCCAATTGGTCCGAAAATGTCAATTGTGGCAAAGCATCCCCAAGTCCCAATTCTTGTTTCGAAGAGCAAGATATCTAAATATCTCTATCGTCTTGAGATGTTTTTTTCTAAAGATTCATGAACATTAGGCTGGTGCTTAAATTAATGGAATTGAGCGATGATGGTGAGCTTGTTGTATTAAGAATCTCACCGAATAAATATCGGGTGACGAATAAAAGCTTTCTTTTTCAATAATTTTGAAGTCACATGTGTGGCGGACTTGATAAAAATTCTAGCCAATAAAAAACATAGTGAACGAGTGGCCGAAGTCACTTGTCATGTATCGACCAAACTGTCATTAGTAGATTGAAAATTAGAGTAGGAGCTGTACAGTGTTGACCGAGGAAGATGGCAACGTGCGACTTTGACAGAGGTTAGTGCTAAAGTAAAGGTCACCAGGTTTGACTCGTGGAGCTGGGCAGGGAACACTACGAGTCTTTCTTTAATGCCGCTGGCCAGACCTGAATTTGGAAGTCAAATGATAAAATTGTTTCCGCAATTGTGAATTCCGCGAGTGAAAATTAACTATTTCTTCCTTGTAAATTTGTATGCAGAGTGAAATAAACCCGATAAATCGAGCTCAAAAAGCAATGATGCCTCTTTTGCTTAGCACGAGTTTTCCAGCACGTTCCACATACTTTCTCAATTGTTTCTACTATATTCAATCCAAAAAAACACTATACTATGTTCAATCCATTGTATTCTTTGATTTACCAAATAGCAAGGGAAGAAGCGAACTATGAAAGTTTTATTGGGACAGAATCTTATGTTGACAACATCAAATGAAATGAACGCGTATGGAATCTCACATGCCAAGTTCAAAAGGGCTTGAAAATTTGATGAGTTTCAATTATGTTAGATATCGAAAGCAATGATGCACGTAGTCATTGTTAACCTCGGTAGGTAAATTATTGATAGGAGACATGTCATTGTTATACCTAGGTTAACTATGCGACAAAAAAAGTGTGGAAAACGATTATGCAAATCAAGATCAAAGGTCGCTTTTACTCAGCCCAAAAAAATCAAAGGTGGCCCTCACCTCACCAGTCATTTTCTCAAGGGGGCAATGATGTTGCGTTACATACGATGATGATAATTAAATGTACGAAATAAAAATTAGGTGGAGTGGACCGACCACCTGGTTAGTCACATGCCCAACCTACACCGGTGGACCGTTTTCTTTACATTTCGTATTTAATCTTGTGAGGCAAAAATGCGGAAGCACGGGAAAAAATCAAATAATTCAAGGGAAAAATAAATGCAAATAGGAAACCTAATACGACGGTTTCGTGATTTGGTGGGGGCATGTCTACTCCGCGAGCAGATATTGATGAGTTGTTTCAATAAATTAGAGAGAGAAGATTACAATCACTCAAAAAAGTTTTACCAACCCAAATCAAAGAGATATAAAGTTTTTACCTCACGCACTGACACTTCTTAACGGCTCCCCGAACTCTCTCTTGAGTTGGTCTTTTCGTTCCATACAAAATTAAGTTGACAGCATCTTCAAAAAACATTCTCGTCCGTGTAAGAACGTTTGCCGCCAGTCGTCTTGAATAGTCTGGCTTCTCTCGGCACCTGAAATTCACTTTTGCTACTATCCACATCTTGAGTCGAACAGCCAACTAGCTTTGGGCCTAATGTCTCAATAATTTTTTGAAGTGCAGACCCTGCGATCTACATCATTAGGGTGCATTAGGTTTGGTTTTGGGGAAAGTTTTTAGGAAAATGTAAAGTAAAAAGAAATAAAAAAAAAAGATATGAATTACAAAAATACTCAAAGCACCTCCAAACCACTCTTGGGCTAGGGGGGCAATAGCATCTCTCTAAAAACTTTACCAAAAGTCATTTGGATTTTTTTTTTTTTGGTCACACTCCTCTCTTTTATATACATGTATATGCGGTCGCATGCCTATTGGCAAAAGTTATTTACATTCGACGAAGGGCTTTAAGGCCTCAAAGGGCTTTGCCAAAAGCACCTCTATTAGATACCAATCTTGACATCAAGCACATAACTAGGGACGTACAAATCTTGTTCCCGCACATTGCGAATCTTTTCACCATCTTTGGATGCCCTTGAACTCCAACACAAATCGATTCCAAATCAAATAGGGCCCAATTTTCAAGCCGCATTCAACAAATCTAGATATTCATGTGCAATTAAAGATCTATGAGATTTGTCCCTCATCCCGTTTGCGCCAAATTAATGAACAATAGGGAAGAGCACATGGGAATCGACCTATCTTGTTTTTACCAAGGTCACGGGGTCTGCCGTGGATAAAGACGATGATAAAAAAAACGAGTGTGATGGATTTATCCGTTGATTTGACGGGAAGAGGAAAGTACAAATTAGAGGCGGTGGCCAAGAAAAGGCAGCTGCTAATTAGGCTCAAAAATGTGATGGACGGGCCCAACCCCACCACCCTCCATTAAATTACTCATTAAAGTCAGCCACTTCCCTACCAAAGTACGCCTCTTGAATTCCCATTTTCAGACCCCAAGGCAAGCATTCTCAACTTTAGCAACCACCACCATGGTAGCTCGGCATCATAAC
Source organism: Eucalyptus cladocalyx (assembly GCA_017140615.1). Taxonomy (NCBI): domain Eukaryota; kingdom Viridiplantae; phylum Streptophyta; class Magnoliopsida; order Myrtales; family Myrtaceae; genus Eucalyptus; species Eucalyptus cladocalyx. The sequence continues at coordinate 45,916,827 of CM029517.1, forward strand.
AAACTAAGAAACTACAGTGATGAAATCACAAATTCGATATAATCACGGCATTAGCAGTAACAATATTCATATGTTGCTTCTCGGCCCTAAAGGATTAGTGACCAACGCAATTAAGATTATAAGCATAATCGATGAGTTTCGACCGACATTTTCAGTCCGTGTTTGCAAATCGTGCCGCTTAAAAAGCTGGTGAGCTGCAACAAGGAGGGTGAAAGATGCTGCACAGAATATCAGGAACGGGCCAAAAAACAGAGTGACACCGCGTGCCCTGTTTTGGTGGATTGGGTCGCACCAGATCACTACCGCAGTAAGGAAGGGTACAGAACAGAGGACAGTTGAGGTCGACATTGAAGCGCTGGTCCGAGAAGGTAGGTGCCTCGTGTGTCCAGCATCATGCGTAAACCAAAAGCTTGGAAAATCAAAAGGGTTTTTTTTTTCTAATTGTTAAATATGTTCAAAGATGCCTTTTTTCGTGAGATACTACTGTTCGTCACACTCGGGCTGTCCGAAGTCTGAACAGAAGCCAGCCAGCCAACCAACCCCATATTCTCAATTTTAACTAACACGAACCGGAGAGAGAGAGAGCGAGGGAGAGAGAGGAGAGGAAAAACCCACCTACCACTATAAATATAGAGGCAAGTAGCACGAGAATTCAGCTTCAATCGCTAAAACTACCCATCTAACCTCTCGACCTGCTCGTCCAGCCTCTTCTTTCTCTTCCTCTGTCTCCACCCAACAGGTAAAAAAAGAAACTTGCCCCCGCTTTCCTTGGTCCATTTTTGAATTCGTCCTCTTGGGATCTGGATTTGCGGGAAACGAGTTTCTGGGTTTTGTGTTTCTGCCGTTGAGACGCCGATCTTGGGCGGAAAGTCGAGGTTTTGATTGTTGTTTTTGGTGTGATCAGCAAGGCGAAGGGAAAAGGAGATGGCCCGCAAGAAGATCAGAGAGTACGACTCCAAGAGACTGTTGAAGGAGCATTTCAAGAGGCTCTCCGGCAATGATCTGCCCATCAAATCTGCCCAGGTATGCGCCTGTTCGGCATTTGATTCCATCTCTTTAGCCGTAGCAGTATGTGTTTTTTTTACGCTTTGCGCTGATGAATAGCTCCGGCTCTCTGACCAAATGCGCATTATGCATTCTCTTGTTAGTGAGATTAGATTGGATTGCTGCCTACCACTCCTATATTTGTAATTATGGTTTATGAGGATTTGAACTCGGACGATCTAGATTCGCAGAAAAGTCCAACTTTTCGTATGTTCTTGCATCCAACTAAAATCCCTTTTCCCCGAATCGTGCTGAAAATAATTGGAGATCTCAAAAATCTGCAAACATCAGTAATTTAAGCTTTTTCAGATTCAGTGGAATTCTTAGGCTTAAACATGGTATAACCAATTATTTTGCAAAGTGATTAATGTGAGAAGATATGGCTATCGCTAGATTTGGCCCGGAGCTGGGAGCTGGTTACTCACACCTTGTAAAAGCAGAACAGATCCACGGTTTTCTGGTGGATGATGTACATACTGCATCTCCCACTATTATAGAATGCAGCTATCAATCAAAGGGATTTGGTTTTAAATGGGAGTCAGTTTATTAATATTTCAAGTCGGCCTTGAAACAATTGATTGCTTTGATATTTAGCAAATTTAATCATGACAAATATTTTGAAGTCTGTAAGGAAAAGATTGTTTCTCTTGAACCTTTTAATTTACTTTTTTATGTGTATAAATATAGCACGCCAAAAGGAGGGAGATATAAAAACGAAAGTTGAATGAATCATTTGACAACTAGATGTGTTTGTTATTCAACTACAGGAATGAATAACATTTTCAAATTTTCCATAGAAGTTTGGAAAAGTCATAAACAAACATTAAAATAGGTGAACACGTTTCACTTTGAATTAACAAAGGTCTAAGCCTAAAGTAAGAATAAAGGTAAATTAAGTTGATGGAGTAAGGGCAGCTAGTTGAGTTAAGCAAACAATCTCACGGTGGACTCTCTGTTCATTAAATGGAGAAGATTGCCAAGAATATTCGATCCTCTGTCACTAGAGTGATCAGATAGGATCATTTTCCATCTGAAGCCCTTCTAGTTTTCATCACATGGGTTAGTTAGGCAATAGCTTACAATGCGGCATTCGATAGTTGGTTCCAGAGGATGATCAACCACCACCTAAAACATAGCGTTGACCCTAAAGTATTAATTAAATTATGAAAACACTAGTGTATGTAACTCTTTTACCTCTCACATTACAGAAGAAAGTATGACTTGGAAAGAATCTCTGTTATCTCTCTTTTACTGTTCCACAACTACATTGGTGTATAGGATTCTAACATATACTTCTTCTATAAGCAATGCAAATTAGTTAAAGAAAATGCTATAATGTGTATCTCAGTACTGATGAAATTGCCTTTGTGCCAGGTGACAGAATCTACTGATTTCAATGAACTAGTGGAGAGGGAGCCCTGGCTCTCTTCAGAGAAATTGGTTGTGAAACCAGACATGTTGTTTGGTAAGCGTGGGAAGAGCGGCCTGGTCGCCTTAAATCTTGACTTAGCTCAGGTCGCTGTCTTTGTGAAAGAACGCCTTGGCAAAGAGGTATGTTCTCCCCTTTTTCAAACTGTTCTTTTCAATGAGAGCAATGCTTCCATATAAAATCTTATTTTAAGCTGACGGTTTCTGTATTCATTAACAGGTAGAGATGAGTGGGTGTAAAGGACCCATTACAACTTTCATTGTCGAGCCTTTCATACCACACAACGAGGAGTTCTACCTTAACATTCTCTCTGAGCGTCTTGGCAGCAGCATAAGTTTCTCCGAGTGCGGAGGCATTGAAATTGAGGAGAATTGGGATAAGGTACTGTGAAATGTGGTTGTAATCTGATCGTGTAAATCCTTTCTCATCAGAAAACTAGTCGAAAGCCTTCATTAACCTTACATTGCTCATACATTAGTTGTAATGCGATCATTTTCTTTTATTCATGAATACTGTCTTATCTCCAGGTCAAAACTATATTTGTGCCAACTGGTTCACCTTTTACATCAGAAGTGTGCGCTCCACTTGTTGCAACTCTTCCTTTGGAGGTACTTTCTGCATTCATTAATAATATAAACAATAAGTTGCTTTCATTATCTGTATCTGAAGGGAAAGATATTATGCCTGACTGGATGACCCTAGACACATTAACTCAGTTGCTTCAGTGGGTAATAAGTTTCTCTGAAAATATTCATGTGACTAGACAAGTTATCTGATCAACATGGTGTTGAAGTTCCACAGGTGTTGCCTTTTGTAACATGGATTTATTGCTAATGTTTTTCTTTGTTTCTTTATCAGTTGCTTCAGTGGGTAATAAGTTTGTCTGAAAGTATTCATGTGACTGGATAAGTTATCTGATCAACATGGTGTTGAAGTTCCACAGGCATTGCCTTTTGTAACATGGATTTATTGCTAATATTTTTCTTTGTTTCTTTATCTAGATCAAGGCAAAAATAGAGGAGTTCATCACAGTGGTTTTTACCCTCTTCCAAGGTACAGTAAGAAATTAGAACGGGAATTTTTAGGAAGTGAAGGATGCGCTTGTAAAGATGCATGATGTAAGTTGAATTTTCCTCTGCAGATTTGGACTTTACATTCCTCGAAATGAATCCTTTCACATTGGTTAATGGGAAACCTTATCCCCTGGATATGAGAGGCGAGCTGGATGACACTGCTGCTTTCAAGAACTTCAAGAAGTAAACATCCCCCTCTTTGTTTTCTCCTTCACTACTCTTTTCCCGTCTATATGGATCAAAGGAAAAGAAATGGCGACTTAATTAAGGGTTTGTAACTTCTAACTTAATCCTGTATTTGCAGATGGGGCAAGATTGAATTTCCTCTGCCATTTGGAAGAGTGATGAGCCCCACAGAGACCTTCATTCATGGCCTAGATGAAAAGGTAGTAAGGGCATACATGCAAAACTAATCATGCAACCATTCCACATGATGCTTAATGCACAATTTGATATTGATCGTATAATTTTCCTTGTGCCTCTTACTGTTGCTTTAATTTTGGAGTGCTCATAAAATCTTCCTCAAAGGGCAAAACCCGCCCTCATCCTATTTTCATTTGCATTTTGCAATTCAATATTTCTTTGTCAAATACCCTGAAACCTGTGCTTGCGGAAATCACAAGTCCGCATCTTCCTCTTATACTAGGGTCAAATTTTAAATGGATATTCAGATTGCAAGCTAAGTAGCTTTTGTACATGAAGGGTACACTAATTCTTCTGTACTGTTGTGCACCTGCAGACTAGTGCATCTCTGAAATTCACGGTTTTGAACCCAAAGGGAAGAATTTGGACAATGGTCGCTGGAGGCGGTGCCAGTGTCATTTATGCAGATACTGTGAGTTTTTCTTTTCCTTTGTAATTTTATCTAGAAAGTATGTTTTTGATTTTTTTTTATTATATTGGACCTGCTGCCTACTCACTTGTTACTTTTTCCGTGTCAGGTTGGTGATCTTGGCTTTGCCTCTGAACTTGGGAATTATGCTGAATATAGTGGAGCCCCCAATGAAGAGGAAGTCTTGCAGTATGCCAGAGTTGTGATCGATGTAAAAACTTTATTCCTCTGTAAAGAAACATTTTTTCTGCAAATGCATACGAATATACCCTCAGTTTGAAACTTGAGCTTTCAATTGCTGCAGTTAGCATAATAATAACTAAACTGACAAGCGTGCTCAGAATTCTAATCCAATAGCATATAAGATGCACTTTCTCAGACATTATTATTGATATTTATCTATGCTAGATTTTGACAAGTTTGATCATCAAACTCTTGCAGTGTGCAACTGCTGAGCCTGATGGCCAGAAGAGGCCCTGGTTATTGGAGGAGGTATAGCTAATTTTACTGATGTTGCTGCCACATTTAATGGCATCATCCGTGCACTGAAGGAGAAGGTAGGCTTTGTTGCACATCATGCATTACATATTTTGCAGTCTCTTTCAGCACAAGTAGATGTTAAACTACTTGCTGTTCGTATTTTCAGGAAGCAAAGCTTAAAGCTGCGAGAATCCACATTTATGTGAGAAGAGGAGGCCCCAATTACCAGAGGGGTCTCGCAAAAATGCGAGCCCTCGGAGAGGAAATCGGCATTCCCATTGATGTAAGTGCCTCATTATTGAAAGTTTCTATTACCTAATACGAAACATCAGGTGCACCACATGAGACAGCTATGTATTGCTATCTGTTAGAAACTTGTCAAAGTGCTGAACTTTTGCTGCTGATTGCTTTCGTAGGTTTATGGGCCGGAGGCTACTATGACCGGGATATGCAAACAAGCCATCGAGTGCATCACCGCGGCTGCTTGAGTTATCAACTTCGATAATCTTTGTTTCTCTTCTGCATTTTGATGGACATTTCCAATTGTTCAGTTGAATCCCAATAGTCATTTGTACTGGAAACGTTTCGATGTTATGAATGTAATTTCATCACCATAATCTTGGGCCACAACCGCGGTCCCTGAGAATAAAAGCAGTTACCGTCTCAAAGCTCATTTATGCCGGTGGACAATCCACATTGCTAGAGACCTCATGTGAACGAGAATTCCGAGTCTATCTGCGATGAAATGATTGCCAAATCAATCTTAGCCATTGTACGAATCGCAAAGAATATCATTAACAGCCCTTGGTACGAACTTCGGAGAGGCATTAGACATAAAATTACGAGTGCCGCGATTCAATAGCCACAGGTGAATCCTAAGTCGCAACAAATCCATCCGTGACGATCGTTGCTTATTCTATGATTATTACTGGTTATTATTGCAGTTAGACAACCAAGAGCGCTAGCCTACGGGCTCATTCGATGATGCAAAACTCATCTTTTTTGCCAGAGCGTTCTGTATCCTTTTTGCTCATCAATGCCGAGTAGATGCTCGATGGCACAAAACCTTTATACCTTAGCTGACGATATCTTGAGACCAAAACCTTGCTCTCGGGAAACCAATAAGAAAACAGCTTGTATACTTCACGAGACTATAGGTAGGGGTGATCGGTTCCCAATCTGGTCTGGTTTCACCTAGGAACTGGGAATCGGACCTAGAGGACCAAAACCTTGCTCTCAGGAAACCAAAAAGAAAACTGCTTGTATGCTTCACGAGACTATAGATAGGGGTGATTGGTTAGTTCCATCCTAGGAATCCGGTTCCCAATTTTTGGGATAGGGGACTAGATTGGGCTGTTCTAGAGCCAAGAACCAGATAGGACCGACTTGTTCAATCCAGTCCGGTCCGCTCTTATGGAACCGATCACTTAGGAAAAAAAATTAAAAAAATTTTAAAAAAATAAGAGTTGTTACTATTTTAGGATTTATTGCTATTTTTAAAAAATCAAAAAATATATTTTCTAAAAAGAGGAGTTGGACTGATTGGTCCAATTCCTCCCCAGAATCAGGAATCAGAATCGGACAGACAATTAGCGGTTCCATAAAAAATTGGAACTAGTCTAGGTTGGTCTAAGCGATTTCCCAGTTTAAGCAGTTCCAACATGCTCACCCCTAAGTATAGTATGCCACTTCGAGCTTTCTATTGGAGTGTGGATCGGCGTCCTCGGCTCAGGAAGTCCAACTGCATGCCACGAAATGGGGAGGTGGGCTGGATACATCTTGTGGGGGCGATTGTTGCAGTTTAGATGCATTAGAGAGTATGGTGCTCGACTTTCCATCTGCATAATGATGGTCATGCATAGTTCATCGAAAATCCTGCAGGGTTTGTGATGAGAGGAGATCAACCGTCATAAACCCATCATGACTAGTTCCCTAATTAAGCAAAACAAGACAGTACTTGTGAATGCTAGGTGCATCTCTCCCTTACATATCTCGTCTACTCAAGCATGTTTTAATCAAATGATTCGAATTTCATATTTCAAAGTACTCCCGGCTCCCGGGAACAGATCCAGTGGAGATGGAGTTGGCACGATCTTAAATTAGGAAAAGAGCTTTCTAAATTTCGAATCCACGGACGGCCCGTTTTTAACTCGAGAGTCATTCAGGCAGAAGCTGAGGTTGAGGTTTCAAGTATTCTAGCCAGGTAGATGCAAGGGGGGTTAGGTGGTGAGGTTTGGTGAGCAGCAAATGCCTTTGGGCCGCTAGCAAAATCAGCCGAAGTGAATGCATCCAATTGCATTCAAGATTGGAGATCCTGCACCAGCCACCACCCACACAAAGCTAGCAGAGAGAAAAGGACCGCATGAAACGACTAATGTCCCGCATAAATATTATTCCATTCAAAATTCAACTCGGCCTAATCGTTAGGTCGCCTAAAATTCCATTCGCTTGCATATTGTCCACGCTTCGCTAGCGTTTTATCTTTGAAAAACTCATTGAAAACTTATGTCGGGCAGCCACGAGATTCTCGTTAACAGGAGGGTACATTTTTTTTTTCTCGCAAGACCGATCGATTGAAGAAGACTTCGCGGTCCTCCGTCGTTTTTCCTGTCTTTATTTGCCCCGGAAGCATCAAAACAATACCTAACATGATTTATTGTTGCGCAACCCAATTCAGCCACGTCAAAATGTCAATGGCATAGAAAATATGGCAACCATGAGATGACGACGCTCTCAAAAGACAATCGGTTCGCATGTTTGAACGATGCCCTAACTCGTTGCGGAGAGTCAAGAGTACGACGAGGATGAGTCGACCTCGGAAAGGATTGATGAGACCTCGTTGGCTTGGAAGCAAAGGTGAAGGAGCATCGGCAAATTTGGCGACAGCCGAGTGCACTTTTGATTAGATCGTCGGCCATCACGGCTGACTGCTTTTTTTTCTGATTATCAGTGGAGCGTTTGCTTTACTACCTTCGGCTTGAGGTTAGGTGGCTAAGCTAATCAGAGGGAGGGATCACGTGACACGTGGTAACGAGGCGAGGGTTTAGAGTCGAGATGACCTCGGAACAAGCCTCGGATGCGGTCAACTTCGGGCGGCTTCTCTCGCAGTCGCGACCGTTTCTGCAGCCTCGGTCATGCCGTTACGTTCCATTCGGGTGCCTCGTTTTCCTGTTTCTGCGCGGAACCGCACACGCCTTATCTGACTTCACCGAGGATTGTGAGATTCTCGTACTTTTGTCCGGTAAAAAATGTTACATGAAAATAATAAACAATCGATTTCACGACATTCTGCGATTGCATATTATCTACCGAACCGCTTTTTAAATGCCTACCTACAACCTCCAACGTCACTTAACATATTGGTTTGCAATATGTGACTTTTCTATGATAATAATCTCCGTTCTTCCCACTCAAAACATAAATGGCTTGAAGTGCATTTACGCATGATATCGAGAGTTATGATGGATATGCGTTTGTGACATTTCAAGTCCCACATCAAATGAGAGATGTCCCATTCAATGATTCAAAAATCAACACATGCCCCTTGTTGGTCGCCATCTTCTAAGATTACTTTATATACATATTCTGATAACTTGACCCGACTTGCATAAAAACCATAATCTTTTCAAGATTCTTGCATGAAACTCGGAATTAAAGCTCCACAGATGTAAGCATCCGTCATAAATGGGCTCGTAAATGTCAAATCTCCTAAATGTCCAAATCAATGCCAATATCATAACTTGGGTAACATAAATTTCATAAGCATCTCACAATTATAAAGCCAAATGTCTTACTTGAGGTTTGGGTTCCTTACAAGATCAAATCTCCTAATGATATATCATAATTTGGTAACATAAATTCCATTAGCATCATATAGTCATAAAGCCAAATATCTTACTCAAAGGTAAGGGTTCCTTACAAGATCAAATCTTCTAATGTTCAAATCAATGCTAATATCATAATTGGGTAACATAAATTTCATCAACACCGTATAGTTATAAAGCCAAATATCTTATTCAAAGGTAGGGGTTCCTTACAAGATCAAATCTTCTAATGTCCAAATCAATGCCGATATCATAATTGGGTAATATAAATTTCATGGGCATTATATATTCATAGAGCCAATTATCGTACTTGAGGTCGGCGTTCCTTACAAGATCAACGACCGAGTTGCCCAATCCATACGTTTGCCGTGTCCCACGCTGTCTAAGGTGTCGACCGTCACGGAACAAACTACTCTCGGGGGGGATGGTTCGCTGATAACGAAGATGGGTCATTGCCCGCCCGCCACTCGAGACTCTGTCACTCTTGACATCCCCCAATCGCAGCCACTCCAGTCCGAGAAAAGTCCGAGAAAATATTAGGTGTTCAGCCTTCCCCAGCCCCGATATATATAAAGCCAACGCCGTTCCATCTATTTCCTTCACATTCCGCCAAGAAGAAGCCACGCGAATTCGCCACGAAAATGGACACCGACCGATCCGAGCAAGACGAAGCACCACCACCACCTCCTCCTCCTCTCTTCGGCGACATCCTCGAGCTCACCCTGGCTCACGTGCCCCTGGCCGACCTCGTCGCCGCCTCCCGCGTGTCCCGCTCCTGGAAGCGCGCCGTCTCCTCCTCCCTCCGCCACCTGAGCCCCGCCAAGCCCTGGCTGCTGGTCCACTCCCAGAGCACGCGCCCCCCCTACCCCATCTCCACCCGCGCCTTCGACCCCCGCTCCTCCGCGTGGCTGGACCTTCGCCTCCCCCAGCCCGCCAAGCACCCCTCCACCCTCCGCTCCTCCTCCTCCTCCTCCCACTCCAACCTCCTCTTCATCCTCTCCCCCTCCAGGCTCTCCTTCTCCTCCGACCCCCTCCACCTCTCCTGGCGCCACGCCGCCCCCCCGCTCGTCTGGCGCGCCGACCCCATCGTCGCCCTCGTCGCCCACCGCCTCGTCGTCGCCGGCGGCGCCCTCGACTTCGACGACGACCCCCTCGCCGCCGAGACCTACGACCTCCGGGCCGACGCCTGGGCCCCCTGCCGCTCCGCGATGCCCGCCCTCCTCAAGGACAGATCCGCGTCCGCGGGGCTGTCGGTCGCCGCCGACGAGGAGAGAATGTACGTGACGGACAAGCTGTCGGGCGTGACGCACTCTTACGACCCCAAGGCCGACGCGTGGGAGGGGCCGCACGACCTGCGCCCGCGCGGGGACGTGTTCTGCTGCGTCGTCGGGTGCGCGGGCGGCCGGCTGATCCTGGTGGGCCTGCTGGGGAGCGAGGAGAATGTGAAGGGCGTGAGGGCGTGGGAAGTGGAGCGAGGGACGTGGAGGGCGAGGGAGATCGGGGAGATGCCGCCGGAGATGGTTGGGAAGATGAAGGGCGAGAGGTTCTGCGCGTCGTCGATGAGCGTGTGCTGCGCCGGCGATTTCGTGTACTTGAGCAGGGATTCGGACCCGGGCACGGCGGTGTGGTGCGAGGTGGGAGGGGACGGGGATTGGCGGTGGGGGAGGGCGGAGAGCCCGGCGGAGACCGGCGGCCGGGGGCCGGCGGAGAGGGTGGTGTTCACGTGCGCGGACGTGGGGATGAGCGAGCTGGATCGAGCCTTGGGTTCTGGTGATCCGAGGGATGTAATTCGGAGCACATGAACCGATCCATCGGTCGAGATTTTTCCCTTCTCTTTTTCCGACGCAAATTATTATGTTGTCATTTTCCCATACGTATATATGAAATTTCTTAAATACTCTCGGAAATCGTCATAGGGACGGCAGTTTCATCCGGGCGACCTTTCCTTTCTTTTCTTTTTTTTCCTTTTTTTTTTCCGCTCCTTCAATTACAATAAAAGCAAGTCAAACATCACTAAGAAAATCGGTACCTACGATACAGTAATAAAGCATAGAAGACTCCACTAAGTATTTTTTACTTTAAATGGGAGACTCTTGTAAGGAAAGGAACATGCAAATATTCCAAGAAAAGCAGTCAAACGTCCCAAGGAAAATCGGTAGTTACGCTGCGACAATATAGAAAACAGGAGCCTACCGACATTGTATTTTTAACTCTAGATGAGAAATTGCTAAAAAAAAGATTATGAAGATCTCAAATTGCAAGCTTATGTGTAGCGCCGTTGTTGCATCTACGAGTCCACGTCAAACTCCATCCCGAGCTGCCAAGAAGTAAAAAGCCAGAGCAAGAGCCCAAGACAAAAGGCTGAATACCCTTTTATTGAATGGCATCGACTAAGATGTTAAGGCCACAACACCGCTCATATTTTGCCAACTTGCCCTTGTTATTGTTGGTTGCATTGTTCTTGTCTTCGTAAAGACGACATTGAGACATAATTAATTGATTTTATTATTATTTTTATTATTATTTTTTTTATGGTTGTGGGGTTGCACTTTGCTAGATGTATAAATGCGCGAACAAATGGAAATAGCCTAATAGGTCAGAGATGGTATGCTAAATTGTTGGCCGGGTCCGCCATCATTTGGAGCCCAGTGAGCATTAAAAAAAGAAAAAGAAAAAGGAAGAGAGAGAAGTTGAAAAGAAAGTGGTGACTTCGTCCGTGTGTGGGGTGCGCCCAAAAGTGAGGAGGAGAGAGAAAAACTAAAAGCTACTGCAACAGGAGGGAACATAAGAAGAGAAGAGAGGGCTGCAACTTAGTACTAGTAGTCTCAATTTGAAAGCCAAACGTTGAGGACATCGGCTCAAATTTGAGTATATTGTTCGTGAGACCAAGGGGTTACGAGTTAATGATTTTCATTCGTCGGCTCAAATTGTAATTAGGGTTTTCTTGCTCCGAATTTATTTATCAACATATGTAGTGATGAAATGAAATTGTAATATTGATGCTTTACCTCTTGTGTGTAATTAGAGAAGAATACTTTATATATCATGTTATTCTTGGTGATTAGTGAATGTTTTGAGCAGTCCTTGATTTTTCTCGTATCGGGTTTTCCATTGTTAAATCTTTGGTGTTCGTTATTTGGTTTGTCTACTTATTATTTCATATTATAAGATTATATATATATAGTTAGTTGTTGCTGGAGGTTAAGAGAATTTCAATTAATTTAGTTTTGGGGGGAGAAATTGATTTTGGATTGCGTTTGGCTCACGGTGAATTATTGTCCTCGGGTTCTCCCCAACATAAATGAGGGCGTAGTAAACTAGTCGCCATATGCACAAGGTAGAACCAAGGTAAGCTCCGTTTGTTTTATAAAAAATTAATAATTTAAAAAATATCTTTTCTAAAAATGATTGTTAATATCATTTATAGAAATGAATAAACGAAAAATATTTTTAGGAAAATTCCAAATAAGGACCAAGTGAATCTAATTCTTCAAATAAAGATCCAAAGTCAACTTTATGTCAAATAAGGACCGTTTTAAGTCATTGTTTCAAATAAGGATATGAAGTGAATTTTGTGTCAAATAAGGACCCGCAGTGATCAAGTTAGTCTCTATTAAGGACCTTAGCTCGCCAGCAGACATTTTCCAGCAATTAAAATAGGGGTAATTTTGTTAGAAATTTGTGATTGGAAAAAAATGGAAAAATCTAAATTAATTAAGTTTAGGTTATTCATTTAGATGTTTATGTTTTCTTCTTTCTTCTCCCTCGCTACTCCTCAACCAAATCGCTGCCCGGTCATTGTCACGACTCAATTCTCGCCGCTACTCACCTTACTTGACTGGCAGAGAATTTAGGTATCCACAAACAAACAAAGAAGCATTTGGTTTTTTTCTTGTTTTTGAATTTGTGCCTCAACTGGCAGAGAATTTGGGTCTTCGACTTTGCGGAGGATGGGTACAAGGAATTGGGAGAATTTTGGTCTTTGACTTTGCAGAGGATCAGTACAAGGAATGGGGAGATCGCAGAAAACCTAGAGTTTTTTTTTCTCTGTTTTAGGATTGTTAATTTTCCCTAAATATATTTTTGGACAAAATTGCCCAAACTCCAGTTGTCGGAAATGTCATATGCTTGATAGCCGGTGAATATTTGGCTGACTAGCAAGCTTAGGTTCTTATTTAGAATTGATTCAATAACTTCGGGTCCTTATTTGAGACAATAAGTCCACTATAGGTCTTTATCTAATACAAAGTTAATTTCGGGTCCTTATTTGAGAAAATTGGTCAACTTCGGATCTTTATTTGGAATTTTCCCAATATTTTTTCCTGAAAATCTTTATACATAAATTATTGTCAATACATGAAAGAAAATTCGATGGAAGGAATTTCGGATCCTAACAATCGGGGCAAAATGAATCGGGCATTGGGCATCATTGGGTTTTACAAGGGCCCCATTCCAGGCCGGTCCATGGAACACCGATCTCGTGGACAATATGGCCCATGACACCGCTCATATTTTGCCAACTTGCCTTGTTGTTGTTGGTTGCATTGTTCTTGTCTTCGTAAAGACCACATTGAGACATAATTAATTGAATTTATTATTATTATTATGGTTGTGGGGTTGCACTTTGCTAGACGTATAAATGCGCGAACAAATGGAAATAGCCTAATAGGTCAAAGATGGTATGCTAAATTGTTGGCCGGCTCCACCTTCATTTGGAGCCTAGTTAGCATTTAAAAAAAAAAAATGGAAGAAGAAGAGAGAGAAGTTGAAAAGAAAGTGGTGACTTCGACCGTGTGTGGGGTGCGCCCAAAAGTGAGGAGGAGAGAGAAAAACTAAAAGCTACCGCAACAGGAGAGAACAGAAGAAGAGAAGAGAGGGCTGCAACTTAGTAGTCTCAATTCGAAAGCCGGACATTGATGACATCGACTCAAATTTGAGTATGTTGTTCGTGAGATCGAGGGTTATGAGTTAATGATTTTCATTTTTCAAGAACTACCTCCGAATTCTCTCATTGTAATTAGGATTTTCTTGTTACGAATTTATTTATCTACGCATGCGGTGATGAAATGAGATTGTAATATTGATATCGTGTCTCTTGTGTGTAACTAGAGAAGAATATATTGTGTATCATACTATTCTTGGTAATTAGTGAATGTCTTGAGCAGTCCGTGATTTTTCCCGTATCTAGTTTTCCACGTTAAATCCTTAGTGTCCTTATTTATTTTGTCTACTTATCTATTGTGAGGTTATATATATTGCTAGTTGTTGCTAGGGTTTAAGAGAATTTCGGTTGATTTAGTTTCGGGGGAGAAATTGATTCTGGATTGCATTTGGCTCGTGGTGAATTATTGTCCCCGAGTTCTCCCCAACATAAATGAGGGCGTAGTAAACTAGTCGCCACATGCATAGGATAAAACCGAGGTAGGCTCCGTTTGTTTTGTAAAAAGTTAATAATTTTAATTTTTTTTCCTAAAAACAATTGTTAATATCACTTATAAAAATGAATAAACGAAAAATATTTTTTTCCCGAAAATATTTTTACATAAATTATTGTCAATAAATGAAAGAAAATTCGATGGAAGGAATTCCGGGTCCTAACAATCGGGGCAAAATGAATCGGGCATTGGGCATCGTTGGGTTTTACAAGGGCCCCATTCCAGGCCGGTCCATGAACACCGATCTCGTGGACGATATGGCCCATGACGAATTGAAGCGGCCCATCAGCAGACACGAGGCGTGTGTTTGTTCTGCCCTTCGATCGGACGAGATCCGAAGCGATTTTTTTGGGCAAACTTTAGTGATTCTCGTAATTCCACTTTTATTTATTGGGACATACACGAAAAACTATAAACGCACGACTTCCCAAGCAAACAAAAAAGAAAATTCTCGAGCTCTATCGTTTGTCTCAAACTAATTTTTTTTTTTTTATTCCTTTCGCTGCGTAGGAGTGAGAGAAGTTATAGCTCAAGCCTCAAAAGTCTTACCATCTCTGTGGCTAGCCAGTCTTGCAAAGCCGGAAATGTCAAAAAGGAAGGGATAATGCAATTGACTTCGAGCGATGCTGGTCTGGTCCGAATAAAAAAGTTAGGATGGTGGATATGATTTGTTGCCACCATCACATCCTTAGCCACTCTTTTTCATTTCAGGGGTAGGTAAGTCAAGAGGGTCTTCTTAATTCAAGAATAATTATCCCCATATCACGGCCCTATAATTATACCGAGTTATCAACCCCCGTGCTCGTAATTTAGGGCGAGAATGAAAATTATTGTGTTTCCGATAACAATTTATGGCCAGAAATAACTAATTATATTAACTTTGTTGGTAGTATTTTCACTAAACTTTGAGAATGAATAACAACATTCCTAATTCCAAAAATTAATTATAAGTGAATTCACATATTTACGCCCTAAAATGAATACAAGGAAAATTACCACGTTTTTTTTTTTTAATTTCTTTTTCGAACAGTTAAATCTTTCCTCATCTTTTTGACTTGAGAGACAAGGGGACTATGATTGAGAGTGCTTATATATAAAATGTATTAGGTCACTGGCTTCAGAGCCGAATCTTAGAGTTGTTTATTGATTAAATTATCCTGTTCCTTGTCATTACCAAACCACCGAAAGCTACATGGGTCGTTACCATGGCCAGGGGAATTCTCTGCCCAGTAATTGACATATTTTTCAGACAAATATATATCTATGTATAAATAAATTAATATGAATTGCGTGGAGGGTGAAACTAGAATGTCGTGAGATAAAATGGTCGTAGGGATGATTTTAAATGTCGCCATCGGCATTCGATAGCTCGCCCCACCACATAAAAAAAAAGAGGCCACATTAACATCATTATCAGCCCATCACCATGATTGCCACGCCCCGAAAGCTTTGCCAGCGGCGACAAAATATGGGGTCGCGGTTTGGTTTATCCCATGACGTGATCTGTCATTAATAATTTAAGATAGTTTGATGGTGATTGGTGTCCGATTAAGTATTGTTTAGGTGGCCTTTTGGATTTTACAGGACGAACGAAACAGTCCTTTCCTAGGACTCATTTGATCCGGAGTGGGACATATGCTGGATGCTGATAGGAGGGAAGAATTATACAAAAAAAAGAAGCCATAAATCAATTATATGGAGGACAATTCAGTCTTAAACCTTATAATTTAATCGATTTAATCTTAAATTTATTGACGATTTATTAATTTACTATTTTCGATCAATTTTGAACTGAAGTCTCCAATATGTACACTTCTCATCCTATGTGATAAGATTAGTGTTAAAGTAGACAATTTTTGCAAATTTTTCTTCTTTTTCTCATTTTTCTTTATTCTTTTACCTTGGACTAGCAAACCCTCGCTTGTACTCGGCAAGGCCATTGTTGCCCTCGTTGGCTTTGGATTTTCTATTTGGGGTTTTGTTTTTTGTTTTATTTGTCAAGATAACATTTCATTCATTTGCACATACATATGAGAGAAAAACAATGCAGTCCAACTGCTAATTAAGAAATATCCCATATAACTTTAAAATAAAATAAGTTCTAGATAACAAGATGAATTATTAAAGTAAGGTTATGGATCACACATTCAAAGAGCAAATATATAACTTCTTCAAAATAAGATTAACAACGGATTGCTGAATCTATTTTCAGTAATGAGCATGCACATCGAAATCTCCAATTGTTGCTAT
This sequence comes from Eucalyptus cladocalyx, assembly GCA_017140615.1. NCBI lineage: Eukaryota > Viridiplantae > Streptophyta > Magnoliopsida > Myrtales > Myrtaceae > Eucalyptus > Eucalyptus cladocalyx. The sequence goes on from CM029517.1 coordinate 45,933,194, forward strand.
GGCTTTACTTTCAGCGGTGTGTGTCTAAATTCGATGTCCCTAATAACAATGTTAAATGAGTACAGATCTAACACCTATGAAAGTAAGACGACGTGCGGACCTTTAGAGTGTCACAACTTTACATAAAGGGATAGTGCTATAACTTACGAGAGATATACTTAAGTGCCAAAATCGGAGTAAAATGGATCACTTGAGTGCCAATCCGGCCAAAGTCTGGCCAAAAGACTAACGTGGCATTTTTCCGGTAAGGCAAGCCTAAAACGATACCGTTTTGTATGCTAACGTGGCCAAATAATGCAAAAACGGCGTCGTTTTGGGTTGACGTGGTAAAAAAATATTAATTAAATTAAATTTAGTTAAAATATTTAAAAAATAATTTAAAAAATAATTTTAGTTAAAATATTTATTATTTAAAAAAGGGGGTGGCAACCCTCAGCCATCGTTGCCGCTCCCCGCCTTCGCCGAGAAGGACCGGCGATGGAGGGGGGAGGGTCGGCTGGGGTCGCCGGCCCTAGCCCGGGGGCCGCGACCCTCGCCACTCGCCGAAGCTTGGCGAGGGCTTGCGAGCCCTCGCCAACCCTCCCCCCTCCGTTGTAGGACCTTCCCGGCGTCGCCGACCCTCGTTACCACCCCCCTTTTTTTAATATTTTAACTAAATTTAATTTTAAAATTATTTTTTTACTATGTCAGCCCAAAATGACGCCGTTTTTGCATTATTTGGCCACGTTAGCGTGTAAAACGGTGTCGTTTTGGGCTCACTTCGCTGAAAATTCGCCGGAAAAGTGCCACTCCAGCCTTTTTGGCTGGAGTGGCACTTAAGGGTGTGCATAGAAATGTTTCTAAGAAACGTTTGGGAACACTACGTACGGATTTTGTTCCGGGAATAAAAAAAGAAAGTAAACGCGTTTGGTTGCGTTTTTATTCTTTTTTTTTTTTGTTCTCAGAACAAAATAAAGAAAAAAAAAAGAAACAACAAATTGTTGTTTTTGTTCTAAAAACAAAAATGAAAGAAACGTTTCTATTCTCTCTCTTCTTCTTCTTCTCTTCTTCTTTTTCCTTCTTTTTTTCTTTCGCCGGTCGCCGGCCTCGCCATGGCCGGTGACCGGCCGTCGAGGGCCAGCAACGCCGTTGAGGGTCGGCGACCTCGCCGGATTTGGGCGAGCCCGAGCTCGCCCGGCCAAGGTGAGGCTCGGCCTCGCTCGAGGGGAGATCTTCGGCTAGGGTTCCGGCGAGGGGCTCCGGAGGACGGTGCGACGGCGGCGCGGAGGCCGGGATCGGGACGGCGTCAAGCTGCGGGCCGGGGGGCGTCGAGCTGCGGGCTTTGGGGCGCAGGTGCTCGGCTCCGACGGCAAGGCGGCGAGGCTCGGCCTCACCGCCGGTGACGCCGAGCCACGCCTTGGCCGGGCGAGGCCGAGCCACGCCCAACCACGATGAGGCTCGGCCTCGCCGGGGCCGGCGAGCCTCGCCGTCGGCCGCCGAAAGAAGAAAGAAATAAGAAAGAAAGGAAAAATGGAAAATAAATAAAAATATTAAAAAATTAAAAGAAACAAAAAAAGAATAAAATTACCAAACGTGTTTTTACTCATTTTTTATTCCCGGAACAAACGTTACCAAACACGTTCTTTTGTTCAAAAACCGTTCAGGAACAAAAACACTTTTTTTTTTTTCGTTCCAGTAACAAAAAAAGAACGTAAACGTTACCATTCGCACCCTAAGTGATCCGTTTTCTTCGAGTGTAGCACTTAAGTGTGTACCTTTCGTAAGTTATGGCACTTAAGTGTCCCATTGTGTAAAGTTATGGCACTTGAAGTATTCTTTTGCCAAAGTAAGACCTTTATGAAACTCCTCTAATCTTTTTCGAAATTTAACTCTTACACTAACAAAATCCAATAAAAGTGAAATTATGAAATTATACACATAAAAAATCACAAATCTAAACTAGATCGAGACCTCCCCCATAGGGGAAAGAGAAATTTATAGATTTAAATTAGATCAAAAGAGAAAAGCTCTACAAAATAGGAGAAAAGTAAGAAAAATAAAATAGAGAACTAAATCAGCCAAATAAAATAGAGAAAGCAAGGGGAGAGAGAGATATAGTTCAAACCTCTATGGAGATTGAAGAAAATGTTGTGCGAAGATGAGAGGGAGAGGGAAAAAAACCCTAAAGAGGAAAGAGTAAAAACTTCTCCCTATTATCACTTTAGCACTATAACATATTTAAAGTTTTGTTAAAGAGTGCACCGAAAACCCTTGTTCATCAACTAATTAAGGAAACTTTGTGGTTTCCAATGCATTGATAGCCTAATGTCATGTGTAATTATTACTTTAAAAAGTAAATTATTTCTCATCTTGTCTGTGTTTTAGGAAGTGCTCTCAAGATACTCCTTAACCAGATCCTTGTCTAAATTGATCCTTTTGTCCAAATTATCAATGAAAATGGTGATATGTTCTCTGTGACATTTAAAAGAAATAATTCAGAAATAAAATGTAAATTCATCGCCTCGTTGGATTGATATAAATGATAAATTATTATTAAGGTACAATTGATATAATAATCTGTATAATTATTAGTCCCATTTGACAAAAAGAGTATGGAAAGAAATCGCTTCAAGATATAGAAACAGTCAGCATGATGATGACTTTAACAAAAAGATTATGGAAAGAAATCGCTTCCCAATAATTTCACGAAAGTCATAATCAAATCTTCAATTGGATTGAAAATTAACTTTCAACAGGGAAAAAGAAAAGAAACTTGCCTAATTATTGCCCCCACCCAACAAAAAATAAAAAGAAGAAGAAGAAAAAGAAGAAACACCTACCTAAACTTTGGTCTAAGCAAAGTGGCCAATGCAACTTTGACTATGACAGATCGCCTAAACTCCACCACTAACATGAAGTGGGATTCATATTCACTTAGTCTATTCAGTCTACTAGCATATAATTGAGTTTTGACGATATTAATGAAAATAAGTTTTATTTATTTCACGAAAAAAAATAATTTGAAAAATGTTTTCCTAACTTCATTTATTGTTATCTCTTAAAATAATAAGTTAATAAGTTCTTTAAATAATTAATGATAATTTATGGATATATATATATATATATTCAAATAATTGATTTTTCATGAAATAAACTATCTAGATATTTAAAGCACTTTAGTCAAAATACCATATAAAAATAATTAAATTGATTTGCATGTGATAAATTTACTGCAAATTCTTGAAGGCTTTTTATTAATTTTAGTTAAATTTTACTATCAAATTATTGAGTTTAATGACATCCGACAATCGATTGACGAGTGTACAATTTGACATTTTACAATCCGTTTGTTATATATATATATCAATTTATAATTCTTAGTGATATTAATATAATTTAACAGAAATTAATTAATGATAAAGTTATAATTAATGTATCTTTATAAAAAAAAATGTATTAATTTAAGATTTTTTACGATATGAATCTTTTGATTAATTTAGTACGACCTGTTAGCTGCTCGGTGGGCCAAGACCTGCGAAGAAATTTAACAAATATGGCTCTTACCATCTTGGTAGGCAGGGATATATATATATAATAATCCGGCCGAAAAGCCAACAGAGAGAAGCAGAGAGCAGGACAAGACAGGCACGTGGACTGGGAAGGGGGGCATGCTTCAGTGTCTCCCAGCGACACAGCTTGCATCCTTTTTCGCACCTTTTGCTTTTCTTGATCGATCCCCCCATCCCCGCTCTCCACACTCCCTAAAATCGCAGTCACTTGGAAAAAGCATCTTTGGTTATTTACTTTGAAAAGCATGTAAGCACGGGGATTTTCGAAACCGGGGGGTAACTGTTCTGTGTCAGCCTTTGGCATGTTCAGGGCCCTTGGCATTTTCCCAGTCTGTGGGTCTCTGAATTTTTTGTTTTTAACTCGTCCTTTGTTTGTACCGGATCACGTTTGCATGGTGAAAAACAAAAGGGGGAGAGAGAAGAAGAAGAAGATAGGGGAGGTGGGTTTGGAAGGGAAGGGAGGTGAGGAACAGGGCAAGTTGAGGTTGGTGTGGAACCAGCAAGTACAGATAGATTAAAAAAACTTGGGGTGAAACTCGCGCTGGATTTCGTGGGCGTTGCCTGAATTGTATAAAATCTCGACGGGAATTCTCAGATCTCTAGGATCTCGGAACTTCAAGCTCGGTTCTTTGATTGTTTCTCGACCAAAAGTCCCTTAAACCTGTTCGTTTTGTCCCAGCCTCTGCTTATCCCATTCATGTTGCTTAGACTGGGCCATTGGCCTGTTCCCGAGTGGGAATTCGCATGACAGTGAATTGGGCACCTGAAGATGCAGTTCGAGAAGCAGGCTTTAGTAGGATGGAGTTCTTGTTGGGTGGCACGAGTCTTGCTTGATAGGATTCCATCCAGAGACCCTTTTCCAGGAAGTGGTCAATTCATGTGAAAAATGGCTCTTTTTGGTTTTTCAAGTGTCGGGACTTAACCAGATGTTGAAAGCTGCAAGTGTTGTGTACTGTTGAGGAGAACGGAAAGGATGAATTCTGTGTCGTGGGGATGGAGCTTGCTGGTTTTGGCATGGTTGGGGAGTTCCTCTGCTACTCTTTCTCCTTCTGGTATAAACTATGAAGGTCAGTCTCTCTCTCCCTCCTCCCCACTTGCAGTAAGAAAAAAGTAGTTAATTTTCTTGGAAATCTGTAGAGATGCCGCTCTAGTTTCTCGGTGTACAGCATGTAAAGTTTTTCCTTGTTTTGGAACTGCCATGTGTTGAGATTCTTCTCCAGTTGGGTCATTGTAAATCCGATATGGAGTTTGAGCTCCATTGGACTTAGAATTGGATGTTACTATTCCAGTTTTCATTAATTCCGGTAGTGCTGGGGCCTCGAGAACTTCTAGTCCTTTTGTATAGCGCCCCATGAACATCGGATGGCGTTGCTTCAGTTCAGAAGATTCCTCTATATCGTTTTATTTAATGCATGCACTTGGAAGCCGAAAAGGATGGGTCAATAACATAAATTCACAGCAATAACTCTCGATTCATGCCCATTTGTATTTGGAACAGTTGTGGCTTTAATGACCATAAAAGCTGCGCTTCGTGACCCGTACAATGTTCTGGAGAGCTGGGATAGGACCTCTGTAGATCCTTGTGGATGGAGGATGGTGACATGCACGCCAGATGGCTCTGTGTCTGCTCTGTGAGTAGCTCTCGGTTTGTTTGTTTGATGTGCTTGCCCTTATAGGCTTCTTAAATACCACATTGAAAATCTATCACAAATCGTTCGTTTTCTCAACTCGGAATGGCTTGTTCATGAGTACTGGCCCTTCTATATCTAAACAGGGGACTTCCTAGTCAGAGCTTGCACGGGACCTTATCTCCGGCAATAGGGAATCTTACTAACTTGGAGTCTGTGTAAGCTGTTTCCTTCTCATTTTGGTGGTTGCTAAATTTCCAGTGTATCTCAACTAAAGCGAACTCCTTGAAACCTTCCAAACGACCTACATCAACTTTGTGTCGGCAGGAAAAGTTGCATTTTCTATTAGCTAGGACATAATTTTTTCATGAAGTTCACGTGTTGGGCCCATCATATTCTTTAGAATAATTAGTTGAAACTACAAATTTCTTGTGCATGTGAAGTTGATGTAATTTGGTTGTAAGGTTTTTGAAAGCTAAGCCTGTTAGTTGATAGATCTTTCTGCTTATACGTAATCTCAAATTTTGTTGTGAACTGTGTTTCCAAGTGCAAGTTGTGCTTGATTACAAATGCTTCATGCAGTAACAAAGAAAACTTATCTGATCTCTCTTATTTGGAGCTTCCATGCTTCTGAGTTTTATTTCTGATTATTTGTGAGAAAGCGTTTCAATCTTATCGCACCAAGCTCTATATTCACAGGTTGCTGCAGAACAACGATATTTCAGGTCCAATTCCTTCTTCTGTTGGGATGCTGGAGAAGCTACAAGCACTTGATCTTTCCAACAATATGTTCAGTGGAGAAATACCGAGTTCTCTGGGTTCTCTGAGGGAACTGAATTATCTGTAATCTTTTAATACTTTGTTTTCCCAATTGCAGCTTTCTACTTTTTTTGCATGTTCAGATAGCTAAAATCCCTTCTATATGAAAGATGAAAAATGGGAAGATCTGACCCTAACTACTCTACGTCATTGTTTGCCTTAAGCAGGCGCTTCAACAATAACAGTCTCAGTGGACCCTGCCCTGAATCATTCTCTAACATTAAAGGGCTTACCCTATTGTATGTCCTTGCTCTGCATCAGTATATAATGGATATCTCATTTCCATTTCGTCATCTGTCAAAATGAAATTCATTCCAAATTTGGTTTGTAGAGACCTCTCGTACAACAATTTAAGTGGGCCTCTGCCAAATATATCAGCGAGGACTTTCATGTAAGCTGCACTTCCCTTGGAAAATGCATATTCTCTCTATACAAATTGTGAGTTTGTCAATTACTACACCACTTGAACTTTCTGTTTCTAGCAGAATCACTGGTAACCCTTTGATTTGTGGACACAAGGGCGATGCTAATTGTAATACTGTCCTTCCTGAGCCACTTTCTCTTCCTCCAGATGCTCTGAAAGGTACCGAATTCCTGTATTCCTGCTATTTTTCCTTGATTTCGTAATAGAACTGAAAATCATATGCCTTGATGAAGTTATAAGTTACTGATTTTTGCGGTTTGCTAGATCGACCAGCCTCTGGAATAAGAAGTCATCGTGTGGCAATTGCTTTTGGCACAAGCTTTGGAAGTGCTTTTTTTGTCATCATCTTCGTTGGGATTTTTGTACGGCGATGGTATAAACACAGACAACAAAGTTTCTTTGACGCAAATGGTTTGTCCAACCCCACCCCTCCCTCTCCTTGCAGTAGTGTAAACTCAAGAAGTATGCAATGTTGCTGCAGTTGTATGGTAGCTTTGTTATGCTTGTATGTCAAGTCACTATCGGACATACGTTGGTGGATATGCAAACCTGACAATTGGCAGCATATTCTATCAGAGAATAAATCTGGATCCTTTGGGTCGTGAAATAATATGATATGGTGTTTCGAAACTAGTATTATGTCAGTTTTTATTCTGACAAGATTAAAGCGGCCATAGAGTTCTTAAACTCACAGGCTATCTTGCGACATTTCTTTGCAGTGTTTTGCATTGTATTCAAGATCATCCTAAGTTCTTTATCTGGCTAAACTCTTAGCTAATGCTTGTGTTTTCCCTGCATTCTCAGCTTTAACATTCTATCTTGCAGATCAATGTGACCCAGAGATATTCATGGGCCACTTGAGAAGATACCCTTTTAAGGAGCTTTGGGCTGCCACTGATCATTTCAACTCAAAGAATATATTAGGCAGAGGTGGATTTGGAATTGTATACAAGGGACGCTTAAAGGATGGGACTCTGGTGGCTGTCAAAAGGCTGAAGGACTACTATACATCTGGTGGTGAAATCCAGTTCCAAACGGAAGTTGAGATGATAAGCTTGGCTGTACACCGCAATCTTCTCCGGCTTTCTGGCTTCTGTTCTACTGAACATGAACGTCTCCTTGTCTACCCTTACATGCCGAACGGAAGTGTGGCATCTCGCTTAAGGGGTCAGCTAATTTTATTTTGTGCATATTTTAATTTTTTTTAGCCCCCTTCAAAGCTGAAAACATATCAAAACCATCCTTAAGATATAGGTTTTAGATGTTGCATTTTTATGATTTCTGTGGAATGACTTGTGCAGAAGCTCACTACATGAAACTTTATAGGGCGCCGAACCATTTAATGATGATTGATGAATCTACAATGTTAGCAGGCCAAACATATTTTTGCATTGTTAAAGTGCCCGCAGTCCTCTACCTGGTCCTTGGAGTGTACTAGAGTTGCACACATAGACTACAACAGTCAATCGCTTCTTTTTCATACTTACAAACTGTTCCTGAGTCCCACCAATTGCAATTCCATGCATTATGATGTCATCAATACATTAAGAACTAAAATTACATGAGTCAGTAGCTACCTTGATGACAAGAATTTAGTTTTTATTTTGTGGACATTATTTTTAAATCATCAATTTTTTTTGTCCATGATTGGTGTTCGGTGCTGTAGATTCACTATCTTTTATGTCTGTGTGTCCCATCTCCTTCAAATGTAAAAGTTTTCCTAAATGGCACTGTTCTGGAATAATTTGGCAAGTTTGTGCTGGCCTATTTAGATCACATTCACGGGAAGCCGGCTCTTGACTGGTCGAGGCGAAGGAGGATAGCTTTAGGTACGGCGAGGGGGCTGCTATATTTGCATGAGCAATGTGAGCCCAAAATTATTCACAGGGATGTAAAAGCGGCAAACATCTTGCTGGATGAAGATTTTGAGGCTATTGTGGGGGATTTTGGGCTGGCAAAACTTTTGGATCACAAAGATTCCCACGTCACCACTGCAGTGCGTGGTACAGTCGGCCACATCGCGCCGGAGTACTTATCAACCGGTCAGTCATCAGAAAAAACAGATGTATTTGGGTATGGTATTTTGCTCCTCGAACTGATTACCGGTCAGAGAGCCCTGGATTTCGGACGCATACCCAATCAAAAAGGCGTCATGCTTGATTGGGTACTCTCTCTCTCTCTCTCTCTCTCTCTGTGGTGATTTGGTATCTTCTCATTTCTTGTACTTTGTATTCTATGTTTCATGGAGCAGTTGCCTTATTGCTCCTGCATCTTTCTGATATTTATTTGCAGGTAATTAAGCTCTATGAGGATGGAAAGCTGAACCAAATGGTAGATAAGAATTTGCAGGATAATTTCAACCGGCTGGAGTTAGAAGTAATGGTTAAAGTTGCTTTGTTATGTACAAAAGTCAATCCCCTGCAGCGCCCAAAAATGTCTGAGGTACTAAAGATGTTTGAGGATGATGGCTTGGCCGATAACCAAGATGCCGCCCAAAGGGCTGAGACACCACGGTGCCTATCCGGTTCAAGTCCTCCTCGTAGATATGCAGATTACATAGAAGAATATTCACTTGTGGAAGCGATGGAGCTTTCTGGTCCTAGATGACAGTATTTTGTATGATATGCTTTTCCATTGTCAAGTTGTAGCCTGTGAAGTGCAATTAATGCTGTTGATATCTTTCTTTGCTTGCATAATGTAAAAGGTGAGAGAAACTGAGCGTGTGACCTCCTTTTGCTGGAGAAAACAAAATCAAGATGAATGAATTGTCTGCTTGTTTCTCGCGCATGTTATCTGCTTGTTCTGCTGATACTGATGACCAAAGAGCTGCCAGGGCCATGGATCTGTATGTCTAGCTCGATGAATCTCGGTGACGTTTCATGTTGAAAACACCATTTTTATTTCATTCAGATATGATAGTTCAATACATAGAGAGGGGAAAAAAAAAAAAACTAGAAAACCAAGATGGCCATGAAGAATCCTAGCCCAGCCATTTGTTGTCCTTCAACTTGCCGGTTTGTGAGGCGTCGGCTGGTATAAGGCATAACCTCTTTCTCCTTCTCTATGCTTATTAAGAACCATAAAAGGAATACCGCCAGAAGCTTTCCGTACCCATCTGACTCGAGTCCATGGGGTGTAAGGCATGGCCTCTTTCTCCTTCCTTGTGCTTATTAAGAACCATAAAAGGAATACCGCCAGAAGCTTTCCATACCCATCTGACTCGAGTCCATGACCGGCAAGGCCTTCGATGAATTTCTATGGGCTGCACAAAGGGGATAGTGAAGAAGCTTATACTGATTACTGCCTACAACTTATATAGCCATTGGCTGAGAAAGAAGTGCTGATATGAGAAAGTATGATATATATCACATCCATTCTTCATCATCAAAAGCCAAAAAGCTTCATTGATCTTTCTAATAATATTACACTTAGTTCCGATGGATGACGAAACCCCCCTTGAATGTACTTGCTAGATCCATCAAGAGACCAATTGGATTAGCTTCTAACAATAAACGATGAACGTGGAGAGAGTGACGATGAACATGGATTCCTCTAGGCCGATCGCATTTATGTAAGTAGGGACTTTTGAAGCCTTTTCAAGCTTAGTAAAGGTTAAGGGACATTTGATGTCAAAGCCGAATGTTACCGACAAGTGCACCATATAATCTGCGTCCTTAACGTTGTACTTTTCGTTCTTTCCCCTTGCATCAGTAGATCCACTCGGACATCCTCATCGCAGGCGTCTTTGCTCTGAACTGTAATCCTCATTTTTCCGATCGCGAAACTATATAATCGGATCTTGGTATCAGAAGAAAGTAACAGAAATTCCATTTCCAGAGGCTACTTGCTTAAGACTTTCGCGATGGCAGATGCAGGTACCGATCTTGAGTTCTAGGTACGCACGAATCAATCCGATCAGGCCACATATTTATCGCCTCTCCTCTTAGTTTCATCTTGCTGAACTCTCATTTTCACTCCTCTCCCGTTAGAAGATAGTGACAGAGCCTTTCATCATTAAGCAGCCGCTATCCGAAATGGAAGGGACTCAATCTCCTTGTCAAGATCTTCAAGAATCACTAATGGTGCTTTTAGTAACCATTTTATTTTCAGGAAAATTTCTTTTTTTAATTCTATTCCTGCACGAGTTTATGAGCATTTGAATATATTTAGTAGCTACAAAAAAATTTTGTTCCCAAAATAAAAAAAAGAACAATGATACAACTGGTACGACCCTTAATTTTTTTTTTAAAAACTTTTAATAATTTTTTGAGATTTTTCTTTTTATCCTCTCTTCTTTCTCCTCTAGTCAGTCATTGGGCTGGCAATCTTGCTGGCTTGCGGCGAGGTTGCTGAACCTTGTCTCTAGCTGGTCACTAGCCATCATTGAACTCAGCTACCCGTTAGAGGAGGAAGAAGAAGAAAAAAAAAAGACTTGATTTCAAGAATTATTTTAGGTAACAAAGAAGTAACATTTTTCTACTTTTTATTTTGTTCCAAAACTATTTCTTGGGAATAAAAAATTAATTAACAATATCAAACGAATTTATGTTATTTTGTTCACAAATTTCTATTGTTTTGTTTTGAGGAACAAAAAAATATAAATAGTCAAGAATTAATTGGTTATCAAACACGGCTTAAATTGCTCAACTCCCATTTCCCCTTTTTGGCCCAAGATTGGTGGGTGCATTACAAAAAGCAAACTTTAAGCTATAATCAGAAATGCACCGATTGGCAAAAGTTGGCTATCCACTCCGAGAAAATATTCATTTTCTCAGTGGATATTTTAAAGCAAGAAGAATCCACGACCTTCTAATTAGTTAAGACAATCTCTCCTTTTTTTTTGGTCAGAAGACAATCTCTCCTTTGCTCAGTTGTTTTCTGTCTATTCATATGTTGTTGGCTCGTCAATTGTTGTTGGGTGTAAAACCATACTTTAACGGGTAGAAATGACAAATGTTGGTTTGGTAGCTGTCCTCCCAACTATCATCAGCAAAGAAGCAAGCCACTCCAGGACAATGGTAGTCAAACTTTTCGTGCTGGGAAATCTTTCAAAGCGAGTAGAGACAACGGCCCCGGAGGCTCGTTGGATGATGGCAAAGGTCCGGACAGACAAGGCATTTTTCAATATTTACCAGGATGTAACAACTCTGCCTGTCGTCATCGCTCAAGTCATCATCACCCAGAATCGTCACTGCGCTGGTCATCATCGCACAAGTCATGACAAAATAATATAAACTGGCGTCGCTTGAGGTTACTTCCAAGTTAACGCTCTCAAAATCTTAATGGAAAAGGAGAGGTGAAAGGAGGCTCAATTTGTGACCATTTTTGCGGATAGAAACGAGATTCACAATGCAGAAACTGAAAGGCGCGTTTCCTTCTCTGAGGACTCCATCAAATAGTGCAGATAACGAGAACTCATAATCATATTTTGCATCAGCATTAGATACAATAGGAATGCAATACAAAGGATCGTGTAATGTAAAAGTATGTTTAATTATAACAAGAATGAGCTGTTGAGAATCGGTGTGAGAGCTAAATATATGTAATAACTCTTTACAAGTGGCGATAATAAACAAGTGACTCCCTGAACATATATAATCTACTCGTGGAGTTCCACTCATCAATGCTGAATCATTGAAAAGACTCCGAATGACTAAACGAGGCATCCGAATGAATCAGGGAACGTGACATGAAGTTTGTATATTATGTTGCCAGAACCTCCATAAGTCAATTATCCATTTCATAACTTGAGTCGGCGCATGACCACTGGGAGAAGCTTCGCCAACATAATTCGGAACGACAGAGCCAGAGATGCATCAGAAACAAAATGTTATCTAGGCTTGACCCAGCTCTTGGTCATCGTTGCATTGCCAGGAGACTGGGTGTCTGACTCATGGCGAGAACTATTAGGTTCGCTAAACATGTGCCTACTGCATTCCGTGCTTCGACTAGAATTGAGGAACGGCGGTTGTGTTGGTGTAGGTAATTCAGAGCTTTCTTTCAGCATCTTCACGACCACTGACATTGATGGCCGCAATTCTGCAGAGGCTTGCACGCACAGTAGACCAATTTGAAGTAACCTAGACACCTCCTCCTCTTGAAATTGCCCCTCTAGAACTGGATCTATAGCTTCACACAGCCTACCCGATCCATACAGATTCCACACCTACAAGACAAAGTGTCAGGTTCTCACATAAGTTTCTAAACTAATAACAGGAATTTGTTTGAGTGATGGTTGAAAAGATAACTTTACCGTTTGTAAGATGGAACAGGAACTCTCGGAGAAGGAATAATTCTTCTTTCCAGAGAGTACTTCCATCATGAGAACGCCATAGCTGTAGACATCTACCTTTTCAGTCAATTTGCCGCGAACAACATACTCTGGAGCCAAGTAGCCCCTACAAAAATCAAATTCGAATTACAATAAGGGTTCAAGTAAATTAGAAATATGCATCCATCATGAGTAAGCATCTGAACAACTCTGTGGTTCACCAGCTTCCAACAATCAGTCAATTCTACCCTATCACCTCAGGAATTTTTCTGTGCTTTTGATTGTTTCCCTCTTCACTTTCTCATCATCACACAGCAGAAACATGATGTAGTTAAACTAAACTCACCTAATTCACGGTCTAATGCTAGTGTTTTGATGCCCATAAATGTCTAATTAGGCATTACCCAAAGGCAAGTGAAATTGGGATAAAGGAAACGTGACATACAATGTACCAGCAACAGCAGTGCTAATATGAGTCGCATCTTCTGGAAATAACCTAGCTAGTCCAAAATCAGCAATCTTGGGCGTGAAGTCTTTGTCCAGCAAAACATTGGTTAATTTAATGTCTCTGTGTATGATTCTTAAGTTCGACTCTTCATGAAGATAGGCCAGGCCCTCTGCAGTACCCAAGATGATCTTACACCTTGTCTCCCAACTTAGTGGTGGAATTTTCTTTTTCGCTGCATCGAATTGGGTGTTCATCATTTCAATTAGTTAGGAATAAGAAAAAGAAAAGCTCTAACTCAAATATTCAGAGATGAGGCCACAAACCAAATAGATGATCATGAAGACTTAGGTTGGGGATGTATTCATAAACAAGAAGGCTCTCAGGACCGGTGATGCTGCACCCCAACAGTTTGACTAGATTTTTATGATCAATGTCGCTGATCAAGTTTACTTCATTGAAGAAATGATCGACCCACTGCGTTGTGTTAAATACCAGCCTTTTGATGGCAACAGGCTTTCCATCAGGCAAAATTCCCTATACAGAGAAATGAAAATTTTATCTGTTAGCATGATGAGTGACATGCCTACTCTGAACAGGAAATTGAGGAAGGCTAACCTTATAAACTGAGCCGGACCCTCCTTGTCCAAGCTTACTGGATTGGTGAAAATAATTAGTGGCCTTCTCAAGCAATTCATAGGAAAAGTTCCGCTTGGAATTGTTCACTACGTCCACCAGAAGTCCCAACTGCCTCTTTTCTGAAGCAGAAGACAGAGCAGGGTAAGATAATATATCATGCTGAGAAGATCGTTCAATATGTAACAGCAAAATCAAATGCCATTTACCTCTGGTCTTCCTGACAAGTTTCATCCTAATGAGGAAAGCAGCTAATGCAATAATTAGTAGCAGAGCCAACTTAGAAGATACTGCAGCCAGAATAATCAACCGTCGCTCTCCTGGCAAGCATTACAGGCAACTCACTCAAATCAACATCTTAAGCAAATTCAAGGGAAAATATGTTACGCAACCAAGGATTATATAATTCAGTCAACAATCTAGGGATCACCGAGCAGAAAGACCAACTATGCAAACGAACTCCGAACTCTTGATAAGAACTACAATTCGGCCATCCTTTCTAATTTTTTTATACTTCTGATATCTTATACCAGAACTCACCTTCATCTCTTTGAAATGGTTTGGTGTTGTTGTAGTAAAACTTCTCCGTCGAATACATGAAGTAACATCCGGCATTCAAGCCCCTTCCTTCCTCTTTGGGGGGACACGAGTCGATCCTCACAACCGTATTGTTAAGACAGTTCTGGCATTCGCTCCCGTTAACTAATTTCCAGCACTGAGCCAACCCGTAAACCGACACATTCCCACGAATCACAGACCCCACAGAGAACCCGCCATTGATGGGCGCTTGCAAACTCAAATTCCTCCCTAACTCCACGACATTGTTCATGAACATCGTCTGGTTCCCTCCAAAATCTTCCGTGCCACACACTGTCGTATCTTGGGGACTCAAACTCTCGTTGACGAAATTGTAATCATCGTACCTATTGAATCATCCAGAGCAAAAATTTCAGCTATTACCACTATCATCTCACCGTCCTTTTTAAAGTTTCCGAGCCCGCCGCCGCGAGAACACAAAGAGTAGTACCTGAGATAACAGCCATCATAGAAGAGACGACCGCCGCGAGTGCCCAGTTGTAAGGCCGAGCAACCGAGGATCTTGACCTTCGCCCGAGCGACGCAGAGGTCGCAGTCGATCCGGTCGAGGTCCTCCATGCACTCCGCGAACGCGTACACGGTGTTGTTGCCCGCTCTGCCCACGGCCGACGCGTATTGCTGGGCGTTGATCTGAGGGGACACGTCGTCCATCGCCGCCGCGAAGCTGGCGGCGAAGGCCCGGCGGTCGGGCAGGGGAGTGGTCCGGTTGCTGCATATGAGGGCCACTTCGTTGGCCCTCGGATCACAGAGACAGAGGGCCGCGAAGAAGAGCCCCGAGAAAACAACGAGAGGAACGGAAGCGGGAGAGGGAAGAGAGTGCATCGGACGCCAGGAAAGACAAAGCTATTCGTAGTCACAGGAGCTCAGCTTAGCGAGGGAATGCTTGTGGGCATTGGAGGAACTTATCCAGGGCCATGCAGAACGAGAGAAGAGGGGACAGACGGATGGATGGATGGATGGATGGTGAGTTCTTGCTGGCTCTCGGCTGTCTCTCCCTCCCTTCCTCTGTTTTTGCTGGAGTTAAAGCTGGGCCGGCTCGCGGGTTGAAAATGGAGGCACCCCGAGGATGGGGCCCCGGGCAGATATTGACTGGAACGCGTGGGAACGAGAGAAGAACCGGGGGAAGAAGATGCTTGGGGGAGGAACGACGCGATCTTTCCTCTTCTCTATCTGCTGCCTGCCGCTTTTGGCTTTGCTCGTGGCGGTGCGTGTGAGAAAGTGATGCTGGAAAAACAGAGGCGTTCGGTCGAAGGAGGTTTGACCTTTGGGAGCTCCTACGCGGTGCCGTTCCCGACACCCGAAACGCATGTACGGACACGGGAAGATGAACTGACTAACTAATAACAACGAGCGGGAGGGTGGGGCCGCGACATGGCGGGGCGGGTTGGGAGCATTGCCCCCCGAGCCCGCGACTGCTCACGAGAGTTTTCGTGTTACGTGCGGGAATAACGAATTATTGCATGACTACGTGCATCGTATCGGTGGTCCAAATTTCATTTCAATATTTAAGAGAACTTGCGACGTGCTATTCTTCCTTTCATGGACAAATGGGATACACGTGGAATAAATGAACGGACAGCCTCACACGCGACGTAAGTCCGAAGGTGGGATCTGATTATAATACTAAAATTCAAACATAGAAATATATAGTTAATAGGTAGAAAGGATATTCCTTGAATTTAAGCCTATTGAAACTCCGTAAATAAATTATAAATCATCCATTTTTCACGAAAACAAACACAGTGTACTTACTCGAGTAATACTTGGGTTTTGTATTTCAATTCAAGAAACTATTGCATGAAAATTTATAAATCATTTTGACTAATGATTCAATATGGTAGATTCTCTGACCTTGTCAAATGTCTTACAGTTTAATTTTCACCATAATTGAGTCTAATGAGGACTTTAAAAAAATTGATACAGTTAACCAATCATTTTCTTTAAAGTAATTATCACTTTTGAATAACATTTACTCAATCTTGAAATTTCCTACGTGTCATATGGATGAAATCAAAGCAAATTTACTATTTACATAGTAACAATTATTGATAGGTACAATACAAATAATTAAGGGAAAAAACCCCAAATTTTACCAAAAAATGACAAATTTATCCTAAACTTTTTTTGTGATACAAAAAACTTTAAACTTTGCTAATTGTGATATATTTATCCCAAACTATAAGGTATTTTTTGTTTTTTACTTTTTAATTTTTTACTTTTTTCTTCCTTTGTCTTGCCTTCACTAGCCATGGCAAATGGAAGCTAGCCTCAAGCGAGGGTCCCTGGATCCAATGAGGCCAACCTTGCTTGGTGTGGGTGAGGGTGGGCCTTGCTTGACACAGGTGAGGGCAACCCTCACATGGGCCAATGAGGCAGCCCTTATCGACATTGGGCAAGGGCATTCCTCACCTGGCTGCCCTTGCCCGACGTCGACAAAGGCAGCCCTTGCCTAAGTTCGGTTTTCCTCCGCCATGGTCAATGGAGGGAAGAGAGAAGAAGAAAAAAGGGGGAGAAAAGAAGAAGAGAAAAAAAAAAAAAAAAAGAAAAGTAAAAGATGAAAATGCCATTATGTCATAGAGTTTAGAGTAAATATGTCACGGTTGATAAATTTTGGGGGTCTTTGTGTTACAAAAAAGTTTAGGATAAATTTGTCACTCTTGATAAAATTTGGGGTTTTTTGTGGTTTTTTATCATCAATTAATGAGTATGGATACTCCTTTATTTATTTATTAATATCTTTATGCATAGCGTCAATATTTTCTTTTACATTATATTATTATGGTCAAACTCATTTTTTCTGTCTAACGGATTATGTAAATATATTTATAGGCTTTTCTTCAAATATTGTTTTCTCTTAAAGTTTTCCTAGAAAGGAGAAAAGATTTTACTATTTATTAACATTCACAAGGAATTCAGCTTACTGTGCAAAAGTGGACTTTTCTAATAGATTTAAATAGATAGATATATAAATATCTTGAATCATAATAAATCTAAATAGATCAAATTGTTATTTCCACCAAAAATTGAATTACAAAAATCTTATTTTTTGTGCTCCGCTGCGCATTTTTTGGTAGCAAAAGTCAATTATATGGTATGTAACCAAAGTTAACTATAGCATATGTAGATTGCAATCTATGCACATGCTTATATGTTAAATTAAATTGAAAAGGGTTTGCATTATGACATGATCTAATTTAATGTACTTTTTTTTTTGGTCGAAAAGTAATATTTTACTCATATTATAGCTGAACCCAATCCTACATTTGGAGCATCATTACATAATAAGGCCCAAAGGCCTTGAGGAGGAGAAAACATCCGGTTGCAAGGGAGACTTTTGCTTATTTGTTGTTGAGTGGCCCAATCTGCAGCTGTGTTGGTGGCCCGCGGACAGCAGAGCAGGTCCACATTCTGAAGTTGCTGCAGAGTTCTAAGCACTTCCTCCAGCTCGCACGCGTTTCCCAAGTGAAGTCTTTCTTTGACTTGAGATTGCACGAGCCCTCTGCAATCGGTTTCCACTGAAGCTACTTCCAGCTTCTTCTGCTTTATGTACTCGAGGGCTTCAAGCATAGCTAGGTTTCAATGTGAAGGCTCGACATTGCCTGAACTTGCTTTGGGAAGCCATCCACAAGGCTACCGGAGAAGTCTCGAACTATACCAACCACGGCTCCTTCCGTTGACCCCTCGCAGATGGATCCGTCCACATTTATCTTCAAAGAACCAGCTATCGGAGCTGTCCAAGTTGGAGAAATTGCATTTCCTCTTCTTTTCGTGCTTGCAAATGTCCGAAACCCCATTTTTTTATTACTTTTTTTGCTGAAATCGGACCAAATCTACCACTTTACAGGCATCCGGCTTGGTTCCCCGAAATATGTAGTTGTTGCGCTCCTTCCACACTTGCCATAGGGTATGTGAGATCATTTCCAGAGAAGGTAGGTTCGGGTCTTTGTTAATAAATTTTGCCAGCCATACATCAATTCATGTGACCTCTTGGCCGATCACTTGTAGGTTGATTTCCGGGTGGCTCCATACTCGTGCGGTCCAAGGACAAAGAAGATGGAGGTGCTCGACCGTTTCCATACTCTCACGGCAAAGATCGCATATCGGATAAGGTAAAATCTTTCGTTTCCATAGATTCTCCTTTGATGTGATGGCATTTAGGGCTAGTTTGCATCTTCCATAGAGCATTCCATAGTTTTCTTGGTGTTCAATGGGAAGAAAATGGGTTTTCCTTGCAATGTATGCTGTCTCTCGTTCTCTTAATATATTATAACCACTTTTGACTGTAAATGACCCGTCCTTAGTTCCTGTCCATATCAGTTCATCTGTTGAAATTTGACGGTTAATTGGGATGACAAGAATCTCCTGAGTAGTTTGTTCGTCAAAGAGGTTGTGCAATAGTGATGCATTCCACTGTTTTGTTTCAATATCCATCAGCTCTGAGACTTTCTGTGGGTCATTTCGGTTTGCTAGTCCTCCTATTAGTCCCCTCTTCAGCCATTTATCTGTTCTAATGTTGACATTTTGCCCATTTCCAATCGACCATCTCACTGAATCCATTATGGCCTCCATTCCCGAAAGTAAACTTTTCCAGCCCCATGAAGGCTTAGTGCCTTGATCAGCATGCCAAAAGTTTTTGTGACAGAAATAAAGCCCTTTTAACAATTTGCTCTACAAAGCATCCGGATTCTTAACCAACCGCCACACTTGCTTATCTAAAAGTGCTTTGTTTACAGTAGTTAAGTCTCTAAAGCCCATACCTCCCTTGTATTTTCTGATTTTCATGATATCCCATCTCTTCCGATACAAACTAGCTCTTGTCTCACTATTTCTCCACTAGAAATTGGCTATTTTCCTCCCTATTGCCTTCCAAACAGAAACTGGAATTTTGAATACTCATCTAGGCCTTTGTTCCCATTTTGGGCCTATTGCCGACACCTAGAAGGGTTTTGGGCCTATTTGGCCTTGCATTTCTATGAGCTTTCGGCTTATGTAATGTTGCGATTATGAATATAATCTTCACAAATCTAATAAAAAAAGTTTACATCATCTTCAATCATCAATAGTTGCATTTAGTTGGAAAAAATCAACAAATATTTTCCTAACCTTTATCGTCTAAACGTTTAGACATTTATTGTTATTATCAATTAAAACAATTATCGTGAACTTATTCTCAGCAACGATTTAGACATTTATTGTTATTATCAATTAAAACAATTATCGTAAACTTATTCTCTGCAACGATATAAAAGATCCAAAATAAAATATCTTTTATTTTTATTTTTAATTTTGCTAAACAAACGCAATTGTTATCTGGATGTATTCGCTATTATTCTTCTCATGAAATCCCCAACATCTTTTTTTGATGTATTATTCATTGCTATTATATTATTGATCGATAACCATTCACAATCGCAATGATGTATCGATAGAAAAAAAATATTGATGTTAAATCTAGCGAATTGATGTCTGACTTTGATAAACTAACCTCCCACAGGAGACATGGACATGTTATATGAATTCCCAAATTTGCTTCAAATTCACGCCATTCAGTTCGGAGATTTAATTAGACAGATATATCACCTAGAGTTATGTGCTTGAAAATCTGTGTAACAACGCTAAAGCTAGATGTGCAGTGACGAGGGTGACTTCCTCGAGAGTAATTACTTAGACCTGCACAGGAGGATGGCTCTCGGCATCTGGGCTCTTGGGAGCGGCGGCCACCAATCTCCGCCCCTCTCCCTCCGGCTGTTGTCGGCAAACTTCACGCTCGCCTGATGGAAGCCGCTCTCCTGCTCCTTGGCGCTCCACTCCGACAAGCAGTAGTCCTCCTCGGTCCCGCTCTTCCCCGCCGAGGGGCCGCAGAACATGCCGCCCCACTGCGGGAAGTATATTAAGGCGATCGGGAGGGTGCAGCATATGATCATGATGCCCATCAGGGTTATTCCCGTCTCCTTCGAGTACCTCGATCCCTGGAAGAATATGACTTGGGTCAGGACGGCTCCGACGTTGCCCCCTGCTCCGGTCATTCCGTTGATCAACCCCAGTGACCTGAAATCATTACGTGCAAGAGATTAAGGAAATCTTTCTGATGTATTGAACAGGAAGATGAATAGGGTTAGCAATGTCGGACAAGACCCATTTACACAACATGGGATAAAACATGACTTATAAAGAGAAAACTTGAATACATATAATATGATTTACCCAACTTTATATGCTGACACGAATTACAAACATGATTATGATATGTTAACACCAATTACCAGTCCTAAGAGGAAGCTCCACCGTTAAGAGTTATATGGCGGGGGGAAATAGATCTATTTGGTATTGTGAGGAGAATGTGTACGGTGACATCCTCAAACTGCTAGTGGCATCTGAATGAATCAGGGAACGTGACATGAAGTTCGTATATTACCTCGCCAGAACCTCCATAAGTCAATTATCCATTTCATAACTTGAGTCGGCACGTGACCACCGGGAGAAGCTTTGCCAACATAATTCGGAAAGACAGAGCCAGAGATGCATCAGAAACGAAATGTTATCTAGGCTCGACCCAGCTCTCGGTCGACGTTGCATTGCCAGTAGACTGGGTGTCTGACAAGTGGCAAGAACTATTAGGTTCGCTAAACATGTGCCTACTGCATTCCGTGCTTCGACTAGAATTGAGGAACGGCGGTTGTGTTGGTGTAGGTAATTCAGAGCTTTCTTTCAGCATCTTCACGACCACTGACATTGATGGCCGCAATTCTGCAGAGGCTTGCACGCACAGTAGACCAATTTGAAGTAACCTAGACACCTCCTCCTCCTGAAATTGCCCCTCTAGAATTGGATCTATGGCTTCACACAGCCTACCCGATCCATACAGATTCCACACCTACAAGACAAAGTGTCAGGTTCTCACGTAAGTTTCTAATCTAATAACGGGAATTTGTTTGAGTGATGGTTGAAAAGATAACTTTACCATTTGTAAGATGGAACAGGAACTCTCGGAGAAGGTATAATTCTTCTTTCGAGAGAGTACTTCCATCATGAGAACGCCATAGCTGTAGACATCTACCTTATCAGTCAATTTGCCACGAACAACATACTCTGGAGCCAGGTAGCCCCTACAAAAATCAAATTCGAATTATATAAGGGTTCAAGTAAATTAGAAATATGCATCCATCTTGAGTAAGCATCTGAACAAATCTGTGGTTCACCAGCTTCCAACAATCAGTCAATGCTACCCTATCATCTAAGGAATTTTTCCGTGCTTTTAACTGTTTCCCTCTTCACTTTCTCGTCATCACACAGCAGAAACATGATGTACTTAAACTAAACTCAACTAATTCACGGTCTAAAGCTAGTGCTTTGACGCCCATAAATGTCTAATTAGGCACTACCCAAAGGCAAGTGAAATTGGGATAAAGGAAACGTGACATACAATGTACCAGCGACAGCAGTGCTGATATGAGTGGCATCTTCTGGAAATAACCTAGCTAGTCCAAAATCAGCAATCTTGGGCATGAAGTCTTCGTCCAGCAAAACATTGGTTAATTTAATGTCTCTGTGTATGATTCTTAAGTTCGACTCTTCATGAAGATATGCCAGGCCCTCCGCCGTACCCAAGATGATCTTACACCTTGTCTCCCAACTTAGTGGTGGAACGTTCTTTTTCGCTGCATCGAATTGGATGTTCATCATTTCAATTAGTTAGGAATAAGAAAAAGAAAAGCTCTAACTCAAATATTCAGAGATGAGGCCACAAACCAAAAAGGTGATCATGAAGACTTAGGTTGGGGATGTATTCATAAACAAGAAGGCTCTCAGGACCGGTGATGCTGCACCCCAACAGTTTGACTAGATTTTTATGATCAATGTCGCTGATCAAGTTTACTTCATTGAAGAAATGATCGACCCACTGCGTCGTGTTAAATACCAGCCTTTTGATGGCAACAGGCTTTCCATCAGGCAAAATTCCCTATACAGAGAAATGAAAATTTATCTGTTAGCATGATGAGTGACATGCCAACTCTGAACAGAAATTGAGGAAGGCTAACCTTATAAACTGAGCCGGACCCTCCTTGTCCAAGTTTACTGGATTGGTGAAAATAACTAGTAGCCTTCTCAAGCAATTCATAGGAAAAGTTCCGCTTGGAATTGTTCACTACGTCCACCAGAAGTCCCAACTGCTTCTTTTCTGAAGCAGAAGGCAGAGCAGGGTAAGATAATATATCATGCTGAGAAGATCATTCGATATGTAACAGCTACATCAAATGCCATTTACCTCTAGTCTTCCTGACAAGTTTCCTCCTAATGAGGAAAGCAGCTAATGCAATAATTAGTAGCAGAGCCAACGCAGAAGATACCGCAGCCAGAATAATCAACCGTTGCTCTCCTGGCAAGCATTACAGGCAACTCACTCAAATCAACATCTTAAGCAAATTCAAGGAAGATATGTTACGCAACCAAGGATTATATAATTCAGTCAACAATCTAGGGATCACCGAGCAGAAAGACCAACTATGCAAATGAACTCCGAACTCTTGGTAAGAACTACAATTCGGCCATCCTTTCTAATTTCTTTGTACTTCTGATATCTTATACCAGAACTCACCTTCATTTCTTTGAAATGGTTCGGTGTTGTTGTAGTAAAACTTCTCCGTCGAATACATGAAGTAACATCCGGCATTCAAGCCCCTCCCTTCCTCTTTGGGGGGACACGAGTCTATCCTCACAGCCGTATTGTTAAGACAGTTCTGGCATTCGCTCCCGTTCACTAACTTCCAGCACTGAGCCAACCCGTAAACCGACACATTCCCACGAATCACAGACCCCACCGAGAACCCGCCATTGCTGGGCGCTTGCAAACTCAAATTCCTCCCTAACTCCACGACATTGTTCATGAACATCGTCTGGTTCCCTCCAAAATCTCCCGTGCCACACACCGTCGTATCTTGGGGACTCAAACTCTCGTTGAAGAAATTGTAATCATCGTACCTATCGAATCATCCAGAGCAAAAACTTCAGCAATTACCACTATCATCTCACCGTCCTTTTTAAAGTTTCCGAGCCCGCCGCCGCGAGAACACAAAGATTAGTACCTGAGATAACAGCCGTCATAGAAGAGACGACCGCCGCGAGTGCCCCATTGAAAGGGCAAGCAACCGAGGATCCGGACCTTCGCCCGAGCGACGCAGAGGTCGCAGTCGATCCGGTCGAGGTCCTCCATGCACTCCGCGAACGCGTACACGGTGTTGTTGCCCGCTCCCCGCACGGCCGACGCGTATTGGCGGGCGTTGATCTGAAGGGACACGGCGTTCATCGCCGCCGTGACGCTGGAGGCGAAGGCCCGGCGGTCGGGCAGGGGAGTGGTCCGGTTGCTGCATATGAGGGCCGCTTCGTTGGCCCTCGGATCACAGAGACAGAGGGCCGCGAAGAAGAGCACCGAGAAAACAACGAGAGGAACGGAAGCGGGAGAAGGAAGAGACATCGGACGCCAGGAACGACAAAGCTATTCGTAGTTACAGGAGCTCAGCTTAGGGAGAGAATGCTTCTGGGAATTGGAGGAACTTACCCAGGGCCATGCAGAACGAGAGAAGAGGGGACGGACGGATGGATGGATGGAGGGATGGTGAGTTCTGCTGGCTCTCGGCTGTCTCTCCCTCCCTTCCTCTGTTTATGCTGGAGTTAAAGCTGGGCCGGCTCGCGGGTTGAAAATGGAGGCGGCCCCGGGCAGATATTGACTGGAACGAGTGGGAACGAGAGAAGAACCGGGGGAAGAAGATGCTCGGGGGGGGTGGCGTTCCACGATCTTTCCCACTTTTCTATCTGCTGCCTGCCGCTTTTGGCTTTGCTCGGGGCGGCGCGTGTGTGAAAGTGATGCTGGAAAAAACAGAGGCGTTCGGTCGAAGGAGGTTTGACCTTCGGGAGCTCCTACGCGGTGCCTTTCCCGACACCCGGAACTCATGGACGGAGACTGGACGATGAACTGACTAATAACGAGCGGGAGGGTGGGCCCCGCGACATGGCGGGTGGGGAGCACTGCCCCCCGCGCCCGCGACTGCTCATTATGTGCGGAAATAAGAAATTATTGCATGACTACGTGCATCGTATCGGTGGTCCAAATTTCATTTCAATATTTAAGAGATTTTGTGACGTGTTATTCTTCCTTTCATGGACAAATGGGATCCACGTGGAATAAATTAACGGAGAGCTTCACACGCGACGTAAGTCCGAGGTGGGATTACGGATTAATTTTCACTGTAATCGAGTCTATTGAGGACTTTTCTTTTTTAAATTGATATAGTTAAACGACCATTTTCTTTAAAGTAATTATCACTTTTAAATAATATTTACTTAATCTTGAAATTCCCTACCCATCGATTTGATGAAATCAAAGCAAATTAACTATTTACGTACTAACAATTACTGATAGTTTCTCTATCGCATAACAAAATATGTACCATACAATCAATTAATGGGTATGGATACTCTTTTTTATTTATTTATTAATATTTTTATGCATAGCGTCGATATTTCTTTTACATTATATTACTACGGTCAAACTCATTTTTTCTGTCTAAAGGATTATGTAAACATATTTATAGGTTTTTCTTGAAACATCGTTTTATCCTAAAAGTTTTCCTGGAAGAAGAAAATATTTTACTATTTATCAACATTCACAAGGAATTCCACTTACTGTGCAAAAGTGGATTTTTCTAATAGATTTAAATAGATAGATATATAAATATCTCGAATCATAATAAATTAAATAGATCAAATTGTTATTTCTACCAAAAATTAAATTAAAAAAATCTTATTTTTTGTGTTCCACTGCGCATCTTTCGGTAGCAAAAGTCAATTTTATGGTATAAAACAAAATTCAACTATAGCATATGTAGATTGCAACTTATGCACATGCTTATATATTAAATTAAATTGAAAAGGGTTTGCATTATGACATGACCTAATTTAATGTAATTTGGATTATTCTCTTCCGATGAATAATAGATTATTCATTTAGGCCTTTGTTCTCGTTTTGGGCCTATGGCGGAAACCTAGAATGTTTTTGGGCCTATTTGGCCTTGCGTTTCTACGAGCTTTCGGCTTATGTAATGTTGCGATTATGAATATAATCTTTATAAACCTAGGAAAAAAGTTTACATCATCTTCAATCATCAGTAGTTGCATTTAGTTGAAAAAAAAAATCAACAAATATTTTCCTAACCTTTATCGTCTAAACGTTTAGACATATATTGTCATTATCAATTAAAACAATTATCGTAAACTCATTCTCTCCAATGATATAAAAGATCTAGATTTAAATATCTTTCAAAAAAACAAATTCGCTAAACAAACGCAATTGCTATCTGGATGTATTCCTTAACTGCAGCCCGGCTATTATTCTTCTCATGAAATCCCCAACATCTTTTTTTGATATCTTATTCATTGCTATTATATTATTGATCGAAGACCATTTATAAGCGCAATGATGCATCCACAGGAGAAAATGTTGATGTTAAGTTTAGCGAACCGATGTCGACATCGGTAAACTAACCTCACCACAGAAGACATGGACATGTTACATGAATTCCCAAATTTGCCTCAAATTCGCGCTATTCAATTCGGAGATTTACTTGGACAGATATATCACCTAGAGTTATGTGCTTGAAAATCTGTGTAACAACGCTAAAGCTAGATGTGCAGTGACGAGGGTGACTTCCTCGAGAGTATTTACTTAGACCTGCACAGGAGGATGGCTCTCGGCATCTGGGCTCTTGGGAGCGGCGGCCACCAATCTCCGGCCCCTCTCCCTCCGGCTGTTGTCGGCAAACTTCGCGCTCGCCTGATGGAAGCCGCTCTCCTGCTCCTTGGCGCTCCACTCCGACAAGTAGTAGTCCTCCTCGGTCCCGCTCTTCCCCGCCGAGGGGCCGCAGAACATGCCGCCCCACTGCGGGAAGTATATTAAGGCGATCGGGAGGGTGCAGCATATGATCATGATGCCCATCAGGGTTATTCCCGTCTCCTTCGAGTACCTCGATCCCTGGAAGAATATGACTTGGGTCAGGACGGCTCCGACGTTGCCCCCTGCTCCGGTCATTCCGTTGATCAACCCCAGTGACCTGAAATCATTACGTGCAAGAGATTAAGGAAATCTTTCTGATGTATTAAACAAGAAGATGAATAGGGTTAGCAATGTCGGACAAGACCCATTTACACAACATGAGATAAAACATGACTTATAAAGAGAAAACTTGAATACATAATATGATTTACCCAACTTTATATGCTGACCCCAATTACAAACATGATTATGATATGTTAACACCAATTACCAGTCCTAAGAGGAAGCTCCACCGTTAGAGTTATACGGCGGGGGGGAAATGGATCTATTTGGTATTGTGACGAGAAATATGTCTCAAATTTGAAATTTACTAGTCTCAATTATACACGAAACTTGTATCGAACTCAATACGGGTTCTTAAACTAAACCTTATCCTCGTATCCCACTTGAGTTCACTGGAATCCAAAAAGTTGTATATTCCTTTATGTTTTGTTTGTTTGGATACAGTAATACAAAAATAAAGAATACAATCATCTAAAACTCACACTCCAAAAATTTGATGTGCCAACATCTCCATCCAAGATATTTGTCTTCCATTTGCGGTAACTGGGATCTCATCCACCCCTTACGCGAGTGATGCCTTGCCCTTTAAACATATATAGATGTAGGGGCGTGGTCGCACGCCAGAGATTGTAATCTTGTCTCAACTCAAATTCTTGGTGTTCAAAATTTGACTCGAGCTCAACGAAGTACTAAATTTCCTAGCTATTCGACTCATGTAGATTATCAGGATAGCCGAACTAGACCGAATGGTCGATACTAGAGTTCCAGTTCAATGAGCTTGGACATTTCTTCTATACGTATAAATATGTGGGGGTTTACTGTATGATTTAGTATTTTTTGTGTGTTTTCTTCTATAATTATTAACTGTTTTAAGATGTATATAGGAACTTGATTCGAACGTGTGCTTGTTGAGATAAGTTTTGGTGAGCTAATCCAATTGCTAACGACAATTGAACTCGTATATATGCACCTAAAGAATGCAAATATAGCCTAGGTTTTCAAACAACCATGTTGTTCTTAAGATAGAAAAGGTGAAAAATGAGAAGAAGTCTTTTTACCTCCGGGAGACGAAGGGAACCACGCCGAAAGTGAGCCCGCAAGCCGCCTGGCAGAAGATAGAGAAGGCGATCATGACCCCGATGGACGCACCCAACGACCCGACCCGACCCAGGACCACGCACAACACGCCTCCTACCGTCTGCACCGCCCACAGCGTCCACAGCCGCCCCCTCATCCCGAACCTCTTCCCCACTACGTCCGAGATCACGCCGCCCATCGGCCTCGAGAAGAGGTTCGCCAGCCCGGAGCTCGCCGCGATCATCCCCGCCGTGCTCAGTTTCAGGTCGAACCTGTCGTAGAAGTACTCGGCGATGATGTTGTCGGTGGTCAACTCCACCCCGAAGCAGTACCCATAGGTCAACATCAGTATCCACCCTCTGTAGTTGGTGACGCCATTGTAGAGCACTTTCGAGAACTGGTCCTTGGGTTTGTCCCCTTCCTTCTCGAGCTCCTTGAAGTTGCCGTCCGGCATGTCCTGGCCGAAGAGGATGACGGCGAAGGCTGTCAGGGTCTGGAACAGGGCGGGTATGAAGAAGGCGATCCTCCACGCGGTGAACTTGATGGCGCCGGCGTCGCGGATGATGGCGAACACATGGGGCATGATGAGCTGCGTGGCGCCGCCGCCGAGGTTGCCCCACCCGCCGGCCAGGCCGTTGGCGCAGCCAACGACGTTGGGGGAGAACATGGAGCTCATCCAGAACTGGGTGGAGACGAAAGTGGCGAGGGAGAAGCCGACGAGGAAACGGAGGACGAGGAAGGAGGCGGCAGAGGAGGCGAGGGAGAAGCAGAAGACGGCGGGGGCGGTGAGGAGTATGAGGGAACCGGAGGCGAGGCGGGGGCCGAAGAGGTCGCAGGCGGAGCCCATGGCGACGCGGGCGAAGACGGCGCCGGAGACGGAGGCGATGCCGGCGTTGCCAATATCGGTGGCGGTGAGGTTGAGGTTGTCGCGGATGATGGGAATGAGGGGCGGGGCGGCGAAGGTGGAGACGAAGCAGGCGAAGAAGGAGACCCAGGAGAGGTGGAAGGCCCGCATGTGGGGCTTCGCGGCGGAGAAGAGGCGGAACTCGGTGGCCTTGTGATCCGAGTCCACCGGGAGTGCGAACTTCTGGGGCGGAGGAGATTCCATCTCTACTCTCTCTCTCTCTCTCTCTCTCTCTCTCTGACTTCGGAAGAATTTATAATGCTATTAGCAAGTGAAGAAATTACATATGGCGAAGCAGACTTGGCAATTGAATGGAACTAAAGACCCTCCAGCTATTGCAAGAGAGTTGACTGAACATGTGGGAGAGCTTGCATGTGATGCTTATCGGGAACGAAAAGGTTACACAAGCAGCCAATGTTGTGCTCTAACAGGGAGGTGGGCATCCCCACACAAGCATTTGAGTTCCGCACGCTCGGAGGAGTCGCGGCGTGCGGGACTCGCTCGGAGAACCGAGACCGACATCGATCGATGCCGACGACGACGCCGCTTCGGACAAAAAGAAACGAAAGAGGGGCGAACTCGTGGGCGGGCGGGAGGCACGGTTCTTATGGAGCCGTGCAATGGAGCAACTTGAGGGATTTCTGCGTTTTCGAACGAGTCATTAATGCGAGGCGCGATCGAGAAGAGGAGCGGTGAAGTGAACCCGGGTTCAATTCCGGAAGGCTGAGGCGACGGGACCCTCGCAGCTTCTGGGCTCCTCCGATTCGGAAAGGGATGTGATGGATGTGATGGACGGTTAGGTGGACCGCAGCGCAAGTTGCGCATATCCACGCGTTGATTTTTCAGGATTCGACCGGGAGAGCCCGGGGGGTTCCCGTTTCTCTTGTTAAATTGGTTGCCGGATTCTCTCGTCCATTGAACTCCGAAAAGACCATCGTGCCCTGCCGCTGTGGCCATTATCTTGCATGAGGACGAGGTTGGATTGGATCAACCGGAATACGTGCACTCTATCCATTTGAAGCGTCACATCTAGAGAGATCTTGATGGTGAGACGACTCCCTTTTCTCGTAGATACCGGCACTATCAACAGCAGGATCTTCATGCATTGTCGAACTTTCATCGCAAGTGATGAGATTGATGATGGTGCAAGCTTTACAAAAGCGACGAGAGATACGGGAGGATAGAATTTTCGTTGAGGGATTCTTTCATGTATGGTCAAACATTCAGTAAAACGAGCAATGAACGAATAAATAGAGATAAAGTACGCTTATGTTGTAATTAAAGGGGGTGGGGGTAAGTGCGGAGGGCAATCCGGTCATTTGACGTGGAGAGTTGTGGTGGTAGCTCTTGTTGACTGAACTGACCGAAGAATATTCAACGGGCGCTGATCTGGGAAGGAACCTATTTCTCCGGTTCAATGGCATATTCATCGCCAGTTGTCGCATTCAAGGAAGACAAAATATCTAAGCCTCCGCTCCTATTTTAATGTACTTCCCCCTTCAACCTTTGACTTTGTGTACGATTTATTATATGATTTCAGCCCCCCTTTCCAAATTTTCACCTTTTTTTTTTCTCCTTAATTCTACTTACCTTTGAATTTTGACAAGATCAAACCTTACCACCAAAGCGTGCTCAAATCTGCAGTCTAAAGAACGTAATGAAATTTTATAAATAGCGAGGTTTAACTTGCAACTCTGCTCTTAGTGCTCAATGAACTCTGACTCGCTTGTTTCGTCGTCTTCCCAAAAAAGGGACCAAATACAATGTACAAAAGACGTGAATTTCCTGCCGAATCCTTGTTTTAGATTCGAGGGTTTCGCTTTTCCATTCATTTGACCGAATCAAGGGCACGAATTATGTAAGAATAAGGCAAATTTTTAAGCATCTTTTTGGCTGCCCCGTCTCATTTTTTCCTACATCAGAATTGCCGACTCCCAAGATCCCCCCGCTCCCGTTGGTTCTCGCAGAAAACATTGTTTGCTTGCACCAATCCAATTCACACGAGCCCGACGACCTGGAGAAAAGCATGAGATCATGGCTGAGGCTCAACTAACCCCGCCCTCTAATTTTGGTTCGCTTCTGTATGTGTGATCATACTCATGGGATGGACCTGTTGGCTCGTCGTCCTCGGACAAAATTTCAACCCGTGGTTTTGAAGTTTCCACTGTTCATTGACCATGATTATACATTAAAGATACGTTTAGTAGTCATTTTGTTCCTTCAAATAATTTATGCTAAAAAAAACTTTCTAAATAAGTTTCTAAGAATTCAAACATATTTAATAATTGCATCAAATTTCTATATTTGAAATAGAAAAAGAATATTAATGCATTTGATATTACTCTCAATTTTTTTATTACATAGAATTTCTTTAATTTTTTTAATAATTTTATGAAAAAAAAAATTTCTCTCTCCTTTTTCCTCCTCCTCTAGCCGGCAACCTCGCTGGTCTTGAGGGAGCCTCACCGTATCTCGTCTCTGGCTAGTCACCAACCATCGCCGAGCTTGGTGACCAGCTAGAGGAGGAAAAAGAAAAAAAGAAAAAGAAAGAAAAGAAAATGCCTAGGTCTCGAGTCCTGGTGATCAGGAAAACTAATGGGTCCCAAGTCCTGGTATTCGATCAGAGATCGGCCAAACATAGTCTGCCGGATCAGTGTGAATGGGACTCGAGACCATCCCGCGACTTGAAATTGACACCTCGCATGAAACTTCCACAGACTCACAATACCCAATCCAATGTCTACGAATTCGGTTACGCCAGGATTGGCTTCGGCTCCATAAGCTAATGACTCCGTTAGAGACGCGCGTCGGGGAAGTAAATATGATGGATTAACCGAATTATGCGACTAACTAAAGCACGGATGTCATGATTATTAAGGGTGGACCACGCCCATTAATACCGTGTAGAATTAGTGGGGCGGAGACTTTATTTTTTTTCTCTCGCTGCCAAATTTCCGGACCTTCCGAACCATGACGAGGCGAGAAAACCACACATCTCTCGGCCGAACCAAAGTCATAAAGAAGTACGTGTAGGACCGAGGAGCGCGGGCAACATGGAAAAGCCGATCATGCCTTTCAGACATCATCATGGGTTCAACGGCAGACATTCCATTGCACTCCATGCTCGCCAGAGAGCTTTTCTTCCCAATCTTTTCAGGACAGTTGTCCCTATTGAAGTTTTAAAATAACGCGACACGACACAAAGCGTATATCTTTTTGTATATGAGCCTTCGTTGTTACATCGCTGCATGCACCGGGGTTAGATTCTGAGCGACGCCACCTTCGTTTTTTCCCCTGTTCTGATCGAGTGTAGTAGTGTAGTTTATTACTTCGGAGCGCACAGCACACCAAGCTGTTGTAGAGAACGAGCATGCACAGGCGGATTTAGCCGAAGGGAACTGTCTCAAGCATGATCGCTTCAAACCGGCGTCGTAGGATCTTCCCACCCCTCCCAGTTTTGGTCGCGTTTCTTCTTTTCTCTGGCGTCTGCCCGTTCCGACTGTCGGGGTTCGACGATGCTCGTCGTCGCACAGCCGACTATCAGAATCTCCGGCCGCAGAAAGAGCTGCGCAGGTTGAACAAGATCAAGACCCATCTCAGGAAAATCAACAAGCCTTCGGTCAAGACAATTCAGGCATCCCATCGCCATCCTTTATTAGCTATAGTTCTCTCCCTTTGCCCTTTTGGTTCCCTTTTCAGGCATTTGCTAATTTGTGTATGCATGCTCCAACGTCGATTTGTTCTCGGCCTCATCTCAGACCCTCCATGGTGAAGTTATAGATTGTGTTTTGCTGCATCAACAGCCGGCTTTTGATCATCCACTGTTGAGAGGACACAAACCACCGGTAATTTTCTTCCCTGACGCTAAATAACATGGCATGATCAGCCACTGTGGCAGACTCATATTTTTTGTTTTCTCGGTTTATTTGCTCAGGATCCGCCCGAGAGACCGACAAGTGGTGATCTGACAGGGATGATGTTTGTGGAGGATTTTCAGTTATGGAGGAACACGGGTGAATCGTGCCCGGGAGGGACAATCCCGATACGGAGAACGAGCGAAGAGGACGTATTAAGGGCTAGCTCTCTACAGAGGTTTGGAAGGAAAGCAGGAAGATGCGTCAGAAGAGATTTTCTCAGCTATGACGGTCATGAGGTAAGTGCTGCATATCATTCATTTCCTAGTAGCCAAGAACTGGTTATCATGTTCAGCCAGGAAAACCAAATTGGATCTCAGAAAAGCGAGTGAAACGAGATACAAAACTAGTCTATGTAGAGTGGACACGATGCTCAACCGGATATCAGCCGATGCGAATCAAGCTTGTTCATTAGAAAATAAAATTTCATTTATAGTAGAGTGACAAAAAAAAGTATCCACTACGTAGATATGTTCACATATACAATGTGCCTGTACAGCATGCGGTCGGGTATGTGACTGGAGATCAATACTATGGAGCAAAAGCAAGCATCAATGTTTGGGCACCTCAAGTCGCCAATCAATCCGAATTCAGTTTGTCCCAGATCTGGGTCATCTCCGGCTCGTTTGGGGATGATCTCAACACCATCGAAGCTGGTTGGCAGGTGACTTAATTATTCTCCTTTTCTACATTGAGCTAGCTAATTATTGTCCTCAAATCATTTTCTGAATCCGCGTAGCAATTTTAATGTACTGATGCATCGATAGGATGGGGACTACTTAAATTTCCACTCTCTTCACTCGCGTGTATATCGATAGACTGAAACATGGACATGCATATTTGAATTTCGACAGGTCAGTCCAGAGTTGTACGGGGACAACTTCCCAAGGTTTTTTACATATTGGACGGTGAGAATAAAACTGACATCCTACGAAATTTTTCGCATTTTTCAACAATTGACAACATCGTTTGGGCTGTTTGATGATTGCTATATCTATATGACTTGGTACGAGCAGACTGATGCATACCAGACAACAGGATGCTACAACTTGCTGTGTTCAGGCTTCGTCCAAACGGACAGCAGGGTTGCACTTGGAGCTGCTATATCTCCCACATCTTCATTCAACGGTGGCCAATTCGACATCAGCTTGTTGATATGGAAGGTATGCATATCGTTGTCGCAATGCGTACATTGTATTCTCCTATATCACTACATCACTCTAGATTCGTGCACATCGAACTCGACGAGCAATACGTCGGAAAACAGGGGGAAGACATTGACTGGATTCGTGTCTGTGCTCGTCTACTTTTTCGTTTGAATTTCACATCGGCTGTGCATGCTTGCGCGCGTGACGTTCTACCCGCTCCACCTGCATGCTCCACCAACGTGAAAACCTTAGTCAGCCCCAGTACCTTTTACTTTGAAATGGGGTGACCACCATGGAGCTTTTTATCAAGAAATTGACTTTAGATTCATCAGTACTAATCTTTATTTAGCAGTCCCATTAAAGAAGCATAGGAAACGGATAGAGAAAAAGAAGGGAAGAGGAGAGTAAGTGGAAAGGTTATCAAGGACAATGATCAAAGGGGAACATCATCAAATCTTTATGCATGATGCACTGGCGTGTGCTGGAAAAGCTGGGCAAGTAGCGTAACTTTCCTCAGCCTTGAAGCGAAAGCTTCTCGATTGAGGATTGCACATTGGGACAAAGCCTAAGCAAGAAGCATGCTCCTTGTTCTGATTGCATGGCTACAATTATTGACTTTGATTATCCTGTGCTTGTGCCTAGAAGTCTCCTCTTTTTGTTTATACAGCTTGCATTTTCCCTTTACAAAGCAACCCTCGATTCGAGATAGTTTGACTAACTAGTATCATTCCCCTTAATCAGCACGGATGTTTGTTGCTTTCATTGGCTCATATTCATTCACTATCTAACGGTGCCGTATTGACAACTTCTCTTGATTTTGCAGGATCCGAAGCACGGGAACTGGTGGCTGGAATTCGGGCCGGGCATCCTAGTTGGGTACTGGCCGTCGTTCCTGTTCACCCACCTGATGGACCATGCGACCATGGTCCAGTTCGGCGGGGAGATCGTCAACTCCGTGCCCTCCGGATTGCACACCACGACCCAGATGGGAAGCGGGCAGTTCGCCGAGGAGGGCTTCGCCAAGGCCTCCTACTTCCGCAACCTGCAGGTCGTCGACTGGGACAACAACCTGACCCCCCCGTCGAACCTCCAGGTCGTCGCCGACCACCCCAACTGCTACGACATCCAGAAGGAATACAACGACGCGTGGGGGAATTACTTCTACTACGGCGGGCCAGGGAGAAATGTGAAGTGTCCCTAAAGAATGAAAATGATCTTATGTTACTTCTCTTTTTATCCAACTTATTCACTTAATGTACGAGTGTGCGTTGGATGTGTTACGTTCTCTTATACAGAAATCGAGCCTTTTGACTAAACGGGGGTGGTTCACCATTTTACTTAGGGTTTCTTCTTAACCAAGTGTCCCTAATTTTCTCCCGCTTGCGTGTTGGGGCCATTGATGAAGCATGCGACGTCGAAATTCCATTTACAGATATGGCTATGGTCATACCTAACTCCATTAAATAGTCAGTCCGACTAGATTAGGATTGGTAAGAAATTATTGTAAACGGAAAAGGAAAGAATAGAATTATGTAAGAGCTAGAGTAATCAATGTATTTTGCAGTAATCATCAACTATAATAACAACTGTCGTCGTGTGAGTTGTCTTTGTCATTGGTGGTCCTAAATCGATCCCAAATCTATATTGAGAGAGGACAAGAGATAAAGAGAGAAAGGGAGAGAGATTGACGACTCAAGCTATCGCCGCCACATGATAATTGCTTTTGTTTAGATCTTGAACAAATTTGAAATCGTATATATATTTAGTGACTACTTGAAGTTGGTTATCAGAGAGCTAAAATCAGCATGCGATGGCATCACTTGTGATATCCATTTATGAGAAAAGAGAATCTCGTTCCTTTTTTATAAAAAGAAAATTCTTATCCAATTCGGGTGTATTCTAATTTTCAGACAAGAACCAGTTAGAAGTTATTATCCTCGCGAGGGGACAGCCGTTGAAAACGGACAGAATAACTGCTTATCCTCTCGAGGCCCTCCTCTGAATCGGGCCACCAGAAATGGGCCGTGTGGCAAATAAACAGGAGCAGCAATTTCATTCACGCCTCCTAAGCGCGAGGAAAACGAGGCAATTCAGACAGTGAGGCGGCGCGCATGTGGCGTTCACTCACCTCCCCCAACATAGACTTTAAAAAAAGAAAAAAAAGAAAATTACGAATCCCCTTCTTCTTTTTTTTTTTTTTGGTCGAAACCAACCCCCTTCCATCTTTACTCTTTTGTATTATATGTTCCACTCTCGTTTTAAAGCTTACTATTATCATCGTCACCTTTTGTATTGAATTTCATATTACATTTCTTATCCATGTGTAATTTACTAAATTGACATTTTAGTTCCAAAATTACCCACCCAAAATGTATTGACAGAAGAATACATTGAATGATGTGATTAGATACTCGCTTTCGTTTAAGACCTAAATTCCTCACACTTCTTTGTCACGGCACTCCCTTGGTCAATCCATCCCATTGTGCCCTCTTCATCTTTTTGCAAACCCACAAGCCAAAACCTAACATGTACGGAAAAGAAGAAAATTAGCTGGGTAATCATGAAGCATGACAAAAACATAGAGTGAAAAAGATTGCAAATTGTAGATAAAGATTGAAAACACAAAGGATTCATCCCTCTGAATGCATTGGCAACTATCATCGACTCGAGGCCAAAATCAAGGCGTGGCCATAGCCGCAACCCTCTTAAGCTAAAGGACAACTTCACAAGACTCAAGAGATTACTTGCTTAATCTCGCACAGACGCAAGATTAGAGTTTGTGTGATTTATGAGATGCGATAGTATAGATATAAAAGTAAAATTTTAATGAAATGGTTGATCGATAATATTTTTCCTTCTTTAATTGCAACGGTCAATGAATTTCAATATTTTAGACAATCATTTGCTATGCCTACTAGAAAAAAAGAGTCAAATCTTAACCTCAAAGTTCGAGAGAAACTGAATCTAAAAAGGTACAGCTGTGTCTTAAGTTATTTAAGTTGCCCATGCCTTTAATTTTGCGTGCACCGGACCACTCACAAAAGAACGCGTGCTCCCCAGGATGAACGCGGCGCGTGTAGGGGAACGCAACGTACAGTTGGGAGTTAGTTGGCTGTTGATAAGGGGAATTTTCCAGCCCAATCCAGCGCATATCTCTCTCCCTTTATCCATTAAAGAAACAAATAAAAATATACGGCAGGCCCAAATTCCAAAAAATCTACACAGACTAGAGGCCATACATATAATTGAATTTCATTAACATCGAATTTTTTTTTTTTTAAATCGCCTGAAACATAATTTTCTAATGCTGTAGATATCGATAGAAACATAATTTTCAGTGGCACTCTTAATGCATTATCCCAACATAGAACACATAAATATTTCAACAAGTGTCGTCCTTAATCTATAGTTTTTAGAATTATTCCGTCATATAAAATTCTCAATTTTAAAATGAGGAAATGGGATAAAATGAGATTTTTCGCTTTGGCTTGTGATTCGACCGATAACTAATAAGTGCACAGGCCAATGATATGTGGCTAAAAAAAACAACAATCGCGAATAATTTGCCTAATTATAAAGATTCGTCCACTATTATTAAACAATCAGTGGGCCCCCTCTTTTTGGTAACATAAGAATCCTTGCGGGCGGCCACGTGGATCCGCCCACCACCAACCTATGAATGTTCTGTAGGGCGGGGTATCTGCATGGACGGAAGACAGAAAGAAAATGAGCAGACGGCGAACGCCTCCTGATTGGTTGAGACTTTGTGCGGTGGAGGGAAAGTGAAGAAGGGAAAAAACAAAGCCATTTTCAAAGTCTTCGTAGCGAGATCAAACACGATAAAATTATGAATAAATAAATAAATAAATAATACAGGCAACCGAGTCACCATCCAACGTTAAATCCCCCCTCTCCATTTCGCGGAATCCTTCAAAGAAGAAGAAGAAACGCTTGGGAAAAAGGCACAAGAAAAGCCAAGAAAAAAGTCATTCCTTTACCCCTCCTCTTCCTCCGCTTGTGATGGAGGATCATTAGAGGGGTTCGGATTTTCGTCTTTCTTCTTCTTTTCTTTCCATTTTTTTTTTGTTGAGAGTTTCCCTCCAAGAAGAGCCCTCCTCTTCTGTTCGTTGTTTTTTCTTCCACCTTTTTTGGGGTTCGAAGGAGGCTCCTTTCTCTCTATCTTTTCCACCCCCCTCCTCTGTTTCTTTCGTTTTCCTCCTTCGTGTTTGGTTGTGGAGGGATGATAAGGTTCGGGGTGCTGGGGCTGCAGCTGTCGGAGCTGTTCGTGAGCTCGGCGGTGCATTTGCTTTATGGGTTTTACATATTCAGCTCGGCCGTCGCCGGCGATCTATATCAGGCGTTTCGAGAATGCCTCTGCAAGCCAAGCCCGAATCTTGACGAAAACAGAGACCCGGCGGCGACGACCCATGTTGAGAATTTGCCTCCTATTGTGTTGGTTCATGGAATCTTTGGATTTGGGAAGGGGGTATGTATGCGATGGTAATCTTATCATGATGAGCATTGGTTGCCTTCGAATGAATTCCTCTTTCGTTATTTTCTCCCCTCTGAAAGTGGGCTTTTTTTTTTTTTTCGTTTTATTTTCATATGGTTTTCAGAGATTGGGAGGTTTATCTTATTTTGCGGGGGCAGAGAAGAAGGACGAGAGAGTTTTGGTGCCTGATTTGGGATCTTTAACCAGTGTGTACGACAGGTGCGTGCTTAAAGTTTGTAAATTTCTTGGACTTAAGGTCATATCTCAGCACTTTGTCTTGGTTTTTCTGCAAACGCTGAGAGGTTTCTGCAAGTTTGATATTCCAGGGCTCGCGAACTGTTCTATTATTTGAAAGGCGGGCAAGTCGATTATGGCGAGGAACATAGTATGGCGTGTGGGCACTCGCAGTTTGGGCGGATCTACGAACAAGGTGTGCAGATATTGAGGGAAAAAATTACTCCCGAAGTCTTTCACTTGAAGCTCCCTGCTCAGGAAATGGTGGCTTTTCTCAGTGAAGGTTCACCGATGTGAGTTTTCTAAATTGATGCGCTTGCCATTGCAGGGCATTATCCGGAATGGGATGAAGATCACCCAATCCACTTTGTGGGGCATTCGGCGGGAGCGCAGGTCGTTCGGGTTTTGCAACAGATGCTCGCTGATAAGGTACCTGCTCTCGATCTTCTGCATTAGCGAGCATACTCTATTACATCGAAGGACAGTCATTGACAACATTTTCAAACGACTGGGTTTGATGATTTTAGGCTTTTGATGGGTATGAGAACACTTCTGAGAACTGGGTGTTGAGTATCACATCCTTATCAGGGGCATTCAATGGGACCACAAGAACCTACTTAGATGGAATGCGGTAAGTTTGGGTTTTGCCTGTTATTTTGGCTTTTGAATCTCTTTGACGGGTCACACTGCAATTTCAATTTCTTAGTGCAATTTCTATAAGGTCAACTGGCTTAGGTAGATTTCTAGAGGTGATTCTTATCTGGCTGGATTTTTT
The DNA here is from genome assembly GCA_017140615.1 of Eucalyptus cladocalyx. Lineage (NCBI taxonomy): Eukaryota > Viridiplantae > Streptophyta > Magnoliopsida > Myrtales > Myrtaceae > Eucalyptus > Eucalyptus cladocalyx. The sequence goes on from CM029517.1 coordinate 45,972,215, forward strand.
TCCCCCTTTCTTTGTTGCTGAAGTGTTGAAACGAGCTTTGATAATTTACAGGCCAGAGGATGGAAAGACAATGAAGGCGGTATGTCTGCTTCAGCTTTGCCGTCTCGGAGTGATAGTATACGATTGGCTTGACATCCCATGGCTGAAAGCCTATTACAATTTTGGTTTTGATCATTTTGGCATTTCTTGGAAGAAAGTAGGGATTTTGGGTCTGTTAAATTGCATATTGGGAAATACAGGCCCCTTTGCCTCTGGCGATTGGATTCTCCCAGACCTCACGATTCAAGGGTCGATGCGATTGAACAGCCATCTGCATACTTTCCCCAATACCTTTTATTTCAGTTACGCCACCAAGCGTACTCGAAAGATCCTCGGCCTCACAGTTCCTTCAAGCATACTAGGCATCCACCCTCTGTTTTTTGTAAGGGTGCTTCAGATGAGTCAATGGCGGCATCCTCCAGATGTTCCTCCACCTTACAAAGGCTACAGGTGAAAATCTTATGGTATATGTTTCACTATCTGTACATTTATAGAAACTCAGATAGAGCTTTCTTAAGATGGTGTTAGAAGTTCATTCTGACAAGATTCCATCAGCTCATCAACTTCATTTACTAATTTGTGCATTCTAGGAATTCCGTAAGTTCTCATGCGCTGCTTATATAAGAATCGTATTCTGTATTCAGTTCTTATTGAGAATAATCCATCGAGAGGAACCTAAAAGTTAGGACATGAATAAAAGGGAAAGAAACTATAATTCATCTCATAGTTTTAAAAAATACTTTCACAGGGACGAAGATTGGCAGGATAATGACGGAGCACTCAACATAATATCCATGACTCACCCACGCCTCCCGATCGAACATCCTAGTCATTATGTCGTATCGGACTCCGATTGCCAACCTCTGGAACCAGGCATCTGGTTAGTATTTATTCCTTGTCTACATTATTTCTCGTTCTATGCTAAAGACCGAGCAATATCTCATAATGATCAACTTCATAGAAATGATTTTCCACCTAAACATGAACTACAAAAAATGAGGTCCTTTCACTCGCTGTCTCTTTGAAGTTTACGTCAAACTCTAACAGCATGATGTTAATTTATGCCATTTGCATGGGATTACTTGGGATTCATTCAACTAAATTTGAAGTACAAAAATCATTCTGTATCGAGCAAAGAATGAACGTAATGGAAGCAGTAGCTATGAAATTTTCTCCGAGACCTGTAGCTAACAGCTTTCCCTACCAACATGTTCAATGTTAAATCACCGCGTGATCTTGTCGTTCCGACTTATTACCCATCCGTTTCCATCCTCAATTGAGAAGGACGGGCTAGAATAATCAATGTATTCCTCAGCCAGAATACTTAAATGGCTTATCTTATCTTCCACATAATATTCCTTGAAGCAGTGTTACGCTATAGTAAATCTCTGTGCGAAGTTTATCCATTCATCTAAAGATTTGAGGTCAACACTCGATATATTTCACCATGATACACCCCATGAAAGAACAGCATCATAGATGGCATAAACGACAATCACTTAAGGTGATCCGGATGGGCTACGATAAAGCATCATCATCTATTCTGTCCTTCCTTTGAGGCCCACGATTCAATCCAAAGAGCATCCTTTGGAGTAGTTTTATCTACATTGCGTCTCTTTCACACGAACTGTTTTTGAAACGTAAGGTGCCCGTCAACTTAATTGGTGGTGGGATCAAATCTTGCGTTTGAAAATGGGAAGTTTGAAAGCCCCGGCGAAGAAGTCTTGACGTTTTTTCAGTTACCCACTTTCTCTTGATGGAAACCACCGAATTGTTTTTTCTCCTGCTAGTCGTTGTCCTAGCAAAGACTTGACTTACATAAAATGAGATGGTTAGCCTTACACGGTTGCGAATTGGTGGAATGCAGGTACTACAAGATCGTGGAAGCTGATCACATACTGTTCATTGTGAACCGTGAGAGAGCCGGAGTTCAGTTCGATCTTATATATGATAGCATCTTCCAACGATGCCGAAAGCATGTTTTTAGAAAATCTCTGCCAACATTGCCGAATAACATAGTTGCTGATGATGAGTAGAAGAGGAAACTGGAAAGAAGCTTATAGCATTTTCTCCAACTCCATGTCATTCTGTTGAGTTGATGCCGATTTTGGCCCCTCATTTTGATATTAGCAAGTGTTAGGAAAGCTATAGGCAGGCTCGGAATTAAGTTTGTGAAATTAGTTGAAGCAAGCAGATTTTCTGGCATAAGTATACAGAAATTCTCTCTGCATCTTACGGACATTTACTGTGCTCTCTCTCTCTGATCTTCACAATAGTTCAACTCATCCAAGAGCTACATGGTTTGTTTCAGAAACATAACGTGTTTTTGAACATGTTTTAATCGTTGCTTTCATGGGAAACTAGAAAGAAACTAACGTTACTGATTACCGTATCATCCGTGGTATAAGATCAACTCAAGACATCTTGATTACAAGGGTGGCCACTAGATACCCAACTTATCCATCATCTTCCTCTAAATTGAACACAGCATCACGTTGCTTCCACGGGAAACTAGAAGAAACTAACGTTACTGATTACCATATAATCCGTGGTATAAGACAAACTCAAGACATCTTGATTATAAGGGTGGCCACTAGATACCCAACTTATCCATCATCTTCCTCTAAATTGAACACAGCATTACCAAAGGCAAATGCTCAACCAAAATAGAAACAAATTCCAGCAGTAGTCCACATACTATGAATATGAAAATTGGTAATACCATGCTGGATTCTTCCAGAACAATCCGGTGGCTAAAATCTTTCCAACCATATTTTAATCACAGCACTCGTAACACCGGCTTCAACCAAAGTCACCAAGTCTGAAAACTGAATGGATCCACAGTAAGAAACTGAAGAACCGGAATGTGCTATTATACTCGAGACAAAGATCAAAGTGTTTTTAAAAGACCTACTGCACATATAAGCTGAATTGAAGATCTCAACAGCACATTCATTCACATTATCAAAATGGTAATTCTATCAAAAGTATGTGAGTACTACTTTTGGGGAACCAACAACAATTAAGCCCCAACAAAAAGAATAATTATAAAGCGTTGAAAACAAGACAACCGATATTATCCGCATCAAACCACTCTTCAAAAAGCTCACATTTTCTGAAGCTTCTGTCATCATCCATCAGTCTTGGCATGTCCGGTAAATCTACCTCAGATAAGCCTCAGTTCATACTCGCCTGCCATAGTGATGTATCTCACCCAGGGAAGAGCCTGGTAGCCGCTCTTCTCAATAATCTTCAGGTACCGCACCTAAAACAACGTCAAGGAGCAAACATAAAAAGGAAATGAATATTCTGCTTTGCTTGTTGAAATAAAGGCTTTCACCACAGAATACGTCCAGCAATCTAAGAAACTGAGAATGTACAAGCTAATTTTGGACAATGTAATGCTTGGATCTCTTGGCATTAAAAAATCTGTCCGTCTTCTCATGGCAAAGCTTCTGCTTCTTACTAAAATAGCAGTGGAGAGATTTGAGCAATATAAAGTGACTTAGAGAGGCACCTGTATGCCAGAGACAGTGAAATATGGTATCTCAAACTTCACGCGTATGGGGGCCTTTCTCTCAGGAGTGGCTTCTTCAGCTGTTATGCTGGGTAGACTGAATTCAGCCCTCAACATATACTCCTGCAAATTCAGTTTTGCAAGGAGAATCAAATGAGAATGGAATGGCTAGATATGTATGTTTAACAAAATGCTTTTAAAATGCAATGATATAGACAGCCAGCCCTCACAAGTGAGAAGATATACAGCCATACCTTGCCACCAGGAAAGGATTTTATTTTCCAGACAAGCGCATCATTTTCTGGCGCATACGATGCAGAACCCATTGAAGTTCGAACATTTGGATTCGTAGAATCAGCAGGAACTGGCAACTCAATTTCAACGTTTGTAGCAGTACTGTTTTTTAAAATCAAACTTAGAATGCTGATAAATCACTAACAAGAAAAGCAATTATATAATCATTAAAAGAACAATCACCTGCGCTCCTTGAACTGGCTCCTTGCTTTTACCATGATCTCGATACGACTTCTTGAATGCCTTTCTACTTGGGCTTCCACCCAGATAAGTGGCTTTACCTGAAGTAGAAAATATAAATGCATCTTTCAAAAGGCTACAGATGCAATGATAAGAAAATAACTAAAATCATAGTTTGAAGCAAACCTGAGTACTGAGTCTGTATGTCATAAGGTCAAAAGATCCATCAGGAGGTATAAAGGAGATTGTCCTATCATTTTCGAAGCGGGCCAAGCGTACACACCTAATTTAACACAGAGTTATTCAAAATCAGATCATACTGAGATGGACAACCAAAAAGGAAAGGAGAATCATCTTAACAAACAGTTTAGGCAACATAGGAGCTCATGGAGTTAGACAACTCACTGATGGAACTTTATGTCATCCAAATCAATTGCCTTTCCCTTTGTTGTTCGACCTTGGGCCTCCAATAATACTCTATCATTTAGGCCAAGCTTGCACTCCGGCATGCCACTATAAAAAATAAAAAATAAAAATAATCGAGTTAAAAATCTAGATCATGCTGAAAAATGTCAGAAACAAAAAGAATGACCAAATAGAGCAGAACAACAGATTCCCATTCCTGCTCCTGTCTTTGTAGAGCTAAAAGAGTTTTTATAGCTCATCTCCTTCTCTCATAGGACACAGTTCTACATCCCAAAAGAGCAATAGGAAGTCAAGAATTTTCAAGATCCCCTATGTCAAAGAGGATGCAATATTCTACCCGGCTGTCGTCATCCTCTTTCCATACTCTTTCTCTAGTTTGCCTATTAGGCCCTGTTTGGTAATCATTCTATCTCTATTTTTTTTTTTTTTTTTTGTTTCCGGAACAAAAATAACTAGAAAAATAATATAAATTCATTTAGTAATGTCAACTAATTTTTCTATTTTCCGAAACAAATTAGTGGCCAGGGAATAGATTTGGAACGACAAAAAGAAGTTGAAAAAATCTACTTCTTTGTTCCTAGGAATAATTTCTTAAACAATGTCATTTTCTACTTTTTTTCATTCTTCTTCCTCCTTTAGTTGGTCGCCGTGCCTCAACAACTGATGATGTGATCTCACCGTGGTTGGGCGATGTTGGCCTCACCATGGCCAGGCAAAGTCGAACTCATAGTGGCTGAGTGATGCTCCACCTTGCTAGATCTGAGCAACGCTACCTCGCCTAGCCACTATGAGGTCAGCCTCACCCAACTGTGGCACAGTGCCTTGGCAAGGTCAAGCCGGCAACCTTGCCGGCTCTCGTCTTTGGCCATTTGATGGCCATCAACGAGACCGGTAACTAGTTAGAGGAAGAGGAAGAAGGGAGGAAAAAAAGAAAAAAATTCAAAAAAATTAGAAAAATTTTAGAAAATTATTTAAAAACTTAAAAAAAAAAAATTCTACATCAAAAAAAATTTGAGGGTAGTACTAAATGTATTCCCATTTCTGGGAAAAGAAATTTGATGCACTTACCAAACACCTTCTTCTTAGGAACTCGTCCAAGGAATAAAAATGGAATAAAACTATTTCTGAACAAAAATTATTTTAGGAAACAGAAATGTTACCAAATGCACCCTTAGAATCCTTGACATGAATGTCCAGGCTCTCCAAAATCAGAGCTCTCAAACTTGTAATGACTAGTTTCCGAGAATCTTAATGCGATACCCTTGCAACAACTTAGAGGTTCCTATGTTCACTTGCGCCCACTGTCATCCTCTAATTACACTATGGGTTGCGATAAATTTGTCAAGTTACTGTCCAGAAATCCTTCGGCTTTCCATTCTACTTCAGAATGATAAAGCCAGAGTATTAAACTATTTTTCAAGCAAAAGTAGAGTGTTTCACCAATCCAACAAGCTGTTACGGAGAGTTATCAGTTAGAGTTTGTTGTGTTGGTTCCAGAATACAGAGGCCAAATTCAGTCTGGTTGGCAAAATTCATTCAACCAGGTCCTTGCATTAATCTTAGACATGCCAGAGAGCATGATCAGATGAAAAGCAAACTGAAAGGACACAAGACATACTAATTCACATTCATGTTGATATGACAAGTTTAACTTCTTCCGTTACCAAACTACATGATCTTACTTTAAGTCCAAAATTAGAAAGACTTCTGGTAGCATAAATCTTGCATAGTTATGGTAACAATGAGCAACTTCATATGGTGAGAAGAGCTAAAATACTTAAATACACAGAACCTACCCTCAGACATTTCAAGCATCAGCAGAACAGGCGTGGTGAATAAATGTGGGTTTTAAGATTACTGCTAAAGGGGAGGGGGGGGCTTACAGACTGCACAGCACAGGAACACTATCAATCTTTAGTAGATTTAGGATGGGAGGTCAATTGCTGTTCTTTGACGGATCATAGTACAATAACTCAGAACAAAATTTATGTTTACTATTTCTAAACCTAAGAAAAAATATTAAAGCGGTGCAACCTCCGTCTTCTTTTTTTAAATTTTTGTGTAGATAGTTGAGAATTGGTGAATAACAAACCTCAGATATGTTCTCATTTTCAAAGCTCCAACCACATCTGATCTGATAATTTGCCCGTTGCTATTCACAAGTATATTGACACTCTCCACAACATCCAAGAATACCTACAAGATCAGACATGCTTATTACATTCCAATTACTGGAAAAAGATGACACTGGAAGAGAGGAAAGATCTTGGGTGGAAAACTAAAATAGACTTACTTCATTCTTCTTATAACGTATCCCTTCGCTACGCCAAGAAACTGCATTTGTTACAGCCATTGGAGGCCTTTGAGATACTTCCATCCTATAAGCATCGGTCTTGATGAACTCACTTAGAATTTTTGCTTCAGTATACTGAGGGTAACCGAAGTCCATCATTTCATCGAGTAATTCATACTGCCAAAGAAACAAAGTGAGCAGAGGATTCAACAAATTATTCATCAACACCCAAATATTCATTCATAAAAAAGAGAAGAATGATTATTGAGCCCTAAATGATCCAGCGGACCAGAGACAGAATGGGAAACGATAGAAACAACGTGCAAAGCATCTTACCACAACTACAAAGTTATCTCTAAGCGATTCCTCCTCTAGTTCCTCGAAATAATGCTTGAATACCTGCCACAACACATGCACAATTCCCATTACCCGCGAGCAATTTACATTTTTCTTTTCCACAACACTGGGCTAGAAAGTGTGTAGGCTATCGAAGTTTAAAGTGTGAACATAAAAATTTACCAATAGCTCTTACATCGACAACTCGGTGTAGGAAAAAAAGAAGGCTGGCAGCATTGCAGTTCTGCCGTGCCGCTACCATCAAGTAAACATTGCTATGCTGTATAAACATATAGGTGACGCCATTGTCATACACGACCGGATCCTGAGACTGTGGATCACCCTGAAATGGCAATCCAGATACCAGAATTACACAAAAGTCAGCCAAATTCCCACTGCGTGGACGCGAAAGCAACATAATCGAGGTAGCAATGGAATTCATATAGGTCAAAATCAAGCAAACTAAGAACAGATTCCACCCAATTCACGAGCATCAGTCTCCATCTCACACAACCACAACGCATTCAAATCGCATGCGATTCCAGAAACCTCCCCGATTAAAGCCTTTGGCCGAGAAGCAAGATTCCTCCTCTCCTAAACTCGCGAGCACACCACCCAAAAAAAAAAAAAAAAACCACACGAATCGAAAGGAAACGGACCTCCTTCTCGATGAGCTTGGTGAAGAAGCGCTCGGCCTGGACGGCGGAGACGTCGCCGCGGTAGTCGCGCCACACCAGGACGCGCCCCTTGATGTCCAGGAGGAACAGCGCCGATACCGCTCCGGCCATCCCCCTCCCTCGCTCGCTCGCTCGCTCGGTTCGCGATCGAATCGGAGGCCTCGATCGGATCGGGCCGGAATCGCAGAGATCCGAGCGTCCGGTCAGCCGCGGGACCTACCCATCCAGCTCGCCGGCCTCAGCGGTCCCGATCCGCCGTCGGCTGCTCCGACCGATCGCTTAGAGCTCGACACGCGTGGGAATATACGGCCGAGAGGAGCTTCGTCGTCCTCTTCTCGTCCCCGGGAATTGGCGTGGTAATGGCGGGCGGAGTGAGAGACAGAGAGAGAGAGAGCTATTCGAGCCTTCGAGCTTTGATTCCGAGGGGAAAATTTCGGGGATCCCAGCTGAAGCGCTTTTCCTCCCTCTCGTTTTGCTCCTCCTCCTCCTGGGTAAGCTTGGTGGAACGGGGATGGGGCTTTCCACATGCCACGACGCCGTATCGGGACAATTCTCATAAGAGCGTGGCCCACAGGGCATGCTGCACGGGCCCAAATAATTCGGGCCGAGCCAATCTTCTTTGCGATGGCAACTGCAACTGGGCTGGGACTGGGCCGGGCCGGGCTTTGCTTTATATATTATTTGCACTTCACTTAAAGTTGCATCAGATGGTTAGGAATTAATGTCGGTTATTAACGTAATTTGCAGCATGATTGTAAGTTGTCTTCTCGATGAAACGGGGCAATATGTCGTCTCGTGTCGAATTCTCGAGTCATTTTCCTTCCGTTGAGGTTTTAGAACTTCTGCACTGCATCCCAAGTCCTTGTCGATCGGGTTTTGTCGGCCAGAGATTTTTTATAGGCTGGGTTTAGTATGCTGATTATTCTGTAGTGTCGTATGAAAGAAGTACATACGAGTGCTAGTTTGCACTTCCAGTGAATTGAAATGGAACTTTTGATTGCACTTTCCATAGATGTATCGAGCTAAAAATAGAACATATAGAAATCAATGAGACAGAGGCTTCAGATCGTGCGAAAATCTAGTCATAACACTGTAATTTGCCAGAGGTGCTCCTTGAAGCCCCGAGCGCATGTTCTCACATGTCTAGAAGCGATGGCTCCTCTACTTCAACATTGTGGCGGAGGAGAAGGTGCATATTTGGACAATTCGGTTTTATGTGATGAGCTTAAGTTGGCCCGTCTGCCCATGTTGGGCCTAAAAGTCTGGTCCACAAGATTATGGCCCATGGATGAAGGGGTACGTTTCTTTATTTGAAGGGGACGTATATAAGGGAGCAAAGAGAGGGAGGAACACACCTCTTGGCATTTTCAACGTACATTCGTCACTCCTCTCTCCCTCCAAAAGAAAACCAAAAGCTTAAGGTGACGCCATCTTTCCTTCAAGGCCAATCGACGTCATCGGATCAAACAGGATCGGTTTTCTCTTCCTTTTATCGGCGTTGGTGTTTAATCAGAAATTTAACAGTGACGCTTTGATTCCGTGGTGTCTTTACGATCGGTGATACATGTATTTCCCGGACTTATCTTCCGCATTCGTTTTAGGGGTTCGATTTAGTGTTGAATCTGGTTTTTGGAAATCCAATAATCCTAACAGCTTGGGGTGGGGGAGGCGAGTTCGGTGGTGGCGAGGCGCGGATGAAGTAGTGTTCGGCCCAATCCCAGACCGGTGGTGATGGAGGCGCCAGGTGCCTCCTTTTTGCCGATATCTAAAAACTTTGCATCCGCACTTGGAATTCGCATCCAGGAACCATCTTTTGAGATCTCTCCCGGCACCCGCTGAGCAGCCGCAACGTCGAGCCTCTCCGGCCTGCCAGTTACTCGATTATGAGGAAAGTCAAAAGCCAAATAATGTTTGGATTTTATGACGAAAGTAGGTTTCATACCTAGAAGAACTGGAGAGGCATGGCTAGACGATGAGGATGCGAAGACGGAAAGAGATAAGAAAATGGCCAGGACAATCGCAGTTAGCTTGATTCTGAAATTTCTTTCCGAGAGCGCCATGTCTGAATTACTAAGAGATTGGTGAGGCTGATATCTTGAAATCTGGAGCTCTTGCAGATGAGAGATGAAGCTAAGCTGGCTCTAAAAAAAGATGGAAGCAACGCCGCGTAGGGACGCAGTGAAAGAGAAGGCGAAGGGGGTTGACTTTGACTTTCATTGTCCTCGAGATTGCACTAAATAAAGAAACTGAGCTGGAACGAGGATGAAGCCGAGGCTGTCTTATTAATATGGGGTGACGTCTGATGAGCTGTTGTGCGTGTCCGGTTGACTCCAATGCCTTGAAAAAAATGGGATTTGAGCATGTTGGAGTTGCTTATCAGAAGTAACGACACGACCACAGGGTGATGCGGCACAAGCTATCATCCTTCAAATCACGCTACTAATGTACTTGAGCAATCTTTTAAGGATTGCGGTAGGCAATGACTCGAATCAACTCGTGTCTTCGAAGATCAAAGGTTAATGTCGTTCGCCTTGGGCCACAAAGATCCAAACAAAGTCACTCTTTTTTTATAATCGAGGGATACGAAATGCAGAGGTTTGGGTAGCCGGAGGCCCATAAAACACTACACAAGACTTTGAAAGAATTATTTTTTCATGAAAATCTTTGGGTGACTTGTTTTTGTTTTTTTGTTTTTTTTTTTAATTATTGAAATTTTGCCTTTGCGTTGTCGATTAAAGTTGAACTTGCTCAAATATACACACATATCTACTTGTTTTTGTTTTCTTTTTTTATTTATTTTTTGCTATGGCTGGATGGCTAAGTTTGCAAAAGGCCAGTATAATTTGATCAAGTTTGACCTAGACTGATGATTCTTTTTTTTCTTTTTTTTGGTAAGGAGACTGATGATTTTCTTTCTTCCTTTCTTGCTTTCTTTGTAAATTTGATCAAGTTTGACCTAGACAAATGATTTTCTTTCTTACTTGCTTTGTTTTCCAATTTGGTTTTCTCGATCTCAGCTTGCAGGGGGATATAAAGTGGTGCAATGGCTACCCTTTTTTTTTGTCGGACCAGCTTGTTCTGTCTTCAGAAACTTCATTTTCTGTTTGACACGTTGCTCGTCGACTGATTGTCGGAAGGCTTCGTCTCTCCAGGTGTAAGACTCAAAGAACCGCACTCTCCCAACATGTCGATGTCTTTTGATTGCAGATTTGGCGTCCTCGCTCTCGAATGAAAGGGATCTTTGCATTTAGCGCTTGACTCTACCAAAAGAGAAGTGAAAGCTCCAGACAAAAATTGCTTTACTCTTTTAGTTTGCTCATCGAGGAAATTAGCAGGACGTTCGATGGATTTTAATTTGGACAGACAGAGTGACAATCCATCCTTAGTTTCAGTTGCCTGTTGCAACGCAACGAAATAAGCGGTGGAAAATCCTCCATCTTTCCCTCAAACTGATGGCTTCATAACTTAGCGGGACTCTATCATAAAGGCGTTGACAGCGCCCTGTCTACGCCAAGAGGATAAACCAGAGAATGGTGGATTTAACTGTAAAAAAAAATTGTCAAGAAAAACAATGAAATTTCTCAACTAGCTGCGGATTTATCTGCCTTCTCACCTGCATCGTCTAGGTGGTCAATTCTTTGCAGCCATTTTGTACAAGAAGGCCTGTGGCCAGAGGAGATTATTAATGCCTTAAAATATTTTGTAGCCCAAAATGGAGAGATTCTGGGCTTCCAAACTCTTCCCCCCATGCGAATATCAATCATTTTCCCTTATTCTCTATCTTTTCTTGGGTTAAATAAGAAGGAAAAGAAGATAAAAAGAAGTTATTCATCTCTATACACTCCTCGCCTCTCTGAGCAGCCCTTTTCTCTCTCTTTTCTTCATGCCGAGAAGAAAAGGAAGCTTAGATGTGTAGGTTACTCTTAACGTCTTTCTGTTCTTCCCCTCTTGGCCCAAAGATCTGCATACTGATTTGACTAAGGGTCGTCTACATTCCCAGGGAAAAGAAAAGGTGATCGCATCTCGTAGCTTCTCTATTTGTCTTATGGCTTCTCATGACTTTTCTCCCTTTCCAGTAGCATCAAGAACCAGAAGTGAAAAATCCGGAGCAAAGAGCGGAAGGAGCGGAGTGGCCGGTGATGACCTCTATGAGGTCACTGTGATTTATGACGGCAAGCCTAAACCAGTTTCTCGTAAAGGTAAGAACATTGTTATTGCTGATGATGTTGGTTGTGACTCTGATGATAAGGAGATCAGAGACTTCGAGTCCGGTGACAATGTAGGTGGCCGGCTCGTAAAAATTGAGTTAAATGAGGATGAAACTGAGGTTGTCCTCTCACACACCTATCTGGGTACTATTAATGTGTGGTGATGTCTAATGAGCTCTTGTGCGTGCCCGTTTGACCACAATACCTTAAAAAGATGGGAGTTTGAGTGTGTTGGAGTTGATTATCAGAATTAACTACAAGAGCACAGAGTAATGCAGCACAAGCTATCATCCTTTAAATCACATTGCCAATATACTTGAGCAATCTTTAAGGGTTGCAACAGGCGATAACTCAGATCTATCTTGTCTCAGGAGATCATGGGCTAATCTCATTTGCGTCGAGGCTCAAAGATCCAAACCAAGTCACTCTTCTTTTATAATCAAGGGATATGGAATGCAGAAATCTGACTAGCCAGAGGCCCATAAAGCATTATATACGACTTTTTTTTCTCGTCATAATATAGAACTTTGAAAGAATGATTTTTCTTGAAAGAATTACTTTCCATGACTCTTTGTATGGCTTGTTTTTATTTTCCTTTGGTTCTTTTGTAATTGTTGAAATTTAACCTTTGCTTCATGTCGATGACAATAGATTGTTAAAAATGTACGCAATGTGGATTCATTCACAGCTCATTCACCCTTTCTCAAACTTCAAATGGTAGTTTGCTCTCACAATTCTGGAGGACAAAGTAAAAATGACTTTCTATATATCTACAAGAAACAAAATATTATACGAACCAATATGTGGATCTCTCTCCAACTCTAGAAATAACGTACCAGCCAGCCACCACAGGCTCCTCTCCCCTTTCCCTCATGCTTCTCTCATCATCAGTCACCATCATGCTCCTCCTACTCGTCGCTGAAATGTTCTCTTGCCCCACCATTGCTATGGTGCCTTAACCACAATGATATTCTCTTGTCACGCCCCAGCGTTTAGTGCATTTTCCACAATCTGTCTTCTATATTATATGAAAATTCTTGCAATGAAATCTCTTACCGCGCTCCTCCATGCCAAGAGTTGATAACTTTTTTCAGCTAGCCTATTCATCTAGAATCTTGCGTCAGCTACATACCACAGGTCTCTTACAACTATATATCAGGACTTGTGCTACCTTTTCTCTACCATATAAGCCATGCACACCATCTCCACCACTTGCTTGGCTATGTTTGTAAGAGTTTTTCTGATGTGGGTTATCTCAATTAATATTGTAATTTACCCTTTTTCGAAATTAATCTAATGAAGTAAGATATAAAGTAATTAGTCTAACATGAGCCTGGTTTGTGTAGGCTGAGTTGAGCCAAGCCCATGATAAGAGAGCATGGCTGAAAATTTTATAAATATAATTGAAGTCTCTCCACTAACCTTAATGCACAAATACAACCTTACAAAAAGAGCAGTTATAGAATTGCATAGTAGGGGCAGTCTCATTAACCCGTGATTTAGCGGGCAATAGAGGAGTACTTGAACTTTGAATCATTGCTATGTCGTGTCAAAAACAATGGACTCTAAATCAAGTACACAAATTCTTTGATCAATGTATTTACTACAAGGTTAGTAGGATAAATTTATTTTTCTCATACCCTATGTGGAAGATGTCTCACTTTTTAGCAGTGATTTTAGAATATTGCATGAAACAAAGTAAATGTTGTCGGAGAATTTTGACATGAAATACTTTAGTGAGACGTCTTTTGTCCTTGGTGTTGAGATCCATATAGATTGTTCTCGTCGTATATTGAGTTTATGTCAAAGAGCATATATTGATTGTATTCTAGAAAGATTCGGTATGCATCATTATAAGCTAGAAATTGCTCCTACTATCAAGACTAATAAATTAAATTTGTCAAGAAAGCTCAAATGAAGGATATACCTTATGCTAGTGCACTTGACAAATATCATGTATGCTCAAGTTTGCACTAAATTAGACATCATTGTTGTGATAGGACTTCCAGACAAATATTAGTCAAATCTTGGACATAATCACTAAGTTGCTATTGAGAAGTTTTTGAGGTACTTAAGAAGAATAAGAGACCATATGCTAATTTAGCGACATTTTTAGGACCTACGACTAATAGGGTATTTGGATGTAGACTTCGGTGGCTATTAAGATGACATGAAGTCGGCAACAATATGCATCTTAATCTTAGTAGGAGATGCAGTATCTTGGAAAAGTGAGAAATATAAATCAATGCCATCCTCTACCATGCAAGCAGAGTAGCATATTTTTTAGCTGTTATTCAAGCTATTTAGCTCCAAAATTTTATTAGGGAGTTAATTGTATTTGATTTTATGAATAACTCATACAGTTGTATTGTGACAATAACTTTATAGTTTACAACAACAAGAAAGGTCTGAAGAAGTATAAGCATATGGATGTCAATTTTTTACCATAAAAGAAACAATCTAAAATTGCAACATTGCAGTAGAGCACATTTTCATAGATAATATGGTTGCAGATCACTAATTAAAGGCCTTTGCCATTGTGTATTTGAATGATATGTCATAAGCATATGCTTAGGAGTATCATTAGATATTATTGTTTAGTGGGAGCTGTTTTTTTTTTACTTTAATGAAGCCTATCTTTGTACTTAGTAACATTTTGATATGTATGAACTCCTTTATATTCAATGCAAATGCATTGTTATCATTTTGAATGCATATATCTAATGAAAATCTCAAGGTATTTTATAAATCTCAAATAAAAACTAGGGGTCATTTAGTTATTAGCCTTAAGGACATGTCTTGTTACACATAAATATATATTAACCATAAAGATATGAAATATGTAGGTTCATTGCAACCATAATCATATTCTCTAGTGATACATCAAGTTTTATGATACTTAAGGAGAGAATATGTTGATTGACAGAATGAATGATATATAAGGTATTGCTCTCTATAAAGTGTTATCGATTTGCCACATTACCATGTTGAATACACATTAATAGAGTTAAAAGTGCTCATAACCATGGAACGTTATGTGTGTATATGTACAGTTACCGCCATGATTGGTGTTTGAGATTTTATGGAATCAAATTGACTATTAAGAATAATCTCTGGACCAATATAAATATATGCTTATACAATACAATTTTAATTAATATAATTCAAGTAGGAGAATTTTAGAATTTTGGCTACATTAATTAATATTGTAATTTATAGTTATACGAGATTGGTCTAATAAAATAAAATATAAAGATTCTTAATTAGTCTAATATGGAACTAGCTTATGTGGGCTATATTGAACTCGGTCCGTGATGAGAGGATATAGTTGAAAACTCTATAAATAGAGTTGAAGTCTCTTAAAAAAATTGTGTAGTGAAGAGCAGTCGCGTTGAGTTAGTGATTCTGAGAGTAATAAAGGAGAAGCACTTAAGTGTTGGATTGTTGTTGTTGTTTTGCATTGAGAATACTGGATTGCAAATCAAGTTAGGATGCTATTTTCGACAGCCAACAACCTCTTTTGTCGAAGCTCTTGGTTTTCCTCATCCCCATGAATTATTGTAGCTACTTTGTCCCTAATAGTTACATGCACCGACCTCTGTCATTTCATGGACCTGTTGCAAAACTCTCTAACCATAGCCAATAACAAGGCAACACAATTGTAAAAGCAAATTTATGGACCTTTGTTATTTCATGGATCTCGAATTTTGGATTGTCATTGTTTCGCAGTAAGAATGATGAAATCCAAATCAGGTTGAGATGCAGTTTTCGACGGCCAACAGTCTCTTCTATCAAGGTTCTTGGTTTTCCTCCTCCCCATGAATCATTGCAGCTACTTTGTCCTTAACAGCTACACGCACCGACCTTTGTCATTTCATGGACCTTGTTGCATAACTCTTTAACCATTGCCAATAACAACACGACACAACCGTGAAAGTAAATTCGATTCATGTTTTTAGGATTCCTACTCCCCCCGGTCATTGTAGACACAAGTCTTGTGGGTTTTGATTCATTTCCAATGCGGTGATGAGCTTAGGCTTGGGTTTCCACTGGGTTCGCCGGATTAGCCTTTTTTTCGCTTTTACTCCTTTCAGTTTTGTTCGCTAGGTTGTGGCTTTTGAATTAGCATTTGCTCATCGTCCATGCATCAATTACGCTCCTACTTGCTTGACGATAAACGTTAGCCTTTATCCGTACGGGAAAAAGCAAAGCAGCATCACATCACGGTGTGAAAATTTAATTGCCGGATGATAGCAAAGTCTGATTTCTAGTTAGTGCGAAAGTCAATCTTAGACATCATGGCTTCTTTGGTATGTCAATTGTACGAAGAGGCATGATGAGCTAAATTAAAGATGCTCATAATGAAGAGCTTATAAACATGATGGCGGTGATGAGGGCATTGAACGGCGCACCGCTGGTTTGCCATTGAAGAAACAACCAATATCCACGTGATATAAACGATTGGTTCCTGACTGTCTCGTCGGGTCGATTCCTAGGGATCCTTCAGGTCTGGACCAAGATCATCAAGTGAAGTAGGCCGTATTTTAAGGCCATCTTTTTTTTTGTATACATTCCCCGACTTCTACGACTGGGAGTGACAGGCCTTCACGGGCCTACTGTGATGCCATGTAGATGGCTTTCACGTGCTAAGTTGCTGCTGAGCTTTGTCCTGCGTTTTGCGTGAACATGACCAATCATGAGTTTCTTGATTATTGTGGGTGTAGGAGTCGCTTACGAGGGCTTTAGAGAGCTCTAAAATGTATTTCCGTGCGGGCCTATTTCAATCCAGAAGGAATATTTATGCCCAAAATGTCAGTTTTCAGTTTCGACTTTCCTTACCATACTAACTACTGATGAGCCCCTAAATTGATATCTCCACTTTAAAAACAACCCAAGACAATTAGGGTGTGCATGACAAAATTTTTGGAACATAAATTGATTTTTGGCCAAAAATTGAGAAGTTAAAAAATTTAGGTTCTCGATTTATTCTTCAAATCTATTTACCGGAATAGAAATATGTTAGGAAAGAGAAAAACCAAATGTATACCAAACGGATTGCTCCAAACCGTTGGGATAACGAGAAATGAGAAGTAGAGAAGTAGAAATTTTATCATGCATGTCATTAATTATTGGCTGATGCTATGAACACTTCACGATCTTCACTTTCCTGAATAGAAAAATAAAGGCAAACAAGTACTGATGAACTTCAGTTGATATCGGCATGAAACGTTTCCAGGTTTGTTTCGAGTTTCTGGTGAAAAAGTGGGACGTAAAAAGTAAAGTTTCCATCACCTAACATAAGAAAGGAACCGCCATATTAAATCAAGTCGAATAAGATGTGTTATTAACAGCAACGGTGAAGTCAATGTTACCTTGGGAAAAGATATTAAAAAGAACGGAATATGAGAGGGAGCGGAGGCGGGGTCAGCTAGCTACTTAAGTTAGCATTCAAAAGCGCGAATAAAATCTGGCTTTTCTAGCCAATGAGATCCATCTTGCGGATTTGGATGCTTTGACTTTTACGGGATAGAGAACTTTAACCCTGTTCCAAAGGAGACTTTCACGAACGGTTAAAGAGCGTAGACTCAAAGCAAAGCCTCGCTAAAACCCTCCTTTATTATCTCTTCCATGGCATCGAATGTGGCATTATTTTCCGCCTTTCTTACCTTCCCTTTCACGTCTCTCTTTGCCATTGGCTTTCTTTCACGTGGAGAAAGCGCTTTTCTTGAAAATCAAAAGTACCCTTCAAAGCGCAATAAAGGGTTTCTCGATTGCAAGGTTTTGAAGCGAAGGAGGAGGAGATCTCGGACAGACTCAGGGACAACGAAAAAGGGAGGGTTCGATCGTGAGCACCAGCTAAGCTCGGCAAAGATGCAGATGCAGCCAGTTGCCGGAAGTAGATTAGTGTCAGATCGAAGGGATTGTTTTCTTGTCATAGTGCCCTACCACATTAGTAGCATATAATTGGTCGGTGGTGCTGGACACAGTGACGATGATTAGGTTTTAGTGCAGGTGGCCAATAGCAACGGGCGCTGTAAGGCTAGTACAACCTGACATTTTACCCCGTTTTTAACTTTAGCACGTTTATCAGAAGCATCTCATGAGGACGTAACCGACCGGACTGCAACTTGGATGTTTATGCTGTTTGGGTCCAGCACCTATGACAAGGTCTTGATCCACCGGCTTCAGGAGTGATTTGTAGGTACGGGTTTCACTTAGGTGAGGAATGATGAGTGAAAAATCAAAGAGTAGATAATTCCCTAATAGGAAAAAGGCATAGTAATGTTCAGACAAAAGATTAGCTAATGCGCATTATATAGTTGTCGTCCTAGAGTTACCGGCCCTCTAGAAATTGAACACGTCGTGGCCGGTTGGTGAGGTCGGCATCTTTCTCCAGTGAAAGAAAATGACGATCATTCATGTCTACTAAGTGAGGAAAAGAAAATAGCTGGGCGGTAAATGATTTACCGTCGTTGCTCGATGAGCTCGAGAGAAACCATTCGATAGAAAATGTTTTCAACCTGTTGAATGATAACAAATCTTAGGAATGTCAAGATCTGCAGTGTCTTGACATAGACGTTAGCTTTGTTCTTTTGAAATTTGAGGTGCCTACAGCTCTACGATACTAATGTTTTAGTACTGAGCATTTGTCACCGGCAACTACCAACCATTCAACCCATTATTAAACGGGATCGATTCATCATGTCAGAAATCACTCTGACCAAGGATTCTTCGGCTCAATCAGCCGTTCTTGAAACTGATATCGAAATGATTCTCCTTAAATGATTTGATTCCAATATTTTCCGATTCTCCTGCTCATCAAAGAATGAAATCGAAATGATAAATGACCTAATTATCGAAAAGCCTTTTAATAAGAGCAAAGGACAATGATGAGCCCCAAAATTTCTGGGCTGGGGGAGGGAAAGAGAGATTAAAGAATAAATAGGGATTAAATTAAGGGGATAATGATGGTGGAAAAGGCAAAGGAATATTATTTTTTGTTTGGGAGGGGGAGGGGGGGGACTGTTGGTGATCCCCATATTCCCACCACTCTCTCCCCCAAAAGATTTGGCGCCAAAATCCGAGTCAATCTCTTGCTGCTGCTGCTGCTGCTGCCCGCCCGGTCAGCCACTTTCACGGGCAACCCCCCGTCCCTCCCTCGCTCCTCTTTCACACATCACATTAATAAATAAAAAAAGTCTTCTTTATTTTTCTCCCCCCTGCTTATGTCACGAGTTTCCTCGGGTTCTCTCCATCTCCTCTCTCTCTCTCTGATCTCTCTGGTATATACAGAGAGACATTGAACATATGCTCTTCCTCATTTAAAGCTCTCTCTCTCTCTCTCTCTCTCTCTCTATTCTCTCTCTATAGCGCCTGATCTTTGAAAAATTCCATCTTTTATAAGCTCCCCTTTCCTTTCACCCGAACGGCCAGACACCCTTTTTTCCATCTCCTTCCTTTCCTTCCTTCGCCTCTCGCTCTTTGCGCGGACTTTCTATCTCTTTTCCTTCTCTTCGATTCTCCTATCATCATCACCCACAAAGAAAAAGACCCACCACCTTTATTCTCCTCCTCCTTCCTCCTTCCTCCTTCGTTTTATTCTCCCCTCAAAGTCTTTCCTCTTTGCTACACCACCGTTTTTTCCCTTGGATCGCGACGCGCAGGCGGGCGGGCGGGCGGGGCGCGCGTATTTATGATCATGGGGTTCCAAGAGAAGCGCCACCAAGTGGATAAGGGGCTCGACATGGAGGGCAAGGCGACGTGGGTCATCGCCGGGATCTCGCTGCGCTCCCCGTTGAAGCCGATATACACCGGCTCGCCGCGCAGCCGCGGCGAGTGGGACGACGACGGCGGCTGCGGCGGCGAGGAGGAGGAACTCTCCACGACTCCGACGGGGGAAGAGGCGAGGATCCCGGCTAAGTTCACGTGCCCGCCGCCGGCCCCGAGGAAGCGGAAGCCGGCCTTGAAGTACCGCTACGACGGAGTTAGGGAGTTCTTTAACCCTCCGGATTTGGAGAGCGTGTTCATGCGCAAAGCCGAAAGGGCTAACTGATGATTCATGGGAGAGATTTGTGTAGTTGTTAAAAAGGTTGTATTATGGACTCCAGTTTCTGCTCATTTTCTTTACCTTTTCCCGTTACTATCATTTCTCCTTTCTCTCTCTCTTCATTTTCTTTTTTTCTTTTTTGTCCTCTTGTATGCTATTGTCTGGTTAGTAGCTAGTGGAGGCTAGTGATGTGTACATAACATTTTTCATTCAATAAAATCCGCGATTAGGCAAAGTTTCCTTCTTTCTCTTTCCAAGAAAACCAGTCGGTGTTTGAATCTTTTGGCTTGTTAAATTCCAACAGATTCACATAATGCTGTCTCCCCTGCGAAGTAGCAGCAGTCTTGGCTTTACTTGGTGAAATAGGAGGAGGCATCGAGTTTCCGTAGCGAAATTTGCCTTTGGTCCCCTCTCTCTCTCTCTCTCATTTTTTTCAGGCTTCTCTAAAAGTTCGGTGAGCTGATACGGCCAAGAAATTCTGGGTCTTCTGTACATAGCGCATTCTCAAGAGTTCTCGATTTGCTTCCATATTGGCCTCTCCGAGCTGAAGAATTACGTAAACTATCGCTTTTTTACATTATGCACGACTGTAACCTATCATCTTTATCTTTGTTCAAGTCGACATGAAACGCCCACTCTGACAGCAAGTGGGATTTCTAGAAGCAACTCAAATATATGGGTCATTCACTAAAGAAGAACTGGCAAAAACAAAGGAGGAAACAAGAAAAAGGGATAAAAAGGAGAACCAAAGCTTTTGTTAATGGCTTCAAAAGAGAGGGAAAACAGATAGATCTTTTTCGCTTTCGATGCCTTAACAGTCAAAAGGCAAAGCTTTCAATTCCTAGAGAGCTCAAACATATGTTGGGTCAAATCCACATTTTCAACTCATAGACCTCTCATCTCTTTTCGCCCGCTGAAGTGTTTGTGCAGCAGATGTTCTCTCTCTCTCTCTCTCTCTCTCTCTCATCCCTCAGTGGGATGATGATGCGTGAGAGAATTGTCTTTCGCTTCCATTCAAGCCACAAGTCAAAGTTGAGCTTCATATAGAGGACTGCGAATGTGAATGTGGCCCAAAAGCCTTTACGAAAGGAGAGAGGTAAAGGCAGATCCTTTTCAAGGGGTCGTCTATGTGGGATTGGATGATGAAGAGAGATCGATGCTGGGTTCGTCACTGATGTTGATTGGGACGAAGCCCCACATGACCCTCAGTCGCACCCATGGAACCCCACCAAACCCTCCCACCACACCTTTTATTCTCTCTTAACCATCATAATCATCAAAACCCTGTTCTTTACATTACTTCTCTGGCCCCTCTCTCTCTCTCTCTCTCTCTCTCTCTCTCTTTCTTACATGAGTCATGTCCCACATGCATGCATCCATGCATGCATGTGTACATACTTGCCTAACCCACCTAGGACTCCTTGGTGCTCAAATGGATGGCTAGTGGGGAAAGGTTCTGGGTGATGGGTTTGATTTAGACAAAAAAAAAAAGTACGGCACCCATGTGGAAAGAGGCCCCTTTTTTTTTTTTTTTTTTTTGGTTGTGGCCCTTTTGAGAGATTAGAATCCTATGCTCTCGCTGAATGGACCAGCTAAGATATGCATTTTTACTCACTTTCATGCCACCATTATTATAACCCCTTTTCATTGTCAAGTGCTTCTCACCAATAATTGACTCGCCTCCTCTCATACATGTCCGAATAAACTAGAATGTTTAACACTAAAAAAGTAGAGGGAGTCTTAACTTTTTATGGGGGCGAGAATGTGCGGTGGCCATGAAAGAAAAAAAGGGGAGATGTTCCACCTTATCTCTTCCAGTTTGTATTGAGCAAACCCCCCCAGATTAAACAAACCCTTCTTGGGATCGGAGACGGCATTGAGTCAATGGCATCGTAACACGTAGAGTACGAGCTTCTGAACGTTGAGCTTGGCGGGTAGCTGTAGTCTGTGCCGGTCTTGATGCGCTTCGGATTTTGATTATTTCATTAACTAAAGAAATCTTGCTTTTGTGATCCCTTTCTTTTTTTGTGGGCATTATTGGAGACCACATGCACAAGGGGGGAGGGATCTCCACCCTTATTCGGTGGTTCCCCTGGTAAATTCTTTTATCTTTAGCCTGAGAGAAGATGGATTAGGATTGCTATTTTGACCGTATTGATGGGGACAAGAGGACGAGGAATAATAGTACTAATTTATTATAGTGATGGGGGTCGGAGATAGATGAACTCGCTAATGTTTTTTAGCTCGATTTTGATTTTTCTTCTCCAGAGCCTCGCATGTTGCCACTTTGGACACCCCTTTGATAAGGTTTAATTCCCTTTTATGCTCCATCTATTTTGCGAAAAAAAGTAATAATTCTGAAAAATATTTTCCAAAAAATCAATTAGCAAGAAAATTATAATATTTTCCGGTGTTTGATTGAACATAAAAATGAATTGAAAAAATATTTTTGTTGTTTGGTATGGAAAATCTAATATTATTTTTCTAAATAAACATACACTATTTGGGCGTTAATAACTTGAGCATGAATAGTCAAGGAATCGAGTATGAGCACTAGGTCCTAGGTTTGGTTTTGATGGACCCCAACTCGGACGGTAGGGATTGGGGCATAGGCGCTTGGGTTTTACGCCTTGCCTTGATGAACTGGGGGTGTCAGTGCTAGGATATCGAGCCTAGCCTTGATGGAACTGAACATGGGCACCGAAATCCTGGACTTGGCCTTGATGGACTTGGGCACGGGCATGGCCCTTGGCCTCAATAGATCTTGCCTCGGGCATTAGGGACCCAAACTTGGGCACTGAGGACTCGAGCCTAGGTGTTGGTAATCTGAGTTAGGTATCGGGATCTCGAGCTTGGCCTTTGTGGACTCGGGCCCAGGTGTTGGGGGTTCGAAGTTGGTTACCAAGATCCTAAGCTTAGCCTTTGTGGGCCTAAGTGTTGAGGCACCAGACATGGGCACCAAGTCTTTGGGCCCAACCTCAATGGGTGAGGGCACCGGGGGCCTAGGCCTAGGCTATGTGGTCCCAATCTTGATGGACCCAAGCATGGGCTTTAGGGACTCAGGCAAGGCATCAGAGACCTAGTCCTGAACGGCGAGGACCCAAGAATCAATGCTAGGGTTTTCGTGCTCAAATGTAGACTTTCAAGTTTAAGAACCGATATTTAGTTATTTTTTATAAAATGATTTGCGATCTTTTAAAGAGGGAATCATTTTGTTGGATTCAAGCATAGGTTGTCCTTTGATTAGGAATTTTTTTTCCGTAGACTCATTTTCGTAAGTGAACGAAACTCTGATAAATGTTATCCGCGAAACAAACGATGAGCCCGCGACCAGCCACTGGCGAGCCTTGAGTTTGCCGATGAGCACGAGGCTTGCCGCTCCCCAGATTGGCGAGCGCAAGCGTCAAGCTTGAGGATTGCGGATTGACGAGCGTGAGCTCGAGGTTTGCTTGGCGATGGCCGACGACTAGCCAAGAAAGAAGAAGATGGGAAACAAAGAAAAAAAAAAAAAAAAAATAGAAAAGAAAAAGGAAATTAAAAATAATTTGAATAAAAAAAGAAAAGGGAGGAGGAAGTGAAGATTTGTAGAGGTGTGAGATAAGAGAAATTAAGTGAGGAGAATATTTTTCACTTTTCAAAAGTGGAAAACATTTTCCCCTAATTTAGAATAGTTTTTTTTCCTTTCATGGAAAACATTTTCCCTAATAAATTCATTTTCCGTGAAACGAACGCCGAAAAATCTGAAAAACGTTTTCCCGGAAATTATTTTCCGCAAAACAAACGGAGCCTTTAGTCACATTAAAAATGTTAATAACTTAGCTAGGTCAATAATATTCATGTAATAACCCGGCCCTAAAGCCACCTGCCTCGACAAATTTATGGGAGTATTTCACGATTATACGTCGCTTTGCATATTCCTGGTATACAAACGCTTCTGATCTGTTCCAACTTCTTGTAATTTAGTATACCGTGTAAGATAACCCAATTGATGAGAAAATTCACAAAGTTTATCTCTACGATACCCTCGGAGCTAATGAATAAGATGGGAATCATTTAGTATTTTTATGCTCATATTTGACTTTGTATTAGGAAAATAATCTATTCTTCGTACTTTCATTATCATGGCATGATAAGTTGCAAAGAGTTTGTAGCTTCGGCTCTCAATGAACTATTTACTATAAAAACCGTAAATCACTATGCCCTTAGGGAAACATCATGAACTTGCCAAGATTTTAATGAAAGATTTTGGAGACAAATACATTAAAGTCCCTGAACTAATTTTGACAGCGTTCTTATTTGGTCCCTGTATTTTCTCCGCGGCTCGTAAGATCTAAGATCTTTAAAATTCTGCGAAGTTGTGTAATTGCAAAACAAACAATTAGTCTATAAATCCTGTTGGTCGTGCTTGGCATGAATGGTCGCCTTCGGTTTCTTCGTAGCATTTCGAAGAAATTGACACTTCCGTAAGCGAGTGATGCACAACCAGATGATTTTCCTCCCACTGCACAAACACATAACTATAATATCTAAGAACCAGCATGCTATTTATACACATAGATTTGCGTCGATGAATTTACAAGCAGAATTCTCTGATCTCCTGATGCTTAACGACGAGAGTTACTTACGACAAGAGAGACGAATTTTCTTATCTTGGGGGCCGAAAACGAGAGAGACGAAAGGATGCCAGGAGAAATTGCAGCTTATTCGACCGGTTGAGTTGGAAACCGTTAAGCAAGAAACGTACTGGTGTATTGATGGAAAGAGACTCCATAAATTTGAACATACCTGAATCCTATTGCTGTCTGATGCATATGGTCCACTGCAAAAACCGGACATTACTAAACCGAGGCACAAAGCCATCATGCCGACATCCTAAATGCTAAACGAGTAATCTTGTATCTCTTGTACGTTTTACTCTACTACTACTACTACTACTACCAGAATTCGGCTGTGCGTTCTTTCCAATTTTGAGCGGATCATCGATGATTGGAAAAGGGACGACGATGTTTATGTATGGGTGTAGTGGTATGGTACGCATGCAGCTGTCTCTTCTTCTTGAAAGATGGTTGGGCTTTGTGTCGTCGGCTGAACCTGGAGCGACCAGCCTCTTCTATGACAAACGAGGGGGTAACTCGACGTTTTAGGATCGACCGAGCTGGGCCTTCTCTTTTCAACTCTCTTCAGGTGGACCAATTTCTGACTAAAACAAGACGGGCTCGTCCGAAGGAGTGAGAATTTAGGAGCAAAATCCCAGAGGCCCCGCTTAATCTACCAGCCGATGGAAACTCGTCAAGAGAGATCTTTTGATAAGGAAGTTTTATTAAAGTTTCAGTGAGGATTACTCACTACATCCGGCATTTTGATTTTATTAGCGAGGGGCGTCTTTTAGGAAAATCCTTCTTGTTTCATCTATATTCTTGGCTTCCCCTGTCCTTGTTACTCTCGTTCCTGTCCTCGGTCACACCCATCAGCTACCAAATTTGGTTGGACGGCATGGATTTGAGCAAACCCTTTTTCTCTCCCCCATCTTTTGGCTAATTCAATTAAGAAATCGAAATGAACGGCAGTGGCAAGAGTATATACACATAAACTCCTGAAGATGGCGCCTGGTGGTGGATCAAATGTGGATGATCTCGGACAAGGTAAGAAACCTGACAGGGTTCCTGTATCAAAACTTCACACTGATAGAGACCATCCCATTGGCAACAATACCACTAGCGACTTTCCTTCAGACCATTTGGCTTTGAGGGCTCTCTCCCAAAACCCAGATCTAGAGTTCTAGGGTAAGCAGAGAGCGAAGCTACAAAAGGCAGGCAGGATTGCAATGTAATCAACAGAAAGTAATGAGCTAATATTTTTAATAAACAGCAATTAACTGATGGTTGCTAATGTGACCATGCTAGGAAACAAACCAGAGGCAGAAGACCATCCCTCTAAGCAGCGGAAAGGTAATTCATAGCGAGGAACAATGCATATAATGAGATCCTTCAAGAAAGATATCTAGTCCCAGGAGGCTCTGATTATGGGATGGTCACTGGGCAGACCTCTCCGTGTGGACGACAACATGTATTTGCCATTTACATGCAAGTAGAAGCAGGAAAGTAAGGTGTCTTGTCTACATGTTGTAGATCGGGCTGTCACAATGGTGAGACGTACAATAGAAGAAATCGGAAAAATGCATGCTTTCCACAAGTTTCACATCCCAGAAGATGCGTGAATATCCACACGGCCAATGAGAGCAGTTACGTGTAAATCAATTGCATATTTCCAAGATTCTCCAGCTACACAGGTTATTGCAGCATAATGAAATTTTTATCTAATTCAAAGGGCATCAAGTGACACCTTATAGATGTAAACGCAGAATTTGTAAGGTTTACTTCTAACCAAAAAGAACGGCTGATTCAACAGATTACACCAGATTACACCAGATTACAAGCTGCAAGTCAAGTTTCTCCCAAAGATTGCTCAAACCACAGATTGCACTATTAGAAAGTTCCCCTAAATGGAGGAAATAAGTGATTTTTTAACTGCGATGAACTCAGAGAAGCAGGAACACGGTTTTGTGCCATGCTGCTGAGCTCTGCCATCACCACAACTCCTTTGACAGCCTTGTATCCTGGCTTAACAAATCTTGAAAGGCAAGATCAATGATGAAAAACTTGAAAAGTTCATCATGACCGAGGACTCTTTTCTTATCTTAGCACCAAAATGGTTGTTGGGCAGTCAAAATAGCAACAAATTGCATTTCAACCAAAGAAAGATTATTATCCTGCACAGGTGATTTCTGAAAGACTTCTAAAAGAAGCACATGATGCAGCCAATCTTTTTGCCACAAACAAAAATGGATTGATAGATGCAGGATGTCCATGGTGCAAGAGTTAATTGGAACCAAAAAAACTGCCGACTATTCATACGTGATACACATTTTTGAAAACCCTCCCAAATACAGAACGCCTTAAATGGCTCCCATTCTCACCAAACGAAGAGATAAAACGGAAAGGGCAAAATAGGAAGAAAAGCAAAACCGAGTCAGAATCTCTAAGCACAATGCCAAAGCAACTTCAAATGCTAAAGAAGAAATCAACGCAATTCTTCCCTTGATGATTATTTATCTCTGATGCAGACAACTCAAACCAGTTGGAGACAAAGTAAAAGTAACCGCTCGACATAGACTAACTCTTCAGGTAAACAGTATTCACACGGTAGCATATTTCCATCTAAACATCATCTGAAATCTAAGATTTCACCAAAGTAGCACTCATATCCCTAGTCCAAAATTACACTAGCTCATGATCTAGACTATAAACATTGAATCACCACATAACCCACTTTAAAAGAGACAACATCCTTAGAATGCAACCAAAAAAGAGCAAGGACAGCAGGACTATGCTGCTTCACTAAAGAATGTTTGCACAAACTAAGGTCTCTATTTTGGCAAACATATCGCTACCGTCAGCAGATTACATTGTTCAAAATGAACATTATCTTTATACCCTGAATTTTCTCCATATACAAGCGAAGCTGATCCAAATAAAACAGCCCCGAAAATCACCAGGTCCAGTGGCTCATTCATTATATTTCAACCAAGTAAGACGGCTTCTGAGGATGGCCGCCCGCATGGAACATCTTAAGGTGATAAATTGCATCACTAATCAGTTCTCGCAAATCAGGGCGTTGGGCAGCAACTGAACGATCAGCTCCCTCCAGGGCAGTCAACACCCTGGCTTGTTCCAGGGCCTCGCTATTGCCAGAACTTATTGCAAGGTAGCAGAGTAGATAGAACCCATGCAATTGCATCCTTTCACTGCCCTTTAGCAGTCTCATCACAGGTGGAACACCTTTAGACTCGATTATTGCCCTTGCATGCTCCTTACATAGAAAATTATCTGGACATACAAACTTCTCCAGAGAAATAGCAGCTTCAGTTGCTACTTCTTGGTGCGAGTGGTTAAGTTGACTTACTAGTGGCACAAGAACACGAGTCTCCCTAGCTGGAAATGTCCGAGCCAGCGAGCCGATGGATTTAATCGCAGGAACTCGCAACGATGGAGAGTCTATCTCCTTCATCACCTTCAAGAGCTGATCCACAACCGATTTTGCAGCAGGTGAGTTGGTCTTAAAAGCCGCACGTCTAAAGTCGGCATTAACCTCCGCTGCAGCCGTGATCTCCATAATAGTCATCAAGCAGTTATGCTGCAAATCACCTTGCTCGTCTAACAACTTCGCCAGACAAAGCAACCCCTTTGTCTCTGTAATCTTCTTACTATTCAACAAACTCCCTCTAGCAAGCATCCACAATGCCTCAGCGCAGCCCGTCTTCAGCTTCATTTTAACCTCGGGCTTCTCATTCTCCCGGTCTTTCTTATGACTTCCCGACCTACTCCCATCCGAATATGAGTTATGGCTGTTCAGTTTCCCTAAAGATTTACTTTCCTTTTCCTTATTAATCTGGACAATGGAATGAATACTCTGCATAGGCTTCCCAGCTTTAGGATCATCCACGAACATATCAAACGACAACAGCGTTACCAGAGGCCGAATAGCATTCTCTCTAGCGAAATCCTCCCGAGCAAGCGGGCAGTGTTTCGCCATACTCACCACCAAGCTCGCCACCTTAATCTGCACGCGCATGGGCGCATCCCCGAGGATTTGCACAATAGTCTGAACCCCGAGTTCGTTCACAATCGCCTGCACCCTCGCTTGATCATTGGCCAAGTATTGGAGCGCGGTGGCGGCGGCTATTTGAGCATCGGGCGCCGAAGTCTCCTTCAGGAGCTTGAGCAGCGGAGGGACGCCGCCTTCCTCCACGATAATCGTCTTGTTCCTGTCATTGTCCCGCGCGAGCGAAGCCAACTCGTTCGCGGCCTCAATTCGATCGGGCAAGGGCCCCATGTGAATCGAGGCGATGAAGGACCAAACCCAGGACAGAATCGGGTCATTACTCGCGATCGGAGGCAGCGAGAGCTCGATACCGCCGCCGCCCTTACCGTCGGAGCCGAGGACGCTGAGCAGCCACTTGAGGTCCCCGGCGGAAGCGTCGAGGAGGCCCCCGAGCTTCCGGAAATCGGCGGCGCTGGTGATGGTGACGACGCGGCGGAGGATGCTCTGGTGCTTGCACTTGCGGGCCAGGGCGAGGGCGCGCTCCAGGTGGCGCGAGACGTCGGCGGCGACGCGGCGGACGGGGCGGTCGTAGAGGGACTGGGCGGAGGTGGTGAAGCGGACGAGTGTGCGGAGCATCTGGGAGAGGCGGTCCACCTGCCTCCCCAGCTCCGAGCACTCCGACTTGAACGACTCCGCCTCGTCCACCGCGGAGCGGACGCGCTCCGACAGCATGATCGGGTGCGACAGCTCGTCCTCGATCCGCCTCTCCTCGGGCGGCGCGGGCGCGGGGGGCGCGGCGGCGGCGGCGGCCATCCTGGAGGCACGCGGCGGCAGTTCGGCGGAGGCGGCGCCGGTC
Organism: Eucalyptus cladocalyx; assembly: GCA_017140615.1. Classification (NCBI taxonomy): domain Eukaryota; kingdom Viridiplantae; phylum Streptophyta; class Magnoliopsida; order Myrtales; family Myrtaceae; genus Eucalyptus; species Eucalyptus cladocalyx. The sequence continues at coordinate 46,001,689 of CM029517.1, forward strand.
AGCAGAACCATGTACGGCGGCGATCAGGGCTTCGATTGGGGCTGCCGATGACGATGACGCATTCGGGTTCTGCTGAGGATGTCTGTCTGTCTCTGTGTCCGGCTCTCTGGCTCCGTGCGGGAGTGTGGGTAAGGAAGGGAATGATGTTTAGATTTTCGATTTTCGTCGTTCCTTATTTTATCGGGGATCGTCCTGAACCGTCCTAAATCGTCCTAAATCGTTGTTTAAGCCTTTAAGGTTAATTGTTTTTTAGGGAGAGCGCGTGGAAAAATTGGACCCCGGGCGGGGGGGATGATGAGTCAAAGGGGCGAGTCAAATCGGGGTCTTTGGGGCTTACGTTACGGAAACGGCTTGCTGACTCGGTGAGCTTCGCGGGGGCGTTCCGGGCACCCCCCTGGAAAGCGCCCCGGGTTCCTCGCTTTCCCCGGTCCGGCGGTCCCGCACCAAAACTAAAATAAATGAACAAATTTGTTTCGTATGACTTTTGGTCGTCCCCATTGATTGCCCAGAGTACTCCTTAAATTTCCAAGAAAGCAGTACCTTAATTCTGACCTCTACTGTTTATTTCGCCTTGGGCAACGGGATAAAAGACTTGCCATTTTCGTAATTTACCTGTTGAGTCCCCCCCCCCCCCAAGCCTAATCAAGCAAAGTGGATAAGCATTTTATATAATATTCGTAAATGCAATCGAGGAAAATGACTCCATAAATGTCGTGATTTTCGTACGCCACTCGCTTTTGTGTTATAATATTTTGAGCAATCATTTCAGTGTTATGACATTTCGAATGATCGCTTCAATGTCATAATTGATTTTGCTGCGGCAATTCATTGTGAAAAAGTTAAGTCAACGTTACGTCGTTTGACCATCTATCTATCCCAAATTAATGAATTGGGGGAAAAATTCTAGTGTGAGCCCTAATGCTAATTCATCGAATTGGGGCAATTTAGTTTCTTAGTTTTTAGGGGCAATTAGGGGCAATCGTTAAATGAGGAGTGGAAAACAATCATATTGCTCTTGATTTCTTCTTCTCCTCTCCGATTTTTCGCTCTTTTTTTTAAGATAACGAATTTCAATGTTGTTGCGATTAGGCTTCTTTGGAATCAAATTTTGTTGTGGATCATCTCTCGTCATAGAAGAGTGAGGACCACATACTAGCAAAATCATGGTGACCACAGAGATGATCTACTAGATTCGCTGGAGGTTCATTATTCTCGATTGTAAATTCACATAACTTGATAGAGAGATTTTTTTTTTCCAATACAATTTTGTTTGCGTCATCAGTTGCCTTAAGACTACGGTAGTTAAGAAATTTTTAAAATTTGCCACATCAGACATAAAAATTTGACAAAATAAAAAGGCCAACTTTTACTTGAATTTATTGTCGAAGGTGCTTTTTTGATCAATGATGAAGCATTTAATTCATCAAATATCAAAAAAGACAACGTATATTATGGGTTTTTAAACATAAGAGATGCACTTAAGTGATCATTTTTTTTTTTTTTTTTTTACAGATATTGTGTTCAAGTGATCACTAAAATAAGTTTTGATATTAAAATGAGCGTCGAAATGAAATTATAACATTTTTCATTTCCTCTTCCCATGAAATCATATGAAAATTCCAGTAAGTTCCTCAACAGGGCAAATATAATATCTACATATTCTATGATAGTGCGTGTCAGCCTCAATGAATGCGCTAGGACACTTATCAACCAATCAAATAAGGAGAATATATAACTCACGATATGCTGTTTCTTTTCCTTTTTTGTGTGTGTTATGCATTGACGACGCTGTGGAAATTAAAGTATTATTCGTTAAATTAATATTTAATAAATATCACAATGATGTCAAGATCCAAAATAGAATACTACACACGTAATTTCATTAGCTTGTCTAGATTGATTTTTACTTCCTACCTTACATGAAGTTCAAAAAAACTTGTGGCTCATGTATTCTAACTTCTTTTTTTTAAATTAAAAAATCCTCAAAAACTTTCGCAGCATATAAGATTTATACTTGATTTTACATACAATTATTTTGTCAATACTTTAAAGTACGTGCAATGTATTAAGGTTTGGCGAAAAGTGAAAAGAGTGCCTTTTCCTTAAGGTTGGGGAGTTGGGTGGAAAATGAAAGACTCGTAGTCAAAAGCTCCTTTTTGACAAAACGTGATTTGCAAATGAGGAAAATAACACATCGAACAGCACATTTTTTTTCTACGTAAAAAAGTACAATAAAATATATTACTTTTGACGACCTGAGGGTGAGGGCCAACTACTGGTCAAGTTGAAAGTTGAAATGGTCAACCGAGTACACACAGCCATGCTTTTAGCCCTCCATTCAAGCTTTCTTTTCCCCTTTTCACCTGCATCACGAGAGTAACAGAAGAATACGGGAAAATTATCCAAAATTTTTAAATATATTATATTTTTATTAATTCAATTTTAAATCTTTTAATTTTATTAATCGAATTATAAACTTTTTTATTTGTTGTCAATTGAATCCATCTAAATAATTTTCGGAAATTACGATGTAAGCCGTGATCACATACGATTGTTGGTCCCGATATTAATAATTTTTACTATTTTAAAATATTTTTTCTGATTTTTTTTTTTTTTTTTTTTTTCTCTTTTGCTTCTTCTTCTTCCTTCTACCAGTGGCTGACCATCGGCCATGCTGGGGGCCGACTGGCCTTGCTTGCCATAGGTAAGGTGCAACCGGCGAGCCTTGGCTACAGGAGCCCTTGCCCAAGCCAAGGTGGCCTCGTCAGGCATTGCTCGAACACAAGCAACATTTGGCGAGGCCGCCTTGGCTTGGGTGAGGGCTGGCCTCGCCCGATTTAGTGAGGAAGGCTAGTCCAAGGACTAGCCTGCCTAGGCAAGGTTGATCCTTTTCACGTCTCACCAGCCTAGGCGAGGCTCAACAAGGGTTGGCCTTGCCAAGCGTCACTTTCGCTCGGCTGACGCTCAGTGAGGCTAATCTTCGTCGGGGCTCGCCCTCACCTAGTTGTGTCTCACTTGTAGCAGGCGAGGCTATTTGGCCTAGCATGACCAGTGGTTTGTCATCGGCAAAAGGAAGAAGAAGAAGCAAAGAAAGGAAAAAAAGAAGAAGAGAAAATTAAGAAAAATAATTAAAATATCAAAATATATTAAAATATCATTAAAAATTGTTCATATCAACGTTGGTAATCTTACGTGGCACTGTCAACATCCACGTCAATGATTTTTGTTCAAAATTAGCCAAATAAACTAAATTGGTAAAAAGTGAAAATATATAAGATTCAATTGACAAAATTGAAAAGTTTAGAACTTAATTGATAAAAATGCAATAGGTTTAAGGCTTTTTGAATATTTTCCTGAAGAATCCGTGGGCATGGAATGTACCCATATAAGATGAATTTTCGGGCGCATCATGATTCATGAGGGGAAAGGAAGGCCCAGTTTACATTTTTGTCTCTCCATATTCAAAGCAGGCTGAGTAACGAGGGAATTTAGGACTGTGTCGACTAGAATTAAGAACATTCGTTGCCATCGTTCACAATGAATGTCGTCGTTAGCTATATAGCACATTGCCGATGGGATCAAACTTGTGTGAATATATCTCGTCCGATGGCGTTTGGAATGTTTGAAAGAAAACCGTCATGAAACGAAGCCGGTCGGCGATGACGGCAAACCCGAGACCATCACCGAAACTCAGTGCCGAAGTAACAACTGAAGCTGTCAATGATCAACATGATCAACAGGTTTGATTTTGTCGAACGCTGTCCTCGGATAGACCCATCAGGACACTGTACATGGAGTAGATGGGGAGCAGAAAATGCTGAATTTGACGCGTCGAGAATAATGGACTTTCCAAGCCAAACCCTGCAAATCCACCATTCCCGGTCAAAGTCTTCTACCTTATTAATTAAGAGATTACTTCCAGGAAGGAGGATGCATAAAGTTGCTGCTCAGCGCCACGTTCGGAAGCCATCGAACCTCCTTCCTCGATCTTACAATAACAACACAGTGTGAAAAGAAGATGATGGTGATAGTTTTGACTCTTGTCATGATAGCTTTGACTCTTGTTTTTAATTTCCATGGGGATTAGTTTTCATCTGCTCTTTTCAATCATGCCTAAACCAAATGCGCACATACAAAGACTTTCGACCAAACAGCCTTACACGAGGTAACCCAAGCGGTCAAGCGTGCTTATGCACGCGATAATGACATGCTGGAGCAGAAAACTGCTTCACTGGAAGCCGTTCTCAGCCTCTGCTTGTCACGACTTAATACTTAAGCAAGCTCGAGAAACCCTAGTGTTGTTACATAAGATTAACGTGCGTAAAATACCGAGGACATCCCAAATTTCCTGCCTCTGCAAAGGGTGAAAATCCATAAAGCCCACGGCATCACAGAGCTTTGCTTTTTATTACGGCAAAGTCATCTTATTGATAAATCACATTTTAAGTAGTGTCACAGGGCTGAACACAAATGGCGTTTGCACAGAGTAAAAGCCACAATGCGTAAACACAAATTGAAATGACAAGTTGCATAACAAATCAGGACGCGACTTCAGAAGAAAAAAAGGAATCTGCTTCACATCTTAGAGAGTAGTCCGTTCTGGATGGATTTTGCAGCCATCCCATTCTCCTTGAGCTCTGAATCGCCTGAGTTTGGGGGCACGTCAACCGCTGGTGAGCAATTGAAGAACCCGTGTGGCTGAACCCAAAGGAGAGAAAAGGAATGATGTGAGTTCACAGCTTTTGCTCTTTGAAAGAACAAACACTTAACAGCAAAGTTAAAATTGCAAGTTATTTCTATGAAACCATGATCCTCTGAAGTAAACAGTCTAGTGGGATGGGTAGTAATTTCTATCCGACGGGTAATTCAGTGATACCAAAGATTAGTACTCAATAATAAACATAAGAACCCAAGCATGCAGAGATACCATAATCATCATTTCATCAGTATATTTGAAGCGAGAGATTACTAAACAAGTGCTTGCGATAAGAATGACTGGAGATATTACAATACAATATTCATTATACCATGAGCATAAATCCAATGCGGTCCACCGGCATGACAGGCCAGTCTTCCAGTCTAGGAATATGTGTCACGCCAAATACATACCTACAAATGACATCCGTAACAGTTAGCACACTAGAGAATCTCATTTCTAATCCTTTTTAAAAGACCAAATTGACAAACTAATATGTTTTAGAATATGTCTCAATCCCATTTATCAAATGCACAAGCTAAGCCTACCTGTCAATTTTTAGCGGCTAAATTGACATTGTGTTTACTATTGTTTATTGTCATCTTGTAAATCAGCGAGAAAAGTCCACCATAATTCTGATACTGATGTCAAAGGGCTCAATCAAGCTAGTGATGATAGTTCGCTTACAAAGAAGCTAAGAACTAACCAGAGAACTATGTCCGTTTCTTCCAGTGATCGATTTTGCTTGACCCATGTAGCCAATCCCTCTCCAACACGTGGGTTTTGATTAGGAAACTCCCCTCCAGGATACATTTCATTGCGTGCATAAGGTGTGACCCAAAGGTTATGCTTTAAGAATGCAGCTCTTCTCAAGAATTTTGCCTCGGAACCAGCTAAAGGTAAGCAGTTCGAGCCAGGTAATAGCCTGTACCCCGTAAGCTGCCCAGTCCTATTGACCGTTCTTGTATTTCTGATCTGAATGATGTAAAATAACATTGTTAAACTGTAGAGCCAGAACCAAATAAGAGAAACAGAACCAGGTAATACTATTAAAATATAGGACGATGCACAAATCTCGGTGAAGATAACATCTAATATTATCACTAACGTGGCTGGACAAAAATAAAACAATGTTGGCAGCCGTATGCGCATTTAGAGGAAAAAGGAGGGGGGGGGGGGCGAGAGAGAGCGAGTGAGATGTCTCACAATCCAGTGTCGTGCAGATAAAGGATTGCAGTCTCGCATTGCTTGCATTTCAGACCGGAGCAGCTCCTCTTCAGCATAGAAAGCATTATTGTGAACATTCTCTTTTCCAGGTTCCTCAACTTTGACATTGACTTCGACAACCTAGACAAATGCATTTATGATTAAAAGAAAAGATTTTGCTTTAACATTCAAAGCAGAAAATGTAAGAACCATCACAGAATGGTGATACGGTTCAGAAATTCCAAAAGAAGGCGGCAAACAATCAAGAAAAATAAAGCCAATTATTGCCAGGGAAAAGTAAAGGATCGCAAAAAGTTTCAAGCTTATAAACTACCTGATTGAAGGTTTCACCAGGCTTACAATCAACAGCCATGTCCATCCGAGCCACAAAGAAATGTTGATGAACAGGAGCATAGAGCCCAGGTGCAATGGTGGTGCCATATTTTCGAGTTTCTCCAGGCTGCAATGCCCCAAGACTGAGAATACCGGTAAGTTTAACCTCCGCTTCAATTTTCCCATCCTGCAACAACAAACAAAATGAAAATCATGTCAAATTAAAGTCATTGACAAGATGAATGATACACCCTTTGACACCACGTAACTTAAAATAAAGCAAGTGGTGATCCAAGGAAACAAACACATCAATATCATCAGAGCTGTTAAAATTGAGCACTGTAAAGTTTTTTGTGGCAGTCATTATATAACTTGCCTGATAGAAGTGCCAGAAAAATCCATACTCATAGTTGGCCACAGTACAAATGAAAGACACCGTTAGTCTTCTGGATCTCCGGACTTCTGCTAAACCAGTTCTCCAGTCTTGATGCTTCCACAGGATCCCATGATCCTCTTCATGCAAACAAACACAGTTTTCAATTGTTTCTACACCTCCAGAAAAATTTATAAAATGTGCGTCAAAGTATTTTATGTAGCCCAAACAGTCGCAACCCTGCAACATTAAACTCAAAATGAGAAAATCACTTCTACTTGCAATATTGTACTTGATAGATTTGGCAAAAGAACTTATTCTTATTATGGGCTATATATATATATATAAGGTGCAAACAATAGTTTACCTTCTTAAGAGAATGTGCATTTTTCCCCAGACCATCTTCTCCAGCATCAAATGCATTCTTTCGGTAATGAGGATCATTAGGATCTCCATAAGGCACTACCATCTCAACAAAGCTTAACCTGTGGGCCACGGGTCTCCGACCTCGATTACCATCAACATATGCCACAGAATATATTACTAAGCCCTCTCTTGGCGTGAATCCAATTCTGAAGTTCCACTAAAAACCATAACACAGTGAAACATTATCAATATTTCGAAATATATATCACCAAACTGATACTCAATTTCATATCTCGAAATATATATTGCCAAATGATATTCAGTTTTCATGAAATATTTTCAACCACCTTTTGCCATTGAATGAAGTGACCATTGACACGAAAGCTTGGGCCTTCAGGCTGGATGATTTGTAAGGGCTTCACATCACTACGATCAACGCCACCTCTTGTTTCACCAGGAGTGTAATTTCTCAAAGGATCAGCTGGCGGTAGGGGAACGAGTTTACGGTCTTCAAACTCAATAACAACCATATTTTGCATATCAACAAGCACATGAATTCCTTCCACCGGACGTGCATAACCATTTTCCATAGGACAGTCACTCTCAGTTCTACAGAAAATTAGTGGTTTAGCAAGTCTGCGGTTTGGTGCATCAGCTTCACTGTGATATCCAGCACACCTGGACAAAGTTACACAAAGAATATAAATAGGGCAAGAACCATCAAAAGCATTCTTCAAGGAGGTATTTGCAAGTAAACTATCTGTGAGGAACTGACCAAGGATCCACCATCACAAGATCCAAATCCTCAATACCCCTCTTCTTCATTGCCTCCCTAAACGGAGGGAATTCCTTCACAACAGCTTCACATTCAGCATATTCCTCTGCATCCTAGAATTTTCAGATATGGAATAGGATTAGGTCAAGGACTCATCAAAGTGATTACAAATATTGTCTATCTCATAGAAGGAGTAAAGAGCACTGGATAAGTGGCAGCAAAGCACTTCATTGTTTATTAGCAGAAGAGGTCTAAGTGCATTAGCTTTTGTTTTCACCTACTTCACCAGCAGGTGAGGCAGTCCTAAACAGATGTCATGGCAAATGATCTCAGGAAGAATTCCATACTTGCATTTGCATGTTGACCAAGAGATAAACACACTATTCCATAGGGTTTGTCAGCCTGATATGGTCAGTCATATCACTTTAACATTGAATTCCGAAGACCTGTTGTGCCCTATTAACAAGGTTAAATATATCCAATTGATCCAAACTTCAAATCTTCTCTGCTTAAACTATTATTGCATGGTCAGTATTTGTCTTAGTATCAGACATTCTCAGGAATGGATTAAAGGTTTACCATCGGAGGCTGAACATCTGGAACAACTTTGGATGAAATCACTTTTCCCCTGTGATGACCACCTCGAGTCACCGCATGAACCTCAGACAATTCAACAATCCAAATGCTTGTCTCGTTTGACCTCTTGTTGTACACAATAAGTCTTGCTTGCCTTGGAGGAAGCTTGCTAGGTATCACAGGCCCACCTTTTGTTCTGGGAAGCAATGATGGCTGAAAAGGAGGGAAGAAGTATGCATCCGCCAGGGCAACAACCTGCTTATCTGGTTCCAGCAAAACCACCTCGACAAACCGCATGCTGTCTCGCACCTGAAAATGGAGATAGGGATCAGCATCTTTCTTCCACGAGATTATACAAGCAAAAGAACAAACATCGAGACAAATTTCTAGCTAAATGACTGAACATGTAAACTAAGTACCTCCGGTGTTGCGCCTGCAGCCCGGACAGTGGCCACTGCCACTGAGATCTCGGCAGCAGATAAAGGATCCAACGGGTGACTGGTCTGAGGCTTCACCATGACTGGGATTCCTATCCAAGCCAAGCAAACACATCTTATTACTACTGAAACTGAACCCTCCACACAGGTTCAGAGCTCAGCAGGATGGGATGATCCCAGATAGATATCTAATTTCAGCAATAGGATAGATCAGACAGAACAGAAAATGAACACCTTTTAGTCACCCGCATTAGATGACCGTTCTGTGTTCAAAAGATAGAACCTGGGAAAGGAGTTACCTAAACAAGAAAACCTCAGGATCTAGGAATCAAGAGACTCATTCCTAAGTTAAACAAAACAAGAACAAGAACAAGAACAAGAAATCAAGGACGTGGACTAGAACAGTTCAACATCCGTGACGCGGAAGTCAGAGTTCACTCGATGGGTGATGCTCAGTCAATCGTGTCTCAATGGGGATTGTCCCAAGTACTATAAAACAGAGAAGAACACATCCACGAAAAAAAGCAACCTTTATCAAACTAACTTTTCCACAACCCAATCATTGATCAGATATAAAGCCAAAGCATTATCACCACCGTATATACCCCAGTAAAAATTTGTACATGTACCTCTACATATACACCTACACGTAGCTCAAGAGGAAAAAGAAAGAAAAAGACAAAAGCACTGGTGAGCGGACCTTTGTTCGCCGGAGTTATTGCAGGCGAATCGGGGAGGGGCTCCACGGGACGGACCAAGGCAGCACCGGCGACGGGGGAAGCTCTCTTGCCGGTCAGATCCTCGCCCGGATCGCCCGTGGGCACGGCCCAGTCGTGGACCAACACCTCTGCGCGGGCCTTCCCGAGCACGGGCGCCGCGACCGGCGGGGGTGGGGGCGGGGACGGCTTTGCCCTCCCGGCGCAGCAAGGCGCCGCCTTTTCCTGAGTTGTGGCCATTGCAATGGGTTCGCTACCTCACCGTATCCACCGCAGTACTTATCGCAGTAGTACTCTGCTGACATACAGCAATGCCTCCGATCAGACAACCCACGCACACGCACACGCACACGCACGCACGCACAGTCAGCGCGCACACAGACGCGCACCAACACCGCACACACGCAAGAACCCACGATAGTTAGCTCCCCCCCCCTTTCTCTCTCTCTCTCTCTCTCTCTCTCTCTCTCCCCCGCTCGCATTCCCGGGACAACGATCCCCCTCGAGAGGAAAAGGAGGAAGTGGGCCTCCGCTACGGAATCTTGATGAATGGGTGCTGCTGCAAGCTCTGGGTGGGAGCGCGTATGCGGGCGGGGGGCGGAATTTATAGAGCTTGGGTGGGCGTGGTGGGTTGTTGTCTCTGTCGATTCGGAGAAGCAGACAAGGGAGAGGTATGGGCTGTCTGCGTGGGGGTGATGATATTGATAGGCACAACTAATTGTCAGAGACGTAAGTGCAGTGATCGAGGAACCAAGAAAAGGGAAAGGGAAAGGTAAAAAATGGGGAAAAGGAACAGCCTCTCTTTAGTTGACTTTCGTTCGTCCTATAGTCCTTTTGCTTTAATCTCCTCTTTCGACAGTCTTGACTAACCAGAGGAATTAGGATCAGATACGTGGAGCGTTTTTCCTTTTTGCTGTCGCATTTATTTGTCAAGTGTTTCAAGCGCATCATTTAAGATCTTTACAGTCATTCCAGAAAAAGAATGAAGTCGGGTTTTCATATATCAATATACTTTCTTTACGAAATTATTTACGACGTTGCTACTGATTAGGCAAAAATCTTTCGAGATAGAACAAAAGCTTGAACGAGAATATCGCGTAGCAATTCTGATATTGCTCAAAAACTCTCAAAGGGAAATAATTGAAAATAATAACTGTATATTTTTTTTTGAAAGAAACAAAAATAGAAGTTAGTCTATTGAACAGAAACATTACGTAATTAATAGTCTTTCAGAAATGGCATCCCTCTAAAAATTACTGCTAATAAGTAACGGCCAAGTGGGACAACAGACAAATTATCAACACTAGTACTCCTAATAATCATGCTTTGAAGTAGGAGGATTGTGCAGTCGTCAGTTTATGTACCATAATATGAGCGAGGAGCAGATAACAGAGATAACCAAATAAATTCCTACCTACACTTGCTAAAATTAACGTTGAAATTAAAAATATTATCTAAACTTCAACAAAAAAGAAGAAGTGATATATGAATTTTATTGTGAAAATTTCAAATATCTTGAATAAAGGAAAAAAATATCAAAATTCATTTTTGAACATGAACCGGTTCTACTTTAGATCTAGTTAAGTAGGGGTGAGCAAGTCCTATAACATGAACCGGTTCTACTTTAGATCCAGTTTTGAACCTGTTCATTTTAATCAAATTCATTTTCTCTTTTTTTAAATGAGGAAATATTAGTTGAAATTGAATATGTTTGACATATTGTCCTCAAATAGAAAAAAAAAAAGTACTCAAGTTTGATGCATGCATAATTATATATATGATAAAATAAAATAGGACGAAAAAGAAAAAAAAAAAAAAAAAAGCTCGACCTGTTCTCGAGTTGACCTTGCAATTAGTTAATTCAGTTCCAAGCTGATTCCAAGTAGGTTCCGCCTAACAAGCTAGTGGCACGGACAATCTCACACCTGTATGGCCTTAGGATTACTCCCAAGTTAGCCTTGCTCACACATGCACGACTCACAAGAGTGGAGAGAAAAGTAGCTTGGTATTGGGAATGAGGGGAGGGTCACCTATTTATACAAGTGCAGGTTTGATCCTGACCGTTGATCCCTTTACGATCTAACAGTGGTATTTGGATCTATACAATCAAGATAAGGCTACACAAAAGGCCTTAGGCCATGGAAGAACTCATGAAACGCTTGCCATGAGGAGATACATCTTGAGAGGGCTATTATGATTGTAAAAATACCTTTAAACTCACATTTACATCCGATTTCTTTTCAATCTTAAAACTATCAAAATGTGCCACGACATTAGGGTAGGATCATGACACATTTTGTTGTCACACTAGGTATAAGCTTAGGAAAGCTCATAACCGTGATCAAACGAACTCAAAAGATGCTCGATCGGAAGGCAAGGTGATGGGTCATAGTCATGGAAACCGAAGGGTCGCCTGACATGGAAAGCCAAAGGGTCGTGGGCTTGTTCCCACATTGATCATGGGTTTGTTCTTGTATTGATCATGGATAGATCATGGACTTGCTCTCATGTGGATCATGGTGAGTCATTTGGACATCTTGGATCATGCTCGTCTATTGAGCCATTTCACTAGGTTCCTCTATCCACATTGGAACCGATATCTTTTTGAGTATATTTCGTTTTTTGAATATTTTAAAAAAAAAAGGAGATAATTCATCAAAATGTGTAATCTTTTCTTATTCAATTACTTAATATTTTATATATATCATAATTAATTAAACCGCATAGAATATGAAAGTCATGTGATGATCACTCGAAAGAACACTACTTATTTCGGCGAGAGAGACCCAATACCGAACTCTACCAATAATAATAATAAACAAAACATCATTATCAAAAGCCAAGCATTTGACAGTGATTATGTCAATGCGAAAAATGAAAAAATATACTACGTTTTGCAAAAAATACAAACACTAGACTCTTGTGAATTGATTGCCTCTACTCGTCACATATCAACACATGGTAAATCTGGTCGGCGACGTCCCTGCCGTGCTCCAGGACGCTCTCATCGTAAAACACTGTACTGTATTGCTAACTTGACTGTAAAGGGGAGAAGATGAGCCCGAGCTTAGCTCATTCACCTTAGTTAATTCCCTGGAGAATAGTTTATCTTTTCATGGAATCTTCATAACATATGCCCTTTAACATCGATTCTGTCGATGTCATGTTCAAGTCACGTAGGTTACTCTACAAGGGTAATTTCTGTGAATTTACTAGTTTTAAAGATAAGAAGGAAAGAAAATGGTTTAAAAAAAGGAGTTTTTCGAGAGCAATCTAGAATGCTTGACGCCAACAATCATCGTGGAAATCGATTAGGACATTCGCAATTGCATGCACGGAAGGGAGGTGGATTCGCGAGTAGTATTTCGACATTTGTGGAGGGCAATCATCATCAATCATCCTACGTGATCTCTCGGTGATCTTTGACAAAAATTGATTGGAATGAATGATTATATTAGAATTTCGGTCAAATATTTAAGATTATATTAGTAAAATTAGAAAAATTTAATACGGAATTGGTATTTGTACGAAAGTTTCAAGACCGATTAGACAATTTTCGCTTGATCAAAACTAGTTGATTTGATAAGTATCGCTTGCGAGGGCAATCTTTTAAAATCGAAGGTTTTCGATATATAAAATCCGTTCATCGAATTAGCTCCTCTCTTCCTCGTCTAGACTTCAAAAGTAAAACTCGCTCCATGCATAACACAGTTCGGTCAACTCGATCTTGTTAAGCTTGTCGTCGCGTGCACGCCAATTTGTGAGGCACCGCCCGTCCTTCAATCGTTGGACATGTTATTGTCAATGAGGGAGACGCGCAGTTGTTGTGATGTGGGCGGTCGATGTAATTTGAGGACTTAGAAGAGGACATGAATCACAGACACATCTTCCTCCCTAAAGCTTTTATCTTACATCGGCGGATAGAACATTTTTAAATGAATTCGAAGTGAACATTGAATATCGAATTATTATATGTACGAGACTGACTTTATAGTAATGTTAGGTCTGGTCTCGCACATGCTTCGTCGAAATTGATGCTGAAAGTGCAAAGAGGATCGAGCATACTCCTAGCAAAATTAGGTGTCGCGTCGACAACATGTGCTGTCTATTTCAGCCAATTTCGCCTTGCAAAGCTTGGGAGACTCGCAGAAATTTCGTGGCCAGGGCAAAGGGTCATGGACTTCGGTACTTTGCATCTGCGATTTCCACATCTATCGCCATCGACTAGGCAAGTCATGTATAGCTCCCCAGTGCTCCGTCCGATCCGGAAATTGTGAGGAAAATTACAAGAAGGCGACAATTCCCAGGAGCCTCTTTCTTTGCTAAAGTTTCACAGGCCACTGTAGCACGACGTGGATCGCTCTCTGATCGTGACTCACTTGCACTTACGCAACTTCAAGATGTATAAATTTGGGATAAGTATACTAATAGTACCATAAGTTGTGTACGGCGCTTACTTTGGTGCCAAAAGTTTCCATTAGATCACTTAAATGCCAAATCGGAGGAAAAATGCTCACTTTGGTGCCACTGGCAAAAGATTCCGGCCACCGACGAAAGATTCCGGCCAAAATGATTACGTGGCTTTTTAAAAAAAAAAAAATCGCCAAAGTCTTCAAACGACATCGTTTTCGGTCTTCCTTAAGAAAACGACATCGTTTTGCCATCCTACATGGATGGCCTCACAAAAACGACGCCGTTTAACTCATTTGGGGATTTTTCCAACCTAGCTTGCTCGGTTGTCGTCACTCGGCCTCCGCCGTCGTTGGGCCGCTGTCACTCGCTTAGCCACCATTGCTTGGTGCTGTTCGTACGCCCTCGACGGCACACGAGGGAGCACCAACCCTAGTCGCCAGAGTGTAGGTACTGGAAGACGCAGGCCAGGCACTCGTCGGGGAGATCGGAGATGGAGAGGGAGACATCAATGGAGACGCACTCGTCGGCGGCCTCCCCGAGCACTGGCTAGATCACGGCCTTCGACTTGGCCGCCGAGTGGCCGTCGTCGGGGTTGGGGTCGGGGTTGGGGTTGGGGTTGGGGTTGAGGTTGTGATCGCCGAGTGTCCATTGTCGGGGTTGGGGTCGGGGTTGGAGCCGTGGCCGCCGAGCACGGGGGCCGTCGAGATTTAGGGTTTGAATTGGGGGAGACACCAAATGACGTCGTTTTGGTGTTAGGACGCTAAAACGATGTCGTTTGAAGGCCTAAGTGATCCAAGGAAACTCCGGTGAGCCACATCAGCATAAGAAATTAATAAAAAAAAGGCCACATCGGATTTCCGGCCAATCAGATCGGCGTTGGCACCAAAGTGAGTGTTTTTCAATTTTTTTGGCACTTAAGTGATCCGACGGAAACTTTTGGCACCAAAGTGAGCGCCGTATACAACTTATGGCACCATTAGTGTACTTATCCCTATAAATTTAGTTAAGGGAAAATGATACCAAAAGTTTCAAAAATTTTGTATACCAGCTATTTTAGAACTCAAAGTTTTTCGTTGGATTACTTTATTGTCACATTTTTATTTAAAAAAATAAAATAGAGCCACGCCAAATTAAACATTTTATTACAAAAGCCTCGTAACGTGTTTGATTGGAGTTTGTCACTAGAGATACTTAAATTATCATTTTTTCTCTAATTTAACACTTAAGTGATCAAACGAAAACTTATAGCACTAAAGTGAACGTCATACGAAACTTTTGGAATTCTAGTATCCTTTTGCTGTTTAGTTGGAGATCGCATAAAAAACTTATATTTACAAGCCTAGCCATGAATTATTAAGGTCAGAGTTAAACCTGATGTCTCCTGGTACGTAGAAATCACATAGAGTTTGTATTAATTTTCATTTGCACAACATTTGGTTCTAGGAAACTTAGGGAATATTGTCTAAAAAGTCTTAAACATATTGCATGTCGGTCAATTCAATAATAAACTTTATAATTTGGCCAATTTAAGCTTAATCATTTGACGATTTTTTAATGTAATCATTTTGGCTAATTTTGATCGAAAATCATCAATGTGACAATCTAGTTAGTGCTAGTCATCCTATTTGGCATGGCCAACATTGATGTAGAATTTTTTTTACATTTTTTCTAACTTTTTGAGTTTTTCCTCTCTTTTTTTCTTCCACTAATCGTCAAGGCCTTGGTGATGGGTAACAGAGGTCTACATTAGTGATTTTCGGCCAAAATTGGTCGGAAGGACAATATTGGCAAATGATTAAAAGATTCAAGACTAGATTGGTCATATTGAAAAATTTAGAACTAGATTAGTTGTCATACAATAGGTTTGACTCTCTGGACAATTATCTCCATGACTTATACCATGTTCTCTATCTCCCCTCCAATTAGTTTTCCAACCAATGAGATTTGAATACAACATCATCCACATTTATGATTAGTTAAGTTTGGATGCGTAAACATTCGTAACTTATAACTCACTGATTAAAGGCGTATATAATGATATAATCAATTGAGCTTTTTGCAACCGTGTATCCTACTTACTCCTTTCATCACATGTACTATGATTTTCTTTGTGTTTACATAAGCTTTTGATTTTTTGAACTATTATCTCCATAACTTATGCCACCTTCTCCATCTCCTATCCAATTAGTTTTCTAGCTTTTGAATACAATATGATCCACGTTTATGATTAGTTAAGTTTGAATGCTAGAACATTCGTAACCTGTAACTCACCGATCAAAGGGGTATATCACATGGAATATGATTTTCTTGTGTATTTACATAGGTTTTTATTATTTGAACAATTATCTCCATAACTTATGCCATGTTCTCTATCTTCTCTCCAATTGGTTTTTTAGCTGGTGAATATGACATCATCCACATTTATGAGTAATTTAGTTTGAAGAACATTTGTATCGTGTAACTCACCGACCAAGGGCGTATATCACGTGAAATATGATTTTCTCGTGTACTGACATATTTTTGACATTTTGAACTATTATCTCAGCAACATATGCCGTGTTCTCCATCTCCTGTCTAATTTGTTTTCTAGCTGGTGAAATGCGAACATGACATCATCCATATTTATGATTAGTCAAGTTTGAATGCAAAGAACATTCATAACTTGTAACTCACCGACCAAAGGCGTATATCACGTGAAATATGATTTTCTTGGGTGTTTATAGGGCTTACCCCCCACCTCAAGGCATCGCCATTTCAGCATCTCCCTGCATGAAATATGATTTTCCTGTGTGTTTACAATACTTGCCCCTCACCTCTAGGTATCGCCATTTCAGCATCTCCCCATCAAATGATAAGTAGCATATCGAATTGGGATGGGACTTGGAGCACTGGCTAGTTGTCATTTTCCTCACCGGTCCACTTTGCCAAAATGACGATGTAGGTGGAGCAATACAATGCATGCGTGGGGGTGGTGAGACTTGAATTATTTCCCAGAAGAGAAGACCAAAAGATTCGATGTAACTTGAGGACTTAGAAGAGGACATGAATCACAGACACATCTTCGTCCATAAAGCTTTTGTCTTAAATCGGTGGATAGAACATTTTTAAATGAATTCGAAGTGAAGATTGAATATCGAATTATTTCATGTACAAGACTGACTTTATAGTAATGTTAGGTCTGGTCTCGCACATGCTTCGTCGAAATTGATGCTGAATGTGCAAAGAGGATTGAGCATACTCCTTTCATCACATCTAATATGATTTTCTTTGTGTTTACATAAGCTTTTGATTTTTTGAACTATTATCTCCATAACTTATGCCACCTTCTCCATCTCTCATCCAATTAGTTTTCCAGCTTTTGAATACAACATGATCCACATTTATTTTTAGTTAAGTTTGAATACGTAGAACATTCGTAACTTGTAACTCACCGAACAAAGGGGTATATCACATGGAATATGATTTTCTTGGAGACGCGGACCCCTGGAGTGCCATAACTTGGCAGGAATGGACACTTAAGTGCTATAACTTACGAAAAGTACGCTTAAGTGCCAAAATCGAAGTAAAATGGATCACTTAAGTGCCAATCCGGCCAAATTGCATACATGGCATTTTTCCGACAAAACGAGTGCAAAACGATGTCGGGATGGGCCGCTGACGTGGCCAAATAATACAAAAACGGGGACGTCTTGGGCGGATATGGTGAAAAAAATATAAATTAATTAAATTAAATTTAAAATTAAATTTAGTTAAAATATTTTAAAATAATAATTTAAAATTTAAAAAAAAAATTAAGGAAAGGAGGGAGCCGGCTAAGGGCCCCACACCCTCCCCGTTATCGCCGGCAATGGTCGGTGACGGAGGGGGGAGGGTCGGCTGGCTAGGGGCCGGCGACCCTGGCCAACCGACGACGAGGGCTCGCGAGCCCTCGCCCCAGATCAGGGCAACGGTTGGAGCCCTCGCCACTTGCCATAGATCTAGGCGAGGGCTCGTGAGCCCTCGTCACCGGTCGGCGGGGTCATCGGCCCCGGCCGGGCCCAACGACCCCCCGGCCGACCCTCCCCCACTATTGCCGGCCCTTCCCGGCCGGCGGGGAGGTAGCCCTTCCCCGCGACGCAGGAGGGCGGTGGCGGGGAGGCGGCAACCACCCCCCCCCCCCTTTTATATTTTTAAATTATTATTTTAAAATATTTTAGCTAAATTTAATCTTAAATTAAATTTAATTAATTTTTATATTGTTTTTTATCACGTCGGCCCAAAATGACGTTGTTTTTGCATTATTTGGCCACGTCGCTTTCTGGAAAATCGACACGTTAGCGTTTTGGCCGGACTTTGGCCGGAGTAGCACTTAAGTAATCTGTTTTTCTTCGAATGTGATACTTAAGTGTACCCATCGTAAATTATGACACTTAAATGTCCATTTGTGTTAAGTTATGGCACTTGAGGTGTACTTCTGCCAATTTCTCATGTGTTTACATAGGTTTTTATTATTTGAACAATTATCTCCATAACTTATGCCATGTTCTCAATCTTCTCTCCAATTATTTTTTTAGCTGGTGAATACGACATCATCCACATATATGATTAATTAAGTTTGAAGAACATTTGTAATGTATAACTCACCGACCAAGAGTGTATATCACATGGAATATGATTTTCTCGTGTGCTGACATATTTTTGACTTTTTGAACTATTATCTCCACAACGTATGCCGTGTTCTCCATCTCTTGTCCAATTTGTTTCTGGCTGGTGAAATGCGAATACAACATCATCCATATTTATGATTAGTCAAGTTTGAATGCACATAACATTTGTAACTTGTAACTCACTAACCAAAGGCGTATATCACATGGAATATGATTTTCTTGGGTGTTTATAGGGCTTGCCCCTCACCCCAAGGCATCGCTATTTTAGCATCTCCATGCATGGAATATGATTTTCATTTGTGTTTACAGGACTTTGACCCTCACCCCAAGGCATCGCCATTTCAGCATCTCCCCATCAAATGATAAGTAGCATATCGAATTGGGATGGGACTTGGAGCACTGGCTAGTTGTCATTTTCCTCACCGGTCCACATTGCCAAAATGACGATGTAGGTGGAGCGATGCAATGCATGCGCGGGGGTGGTGAGACTTGAATTATTTTCCCAGGAGAGAAGACCAAATGATTTGATGTAATTTGAGGACTTAGAAGAGGACATGAATCACATACACATCTTTGTCCCTAAAGCTTTTGTCTTACATCGGCGGATAGAACATTTTTAAATGAATTCGAAGTGAAGATTGAATATCGAATTATTTCATGTACGAGACTGACTTTATAGTAATGTTAGGTCTGGTCTCGCACATGCTTCGTCGAAATTGATGCTGAATGTGCAAAGAGGATTGAGCATACTCCTTTCATCACATCTAATATGATTTTCTTTGTGTTTACATAAGCTTTTGATTTTTTGAACTATTATCTCCATAACTTATGCCACCTTCTCCATCTCTTATCCAATTAGTTTTCCAGCTTTTGAATACGACATGATCCACATTTATTTTTAGTTAAGTTTGAATACATAGAACATTCGTAACTTGTAACTCACCGACCAAAGGGGTATATCACATGGAATATGATTTTCTTGGAGACGCGGACTCCTGGAGTGCCATAACTTGGCAGGAATGGAAACTTAAGTGTCATAACTTACGAAAAGTATGCTTAAGTGCCAAAATCGAAGTAAAATGGGTCACTTAAGTGCCAATCCGATCAAATTGCATACGTGGCATTTTTCCGGCAAAGCGAGTGCAAACCGATGTCGGGATGGGCCGCTGACGTGGCCAAATAATACAAAAACGGCGTCGTCTTGGGCTGATGTGGTGAAAAAAAAATATAAAAATTAATTTAATTTAATTTAAAATTAAATTTAGTTAAAATATTTTAAAATAATAATTTAAAATTAAAAAAAAATTAAGGAAAGGAGGGGAGCCGGCTAAGGGCCCCACACCCTCCCCGTTATCGCGGGAATGGTCGGTGGGGGGGGAGGGTCGGCTGGCTAGGGCCGCGACCCCGGCCAACCGACGACGAGGGCTCGCGAGCCCTCGCCCCAGATTAGGGAAACGGTTGTAGCCCGCGCCACTCGCCATAGATCTAGGCGAGGGCTCGTGAGCCCTCGTCATCGGTTAGCAGGGGTCATCGGCCCCTGGCCGTGGCCTAACGACCCCGGCCGACCCTCCCCCTCCGTCGCCGGCCCTTCCTAGCGGCGGGGGAGGTAGCCCTTCCGGTGACGGCGGAGGAGGCGGCGGCGGCGGGGAGGCGGCAACCACCTCCCCCCCCCCCCTTTTATATTTTTAAATTATTATTTTAAAATATTTTAGCTAAATTTAATCTTAAATTAAATTTTATATTGTTTTTTGACATGTCAGCCCAAAACGACGTCGTTTTTGCATTATTTGGCCACGTCGCTTTACTGGAAAATCGACACGTTAGCGTTTTGGCTGGACTTTGGCCGGAGTAGCACTTAAGTAATATGTTTTTCTTCGAATGTGATACTTAAGTGTACCCATCGTAAATTATGGCACTTAAATGTCCCTTTGTGTTAAGTTATGGCACTTGAGGTGTACTTCTGCCAATTTTCTCATGTGTTTACATAGGTTTTTATTATTTTAACAATTATCTCCATAACTTATGCCATGTTCTCAATCTTCTCTCCAATTATTTTTTTAGCTGGTGAATACGACATCATCCACATATATGATTAATTAAGTTTGAAGAACATTTGTAATGTATAACTCACCGACCAAGAGTGTATATCACATGGAATATGATTTTCTCGTGTGCTGACATATTTTTGACTTTTTGAACTATTATCTCCACAACGTATGCCGTGTTCTCCATCTCTTGTCCAATTTGTTTTCTGGCTGGTGAAATGCGAATACAACATCATCCATATTTATGATTAGTCAAGTTTGAATGCACATAACATTTGTAACTTGTAACTCACTAACCAAAGGCGTATATCACATGGAATATAATTTTCTTGGGTGTTTATAGGGCTTGCCCCTCACCCCAAGGCATCGCTATTTTAGCATCTCCATGCATGAAAATATGATTTTCATTTGTGTTTACAGGACTTTGACCCTCACCCCAAGGCATCGCCATTTCAGCATCTCCCCATCAAATGATAAGTAGCATATCGAATTGGGATGGGACTTGGAGCACTGGCTAGTTGTCATTTTCCTCACCGGTCCACATTGCCAAAATGACGATGTAGGTGGAGCGATGCAATGCATGCGCGGGGGTGGTGAGACTTGAATTATTTTCCCAGGAGAGAAGACCAAATGATTCGATGTAATTTGAGGACTTAGAAGAGGACATGAATCACATACACATCTTCGTCCCTAAAGCTTTTATCTTACATCGGCGGATAGAACATTTTTAAATGAATTCGAAGTGAAGATTGAATATCGAATTATTTCATGTACGAGACTGACTTTATAGTAATGTTAGGTCTGGTCTCGCACATGCTTCGTCGAAATTGATGCTGAATGTGCAAAGAGGATTGAGCATACTCCTTTCATCACATCTAATATGATTTTCTTTGTGTTTACATAAGCTTTTGATTTTTTGAACTCTTATCTCCATAACTTATGCCACCTTCTCCATCTCTTATCCAATTAGTTTTCCAGCTTTTGAATACGACATGATCCGCATTTATTTTTAGTTAAGTTTGAATACGTAGAACATTCGTAACTTGTAACTCACCGACCAAAGGGGTATATCATATGGAATATGATTTTCTTGGAGACGCGGACCCCTGGAGTGCCATAACTTGGCAGGAATGGACACTTAAGTGCTATAACTTACGAAAAGTATGCTTAAGTGCCAAAATCGAAGTAAAATGGGTCACTTAAGTGCCAATCCGGCCAAATTGCATACGTGGCATTTTTCCGGCGAAGCGAGTGCAAACCGATGTCGGGATGGGTTGCTGACGTGGCCAAATAATACAAAAAACGGCGTCGTCTTGGGCTGATGTGGTGAAAAAAATATATATAAATTAATTAAATTAATTTTAAAATTAAATTTAGTTAAAATATTTTAAAATAATAATTTAAAATTAAAAAAAAATTTAAGGAAAGGAGGGGAGCCGGCTAAGGGCCCCACCGCCTCCCCGCTATTGCGGGGAATGGTCGGTGACGGAGGGGGGAGGGTCGGCTGGCTAGGGGCCGGCGACCCTGGCCAACCGACAACGAGGGCTCACGAGCCCTCACCCCATATCGGGGCAACGGTTGTAGCCCTCGCCACTCGCCATAGATCTAGGTGAGGGCTCGTGAGCCCTCGTCACCGGTCGGCGGGGGTCATCGGCCCCGGCCGTGGCCCAAAGACCCCGCCGACCCTCCCCCTCCGTCGCCGGCCCTTCCTAGGGCAGGGAGGTAGCCCTTCCGGTGACGGGGAGGCAGCGGCGGCGGGGAGGCGGCAACCACCCCCCCCCCCTTTTTATATTTTTAAATTATTATTTTAAAATATTTTAGCTAAATTTAATCTTAAATTTAATTTAATTAATTTTTATATTGTTTTTTGACATGTCAGCCCAAAACGACGTCATTTTTGCATTATTTGGCCACGTCGCTTTATTGGAAAATTGACACGTTAGTGTTTTGGCCGGACTTTGGCCGGAGTAGCACTTAAGTAATATGTTTTTCTTTGAATGTGATACTTAAGTATACCCATCGTAAATTATGGCACTTAAATGTCCCTTTGTTTAAGTTATGGCACTTGAGGTGTACTTACGCAATTTTCTCATGTGTTTACATAGGTTTTTATTATTTGAACAATTATCTCCATAACTTATGCCATGTTCTCAATCTTCTCTCCAATTATTTTTTTAGCTGGTGAATACGACATCATCCACATATATGATTAATTAAGTTTGAAGAACATTTGTAATGTATAACTCACCGACCAAGAGTGTATATCACATGAAATATGATTTTCTCGTGTGCTGACATATTTTTGACTTTTTGAACTATTATCTCCACAACGTATGCCGTGTTCTCCATCTCTTGTCCAATTTGTTTTCTAGCTGGTGAAATGCAAATACAACATCATCCATATTTATGATTAGTCAAGTTTGAATGCACATAACATTTGTAACTTGTAACTCACTAACCAAAGGTGTATATCACATGGAATATGATTTTCTTGGGTGTTTATAGGACTTGGCCCCCACCCCCAAGGCATCGCCATTTCAGCATCTCGCCGCATGAAATATGACTTTCCCGTGTGTTTAGAGGACCTTGCCCCCACCCCAAGGCATCGCCATTTCAGCATCTCCCCATCAAATGATAAGTGGCATATCTAGTTGTCATTTTCCTCCCAGTCCACATTGCCCAAATGACGGTGGAGGTGGAGCCATGAAATGCAATGCATGCACGGGGTGATGAGACTTGAATTATTTCCCAGGAAAGACAAGACCAAAAGATTCGCACGTCACCCAGTCGATTCCATCGCACTTCCAAGAAGATAAGAACAGCCCCCCTCCCTACTTACCCGCCCCCCATCGCACTCTTTGTGGTAGGTTCGATTCGTTCAAAATTTCACGTGTCAATAACATCCAAAACCTAATGATAGTGACACGTCGTCTCTAACGCATCCCATGGAACGATCAATATCTCGCATTATCTGTAATGCATTTCACGGAACGATCGTTGTCATGATTGATTTCGCAACGGGCATGAGTCGCCATTTGTTTGTATTAGGTAGGGGAAAATGTTGCAAAATACCAAGTCGGCTGATTTCTCTATCGCCGAAGTTAATCAGCAATTTGGCGGTACTTCGGCGATGCAGAGAGGGTACGGCTCTCTTGTGCTTTTTTAATCACCCGACCGGTTAGGTGAAGCTTGGCTACCATCAAACCCCAGTTTTAATTTAAATTTCCCAGGATTTGTAATCATCTGGACGGGTTTTACGTTAGGATTGGGATATTCGTTAGACTCTCTGATGTGGAGACAGACGTGGAACCATCCAGCAGATCGATGCGGGACTGAGAAGGGCATCTTCGACTCCAAAAACGAGGCCTTGTTTATACAGTGTCATGTTCCCATTTGATATCGCTAAGCGACAAGAGAAAGTTGTCGACGTACACGAGGGCGATGCGCATTAGAAGACGTCAGTGAGCCGCGCGTTGACTAAATGGCGTTGCTCGTTTTGAGTTAAATCTATGTGCCAGACTTGTTTACGGCCAGATGCTCCTGGCTGGTAAGACTCTAAAAGTAAATGTATACATATACACACGCACTTAATTGGCCCGAATAGAGAGAAGAGCCAACACACAACTATAATGAGGTTTTTTTTATTTGTTTTTTTTTTAAAATAGATTTTAATAGCTTATCGGGAGGATCTCGTGGACTCGACAAAGCCCAAAAGGCTGGATGTGTACGAAGAGTACATAACCCATGAATAAATTCATGTAACTCGATCAATTTATAACTCCAAGCTGGGATTTTCCATAAAAGATAATAGGAAGAACACCTAATTGGAACTATTCAACTCTCATAACAGTGATTACCTAGACAACAAGTAAATTGAGAAGCTATAAAGTTTCTTCAACTATGGCCCATTTGGTAATCATTTTATTTCTGGGAATAATTTCTGCTCAAAAATGATTTTTTTATATTTTGCTCTCGAGATGAGTTTTTTTACCATTTAAAGGCGTTTGGTAAAGACGCGTTTGGTAACATTTCTATTATGAAGAACAATTTCTTTTCAAAAATAGTATTTTTCTATTTCTATTCCCTAAAATAATTTCCGAGTAAAACAACGTGTTTGATAATTATGCAATTTTTTTATTCTTAGAATAAAAAAAAGAATAAGAATGTGTTTTGTACGATTTACAATTTTTTTTGTAACATACAATTTCTTTTAATTTTTCAATAATTTATTTAGATTTGTCTTTTTTCCCTCTCTTCTTCTTCTTGCTCCTCCTCCAGCCAGTTGTGGCAGCTAGTAGTGTTTGGCGACCGGCAACCACTGACAGGCAGCCAATGGGGGGCAATGGATGGTGGGGGGCAAAAAGTGGCAAGGAAGAAGGAGAAAAAGAAAAAAAAGAAAAAAATGATTTATTTCTAGAAATTGTTCCTAAGAAGAAGAAGCTACTTTTTTAACTTATTATTTTTGTTATAAATCTATTCCTCAACTATTTTTCTATTCCAGAAAATAGAGAAATTAATTGACATTACCAAATGGATTTTTGTTTTTTTTGTTTTTTCTATTCTAGTGAACAAAAGAACAGAGAAATTGATAAGTTTCAATGCAGAGCCTAACTATAAAAAATTTCTATTTTTGAGATAGAATTGCATTTGGTAGGACCTTAAATTCTTTTGTATTTACAATTTCTTTTAATTTTTTGATATTTTATTACATTTTTTTCCTTTTCTTCTTCTTTCTTTGGTTGGTGACCTTGTCGAAGCATTGCCAGTCCTTAGTAAGGCCGAGCCTCCCCCCTCACAGTGTTTTGAGGAGGCTCGATTGACAATATTAGGCCTCGCCATGGGCTGGTAGGCTGTTGGCCTAGCTGAGGCTAGCAACTAGCCAAAGGAAGAAGGAGAAAAAGAAAAGAAGAAAAGAAAAGAGGAAAAAAAAAGGAACATGCACTTGATTCTGGAGTTGTTCTTAGGGACAAAGAAGTAATTTTCTTTTTACTTCTTGAATAAAAAAATTACAAAATGGATTTCTGTTTTTTTTTTTATGGAAAATAAAAGAATATAATTAGACACTATTTGGCTGGTTATTGAATAGGTTTTTAGTGGCTCGACATATGCTTCCGGGGCCCTCGTCGAAAGGAGCGGTCAATGGATCCTTTTTCCCCGAAAGCTTATGGTTTTTGGGGATTTAAGCGAGTCGAACGAGTAGAGCTGGACGGAGGTCGAGGGCGGTCCATGGAAAGGGAAGGCTGAGGGGCCGTCCAGACAACAATAAACTTCAGATGCCGAGGAAGGTTGGGTCGGAAATGGACTGGCAATTGTATCTTTTGTCGATGTAGGCCTTCATCAGGCCCCAAGGCATGACGAGGAGGTTCATCAGTTCAACAGATTTCCTTCTTGTTTTCTCACGTGGTCGTTCCTTAAAGCCCACAAAACCCAAGACAAGAGCAGTAAAAGCAAGTGTTCTGGCCCAAGACGTGTCGGGTCACACGATCTTTGGTAATGACCCGGTTCTGGTCACACGGGCCGGTCCAGAGTTGATTTTTAATTGGGATTTGGCGTCCAACCGCTGCTTCTATGAGTATAGATTGTGTATATCCGGTGCGCTCTTCCTTTCTCCCGCAGCATTCGTATGTGGATTCGGCCCACGTGCCCGCCCGGATAATGTAGAAGCCCCCCACCCCCCAAAAAAATTCCTCATCGCATTAGAAATGGTCCTGTATGTTCCTCACGACCCACGAAAAGCACAACTAGGGGTGATCGGATCTATGGTGAGTATGGTTTAGACCTGAATCCTATACCCAACCCTATTATAATCGGTTCCCCTTTTTTGGACCCTATATCCAATTCTATTTGTATTGAACCCTATACCTGACCTACCCTATTTTTCCAATCCACATCCGGGTCAACTCTATTTCCACTGGAACTCGTTTTGTAACCTCGCGATATCCTATGTGACTTCGAATTTTACATTAATACCCGAAAAAATAACGTAATTCTTCTAATTTATATTGAAACATTAAGTACTTGTAATAAATAAATACATGAACTTTTTTACTAAACGAAAAAATTAAGGATTCATAGGGCTAATTATCATAAATAAAATCATAAGGAAAAACAAAAATCATAACATTGCATAAATATTAGCAACAAATATGGATTTAGTATTAGTCTTATTCTCACAACTATTACATAAAATTATTTATTTATGCAAGCATAGCTCCTCTTACAAAAGAGAAGTTAGGTGAACCGATTCACTTGGTATACAAGAATTTGGCGACGAGGAACGCTGTTCATCCGTTGAACGGTGCGAGAGGGAGCCAGGAGGGAGGGAAGCGAGTGAGGAAAAGGAACAACGAAGAAGGAGTATCGTACGTGTCTGAGAGAGTCAAGAGGAAAAACGCCATGTGATTGTGTGAACAAGAATAAAAATCAGGGGAAAAATAGGATTTTGGACTTCTACTTACAAAACCGGTTCCAAAACTGGTCTAGGAATTGGTTCCTAGGTGGGTAATCACTTGAAACCGGTTCCTAGACCAATTTAAACTGGTTTCAAATTTTGGGAACGGGTTCCCGAACCGGTTTTAACGGGAATCTGTTCCCAACCCTGTTTTTCGGGTGGGCCAGTCTAGTTCTCAAATATATATGGTCCAGTTGCACACCCTAATCCCAACCTCGCGATCTCACGGAAGCCCAGGTTCGTAATCCACCTAACTAAATGATTGGATGATGAAGTCGCGAGTACTAATCTGTGAACGAGAGTAGCTCACCATCGATCCCTTTCCCTCCGTTAATTAGTGGTAGGCTCGATACGGTTCACGCGCGCAACTACCAGGCAACCAACACCAGAAAAGCTACCGAATAAACGAAGTTAGCTAATCGCGTTTCGGTTTTCCTGCTTCATAATGAGGCCGACAAAGAGAGTCAGCGAGGGAATCAGTCGATTGAGAAACGGAAGAGGAGGAAGAGTACGAAAGAACAATGGTCCAACAATACATTGGACAATAACAATAAATAATAATGAAGAGGAAAAGCAGCTCATGGGCAGCAGCAGAAAAGACATATCCCAACGCATCGCTCCCCTCTTTGTCAGAGCTCGAGCCGTAGTCTTCGATGAGATCATTTTTGACAGGAACAGGCCGCGTTCAAGAATCGCTCAACTCCATCTCGCTGACGTTTGCAGTGACTCTAAAATTAGAATCCTTGTCAGCTACCGTTCTTGGGAAAGTCCAAGTGGGGGTTGACTGAGCAGCTGAGTTTGACCGTTAGTTTTGGAACCCAAAACAACACGCACTGTCTCACGTGCCCCTCATCGGTCAATCATCGACCGGATCAGAGAAAAGAATAAGGAAGCTAAGGTTCAAGTAAAGCGGCAATGGGTTTGTCTGTATCGATGAGATTCCGTCTACATACGTTACACCCAGAAGATCTCACGTGGATGAGGTTAAAAAACATAAAGAAAAAAAACCGCGAGAGGGCCAGAGATCTCGTGGCCTGCTGCTGATCCTAGGGATTGACCAGTCCGCGATGCCATGCTTGTACTCTTGCTCTGGCCTCTCCCATTTATAAACTGCTCCTTTTGTAGTCTTCTCGCCCTCGAGCGGTGTGGGTGGCCAAAGGATGGAGCTCTCTCGATTGCCATGATCATCTCGAACTCCATCCTGAATTTTGTTCAAATCGAATTATCTTTGAAGCTGGTAAAGAAAAGAAAAGAAAAGTCAATTCGTGGCTGTATAACATAACCATGCACGTTGCGCCGTACTTCTAGAGAAAAAGGGGTTTGGTCATACTTATCATGCTTTGTCCATAAGACACCATCTTCCCTATGCCCGTTCTAGGGTTTTGGCGGGCGATTTCCGCGTTGTTTCGTGTGCATAACTTGTTTAAATCATTGATTGCGACTCGTGACCTTTCGCATAGTAGATTAAGAATCGTTTGTTGCTTCTACATGACCTTTCACGAGGCAATGATTGACATATTCTATCCTCTCGTAGCAAGGAAGACGACCATGGCTTTGCCTAGCCGTATCGTTGCGTTTGGCTCTTCTGTTGATTTTCCATCCTCGTGTTTTATTCTTAGCCTTGAAAACTTGTACGCTGCCTTTAATCCGGCTAGCTACTGCGGGATGGTCGTTTCTTGTCATATAGATGGGTCCCAATTTGCATATTGACTTATCGGTGGAGATTTGAGCTACTCTCGGGTCACTTTCTTGGCATGGTTGTTGTAGCAATGCCTCCGTCAAACCTTCCTTCCTCTCCCGCTTGAACAGGAGACTGCCAATGTATCGACAAAAAAGGGGGTTAACTATATTGGCCGTCGCTTAAACTTTATCACCCGTAGATCATCAGCCAACAAATATCGCCCGGAATCTACATTAATTTTATATCAACACATAGAATTCGACAAACGTGGCAGAACTGAAGTCTGACATCGTGGTATAATATTTTATCCAAAACCTTAAAGTTATTAGGTGGGGCTTTCCGTAATCGAATGACGTGGTTTTTTTTCATAAAAAGTCTCGACGCGCTCCGCTTGGTCGTTTCTCCTTTTTCACACATATATTGTTGGGGAAGCCGATTCTTTCTGGCAATAATCTACAAAATTTATGTTGCAAAATCAATGGCCAATGTTGAGTATTCCGGAATCATATACCTCCACCAGTATAAAATTACATGCTCGAGATAACATCAACAAATTTGACTCCTCTGAAAATTTATGGCAATATTCAATATACCTTTTTGAAGCAACATTTCAATCGGTCTCATCCTTTCGTGTGCTTAGATTAGTTTCTAACAAATTGGAATCGTAGATTTAGTATCTATCCTATAGTCACTGAACAATGCCCTAGCGCTTTGGCTGGTACCTGACTGAACCTTAACCATAGTAGGTCCAGGAAAAAGTTTTGAGTTATGCCAAATTGGATATTCGTTCGCTTAGCTGTCTTTTTTCCATTTGCAGTTTCGATAAATTAGGTAAGCACATAGGCAATTAGTGACATCGTCTGACTACCCACTTATTCTCCCTTTTATTTTATATTTTCGTAAAACAATCTATGTTCAACTATTTTCGATCAATAAACTAAGGTTTATTGATATTTATTCATTTGACCCACTGCCCAATGCATACTTGCATTTGTGCCGGTTCTTGCGTGGATTGATTTTCCCATTTTGTGTCATGAGTTCAATGCACTCGATTCTACAAGCTTTGACCGATGACCCTCGGAGCCGATTGCCAAAAAAAAAAAAAGAATAAAAAAGAAAACAAAACATGAAAATCGTGCAACCAAATATCATCTTCTAGAATTTGATTAAAATGTCTAGTAAAGAGAGGAGGAGACCTAACTTTCTCTAGTGTAAAGACATTATTGATCCTCGAATTATTGTAAATCGCTCAATCAGATCTCTCAAATTATTTTTATTTCTTGCGTGATTGGCTCCCTAGACCGTGTACTTTTTTTGGTTCAAGTTGCTACTTCCGTCTAATTAGGAAAATGGAGATGCTGCCGAGCCTAGCAACTGCTGCTACTACATGGGATCTCGCGTGGCAATTAAAATAAGAAGATTCTTTAAGTTTAGGAAAATTAAAATATAAAAGGAAGAAAAAATCAAAACAAGAGAATTGGGCACAGCAGACAAGTAGCTACAATTGAAGCCGGGGCGGCGTCGCCACCACCTACACATTGGGGAGGGCAGCATCCCACTCTAGACTGAGGCGAAGCTAGTGTAGACCTTGACGCCACCTCCGCTATAAAAAAAAAAAAAAAAAAAAAAAATGACATGACAGTGTGTGCGCCCAAAGTGTAAAGGTAGGGGTGAATTATTTAAAAGGTCATAAACCTATTATATTTACATTAATTCAATTTTAAACATTTTGGTGATTTGTCAAAATAATCATTCTAGTCAATTCTGATTAAAAACCTGTGTGGCTTGGCTAGCCTAACACTAATGTGGACAATTTCTTACAATTTTTTTTCTTTTCGTCAATAGCCGGTCTCAGGCTATGGTTGGAGATCAGGCCATAGGTGAGGGCCACCTTTGTAGGGCCCATGTGAGGTCAGCCCTTGCTAGATATGGGCGAGGGTCCGGTGGCATTGGCAGCAGCCTACATGATGAAGAAGATCAAAAGAACTAACAAGGCTCGAACACAAGGAGTGAATGTTGTGAAACTCGGGCACTCAGCACCCAAATGAATTTCTATTTGATTGTTTTTTTCTTTTCGGCTTTTCGCCCTTTAAATTTCACAAACCATTTAATTATATATTTAACACAAGGATCTATTCAAACCAAAAAAAGTATACATACATTAGATCTAAATGTACAAAAAAACCAGTTGAGAGATCCGATTGAACATTTTGCTATAGTTTAAAAACATCCGACGCCTTCATCCCGCTTTCTTTCTTTGAAACATTTCCCGATTTAATTATTAGCTGCTTCGGACTCATGGCGAAAAACAAAATGAGTAAATTGTTTGGATGCCCCCCTATACTTTGGCGTTTTCGCGCAGTGACCCCACTGCTTAATTTCAATTCGGTACAAATAGCCCACGTACTTTTACAATTTCATGAAGGGCCCCTCACGTACGAAATTTCAATTGAAAGTGTTATTAGAAATGTCAGACACAGACATGTCAGAACAACATTTAATGGTCTCCGCACCCTAGATTGACTCTGTCACGGAAGCTCGGAAGATGCCAAGTCAGATTTTTCCGCCTGAAAACGAACCCTCGTTTCATTGAGATTGTATACGTGCGTACCGCGAGGGTAAGGTCTTCGCCTGCAGAAGATTACACTCACCGACAGCGCCATTTTTGACTTCTGTGATCCTTGTGATGAGTTCTCGGGCCTGTTTATCAAAGACAGAGATTGATTTCCTGCGGTCTCAATCAGCTCCTGAACAATCCCATGCGTCCCTCAGAACTGGTGGTCCAATGATGTCGCGTCTACAGTAAAAAAACGTTTTTCTCCCGGTGTCTAACACCTTCCATTCTTCTTCGGCAGACATAACACACGGCACATTGTTCAATAAACATGAGCTTGTCTAGCTTCAATTGCAAGGAGCTCTATCCCTCTCGAGCCGGCCGGCCTAATAGTATTGCGCGAACAATGGCCCAGGTTCATGCCTAGGCTCCCTGCCATCAGCGGCGGCTTTAGTCTGCCCAACCACCCTAGTAAAAAACACTTGCAAAAACCTAACGACGCGCATGGACCGCAATTGCTATTTGCAGGGTGTGCATTTAAGTTTGGAGGTGGAAGAGGACCACTTTTTGGTCCCTAATGAGTTTCCAACAAGCTTTCAATGGCAAAAATGGCAGGGAGGGGTCGAGCCAACGATGGATCTTAACTCAGGGACGATGAGCCAAAACGCATCCACGGAGAGTTCCAAAAAGCATACAGGGGCCGATCTGGCCGATCTTCTTGAGGGGAGGGATCGATGCTCAAAGCATCTGCCGCACTCCCCATCATGATCGTTATAATTAGCAGGTAAATTAATATCTCGTGAATAAGGTCAAAGGGTTGCCGGCGCAGATGCTTTTTCATGAATGCTTCTTAGATTTGGAATCGGAAAAGGGGGCTGTGCTCGTTTGGAATCGGAAAAGCATCTTTCGAATGTCGTCCATCTAAAATAAAGAGAGAGAGAGAGAGAGAAAAAGGAGGATGTAGGCTTCACTTATTTTGTAAAACGAATGATTTGCAAATTATTTTTATAAAAATGATTGTTTGTATTGCTTCAAATAATTAATCTATACAAAATGTTTTCATCATCGTGACTATTTATGTCTGAACATTTCCGTAAATAATGAAAATATTTTTCATATACTCATTTAATACAAGTAATTATTTTTAAATGATTATTTTTTAAATTATTCATGTTCCACTGATAAATGACATCATGATCTTGGTTAATTTCTGGGTACAATCAATGTACAGACGAACGAGCTATTCCCGTTTGAATCGACCATAAGCTCCCCCATGTGTCATGCTCCAATTTTGAAAAGTCTACAAAGGCGAACTATCATTTTCTTTTTTCATTTTCTCTTGGAGAAGAATTTGAAACAACTGTTGTTATGTCTATTTTCAATTTTCTCGGTACGACCGATGTACGGCTAATTGGCTATACGCGATTGAATCGGCTATAAGCTCTCCCATGCGCCAGGCTCAAACTTTGAAAAGTCTACACAAAGGCCAATTGTCGTCATATTTTTTTTCCCCTTTTCTCGTGGACAGGAATTCGAATCAAAAGTTGTTTTTGTCTATGTTCAAATTTCCCGATCTTACTTTCTCAAAAGGAATGCTAAAGATATGGTGTAGTCAAATTTGTCACTATCCTTATTGGCAAGGTTAGATACACATCTCAATCGCTATATGCACAGGTCCACTTATTTAGGTATCCATCCCAGTTCTATTTATTCGCTTAGTACATATGGAAAAGTACTTAATATCCCTAGCTTTACTCTCTGTTTTTATGAGTGCCTTATTTGCGAGTTGAAGATACACCGGGGATATTCATATGCTTCATGAGATCTATTCCGAGGACGGGTCTAGAAATTTTTCTTAATGAGGAAAAATTTCAATCTTTTGTTAGCTTGATAATTAGTACATTATTCGCACACTTGAAAGGTACGAACATGGATGTTGGTTGTGGAGATAAATTGATACATAAATATTTACTTTTGAATTAGTTGTGCATTTGGAGAAATTTCATGGGGGCAAGAGTTTTTTTTCAGGCCGACAGTAATTTTTAGCAATATTTTGAGAATCTCAACTTATATCCAAGTTTTAGGCCAATAATAGTGCGTGACTCTTGCGCTGGTGAATGGGTTTCTCAATTTTTAATAATCAAATTGTCCCGTTGCGTTGGGCTTGTACATCATTTATGAGTGCTCAATTATGATATCTTGTGATGGGGTCATATTATTATGGCAACGTCTTGATGGGTTTGCCAATATGGCAATATATATGTATGTGGGTTTCTCTGTACATTTCTCGTTATATGGCCTTTATGACACTCTTTAGATTAATGCTATTGGTATGAAACGTCACCAATAACTAGTATGAGATGCCTTTTGGGACATTTTAAAAGTAGTGCGAAGGGGCGACCAATGTCGACAATCTTCTCTACACGTTATCATGGAAATTTCACCGTGACGAAAATTTCGATTTGAAACTGAATTACTATTCTTTCTAAAAGAGTCTCGTCACCGCCGTTCCACTGGCCCAATGAACGTGCAATGACAGGGCTGGAGCGTTAGTCGCGTACCAAGCAGAATTCCTCCACATATCATCAACTCGTCCAGATCCCCATACCGTCACGTTAAGCATCGTCCCTCGCGGAGAGAAAGCTGAAGTCATGTCCCATCAATGGAGCGAGCTTTAATGACTCGTGTCTTTGTCAGCTATAACTCCAATGAACCAACGTCAGACCAAATTGTAATGGTGCAGCATGATGTTCTTTTATACCGCATCATCGACGACCTTAAGAATTACTGGAAAAGGAATGACGATGTCTTAAATTCTCATCACTCGAGGGTCATGTAACAGTGGAGTACTGAAATGATAAATGAGTATCATCGAGACACTGATCGGGCGTACTTAATTTGGAATACTACCCTTCTGAGAGCATCAATTGATTATATATAGTACAAGAATTCTTTGTGCATTGAATATATAATACAAGAACACTTAGTGCATTGAAAAGTGCATAGTTTTTTCAGTTAGTTGCTTTGGCTCTTGTTCACAAAAGCCCATAGTACAGTAGCAAAATTTCTCATTTATCTTTGTACTAAGTAGATCTTATATCACATAACCCTAAAAAGAAATGATAGAACAGTTGCACACTTAATCCGAACACAAGTTCAGTGTTCAAACACATGGATAGGGTAACTCGTGAGTATCCATAGCCATCAGTCAAGCCGAAATATTCGAATACCCCCTACAGTGGTTGGCACTATAGTCGTCAATTTACTAGTTATTACAGCGAGATCCCAAGCGATGAGGATGGGGGTATTTGGGGTGTTGTTTGGTGAATGCAAGAAGAAGTGGATTAGGGTATTGCAGCAGAGCGCCTCGCTCACGTGGCTACATGTTTGGTTGCGCAAACCGACGAATGAGGGTGATCAAGATCGAGGGGAACGCATTTCTATAGGACCGATTTCTATGTCCCTCAACATTGCCAGCTATCTCTACATATATAAAGAGATAGAAGATGAGGAAGGGGAACCATTCTCGGAATAAGCTGATGCAGCTTCACCAAAATTTGCCCTTTTGTTGTACTTTATAATGTTTTATTTTCACAAGCTGCAAAAATCCAATTTGGACCGTCATATCTCCCACCTAAAATTCCCATCCTCCTGTGCAGATTTATAAGTAGTAGTAATAATATTCAATAGTCCCCTGTCATGCAGACGAATACCATACCAATCTCTCCTCCACAGTCCTTATATAAACCTTGTCTTAAACACTTTCCCATCGCTTCTCTCTCTCTCTCTCTCTCTCTCTCTCTCTCTCTCTCTGCAGCCGCAACAACAATTGTGGCTGCTGAGTGATGGAGGATGATAAGCAGCCCCTCCTCTCGTCCGCCGAGAAGGTGGAACGAGCCGATCATCATGTCGGCGGCGACCAGGCCCACGACCAGCAGACAATCGTAGCGAACCTACCGCTCTCAACCACCGTCGACGACGCCTTCACCTTCACAGCACGAGCCGACGACATCCCCCCGATCAAGGGGCCCCGTGACTTCGTTCGGGAGTTTGCGAAGGAGTCCAAGAAGCTGTGGTTCCTCGCCGGCCCCGCCATCTTCACCTCCATCTGCCAGTATTCCCTCGGGGCCATCACCCAGGTCTTCGCCGGCCAAGTTGGCACCCTTGCGCTCGCCGCCGTCTCCATCGAGAACTCTGTCATCGCCGGCTTTTCCTTCGGTATCATGGTATGTACGTATATATATATGGTTTCATGCGTTCCTGAAACTGACTTGACCATGCTACACATACACACATCTCAGTTTCGCGGGCAACTTCTTTTAATTCTAACAGTATATTAATAATCTCTTAGTCTGAAATGGGGCTGATGCGAATGTTTGGAATTGCGAATCGTCAATCGATTTCAAATCGCACAGGCATGAATCCTGCTACTAAGTTCACATTGAGAGTTGATAGACTGATAGCTTTTGCCCATTAATCACTGAGCGTTTGTAGTTGGGAAGTGCACTAGAGAAGCAGAAGATAAATCCATTTTTGATATATAAATTTCGAGAATCCTCACATGTAGATTAGGCCGAATGACAGTTTGAGTTCGCGTGCCGAATTCATGACGATAAATTTGCTCGCAATGATCTGGCAGCTCGGGATGGGAAGCGCGCTGGAGACGCTGTGCGGGCAGGCTTATGGGGCGGGGCAGATCGACATGCTCGGCATATACATGCAGCGGTCGTGGGTGATCCTCAACACGACGGCCCTCGCCCTGTGCTTACTGTACATCTTCGCGGCGAAGCTCCTGCGGCTGATAGGGCAGACGGAGGCGATCTCGGAGGAGGCCGGGATGTTCGCCGTCTGGATGATTCCGCAGCTGTTTGCGTATGCGATGAACTTCCCGATCGCCAAGTTCCTGCAGGCGCAGAGCAAGATCATGGTGATGGCTGTCATCGCCGCGGTGGTGCTGGTGCTCCACACCGTGTTCAGCTGGCTGCTGATGCTGAAGCTCGGATGGGGGCTCGTCGGGGCCGCCATCGTGCTCAACGCGTCGTGGGTGGTCATCGTGGTCGCCCAGCTCGTCTACATATTCAGCGGCACTTGCGGGAGGGCGTGGACGGGTTTCTCATGGAAGGCGTTCGAGAACCTTTGGGGGTTCGTGAGGCTGTCCCTCGCTTCGGCCGTCATGCTCTGGTAAGAAATCTTCGCACTACATGTCGCCATCTCTGTCGCCAGCCAACTCTTCTTTAATGTCCCTATCTTTAGGTCGTGGTTACTAGCTAGCGAATAAGCTAGAGATCCATCTAGGACCAGTTCAAGTTCTGAAAAAATTACGCCTTCTTTCGCGGCTAATAGAACAGTGAAGACTGATGGTTGTGACCTGGAAAGACGAGTCAAAACTTGCTTTGTCCACCTCCTTCAAGCGCTACCAGTCTTGAGCAGGACAAGCGAGAGGAGATTTGACATTGTAGACTTTCTGTTTTCCGCTTGGAGACGAGCCCAGCGAGAGCGACCCGGCAATTCTGTGCTTTTCGACCGGTTAATGCATGATTTCTAGGCCATGTAGATGAATACCATCTGGACTGCTAAGTATTCGAGTCTTGCGGCGTGCCCCTCGAATTCAACGGTGGAGATTACACTCGATCCGTATGGTCTATGATGCACATGATGGATAAGTCCTCTCTCGTGGATACGGATGCTTTTACCTTGAATAAATCGGGAAAAAAGATTAAAAAAAATAGAGAGGAAAGGCAGAGAGATTACCCCAACCTTTACTATGTATGTCTAAATAATATAATTAAATTTTGAGCGGAGTTAATGCAGCATTTATGATACGGTCCTTTAGAAATTGGAATGTCTACAATTGAATTTGACGTGCCTTTTTCTTTTCTTTTTTTATCTTCTTGTTTTGGCAGCTTGGAGGTTTGGTATTTCATGGCGCTCATTCTCTTCGCGGGTTACTTGAAGAATGCAGAGATTTCGGTGGATGCCTTATCTATCTGGTATAGTTTTTTCCCCTTTCCTTATTTAAGTCTGTCTTCTTTCTTCGGGGTTAACGATTCTTGAGGGGCAAAATGGTCAGATCAGTTGAGAAACGCAGTAGATAGAAAAAATTGAGTCGGCACATGTCACTTTCATTTCGAACCACTCTGTACGCGGCCTCCTAAATTAGCCTGTTTTTTCCTTCAGCAGTATTTTCTAATTTCTTTTTTCTTTTAGAAAAAAAAACTGCTTTTGATATGACTGATGATTCAGAAGAGAGAGGACAGGTTTTCTGACAATCTGCAAGAACCACGTCTGACTAAACGTTGTGGACAACGTTATCAAATCTAGAATGGCATTGACTGTTCGGTTCACTCCAACCCTTTTCGATACCGACGAGAGATATCAATATGTCCCGCGCTTTGCTTCTAGAAATGGGTTTACTAGAAATGGTTCTTCTTGCTGAATCGAGGCTGAAGTTCGACAAAGGTTTTTCATTGAAGATGCAAATTTTAAGAAGTTCTTCAGATGCGTTTGAGGCTTCATGCGTTTTTACCTGATTTTGTCCCCTTTGAATTTAGTTGCCGTTTACGCTAGAGAGTGGCTGAATTTGCACAAGAGGTGTCCTCGAATATATAAGGCCCATGCATGGTAATATTCTTTTTTGTTATTTATGAACAAAAATTTTGTTTTTTTTTTATTGGGAACAAAAAAAAAAAAGAACGAAACGCGTTTGTTTATGTTTTTATTCAAAATCTGTTTTTTCGTTCTCGGAACAAAAAAATAACGAAAATGAAAAACAAATTTTTTTTTTTTTTGTTCCGGAAACAATTTTGAAGAAACACTTCTCTCTCTTCTTTTTTCTTCTTTTTTTTTCTTTGGCCGATCGTCGGCCTCGACCACGTTGAGGCCCGGCGAGGTCGAGCGTCGCCGAATTTGGGCGAGGCCAAGCTCGCCCAGCCAAGGCGAGGCTGCCAGCCCCCGTTGACCGGTTATCGGAGGCCGGCGACCGGCCGAAAGAAGAAAAAAAAAAAGAAAGGAAAAATAAAATAAAAATATTTAAAAAATAAAAAAAATAAAAAAAGAATATAAATTTACCAAATGTATTTTTATTCATTTTTTATTTATGGAAACAAATTTATCAAATGTATCTTTTTGATCAAAAATTGTTTCCCGGAATAGAAATACTTTTTTTTTTTTTATTTTCCGGAATAATTTTTGAATAAAAAATTACCAAACGCGCCTATACTTAACACCATAAATCAAGCGATTTAATATTTGAGCTGACCACCTACCGGTTTGAGAGAGAGAAAGTGGGATTGAATCAACGTATAAAACGTGAGAATATGGCATTCTCTTGTCGTACGATTCGCACTGATAATAATCGGCTTCTGTGACATCACAAGCTGAGGAGCACGAGAAGGTTTCATCTGCTGAAAAGTCGCAACCTATTTCTAGGATGTGCACTGTTCTCTTTACTTGTAGGTTCGATCGATAGGTACGGTTTGATCACCATTATTGTTTGCCTTAGTCTTCGTTTTCTTAAAGCATCAAACAACCTATCATTGCTCAGACGGAAAATCGACTCTCTCGTCTTTTCTTCTTTGGCTGTATTCTTTTGTCTTCTTCTGTTGCTCGTTCAATTAAAGGAACACCGTAAAGTTGCATTTTTTTTTTTTTTAAGACAGGGATTTGTTATGAGTTACGTATTGGGATTTGTTATGACCCACACACGACACAGGTGTTTCTATTTGGCAACTGTAGTACACATCTCTTAGTTGTTTCCACTCGGTAACTGTATCGAAACGGAATTGGACGAGATTAATTTGATCGAGGGTGCAGTTCGATTCTTGGTTCTGATGTTTGATTTTATGCACTGTATCTGATGTTGCAGCATGAACATACTGGGGTGGACGCTCATGGAGGCTCTAGGAATGAATGCAGCCATAAGGTTGGTACTAGAATTATAAGCCCTCCGGAAAGATCGATCTCTGCCTCTAAAATGGTTTCTTGGTTATCACAGTGTGAGGGTGTCCAATGAACTCGGAGCGGCTCATCCAAGAACGGCAAAGTTCTCGCTTATAGTGGCTGTAATATCCTCGTTCATGGTCGGCCTGGTCTTGTCAGCGATCTTGCTCGCTACTCAGGACTTATATCCGTCCCTATTCTCGAGCGACTCGTCTGTCCAGGATCTGGTCAAGGAGCTCACGCCAGTGCTGGCCTTGTGCATTGTCATCAATAACGTTCAACCAGTGCTCTCTGGTAGATTTTGCCGGTCTTTCTTTCGTCTTTTTAGCCATCGCTTTGCTAATTAGAGAAATGTTAAATGTGCAATGGTGGTCCTACTCTTCTTAACAGGCGTGGCCGTTGGAGCTGGATGGCAAGCCGCAGTCGCATATGTGAACATTGCCTGCTATTATCTGTTTGGAGTTCCCCTGGGTCTGGTCTTTGGCTATGTGCTAGACTGGGGTGTCAGGGTAAGTTTCCTTTCGTGCTCAATCATCTTGGAAGTAACAGTTCGACTCTTTGCAGTAATTTTACCACCGATTTGATAAACCAAAAGCGATGCAAGATAGTCGAAAGTGATCACTTATTGATATCATTGATATGCAGGGGATCTGGTGCGGAATGCTGACGGGTACAGTAGTGCAAACATGCGTGCTCATCTTCATGGTTTATAGGACGAACTGGAACAAAGAGGTAAAAACGTCTTCTGTATGCCTCTGTATGTTCTAAGATATGAATGCTTCTGGAATAGGTCGGAGCTCATCGCTGCCTCTGCGATTTCAGGCTTCTATTGCTGAAGAAAGAATAAAAAGGTGGGGAGGTCCTTCCGAAGGGCAGCAACTTGCAGCAGCGAACGACGTAGAGAAATAAAATGGAACCCAATAACTCACCAGGAACGAAAGAATTTTGGCAGAGACGACCCTCACTGTAGCCAGTCGCAACTTGACGAGGCAACTCATGAGCTGCAAGCATCCGTGGCCGGATTCATTTGCTGTTCAATAAATTCCAACGGCGATTAGAGATCTAATTGGTCCCCAAATTCCAAGAGAAACCTTAGTCACACGAGTCATTTAGTTATTCCCAGTCCAATGCAGTATTTAACAAGCCATTTAATGTTTTTTCATCTCGCTAGTGATGAATAATCTTGGTTGATCAGTCATCCTCAATTTTAAAAACTAATTCTTCATGTCTATACTCTGTCCAGAAAATCAATTCGCAGCATCATGGGAAGCCCAGAGAAGCCAGAAGCACATGAAAATGCGAATGTCATTACTCGAGAACAGTAGTAACTGTACTAAAACACGCATTCTGTCCTCAATAAGCGTACCTAATTCTATGCGTACTGACGTCGCTGTATTACTTGCCCATTCAATAACAGGGAGAATAACGCAGTGAAGATGCAGCGTTTTACTGTTTTGCAATTAAGTTCTAATTCTTCAGAACATGAGAACCAGAACAGCCCCCTCTCCCCCTTCTCACTTCCCTGTTCTTGCCCAACGCTCACTAACTTCGACTACTATGTCCCTGACTCTTCCCAACTAATTTCCACCTCCACCAGCAGCAATAGTGTTCGTCATGGCCAGAAGAAAGGGAAAGAAAGAGCAGCAAAAGTATACATGAGCCATCTGTGCGATTCCGCTATTGATGCTTTGCTTTTGCATAAGGTATACTTCTCCTCCCACTTGAATAGGAGTGTACCATGTATCGACAGGAGGGGTTAGATACATCGGCCGTCACCCCAAAGAACATTAGCCAACATAGATCGCTCGGAATCTACATTAATTTACAACGGCATTTTTTAGTGCTTAAAACTATGCTTCTCATGTTTTGATGACATATTTTAGTATGATAGATTATCTGTTATGAAATTACAAATTATTTTGCACTTTGAGCCGATGATCTCATAAATTGTTCATATCTTTTGAGAAAGTTTTTAGCGTGATTATTTTGCCTATTCAAGTTATCGATTTCCATGAGTAATTTATGGAGTTTGACAATTTATGAATTATGTGGAATTTTGGAAAGCTAAATGAGACAGGTCAGGATAATAAAAGGCAACCCTTCTTTTATACACAATTCCCTATTTATACATTGTGAGATGAGCGGAAACATTTCATGTCTACAAGGTAAATTGTTTTTGTGCGAAAGGTACGCAGACTAAATGATGAAAGCCATTTTATTTCTCTATCCTAAACACCGCAAGTAAATAGTTGTTTAACTCATCTGAGTAGTATTTGGAAATTTTTTCCAAATTACCTCTTTCAAAAACCACTTCATATTGGGGCAAAATAGCGGTAAAGTTGGTATTTTGAGGTTAGAAAAATCGATAAAATCTTCTTGCCCCCACTTACATAAATTTTCAAGCATCTTTATCGCATATGAACTCATACAAGAGTTTCAGTGCCTTAAGATGATGAAGAACATTCATTCTCCATCATATACAATTTGTATCTATTGCATTGTCTAATTGAGCCTACAAATTCATTTTTGAAAACTCAGTTAGTGATCATCCCTACACTGGAGTCAGACAAATAAATTACCGCATTGAAACACTATGGTCTGACGTGTTGCTTGAAGATGAAGATCCCGAGGGTCCAAAAATGCTGAATTTAACTAGAGTTGATGACACCGCAAAAACCAAAAGTTTAGCAGGTCCATGAATGCACTACAAGAAATGAATCAGAAGAAAAAACACAAAAAAAAAAAAAGCGTGAAAAAATATAGTGAAGAGAAAGAGAGAAAAATGAAGGGATGATGTTTTGGAAATCCTAAATCTTGTTATAAAAGTGTAATTGGGTACTAAAACTTATAGAACGTGAAATCAAGTCATAAAACTTATCAAATTTGTGTAATTGAGCCCTTCCATTAACTTCATCTAATTTGACTAACAGAAAATGCTAACTCGAGTTATTTCTCTCTATCTTGTGTGGCGATGAAAAATAATGTTGTTTTGGTCAAAATTTGATTTTTAATTCAAATTTTATTTAAATTCAATTAAAATAATATAATAAAGAGAGAGAGAGAGACCTTGCTGCCAAATTTCCCACTTTTTTAATTGTAATTTATTTTTTAAATTTTAGTTTAAATAATTTTTGTATTAAAAATTAGATTTTTAGATCAAACAATGTCATTTTAACATTTTATATTATACTTTAGTCACATCGTCGTCAGTTAGTAGAGAGAAAATGTTAAAAGAATTATAGTAGCATTTTATGTTAGCCAAGTTAGACAAATTAACGAAAGAACTTGACTGCATCAATTTGACAAGTTTTAAAACTTGATTATACTTTTTGTAAGTTTTACTATTTTAGGACTCATTTATAATTTCATGACAAGTTTTAAGACTTTCTTTGCACTTATTTCTAGAATAAAAGAAAATGAAAAATAGTGAAAAGATGTGGTAGCTAAAGCCAAGTGTGCCAAAAAAAAAAAATCCCCAACGGAGAAGTAGTGATCTCTTAATTTTTTAAAAGATCAGTATTGGATTCTTGTGGTCTATAAAGCATCTATACGAGAAGACTATCCTCGATGAAAGAGAAGATTGGTAACAATGCCGAGGTGATCACCCACTCCAAACCTCTTCAATGAATTTTTTTTCAACCTAACAAATCTTTCTATTTCTCAAACCGGCATTACATTTCTCATAAAGTCTCTTTAGATTAGGGCACCTAAATTAATTTAGAAGCTTCAAATGTAAAAATCTTTGCTTGAAGAAGTTTATGCAATATTGTTTCTATCTCATTTTGAAAGGTTCTTAACTTCCAAACTTGACAAAGATTATGTATAAGAATATTTCTTTGAAAATTATAAATTGAAATAATCTTTTTTTGATAAGTCGTTGACCAAGTCTACATCATAGTTCTAATAAAAAACTTCTAAGATTGGTAAGATTGTACCATTTGCAAAGAAACTCAAACCTTGTCAAGTGTTTCTCTTTTTCCTACATCGATTGTAAGGACAAAATAGCCTTCTAAATGTGATTGAGCCAAAAGCCCTTCAAACTAAAACCCTTTCATTTAGCATTTCAAGAAGTCCACATTATAAATGAAAATTATCTCAAGGATGATTCTCTAAGTAGAAATTTGGTGATGCATGCATAGTGAAATAGTT
Source organism: Eucalyptus cladocalyx (assembly GCA_017140615.1). NCBI lineage: Eukaryota > Viridiplantae > Streptophyta > Magnoliopsida > Myrtales > Myrtaceae > Eucalyptus > Eucalyptus cladocalyx. The sequence continues at coordinate 46,045,044 of CM029517.1, forward strand.
ATGCATAAACCTCAATTACGTTAATAAACCCCAAAGAATCATGAAATGTACATTCCAAAACAGAATTAGCATTGGCATTTTCATCACATTCCATTGCTTCACATTACATTTCATTTTAGAAATTTGGCGTGCACTCATTGAGATCCAAATTCACAGCAAAAAGATTCATTTCATTACGTTGCATTTGCATGGTCAAAATTTAAGTATCATTTTCTTTGAAAGAAATATCAGCTTATTTTTAATAATATGCATTTGTTGATCCATTAATTTTAACATCATATTTAGCCATTCATTGAAAGAATTATTTAAAAAGTTCTAAACTTATTGTAATTGTGTTAATTTAGTTTTAAACATTTTGTATTTGTGCCAATTCAGATTATCTAGCCAGTTTTGGTTGATGTGAATAATTTTTTGATAATATTTTATTTTTTCAATTTTTATATTAATTTTTTCTCTTTTTTTCCTTTTTTTCCCTCCTTCTTCCTCCTTCCTCTAGTCGGCTGCTATTGGCCAATGGGAGGCTCGCCTTGGCAAGAGAGAGCCTCACCAAATCTTATAGGGCCTCACCAACCTCCGCCTTCGATCAATGGTGACCGGCTAGAGGAAGAAAGAAGAGGGAAGAAAAAAGGAGAATTAAAAATTAATTAAAAATTTGAAAAAAAATATTATTTAAAATTGTCCATGTTAACGTTGGCAGGCTAAAATTGGCCGAATAAACTGAATTGACACAATTGTAATAAGTTTAAGATATTTTTGGTAATTTTCCTGCCATTCATCACATGGAAAGGATCGATCCCGACCCCTAATTAAAAGATATTATGAATTTACATTTGCATATTATTAAACCCATATAAGTTGCATCTGGACCAGTCTAGGAACTTTGAGCTTTATTAAATCATCTAGATTAAGCTTGCAATAAAGTGAAAATTGGAACAAGCCATGGAAGATATATAGTGACCAAAAATCATGTGGGGGTGCGCATGGGATACCAAACTAGGGAAGTGGGTTCTTTGATAAAACTTGGAAGGTGACAAAGCTTATCCTTTGAAAATCTTTTCCGTCCATGAAAGGAAAGACGTTGCAAATATGGGCATGTGATATACGGTCAAGAATATGATGTCAAAGCGTGCACATATATAAAATGAGGAATGATTAGGTGATAGTTTTTCAATGCTGTGAGAGTCTATACTGAATCACACATATCAAATAATTAATATTTATAAATTATTGTGGAGTCTACTTATTAAAAACCCGTGGCTTATAACAAACTGTTATTTTCATAATAACCCAAAAACTATTATGTTAATAAAGCCCTAAACATTCAAAGAAGAATAGGTTGACAAAGAACTCTCTCCTTAGCAAGAATATTAGCTAGGGGTGAGTGGTACTAGTTTTGTACAAATTCCACTTGGAATCTGTAATTTACTCGTTAGAACAGATTCTCATTTTTAAGAATTTAGAACTTGCTTAAATACCTTAGAATCTGGAACTTATCCCGTCATAAGTTCCAGGTTTTATCTAGATTTCATATATATTATTATCTAAATGATTACAGTGAATTATTACCATTAATGACTATCACTCACTACTATAATCCACCGATCACCACTTATATTTAAACATATGAAAGATCTGAAATATTAATAAAGTAAAAGTCTTAGTCTTAAAATGAAAGTTAAGACTTGTTGTTTCAAATTATACACTAATTATCAAACGCCATAAAATATCGCTATATTAGGCGAAGACATAACCCAAGAAAAAACATAAAAACTTATTCTAGGGCTCCAGGTTCCACCTCTTTAGAACATAAAAAGACAAAAACTTGTTCTAGGCTTTGGGTTCCACTTATCTAGAATAAGTAAAGATAAAAACTTGTTTTAGACCTAAGGTTCCAATTATCTAGAACCTAGAACCAACTCGTTAAAATAGTTTCCCAATTTCTAGAATATGAAACTTACTTGTATATCTTGAAACTTGGATTCGGGAATCAGATAGGTTTCCACCAGTATGGTTCTTTGGTTTCGAATTCTATCTTAAAACCATGCTCGCCATTGACACTCGCAAAGAGAGGGGGGTGGCATAAAGTTTCATAAGAAGAGAGGTACTACATCTCAGTCTTTTCTACATAGATAAGTAGAAAAGTTCAGGTGGGTTTCATTCATTCTCAGTAGAGGTGGCAAAATGGGTCTTAACAATTAAAGACTTAAGATATGTGGGTCTTAAGTGGGTCTTAAATGGTTTGGATTTAGAATCCATTTTCAACCAAAACCTCATAATTTCTCTCTTCCCTCTTTAACTTTACAAAAGTATATTTTTTTTATTTATAAAAATTGAAATTATAATTATTTTTTAATTTTAATTTTATTTCCTTTTTTTTTCTTCTTCCTCCTTCCGGTGGCTAGCACGGCGATGGCCGGTGACCAGCTAGGCGAGCCTCGAGCTTGCTAGCATCTAGCAAGCTCGAGCTCATCGGATTTGGCGAGGCGAAGGCCTCGGCAAGTGCGGCGAGGGGCAAGCTTGAGCCTTGCCAATCTTGCGAGCCTCGAGCTCACTAGTGTCGGCGAGCCCGAGCTCACCGGATCCGCCTCGCAACGTTTGGCGAGGCTCAAACTCGCCAGCATTGGATGAGGCTCAAGCCTCGCCAAATCTAGCCAAATCCCGATTTGGCAAGCCTCAAGCTTGCCGGTGGTGAGCGAGCTCGAGCTCATCGAATCGCGAAGGTTGAGCGAGCTTGAGCTCAGGCCGAATTTGGCGAGCCTTGAGCTTGTTGGCATTGGCGAGCCGAGTGAGCTTGAGGCTTGCTTGTGGCTAGTTGCCGGCTATTGTCGTTGCCGGCGGCCAGCCAATGAAGAAGAAGAACAAAAAAGAAAAAAGAAAATTAAAACTTATATTATTAAAAAATAAAAATAAAAAAATAAAAATATTTAATTTTAAAATATAAAAATATTTAAATTTCGATTTTTTAAAATAATTATTTTAAAAATTATAAAAATTGTCCATTAAATTTGTGTTGCATAAAATTATTTTAGCAATACTATTTTAAAATATATATATTTTTCTTGTTTCTACATAGTGGTTCAGGCCGTAAGTCCCTGAGTGGCTATTAGACCTTTGGTTTAGCTCTGTAATGGTTGTTTATGAGATTTTTGTGCTCAATATGATCCCTCTTATAATGAAAAAACAAAACCAAAATGTAAATGAACTTGTCATTTTGAGAAAGAAACAAAAAATATCGCAACAAACCTCAACCTCATACGAATAAACAAAGACATCATAATAACCAAAATAGACCTCAAATTGATAGGAAATTTTTTAAAGACATTAAATGTTACTCTTGTGGTAGAAAATGTCATATTTCAAAATACTGTAGGATTAATAAAAAATTGAATGAACTTTCTTTAGATGATAATATTTTATACTAGTTAAACAACATCCTTATAGATAATAGTGACACCTCTTCTGATGAACTTCTTGAAGAGGATGGTGTTCAGGTTAACGAAATAAAATCCTCTTCAGATTTTGATTATGAAGACGCCTCTTCAGAAAAACCCATTCCTAAAGTAAACGTCTTAACAAAAGAAGATGAAGTATTGGGCTTAGTGGTAATATTCATAGAAGAGTGAAGTCTATCTAAGTATTCTTTTTTGGCTTCAGGGTTAATTATTTTATCAGCAGTGCTGAGAATGAATTCTTACGTGGAGGGTAAGACCCACCCAATATTTTCTCGAAAATAATAGGTGCGTTTAATACAAATACATGAATCCTACGTGGTGTATTAAATGCACCTAAATATTTTCTCGCGCTCCCCAGCCACCACCAACATAGCAGCAAGCTTCTCAACCACACGTGAACGAGCTTCAGTGTGAGTTCCTACGCTAGCTGGCCATACGACGTGCTTGCCCGACGCCGTAGCCACAGTCCAGCAAAGATTCACCATTGCAGCGACGCCTATAAGGCTCGAGTTTCCTATCACGAAACTCGGGAGAATTACCAAAAAAGTCCTAAACCTATTGCATTTGTGCCAATTCAGTTCTAAACCTTTTTTTTTTTTTTTGGCCAATTTAGTCCTAAACCTTTTATAAATGTGGGAATTCAGTCCTTCCAACCAAAATTGGCCGGCCAGAGCGACGTGGACGCCGGCCGGAGACATCGGCCGGCGAACAATTTTTTAATAATTTTTAAAAAAAAATTCGATTTTTTTAATTTTTTTAATTTTTATTTTATTTCTTACCTTCTTCTTCTTCCTCGGCCGGCGCCGCCGGCCGGAGGCGAGGGCGGCGAGGCTGACCTCGCCGGCCACCGGGCTAGGCTCGCCCCGCCGGCCACCGGCGGCGGCGGCCACCGTCGCCCGCCCATGGCGAGGCAAGCCTTGCCGAGATCGGTTACGGCCTCGCTAGTGGTCGGCGAGGCCGCCGTCGCTAGATCCGGCGAGGCTCACCTCGCCATGGCGGGCGAGGCCGAGCCTCGCCTTGGGCGAGCGACGGCCGCCTCGCCGCCGTCGGGCGAGGTTCGCCCTCGCTTGCCCCGGCGGCGGCGAGCCTTGCCCGGCCGACGGCGAGGCCGCCGCCGCGCATCGGCGAGGCTCGTCCTTGCCATTGCCGGGCGAGGCCGAGCCTCGCCTTGGCCGGGCGACGGCGGCCTCGCCGTCGCGGGCGAGGCTTGCCCGCCCGCGCGGCGAAGGCGAGCCTCGCCCGGCCGACGGCCGCCGTCGCCGCGCATTTGGCGAGGCTCGACCTTGCCATGGCCGGGTGAGGCCGAGCCTCGCCTTGGCTGGGCGACGGCGGCCTCGCCTTCGCCGGTGGCCGGCCGGAGGAAGAAGAAGGAGGTAAAAAAAAAAAAAAAAAATTCGAAAAAAAAAAAAAAAAAAATAAAAAAATTCGAAAAAAAAATAAAAATTATTAAAAAATTGTTCGCCGGCCAGCTGTCTCCGGCCGGCCAATTTTGGTCGGAAGGACTGAATTGGCACAATTATAAAAGGTTTAGGACTAAATTGGCAAAAAAAAAATTTAGGACTGCGTTGACACAGCGATAGGTTTAGGACTTTTTTGGTAATTCTCCCAGTGACGCCGGTGGAACAACCCTACTTCAATGTCACGCCCCTGCCCTCGCTCATCCGAGCCTTTCCCATGATTTTTACTCGCAGGTTTCTCGGCCGACCAGTAGCTATTAGAGGAGGTGACGCCTCGAGCAAGTTTTGTTGGTCTCGTAATTCGTCGCTTCCATACCATGCGCCGCCAGCCCTCACCGCCAGCCTCCTGATACCGCAGACTTGGGAGCCACCGCGTCACCATCGGTCAAGCCCGGCACTGACGAGATTCCTATTAGCAATTTTTCTTTGTTGAGTCATGCATAATAATCGAGGTTTACATCTTTGAAACTTAAGAACGGATCCCGATTAGTATTTTTAGTTCCTGTATTGAATGTGACAAATATATTATCTCGGTTTGAATATTACGTCATTTCAATTTCAGAAACCTTCTTTTAAAAAAAATAAAAATAACATTCCATTTAGGATAGATTGCATTCATTTTAATTTCCTAATTTAGAATTGCACATCTAGAAACCATGTGGTAATTAGGAAATTACCTAATTTAGATTGACTTAATATAAATTGATTTCCTAATCAAAATTAGGTAATTCACATATTTTAGGTAATTTTCTATTTTAGTTTAAAAGGAAATGAAAAAAAAAATGACACGCATATGTCACATAGAATTAATTGCATTATTGCCACATCATTACATTGCCATATCATCATTGACTTGTCATCATAATATCAATTTCACTATATTTCCATGTCAGAGGATTCACGCCATTGATTATCATATTAGGCTTATTCTCAATTCTTTTGGCCATCATTAGAATTGGGTAGCACATCGATTGTACGCCACATGTCATTAGTAAATTTAGGATCACATTATAGTTTAATTTTCATTAAAAATGTGTTGACATCTAAATTTTAGGAAGTAAATAGTAAAGTAAATAATTTTCATTAAAATGTATCGTGTATGTTTTTATTAAAATCTATTACGTGTAGACATTATGTTTTTATTAAAATCTATTACGTGTAGACATTATGAGCATTTACATAATTATCACTAATTATTAAAATTATTTAAAAAATATTTTTTCTACTTTTTTTCTTTTTTTTACCTTTTTCTCCTATTTTTCTTTTCTTCTTGTGGCCGGTCTTCGAACCGGCGACCGGCGGATGAGGGCCGGCGACCTCATCGAGCGTCGCGGCCCTCGCCGAGGCCGGCCCTCATTGGCCGCGTCGCCGCGGCCTCGCCCAACCGCCGGCGACGCTCGCCCAACCCCGCGAGGCTTGGCCTCGCCAGATTTAGCGAGGCCGAGCGTCGCCGGTGGACGGGCGGGCCTCGCCGGCCGGGCGAGGCCCACCGGCCACCGATTAGGCTAGGGCGAGGCCGCCGGTGGCTAGGCGAGCCCGGCCGGTGGCTAGGCGGGCCTCGCCTAGCCCCGGCGAGCCTCGGCCTTGCCTTGCCGGTGGACGAGTGGGCCTCGCCGGGCCGGGCGAGGCTTGCCCGGCCACCGGTCAAGCTAGGCGAGCTCGGCCGGTGGCCGGGCGGGCCTCGCCCGGCCCTCGGCGAGGCTCGCCTGGCTGGGCGAGCCTCCGCGAGCTCGCCGGACCTCGCCCGGCCAGGCGAGCCTTCGGCGAGCTCGCCGGATCGGCGGCGGGCGGCCGGCGGTGGTGAGCGGCGGTGGGCGGTGGCGGCGACGGTTGCGGGATGGCGGAAGGAAAGAAGAAAAGTTTTATTGTGTTGATTCTTTTTTTGATTCTCGGACATAGAATCAAATTTTTTTGATCCTCAAATCTATTCTAAAAGCGGTTCTGGGAACAAATTTTTTTCGGGAGAACAAAATTTTTACCAAACGCGATTCTCGTCCCAAACGGCGATTCGGGAACAAAAAATCGGAGAATTAGTCACTGTTTGGGTGTTGCCAAACAGGACCTAAATTTATTTTAAAAAATTAAATTAAAAAATCTATTTCTTTTTTAAAAAAGCGCTGATTGGGCTAGGCCCAATCCTTTTCGATCCTCCTCTCATCTGTATTTTTTGCAGCCTGGGCCCAAGCCCAGCCTCTCTTCTCTTTTCCCTGAGCCCGGCCCCTTCTCTCTTTTCTTTACCCCCTCATGCCAGCCACTCTTCTGCATAAAGAAGGAAGAAATAAGCAGAGTACGAGCAGAGGAGACAGGGGATCGCCACGGAGCAGATGGCGGCATGATCCGCGGGTCGGATCAGTCCGGTCGGCAAGCTGGTGGTGGCAGGGGCCATGCGCGCCTGCTGGTCGCCCTTAAAAGAGAGGAGCTCGCTCATTTGTAAGGGAGAGGTTTTCTAAGCGAGAGGGAGAGAGAGCTAGCCGGAGAAAGCGAACGAGAGAGAGAGAGCGAGCTAGAGAGAGGAGGCTCCAGAGGAAGTGAGCGAGCTTGAGGGCGAGGGCAAGCTCGGAAAAAGGGATTGTTCCTCTTCTTCCTCGGGGCTGGACAGAACAGGGCGGAGAGACAGCGAACGGAGAGTGGGAGGCCCGAGCGACTGAGAAGAGCGGGAGAGCGGGAGAGGACATCTCAGCCGCGTGCAGACACATCCGACAACCTTCCCAGCGACGTCCTCAAGTTGAACAGGCAAGCTCGGCTCTCCTCGCGTTTGTTTTGGCTTGCCGGGCTGGAGCTCGTGGCCGTTCGGCTCACACGTGCTCCGGCCCTCGTCGCTTTTATATTACGTTTCCATAGCCATTGTATGTCGTGCGTCGAGGCCTCCGGTGGACATTTTTGCTTTGTGTTCTTGTTTCGGCAATACTAGAAACCGCCAGCCAGCTAGTGGTCAACGGCGACCGGTGTCGGTCGGACCGAACGACCGACGCCGGACAGTGGCTCCGGCGCCTCAAAGGCTAGTGAGGGGCTCGTCGTAGCGGTGGCGCTGGTTCGGGCAGGAGAGCTGCAGGTGAGTGTTCGATGAGGAGAAGTGAGTCGTCAAGGAAGAAGGAAGAAGACAGGCGTAGAGAAGAAAAGAAGAAGAAGAAGAAGAAAAATAATAAAAAAGGACTTTACCCAAAAAAAAAAATAATAAAAAAGGAGAAAATGCAGAAAAAAGTGAAAAAATGGAGAAATAGCAAACAAAAATGGCTTCCGGCGCGTAGAGAATGCGCGAGGAAGAAGAAGTCCAAGGGAAGAGAAAAAGTAAAAGGAAAAGAAAAGAAAAAGAAATAAAAAAAGAGGTGATGAAAGGAAATGAAAAGACATAAGGGAAGAGAGGACAGTGGATTGAGACCTTCGGTGAAGAAGGCGTGAAGAACGAGGAGTGCAGCAGAAAAGACAAAATAGGGAAAAGACAAAAAGAGAAGAAAGAAAGAAAGAAAAAATAGAAAATCTTAAAAAAAATAATGAAAAACTAAAAATTTTAGAAAAATTTATCAGACTGAGTCGGATCCAGGTTTGGGCAGGGTCAGCGAGTCGGATCTGGTTTATCCGATCCAAACCCGCTCCCTCGAATATTATAATATTAAACATTTCAAAAGAAATTAAAGAAATTAACAAATTTTAAAAAATAATAAAAAGAATAAAAATTCAAAATTTTTTCCGAAGATTAAAAATTCAGAAAATATTAAGAAATTCAAAAAATTGTAAAATCTAGTTTTTTGGGAAAATTCGAAAATTCATTTTTTTCATAAAAAAATCGAAAAATCCGAAAAATTCCAAAAGAATTCTAAAAAAAATTTGAAATTCCTTGAAAATGTTAAAATTAATCTTTGGAGTGATTTTCTCCTAAAAATAGGAAGCCTTTCAATTTGGAATTATGCTCAAGGTTGACTAAACCCTTAGGGCTCTACTTTATTTCAATTGTCCTGGACTCCTTAGGGACAAATGTCTTTGAATGCATAGTTTTGTTATATTGAATTTAGCTTCCCTTTAGTTTAGTTAGGATTAGCATTTATCTTTTCCTTATTGTTAAATCTTTGCTATCCCATGACATGCATTCAATGCTTTCCTTGATTGCCAATTATTATGTTGATGATTATGTACCTGCATGATTACCCCATGTGTTAGTGCATAGGCTTAAAATTAATCTAGAATGTCTTGTAAAAAAAAATAAAAATGAATAATATTTGGTATCGAAATGGCACTAATTAGTTAATTAGTGTAATCAAGTTTCTGATCCTAAATTCTTTAGTTACATAGGAAATGGGGTATACTTTCATGTCTCACTTAGTTTCTAACCGATTCCAACAAACTAGTGGTTACTCCTTATTATGAAAGTCTTAAGAACACTCTAATGTCAGGTATGGGCTTGGGAGGGCCCGTGCCTAATCATAAACCATATGCTCGGTTTTTAGATAATATCCCTAAACCTACTCCCTTTCTTGAGGGGTAGGTCAAAAAGGAAAAACCTCAAATAAATTGATTGATATAGCAATTAGAAATCATGTTTAGTTCAATCATTTATTATTTACTGAACATTTTGCAGAAGAATTGGTGTGATGGACTTAATGGAGGTTTTGCTTTGCTTGAGATGTTGACCATGTCTAATTTTTTAATCCCCCGAAGCTCACGTGGAGCATCGTCCCTTGCCAAAAGAAAGCTTATTTCCCAGCAATGGATCGAGCTTTGATGACTCATATCTTGCCAGTTTTAACTCCAATGAACCAACGTCAGTCCCAATTGAAATGGTGCTGCATGATGCTTATTTGTACGAGTTAAAAGATGTCCGTTGTCCTTTTTCTAGGACATCATATGTTTTAAGTTGAGAAATCCATCAACCACTAAAATTAGATTGTAATATGACCTTGACAAATGCTAAGCTTCAAGTGGTTGGAAGCTATGAAGTATGGACACGTTGCACGTGCTTCCGTGTTGTGTCCGACATGTGTTGGAGCGTGTCGGACATGTCGACTTGCTTGGACACGCAATCAACGCGTGTCAGATATTTTGATACTTGGTCAATTTTTCTCGACACATTTTGACGTGCGTGTCTAGAAGACGATAGAGGGTGGAGGTGAGAGTGAGGGAGCAGAGATGAGGCCACGAGCAACGGTGGGCCTGCGACAGTGAGAGAAAGAGCAAAGACTGAGGCGAGGGCCGCCGCTATGATGTTATGATGGATCGGTGACGAGACTGCAGTTGCGAGGGAGGAAGGGCTGGAGGCAAGCTGGTGAATGATTGTGATGAGGATTAAGAGCGAGCAAAGATCGAGAGGAAGAGGAGAGGAAGGGGGTCATGCGGCGAGGAGGAGGAGGAGGGCGCTAGCTAGAGTTTTTGAGAATGAAACTCAAAAAGAATAAAAAAAAAATGGGGATTCTATGGACTTGGCGTGATTTTTCTTTGGGAAAATTCCAAATAAGAATCCGAAATGGACCAATTTTCTCAAATAAGGACCTGAAATTAACTTTGTGTCAGATAAATACCTAAAGTAGACCTATTGTCTCAAATAAGAACCCGAATTGGTTGAATTAATTCCAAATAAGAACTTGAGCTTGCTGGTCAGACAAATATTCGCCGGCTATCAAGCATGTGACATTTCTGACGACTGGAGTTTGGGTAATTTTATCCAAAAAAAAATATAAGGAAAATTAACAAATCCTAAAACAGAAAAAAAAAAAACCCTAGCTTTTCTACAATCTCCCCGTTCCTTATACCCATTCTCTACAAAGTCAAAGACCGAAATTCTCCCTATTCATTTTACCCATCTTCCGCAAAGTCGAAGACCTAAATTTTCCACCGGTTGAGGCACGAATTAAAATACAAGAAGAAAACCATATGCTTCTTTCTTTGTTTACGGAGACCCATGAATTAAAAAACAAGAATAAAACCATTGATCTAAATTCTCCGCCGGTTGAGGTATGAATTAAAAACAAGAAGAAAACCATATGCATCTTTCTTTGTTTGCGGAGACCCAAATTTTCCGCCGGTTGAGGCATGAAATAAAAAACAAGAAGAAAACCATATGCTTCTTTGTTTGTTTATGGAGACTCGAATTCTCCAGCGGTTGAGGCATGAATTAAAAATAAGAAGAAAACCATATGTTTCTTTCTTTGTTTGCGAAGATCCAAATTTTTTGCCGGTTGAGTAAGGCGAGAAGTAACAAGAATTGAGTCACAATGATGACTGGGCAACGATTTGGTTGAGGAACAAAGGAGAAGAAAGAAGAAAATATAAACATCTAAATGAATAACCTAAACTTAATTAATTTAAAATTTTTCATTTTTTTCCAATCACAAATTTCTAACAAAATTACTCATATTTTAATCGATGGAAAATGTTTGTCGGCAAGCTAAGGTCCTTAATAGAGATTAACTTGATCACTTCATGTCTTTATTTGACATAAAATTCACTTCAAGTCATTCTTTGAAACAATGAATTTATTTTGAGTCCTTATTTAACACAAAGTTTACTTTGAGTCTTTATTTGATAAAATAGATTTACTTCGGATTTTTATTTGGAATTTCTCTTTTTTCTTTTGGAGAGAGGGGGAAGTGATAGCTTATCAGGTGGTAGGGGAGGGAAAGAAAAGAGAAATAAATTTGGGGGAAGGAAGAGGGGAGGGGAACAGACGAGGGACATAAGGGAGTGGGGAGGGGGCTGATTTTTAATTTTGGATAGAGGGGGAATTGATAGCGTGTCAGGTGATGGAAATAAAAGAGAAATAAATTTGGGGTTGAGATTGGGGCTGGGGTTGGGGGTGAGGGTGGCAAGAGATGAGGGAAAGAAATGAGTAGGGGGTTCGGGGTGGACCCAACAATGATTTTTTTTTTAATTGAAAAATATATATGAGATTAAATATTAATTTCAAAAAATAAAAATACTGAATGTTGAATGGTAAATTTTGGTTATTATAGAAGATCATGGATTTATTTAAATAAGTTGATTCAAATTCCTTATTTTCATTAATAACTTTTGTCAATTTATTAATATTATTAGTGTAAATTCATTATAGGCTATTTTTAATTAATTAAATTTATAAAATCAAATTAATTAAAAATAAAAATATTTATTTAATATACAACGTGTCCTAATGTGTCGGGATTTTCTATTTTTGAGAAATGAAGTGTCGTGTCGTGTCGTGTGTCGCATGTCGGTGCTACTTAGGTTGGAAGAGCCTCATTTGATTCTAATTGCATCATCAACAACTGTAAGAAGTGAAGGAAAGAATAGTGATATCTTAAATTCACATTGCTTTAAGATGACACAATGTACAAGCAGAAGTTTTATTTCTTCTCTCATAACAATTGGAGTACCAAAAAGGTAAATAAGTACCCTCGATACACTGAACAATTACACTCTTGATCCGGACATAGCAAGTTCAATGTTCAAACACATGGACATGGCAACTCACGTATTTGTAGAGATTAGTCGAGCCAAAATGTTTCAACATCACCTATGGTGATCAACACTATGATTGTTAACTTACTTATTATAGTGGGATCGTAGGGGATGAGGATGCGGAAATTGGGGGTGTTGATTGAATGCAAGAAGAGGTGGATTACAGTTTCCATGCAGAGCACCTTGCTCATGCGATTACATGTTTGGCTGCACAAACTAAATACTTTATTTAGTTCGGTTTTAGGCAAAGTTTTTGGGGAAATGTAAAAGACTTTAGCCTAAAGGGTTTTCGTGAAAGACAGAGATTGTATAGTACATATGTCTAAAATCGGCCAACTTGAAGCCAAATAATTTGGGTAAAAAATTATGAATAGAGAAAAACGTCCAAGAAAATACAATTCCACCAACGCAAATGACGTGAGTGAATAGGGTGAGCTAACTGAGCGAAAACTAAAGAGGGCAAGCTAGTGAATGAAGCACGGAGTCAAGTGAGCGACGAATGAGGTGCAGAGTTGAGTGGGGGAATCCAGCGAAGAGGCGGAGGCTCATGTGCGAAACTTAGAGAAGGGAAAGTAGAGTTAGGGTTTTATTTTTGAAAAGGGGCGGAATTGAAATTTTAGTAAGCTTTTGAGAGCCGAAAAGGCAATTGACGAAATTTCATTAATTAATGGAAGTCTCCTTCCGAAAAGGCTAAAAACGCAAGACAGGTGAGGACTTGCATTATGCTTTTAGCCTTGCTAGGGCTAGTTTTCACTGAAGGTAGGGGCAAAAAACTTTAGGAAAAACTCTCAATTTATACTAAAGGACTTTAAAGGCTCAAAGACATAAATAATTCTTGAATTTTGACCAAATACGCAATGTGGTCAATAAATTTTAATTCAATATATAATGTCATCTATAAACTTTTGATTTGTTTAATATGACCTTTAAATTTTTGACACGCGTTCAATTTAGTCTCTAGACTGCATAAAATGTTTAATGTTGTTGCTGAACTCAAATTAATAAAATGACAAAATTGAATTTTTACAATCTAAAGATTAATTGGACATGTACCCAAAGTCCATGGATCATATTAAACAAATAAAAAATTTATAAACAATATTGTATATTATGCTAAAATCTTGGGACCATATTAAATAAATTTATAACTCGGGAACAATATTATATATTTGGTCAAAATTGAGGAACTATTTATATCCTTATCTTAATTAAGGATCAATCTGTATGTCCCTCGACATTGACAGTGATGTTTTCCCTTTTTACTTTAATGTTTTATTTTTGCAAACTGACAAAATCCAACTTGGACCGCCCTAACTCTCATATAGGATTCCCAACCACTATGCTAACATTTAGTAAAAATGATTATAATCTATAGTCCCCAAAATAATGCCGAAGGATACCATCCCACTCTCTATTCCAGAGTCTTTATATAGTGATAATCTCTCTCTCTCTCTCGCGGCAGCTGCAGCAGCGACAACACCAAGATTGCTACTGCTGCTGCTGAATCATGGAGAACGGTAAGCAGCCACTCCTCTCGCCAGCCGAGACGGTGGACCGAGCCGATCATAATGTCGGCGGCAGCAACCATGCCCCCGATCAGCAGGTGATCATTGCGAACCAGCCGCCCTCAACCACTGTCAACGACGCCTTCACCTTCACGCCACAGGCCGACGACATTCCCCCGATCAAGGGGCCCTGCGACTTCCTCCGGGAGTTCGCCAGGGAGTCCAAGAAGCTGTGGTTCCTTGCTGGCCCAGCCATCTTCACCTCCCTCTGCCGGTACTCCCTTGGTGCCATCACCCAGGTCTTCGCTGGCCATGTCGGCACCCTCGAGCTCGCCGCCGTCTCTGTCGAGAACTCTGTCATCGCCGGCTTCTCCATGGGTATCATGGTATATGTGTAGATGTATGCGTTCGCGTATCACTGTAACTGATATGACTATAGTACACATGCCTACATCTCAGTTCTGCGCGTAGAAGATAAAATGATTTTTTTCTTAAATAAGTTCCGAGAATCCACACATGTAGCTTAGTCCGACTTTTGGTTCGGGTTCGCGTGCCGTGTACGGGATAATGAATTTGCTTGCAATGAATCTGGCAGCTTGGGATGGGAAGCGCACTAGAGACGCTGTGCGGGCAGGCTTACGGGGCGGGGCAGTTGGACATGATGGGCATATACCTGCAGCGCTCCTGGGTCATCCTCAACACGACGGCAGTAGCGCTGTGCTTCTTGTACATCTTCGCGGGGAAGCTCCTGCGGCTTATAGGGCAGACGGAGGCGATCTCGGAGGAGGCCGGGATGTTCGCGGTCTGGATGATCCCGCAGCTGTTCATGTACGCAATGAACTTTCCAATCGCCAAGTTCCTGCAGGCGCAGAGCAAGATCATGGTGATGGCGGTCGTCGCCGGGGTGGTGCTGGTGCTCCACACCGTGTTCAGTTGGCTGCTGATGCTGAAGCTCGGGTGGGGGCTTGTTGGGGCCGCCGTCGTGCTCGATGCGTCGTGGGTGGTCATCGTGGCAGCCCTGCTCGCCTACATATTCAGCGGCACGTGCGGGAGGGCGTGGACGGGGTTCTCCTGGAAGGCGTTCGAGAACCTGTGGGGGTTCGTGAGGCTGTCCCTGGCTTCGGCCGTCATGCTCTGGTAACAAGTTTTGCTTAACATCTTAACGATCTCTGTCGCTGCGAACTCGTCTTTTAGCATCACTAGCATTAGGGTCGTGGTTGCTAGATAGAGAACATGCTACAGATGCGTTTAGGGCCAGTTCGAATTCTGCAAACAAGACTTGTCAAAACAGTGAAGACTAATGGTTAGCGACAGTGAAGACTAATGGTTAGCATTAGGGTCGTGGTTGCCCGCCTTCCTCGGTGTTTCATAGAACGGTGAAGACTAATGGTTAGCGACAAAATAGACGTGTCAAAACACGCTTCTCCTCCTTCTACCTCTACCAGTCTTGAACATTGACAATTGAGGGAAGCTTTGACGGTGTGGACTTTTCTGCTCTCCACCTAGAGACGAGCCGGCCATTTTGGAATTCGACGGGGTCAATGCACGATTTTTAAACCACGTAGGCCATTCATTATTGGAATCTCGCGGACGATGGAGATACAGATGATCTGCCGTGGTCCGTGCTCATCTCATATGTTTAAAGATGCTTTTACCTTAAAGTCATCAAAAAAAAAAAAGATTTTATAGAAAATGAAGAGGACCAGCGGAGAGTTTACCTCGACCTTTAATTACGTATGTCTTAATCATATAATTAGATTGAGGGGAGTTAATGCAGCATTTGTGAGACGTAACCTTTGAAATTGACATTTCTACAATTGAATTTCACGTGCCTTTTTCTTTTCATTTCTTTTTTTATCTTCTTGTTGTGGCAGCTTGGAGGTTTGGTATTACATGGCGCTCATTCTCTTCGCGGGTTACTTGAAGAATGCGGAGGTTTCGGTGGACGCCTTGTCCATCTGGTATAGTTCTTCCCATCCTTATTTAAGCCTTCTTTCTTCTGGGTTATCAATTCATTCTTGAGAAGCAAAATGGCCAGATCAGTTGAGAAATGCAATAAATATGAATAATTGGAATGGGGACATGTCAATTTAATTTCGAACCACTATACGGCCTCTAAAATTAGCCTGCTTTTTCTTTGGCAGCATTGTTTTTTTTTTTTTACTTTTTGAGGAGAAGAAAAAAAAAGCGGCTTGCGATATCACTGACGATTCCAAAGTGAGAAAACCGGGTTACAACCTGTGTCGCTTCCTACAAGAACCGTAATTGACTAACGATAGTGTTAGAATTTAAATGTGTGCGGAAGCATGGTTTTAGTTATGGATGATAGTTTTTGGTTAGTGATGTGTGCAAGTGTATGTTATATTTTGTAGAGAATGGAAAGGGACAAGATATGATAATTGAAAGATAAATGACATGAGATATGGGGGAAAATAGTTTCAGTAGTTGAATAAAATAATTTTACAATAGTTGAAGGAGGTGTTGGTGAGAGAGCTATGTGTTTTTTATGGTTAGCTGCCACCCAAAACCACTTGCTCTTTTATATAGGCTGCCAAAGTAGGTGAAGGAAGTCTCTAGACTGCTCTTTTATATAGGCCGCCAAAGTAGATGGAGGAAGTCTCTAAACTTCTCTACAAATAGCTACTATTATTTTATAGTAACATAAGATGGAGAATGGACCTAGGTAGGTCCTTAAAAGGCCTTGACAGGCCGGGAAGACGGGTCCCAGGATACCGGAGGGATAACCTCCCTAGGGTGGGAGTCCCTTGTCTGCTCCTGGGTACAGCTCGGGAGGGGGCTGGAGAAATAAACCCTCCCCACTGCTGGACCGGCCACAGTCCCTACCTTGGACACAAGGAAAGGGTACGGCCAGCACCCTGGATCCAAGCGGGCTTCCCCCTTGAAACACAGGGGCGCACAGCGCGGGAAATGAAAGAGGCCGGGGAGGAATCTCCCCGGGTGGCCGGCAGTCTCTAAACTTCTCTACAAATAGCTACTATTATTTTATAGTAACATAAGATGGAGAATTTTTCGAGAACACACAAGAGATGGCAGCTGTAGACTCTTCTAGAATTTTTTTTGAATTTTCTAGCTCAAATCTATCTCGAAGTTTTAGAATTGGATCACAAATTCCAATGGATAGGAATACATGGCCACCATTACCAAATCTAGGAGAATAATCTCCAAACCTAGAATGGTGGTGACTGTTTCGGTTCACTCCAGCTCTTCTCGATAAGGACAATCGTAATCCATATGTCCCACGCTTTGCTTCTAGAACTGGGTTTACTAGGAATTGTTCTGTAGTGATGAATCAAGGCTAAAGTTCCAAGAGATTTTCCATTGAAGATGCAAAGTTTAAGAAATTCTTTAGATGCGCTTGAGGTTTCATGCGTTTTCAACTGATTTGCCCTCGTGAGTTTAGTTATCTTTTACAGTAGAGATTGGCTGAATTAGCACGCGTATATATATAACACCAGATATCAAGTGATGTAATCTTGAAGTGCCCACCTACCAGTTTGAAAGAGAGAGAGAGAGAGATTGAATCACCGTGAAACGCGAGAATATGGCATTCGCTTGATTTGCACTGATAACCTATTCGGTTTCTGTGACATCACGAGTTGAGAAGCATGATAAGGTTTCATCTGCTGAAAAGTCGCAACTTATTTCTAGGATGTGCACTGTTCTCTTTACCTGTAGGTACAATTGATTGGCAAGGGTCCATCGTCATTAGTCGTTTGTCGTTTTTCTCCAACGTTTTTGTAGAGCACCAAAGATCCTATCATTGTTCAGATGAAATATCTTACTCTCATCTTTCTTCTTTGTCGTGTATTCATTGTCTTCTTCTATTTCTGGTTCAATTAAAGGAGAACGGTAAAGCTGCATTTTTTTTAAAGACGGGGATTTGTTATGAGTTACGTACATAGGGCCCACAAACATGACACGGATATTTCTATTTGGTAACTCTAGTACACATTTTTAGGTTGTTTACACTTGGTAACAGGGTTAAAATGTAATTGGATAAGAGTAATGTGATTGAGGGCGCAGTTCGATTCTTGGTTCTGATGTTTGTTTTGAGGCGCTGTATCTGATGTTGCAGCATGAACATACTGGGGTGGACACTCATGGCGGCTCTTGGAATGAATGCAGCCATAAGGTTGGTACTAGAATCGTAGGCCCTCGAAAAATCTCTCTCTGCATCTGAAATGGTTCCCTGGTCATGCAGTGTGAGGGTGTCAAATGAACTCGGAGCAGCTCATCCAAGAACGGCAAAGTTCTCGCTCATAGTGGCAGTGATCTCCTCGTTCATGGTTGGTCTGGTCTTGTCGGCGATCTTGCTTGCCACTCAGGACGTATATCCATCCCTATTCTCCAGCGACTCATCCGTCCAGGCTCTGGTCAAGGAGCTCACGCCAGTGCTGGCCTTGTGCATCGTCATCAATAACTTCCAACCAGTGCTCTCGGGTAGATTTGCGAGTCTTTCTCTCCTCTTTTTAGCTCTCACTTTGCCAACTACACAAATCTTAAACTCGCAACGGTGCTCCTACTCTTCTTAACAGGCGTGGCCGTTGGAGCTGGATGGCAAGCCGCGGTCGCATATGTGAACATTGCCTGCTATTATCTTTTTGGAGTTCCCCTGGGTCTGATCTTTGGCTTTAGGCTGAACTGGGGTGTCAAGGTAAGTTTCCTTCCGCGCTCAATCATATTGGAAGTAACAGTTCGACTCTTTGCAGTAATTTTACCGCTGATTTGATAAACTAAAAGCAATGCAAGATAGTCAAAGCTGATCGCTCATTGATATGCAGGGGATCTGGTGCGGAATGTTGATGGGTACAGTAGTGCAAACATGTGTGCTCATCTTCATGGTTTATAGGACGAACTGGAACAAAGAGGTAAAACGGCTTCTTTATGCCTCTGTATGTTCAACGATATGAATGCTTCAGGAATAGGTCGAAGCTCATCGCTGTCTCTGCGCTTTCAGGCTTCTATTGCTGAAGAAAGAATAAAAAGGTGGGGAGGTCCTTCTGAAGACCAGCGACTCGCAGCAGCGAACGACTTAGAGAAATGAGACGGAGCCCAATAACTCACCAGGAACGAAAGAATTTTGGCGGAGATGGCCCTCATTGTAGCCAGTCGTAATTTGACTAGGCAACTCATGAGATGCGAGCATCCATCGCCGGATTCATTTGCTGTTCAACAAATTATGACGGCTTTTCGAGACTTGATTGGCCCCCAAATTTTGAGAGAAACCTCCGTCGCACGAGTTATTTAGTCATTCTGAGTCCATTGCAATATTTAACAAGCCATTTTATGTTTTTTTCATCTCGCTAGTGATTGAAAATCTTGGTTGATCAATCATCCTTAATTTGAAATACTAATTCTTCATGTCTATACTCTGTCCAGAAAATCAATTCGCAGCATCATGGGAAGCCCAGAGGGGCCAGAATCACACGAAAATGCGAATGTCATTACTCGAGAACTGTAGTTACTGCACTCAAACGCGCATTCAGTCCTCATAAAGCGTACCCAAGTTTATGCAAAATTACGTGCCCACTCATTAACGTGAAGAGTAACGCGGAGAAGATGCCGTGTTTTACTGTTTTGCAATTAAGTCCTGATTCTTCAGAACATGAGAACCAGAACAAAGTCCCCCTCTCACTTTCCTGATCTTGCCCAGCACTCCGTAACTTAAACTACTATGTCCCTGACTCTTGCCAACTAATTTCCAACTCCTCCGGCAGCAATTCTATTCGTCATGACCGAAAGAAAGGGAAAGAAGGGACAGCAAAAGTATATATGAGCCCGTCTGTGCGATTCCGTTATTGATATTTTGCTGCGTGAGAAATACTTTTCCCACTTGAATAGGAGTCCGCCGTGTACCGACACGAGGGATTAAATATACCGGCCCTCGCTTGAACTAGAGTGTCGCCCAGAAATCATTAGCCAACAAGTATCGCTCGGAATCTACATTAATTTACAACGACAATTTTGAGCGCTCAAAAAATATGCTTCTCATGTTTTGATGACATTTTTTAGGATGATAGATTATCTATTCTGAATTTACAAACTCTTTTGCGCTTAAGGCCGATGACCTCATAAAACGTTCATATCTTTTGAGAAAGATTTTGCATGATTATTTTGCCTATTCAAGTTATCAATTTCCATGGAGAATTTATTTTGTTCGGCAACCCATGGATGTTTTATTTCTTTTCGAATAATCGTTGGAGTACCAAAAATGTAAATAAGTACCCTCGATACACTAATCAAGTTTGGAAAATTGCACTTCTAAAAGCATTGGTTGTATAAAATAAAACAATAATTAGTGCATTGCATTGTGCAAAGTCTTTTCACTTTTAGTGGTTTTGGCACTTGTTAACAAAATTCGGTCTATAGTAGCGAATCTCTCATTTATTTTCATGCTAAGTAGATCCTATATCTCATAAACTTTAAAGAGATGGTTGAACAATTACACACTCAATCTGGACATAGCAAGTTCAGTGTTCGAACACATGGATGCGGAACTCATGTATTTGTAGGGATTAGTTGGCCAAAATGTTCAAACATCATGATAAGCACTATGATTGTTAACTTATTTATTATAGCGGGATAGTAAGGGATGAGGATGCGGAATTTGGGGTGTTGATTGAATGCAAGAAGAGGTGGACTATGGTTTTGTAGCAGAGCACCTTGCTCATGCAGCTGCATGTTTGGTTGCACAAACCAAATACTACGTTTAGTTTGGTCTTAGGAAAAGTTGTTGGGGGAAATGTAAAAGACTTGTCGCGACATTCCCGAATTTTTTGAAGGGTGAATTATTCGGAAGGTTTAATGGATTATTAAGTCCGAAAACTTGGTGCGGACCCTCCCAAGTCCTACCAATCGCGACTTGATGTTAAGAAATTAATCTATTCAAACATGCAATTATACTCAATTTGGAGCCACCACTAATTAATTAGGGCTGGTTAGAAACCCAAGTAAAATACGGAAGAATACTTTATTATTGCGAACCAGAGATTCAGTAGGTCTAGGGACATGATTACGCTAGATTAGTCTAACGCTCTTTCGGTACCTTTTATTTTAATTTCAAAAATATTTTGCGGGTAATGTTGATTAATTTTAACCTAAGCTACTAAGGGTGCGTTTGGGTGAGCATTTGGAAAGCTCATTTGGAAAATGCAAAGCAGTTTAGCCTAAAGGGCTTTGAAGGAAATGCAAAGAGTGTTTGGTAACTTCTGCTTTGAAAAGCAACTTTGAAATGAATGCTGTTTGGTAGACAACATATTTGCAAAGCCCCTTTGAAATGAATTATTTGTTTAAAATTTTAAAAAAATAATGTTTGTGATTTTTTTAATTTATATTTGACAACCATGTTAAAGATGCTGTGTAAACAATTTTATTAAAATTAAAATTCTTTTTTTACTAAAAAACATCAAATGGAAAAAATTTACGTACTCTCTTTCTAAATTACAAGAAGAATACTTTCATTATAATAAAAACAAGATAACATATGCTTTGAGAAAAGAAGCTCATTATCTTTAAAAACCATATAATTGCTTCGTATCATTGAGGTATAAACTTATTATGCAAGATCTAGAGGCAGGCACAAGTAAAAACAAAGAAGGTTGAAGATTTTGATTTACATCTAAACTATGAGAATCACTACATTTTGCATCGGGTGCTTTCGAGAAACCCCAGTTGAATGAACAATTCGCAAAATGAGTTAATGTTTTGATCCTCAATGCCAGAACATGACCCCACAATTTTCCCTAAGTAACTCTGGCGAGAACCTTTGGAAATTGGAGTTGCCATGGTTATAGTGGATCCTTTTGGCCTGTTCTTCTTTTGCTTAGGATACTGAATCCAGACGTGCAACCAAAGCAATGGAATTAATTTGCAATTTTACTCATCTGCAATGGGAGCTTCAACTGTCAATTTGCACAACCAACAATCTAAGATAAGAGTGAAATCATACACAGGAGCAGAGTAACTCAAAAACCGCACTAAACCACATTATTACGATCCATGCTTAACTCTTGAATCTTAAATACAAATCCAAAGCTCAACTCATAAGGAAAACAAGGGCAAGCAAAGCTATTCTCTGCACCGAGCAAGGAGCAGGTGCAATAATTGACATAGGGCTTCATTCCTCCTGGACTCGCAGACTACTCTGGACTCTCCATGGACGAGGACAGGGACTTTCTGGTGAACAGGGTTGAGCCACAGAAGCAGAGCGCTCTTGTTGAGGATGTTTCCTCGATGCAGTTGTAGGCTATGCCCTTGAGCTTCAATGCCCACTCCACCCTCCGCACAAAGGGGCTGACCCAGACATAAAAAACTCACCAAGAATAAATGGAGTCAAATAGTTAACAGTTGTTGAATATAATTGATACTGTAGGTGAACTCAATTTCGTTGGTCGATCAGCTCTACAGCAGCAAATAATACGAGGATTCAGCGGAGGAACACCCAACAAAAGTAGTAAATAAAACAAAGAGAAATCTGCCAATCGCAGAAAACTTAATTAAGTGGCCAAAAGAATACCGAAATGCCATGAATCTATGCTCTCATTCTGATTGAAAGCACACTTGCCACTGTAATTTTCTCGACCCCCTTACACCCCACAACAAACCCAGATGATGCAAAATAAGCAAGGGGACAAAAGGTGAAATTCCAAGGAAGTCATGGCGATGCAGTGTGTGTTTTGTTATGGAACAAGAAGCAGCATTGAAGAAGACCACCGTAATTACAACAAAACCTACTCATACAGACTCTTATGTGGATGGAAGCTATAAAACATAAGCCTAGTGGTCTCTTTGCTTGGAAAAGAGTAGACTATCAGCGCTTGACCATATGTGGAGCTTTGCCCTCTTATCAAGCCACCATAACTTGTGGTCCATGACTCATAAGTCTGAACCGGTTCACTAGTAATGCAATGGGATCTCTTCAATTCACTAGGTAGCAGTAGCCTTCATGCTTTTCAATTCCTCACTATCCACCTAGAGAGATATTTCCTCCCATCTTAGATAGGGCAAGCCTGAATTTAACAGCTGCCAGTACCGAAAAGAGAGAACTATATGGAATCTCTCTTGCAAGAACAATGCATAAGGTCAATCTATGCCCTCACATTTGGAAACTAATCAAGTTCATCCCCACGAGATATCCATAAGCAGACACTTGCAACAGTGTTGCACGTGCAGATCTCTCACAAACAACATTTCTATTATGATCAGGACCTCAAAGAAAGCTAGCGATCCCCCAATAACATTTACAACTCCGGTCATTAATTGCAGCAAACTCTTGACTCTCTGCATAGATTAGATTTAGATCGAGGCTCTATCTACGAACACAGAGAGGCTCTTGCAACAAACCACCAAGACTAAACTCCCAGAATGTTTTTCACACAACAGCTGATTGTTCATTCAAACATTAAAGTGGGTATCCGAAGGAAGGGGATAAAACAAGAAATCTGGCTGTTGCATTATGCTTCTCTCTTTTCTCTTTCCTTCTTTTTCCTTTTTAAGGTTACGCCTTCACCTACGGCACAAACATGTATGAATTGGTCCTATAGATTATGTCATCAGAACCGGCCTTCACATGACGACACACATCCAATGTACAAACCCGAGGGAGGTTGGCCGTAGCCGCCGGCTCCCAGCCGCTAGGTACTCAACGCAATGGTATGTACTTGCAACAAGTTAGGAGATTTCACCAATAACCTGAGCTGATATCTAACCAAACCATCTGGGTTTGCCACCGAGAGAGAAAAGAGAGAGACCTTTTTCGCGGAGACCCTTTTCCGCGGCAACGGTGACAATCGATCCTTCTGCTCCCACGGCAGACGACGCAAGGAGTTCCGGCTTCTTTCAAGCCTCCCTGTGCACGTTCGATTGCGACCATCACAACCATGAAATGCCAGAATTAGTGCGAATTTAGGGCAGGAAGGTGGAACGTGTCATACAAAGAGGGTCACCTCGACAGACAAAAAGAGGAACTTGCCTCCGTCCTGACGACCCAAGAAGGCTTAAAGAGAGAAAGCGCAGGCCTCCGAAGGTTGCCCGAACCTCACTACCCACAAGCAGGGGAAAAACGTGCGAGGATGCAGGGAATCGAGCGGAGGCGATGGCCTGAGTGGTCGCGTCGGAGGGAGAAAGGAGTTGATTTGTGAGCTGCTGCGTCCTCCGTTTCAGAAGATCGAAATAGGAACAAACCTAGATGAGGAGAAGAATCGAGCAGAGGAAACAAACCCAGATGAGGAGAAGAATCAAGCGGAGGAAACAAACCCAGATTTTTCGTTGGCGGATTTGAAGTCGGCGTCGGCGTGGGGCTCTCGAGAGAGTGAGCGTGAGGACTGGAGTGTGAGCGTTTCTGGAGGAGCTGCAAGGAAAGCCCTTGGTTTTGTTCTTTTAGAAAGGGGTAAATTTGGGTTTCCGATGATTTTTTAGGGTAAAAAGGAACTCCACAAAATTTCATTAATGGAGCCCTTCAGCATTCCGAAAATCTTTGAAAATTTCAATCTTTGGCCCAAGCGCCAACTTTCATTCAAAAGTTTCATTAGAAGATGGTCGCAAACACCCCATTTTTCTCTCGAGGGCTTTCGGCTGAAGGGCTTTTGTAAATCCCAACCAAACGCACCCTAACACGTCGAATGGTGGTAAATGCAGTGACACAATCAATAAAATAACATTTAATAAAAAATGCTAATGAAAATGCATGCCCTAAACATGATTTCTAAATGACATGACACCTAATTTTTTTAAATGTTAATTATATGCAACCTTAATCTAAATTTAATATGCATGGATTTTACTTTAATGATATGTGAGATGCAATTCATATGGTATGACTTAAACTTATCACTATATATATGCAATCTAATTTATATAATCCTAAATATGCATGTGATATGACATGGTATTTCTACATGCATGCTCTTTTATGATTTTTTTTTTATGATGATTCATTTTTTAATGCATATATGCAACCTATGCTAAATAATGATGATATAAAATGAGATTAATTATGAATTAACTTATTAACTAACCAAGGAAATGATCTTTAGTTTTTTTTTTTTTATAATGACATAATGTTTTTTTATTGAAAAGAAAGTAACTTAATGGTGCAATGATCATCTTCTAGCATTTTCCTTTTTATTAAAAAAAAATAATTAAACTATAACTCATATGACATGCATAACATTTTTTGTTCCTCTTTTTGTTTTATTAAATGAAAATTGACTTAATCTAAAAATATCTAGGTGTGTTGCTTTAATATGAAATGTATATGGACCTAAGTACCTAAGTTCTAGATATGACAATATTTACCTAATATTTTTTATTCTTTTTATTGAAATTCGGAATTAAAAACTAATTAGACTAACTAAAGTGAATGATATTCTAATTTACTAACCCTAAAAATACAGTCCTAATTTACTAAACCTAAATGCTCTAATGCAATATTTAGATTTTTATGTACTTTTTGATTTTTTTTTGATTTTTTTAAATCTTTTCAAACAAGTAATTATTTTAAAAGAATGAAGATAAGAATTAAAATAACCGAAAAAATAATCCGTTGTCTCACGGATTAAATTAACAATTATTTTAACTCTATAATGATTTAACAATTGAAATACTATCAAAATTTCTAAAAATTAAAGTAATTAAAAAAATGACCCGACGTCTTACGAGTCAAATTAATAATTACTATAATTTGGGATAAAACCCCTTAATATCTACAAGGTCTACAAATATTGACATATAATACTACAATTCAAATAATTAAACTTAAAAATGAGCTAACATAACATGAAATAAGTAAAAAAAATAAAAATAAAATAAAATAAACTACCTAAGGTTGGGAAAATGGGAGCAACGACAGTGGTAAATGGCGTCGGTCGAAGGGTGTCCGGCGTCGTAGGAAGTTACCGTCGGTCGGAGTCTCCCGTGGTCGGAGCTTCAGCCGAGGTCGGCAAAGGTAGACTCGCAACAAAAAACGGGGAGGCAGCAGGTTGGTCGTGGGCACGCAAAGAGCTCGATCGGAGTGGCGGCGGAGTGTCGCTCTGTTGGGTCCGCGAGGAGCCAACGGTCGGTTGCGTACGCGGGCAGCGAACGTGGAGCCGGCGATCGAGGGCTGCGAGCAACGAACGTGGAAGGCCGGGGTCGCGGTTGTTGGCGTCAGTCACGCGGCGGAACGGAGCGGCGGTGGGTGTAGTGGGCCGCGGAGCGCTCGTGGGTTCGAACGGTGGTGCGGCTACGAGTGGAGCGAAGAGCAGATCTCCGGTGAAGCTGGGTAATGCTGATGCGGCGAGACAAGCGTGGAACCGCGGCCGGGGGCGTTAGTGCGAAGAAACACCGGTGTGGTGGCGGGCGTGGAATCGGTGATCGTGGAGGCGTCGGCGGCGATGATCGGCTCGGGCTTGCTGCTACGGCGGTGTTCGCACGATGGTGGTGCGGTGGCGGACGAGCGGCGACGTTGTGTAGAGTAGAAGCAGATGATTGACCGAGCATATGTGGATGGGGGAAGAAGGTGAACAGTAAGGGTATTGTCAACTTTTTTCTTTGTTTTTTTTTCCCTTTTCATTGACCGGTCACTTTATGTAAAGATCGACACGCGACACGACACGACACGTCGACACGTCATTTCTAAAAATTAGAGAATTCCGACACGTTGCGACACGTTGTATATTAAATGAATATTTTTATTTTTAATTAATTTATACAAATTTATAAATAAATAAATAATTAAAAATGAGCCTATAATAAATTTATACTAATAATATTAACAAATCAATTCATTTGAAATTCGAAAGATATATTCATAATTAATGCGAAATATTCTTTTAATTTTAACAAAAATTATCAATGAAACCAAAAATTAATAAGAAATTAAAATCAACTTAATTAAATAAATCCATAATTTTCTACCATAACCAAAATTTATCATTATTCAAAATTTAATATTTTTATTTTTCGAAATCATTTTTTAATTTTATTTATTTATTTTTCCGGTTAAAAAACAATCCCAAACATCCAATCATTCTTTCGTTCGTCCTTTTGCCTCCACCCCACGTTTATTTTAATTTTTTCCCTCCCCCCAACTTGACAGTGACAGGTGAGCTGTCACTCCCCCCCCTTCTCTCTCTCTCTTACGCCATTAGTCCTCCTTTCTTATTTTTTTTTTGGATTTCTTTATGAAAAACCCTAGCAGCGGCCGAGCCCTCCTTTTCCTATCCTCCTTGCCGCGCCGCACGATCCCCTTCCCTTCTCTCCTCTTCCTCTCGTCGCCGATCCATCGCAACAGTGGCGGCCCTCACCTCTCTCTGGCCGTCTCTTGCCGTCGCGGTGGTCCGTTCATGGCTTTGTCTCGCCGGGAGTTTGTCTTCTCTCTTCTTTCTCTTTGTTCGGCTCTTTCTCTCGCCGTCGCTCGCCGTCACGGTGGTCTGTTCGTCGCTTCGTCTCGCCGATGCTTGCGGTCTCTGCTCTGTCTCGCCGGCGCTCGCGATCTCTACTCTCGCCCTCCCTCGTCTCCACCCTCCATCAGTCTTCCGGACACGCGTGTCGGAAAATCCAACACGCGTTGACCGCGTGTCCGACCGTGTCCGAGCGTGTCGACGTGTTCGACACGCTCCGACACGTGTCGGACACGACACGTGTCCGTCGACACGCTCCGACACGTGTCGGACACGACACGTAAGCATGGACAACGTGTCCATGCTTCATAGCCGGTCACTTTCTTGCTTTCTCCCCTTTCTCTTTTGACTTTTCTTCTTTTCCCTCAAAAACTAAAACCCTCTCCTCTGTTTTCTTTCTTTTCACTTTTCAATTTTTGACAAAAAAAGCCCCCCCTCGTTGTTCCGAAACCTCGCCCTTTATTTATAGAAGAAGGCTCAAAGTTGTTTTTGCGAGCGAGATATTCACTCAACAACTCCAACAATAAAAATGCTTCAAAATCAAATAAAAACTGAAACTTTTTTTGAATTTTGAAATGAAAATATATTTTCAACAAAAAATTTCCAAAACCGAATTTTTATTTTATTTATTATTTTCTAAAATATTAGGTGTCAACAGTTGCCCCTCTTTGAATGGAAGCTCGTAGAGTTTTCCTTCTAAGATAAATGACACCTAAATTTAAACCATGCAAAATGAATATGAAATGAATATGCAAATGTTAACGACCTCTTTTTCAAATAAATTTAATTTCTTTTGAAATGCAAGGTCATGCAATAATGCAATGTAAATGCAATGATTTGGTCAAGAACGTAGATCTCAATGTGTCTATGCTCAATGAAATGCAAATGCAAAGAACACGTACCTGTCATACTTATCTGGAGATTCAGAAAAGTATTATTAGGTGTGAAATGATTCCTATGAGACCTGACCAACATTTGGAAATCTCTTCAAATAATTGAAAGGCTCAAAGTCTTTAGAGATCTGGAATTCTCATCAGATCCCAAGCACTTGGAAATCACATCAGATGTTTGAAAAAACAAATACTTGGAAGTCACATCAAGCATTTAAATATTCAAATATTTGGAATTCATGTTGGACATTTGAAAACATTTACTAAACATCTGGAAATCACATTAGACGTTTGGAAGGACAAACACTTGGTATCACATCAAGCGTTTAAGGGTTCAAATATCTGGGGTTCACACTAGACATTTGAAAACATTTACTAAACATCTGGAAGTCACATCAAACATTTAGAAAGGCAAACACTTGGAAGTCACATCAAGCATTTAAGGGTTCAAATATCTGGAGTTCACATTAGACATTTGAAAATATTTTACTAAATATCTGGAAATCACATTAGATGTTCGAAAAGACAAACACTTGGAAGTCACATCAAGCGTTTACAGATTCAAACATCTGGAACTCAAACTAGACATTTGAAAATATTTTATAAATGGGTACTTGGAATTCTTATCAAGTACCAAGATGACTGAACAAACTCAAGGCTTCAAAGACAAATCCTTTGGTCTTTGAGGAAAAATTCATTTCATCATTTTTTTTTTTTAATTCAATGAAGGTCCATACATGATGGCTTTTTCAAACTTCCACCAGGAAAAATTATCAAGACAATTTTCACTAAACTGTGAATCTCTTGAACATGCTAAATGAGACACTTTTGGTGTGAAAAAGGCTTTTTCACTCGCTCTCATTTAGAAGGGGTTATTTGTCCCGACCATTGATGCGGGAATATATCACTCAATCTTATCATCATCTTGTCGACAAGAGTTCGAATTTTTTTACAAGCAGTACGACCTTACCAATCTAAGAGGTCTTTAACAGGCACTGTAATGTGGGCTTGGTCAATGGCTTAACAAAGGGATTCTTTGAGTCAAAGCAATTGAAAGAACAATTCTGTAATTATCTCCGGGTTTACAAGTCAAGAATCCTGCAAAATGAGAAAGAAATAATTTTGCTCGCACTTCTTCGAGCAATGCTCAAAACATGTGAATTCATATGTTAATTCAAGTGCCATAATCTGAAGAGACTTTGTAAGGGACGTAACATAGGCTTGGTTCTTGGGTTTGAGAAATGAAATGATCGTTAAGCTCAAAGATGTGTGTAATGGGTAAGAGTTGGTGATCATCTTGACATTACCACCAGTTTTCTTCGCCACGGATTGTCTTCTTGACAAATTTCTTTATTGGCTCAAGAGTTTATCACTGATGCCAATGATTATTCAACTGGAGATCTTTTCTCAACATTTTTTCTTTTAAAATCATTTTCTTTGATGATGGGCATCGATCGGGCACACCGCTTTTTTTTTTTTTCATGCCCCCCAATTCATCAGTCATTTCTCTCTTCTTTTCACGGGCATTGGCCTTGCTTTTACCAGGCACACTACTTTTTCATGCCCCTTAGTTCTATTTTTATTTCAGTTCTTGCACACAATGCGTGTCATGTATACTTTAAATAACACTCGAACCTTCAAGGGTCTTCATCTATCTCTTGCCTTGCTCCAGTGTGGGGGATGATCACCAACTGGGTTTAAAGAAATGAAATTGCAGGCTCAAGTGCGCTATGCAAATGATATAAGTGTGTAAGATAGTGAAAGAAACACTCTTCGTCATACTAAGGCACTTAAATTACCACATGAATTCAATGTAATAGTACAACTTGAAGATTGATGCAAGTGAGAGCAAGAAAATTTCTATCCATTTCACTCTCCTTCAATGTCAACTTACCTCCATTTGCCCCGATGTGGGGTGATCCTTGATAGGGGTAGTATGAAAGAAATTCTTCAAGTATTTTGGCTCAAAGAAGGGTTAAACAAGGGTTCACAGGTAGTGAAAAGAACTGCCCCTTGTCATTTTAGTTGTCGTACGTCTTGCAAGAAAAATCTTCACCTTGAAACACAAAATGTTTCCATACTCACATCACAATGTATAGACAATGGACTGTGTATGGGATAAGGCTTGCATTTCACACCTCATTTAGCATGTTCAAGTAACTCGACATCTTTCACTGAATTATCCATTTTGATAAATTTCAAGTGGAATTGACGAATTGCATAATATCATGTGAAAGCATTTTGAAATGATAAAAAGGACATGCTCTATTAAATCATAAAGTCAAAGCTGTTAAGTATCTGTGTCTTGCCCCTCTTTGCAAAGGGAGCTCATAGAGGTTCCTTAAATATGCGCAAAGCTGCACCTGAAACATAAAGCAAATAATTAAAAGAAACAAACAGGGTAAATTAGATGCATGCTGAAAAATTATTTTATTTTGAAATTTTTTTCAAGGGAACATAAAGAAGCCCAACCTTCAGAATTAGCTCATTGCCATTTTCTTTTGGGTATGATTTCATCACAGGGCTAGTTTGGTGTACTTCAACATGCCCTTAAAACATGAAAATCTCCATGTATTTTATTGGGTGAAAAGCAAATTACATTATTGAAATGAGAGAAATCCTAGAATTGAAAATGCAAATATGCAAATATGCAAATATGGAAAGCAATAAAGACTCTTGCGCATAGGAGTGTGCAAATAATTAAAATTTTCCTACTCTCGAGCTTTGTCGATGGCAAACACTAAATTCTCTTCGAATAATTCAGTCATTCATTCGAGTGCGTTATCAGAGTTCTCAATCTTTGAAGGTGCGGGACCATCTATGCCACCCCATCCATCTGGGATGATTTCCGTGGGTCGAAGTAGGAGCCGAATACTTTACATAGTAATCGAATTTGCCACTTGGTTGCCCCAAGGTGTCCATCACTTCTGCTTCCTCATGCATCATTTGAAATATGGTCGGCTTAGCATCAAAACTGAAAATGGCATTCACAGCTTCTGGGTGGTCAGGGAGTGGGTTATTTTGGATGTTCGGCTGTGCATTGCGGAATGAGACCACCTTGGCATCCAAAAGATTTTGGATTTTATGTTGCAGCGTATAGCAATCGTCAACAAAATGCCTTACCTCTCCCATATGATAAGCACATGTCTTGGACGAATCATAGTTAGGGAAACGCTCGGGATTAGGTTGCTTAGGTTCCTTTGCGAGTAATCCTTTCTTCTGAAGGGTCGGCAAGATCTTGGACAAGGACTTAGGAAGTGGCGTAAATTGACGCTTGGAAAAGTTTTTCTGCTGGCCAAAGAATGGTCGTGCTCCTCCATGTTGAGTGTTCGGAGTAGGGCGAGGTGGTTGAACATAAACTGCATTAACCTCCACTACAGGTTCCTTATCCTTCTTGGTTGAGACTGTCCCATATGAGCTGGTTTGATCAAACGCTCATCCATCACGCAATGCTACTTCAATTTGCTCGCCGACATGGATTAGCTGATTAAATGACTCAGCAGTCGAACCCATCATTCGATTTCGATACTCAGGCGGGAGTGTCTTTATGAACATATCCATTAGCTCTTTCTCTGTCGGCTCTAGAGTAATCTGAGCAGCTACGGCCCTCCATCTCGTGACATATGCCTTGAAAGATTCCGTCCTCTTCTTCTCAGTGTGAAGTAAATCTTCTCGAGATGGAGTGACATCAATATTATACTTATATTGCTTGAAGAAGGCATCGGTCAAATCCTCCCAAGTCTCCAGCAGATTAATCTTCTTCATAATGTACCATTGAAGCGCTGGTCCTGTCAGGCTTGCTTGAAATTGTTGAATCATTAAAGGGATGTTATCAACATATTGGGTCATCCTGACCACATAAGTCTGCAGATGGATCTTCGGGCAAGAGGTGCCATCATGCTTTTCAAAGTCTGGTATTTTGAACTTCTTTGGCATCTTGATCTTTGCATAATGAGATAGATCAGTTGGGTCTTGGCTAAATGAACTCTGCAGCTACTTGAGTTTCTCCTTGATTTTTATCAAGCGTTTTTCCTGCTCAGTTTTTGGTACAGCTGGCTGTATCACTTGTATTTCCTCATCAACAACAATTTGAGGCGTGTCAGTAATTTTCTCCCTGGAGACATCCTTAGAGCTTGATGGGCCACTTGTGGATATATTCTTGCATTTATCTCTCAAATCAGCTATGGGAACATGTTGTGGTAACACCTCTTCAACTTGCGAAGCTAATGGGATAGTATTTGCTTGGAGAGAATCGATTTGTTTAGAGAGCTGCTCAAGGACATTTAGGACTTGCTTCATTTCCGTTTCGAGGGTGGCGATATGAGTTTGTTCAGCAACATGCACTTGTTCGGTGTCATCAGCCATTATTGCTCTAGAACGAGTACGGATTGGCGATCTTAGGTGAGCCGTGTTGTTACCTAAGTAAAAGAGATAATGTAAGAAACGATGACAAGATAGGAAAATGGCCCATGACAATGGTCTAATCGCCTCATTTTACTTAAAATTTATTTTAAACGTTGAACCAAACTTCTTAACAATGAACTAAGAATTGAAATTCAAATCCCTAAACATTGAACTAAAAATTGAAAGCACCGAATTGAAATCAAGGTCTCTAAACATTGAACTAAGAAACCAAAACATCTCATTTTATATGCTTTTGGGAGTAGAAATGAATTGCAAATCGGTTTTCCCCATCGCATATAAAACAAGACAGACAATGAAACCTATTGTTATGGACCGATGAAATTGCAAGTAAGTAAATTACAGAAGTGAGAATTTAAACAACTTACTTTTATTGGGAAGTGATGACAATCACATAGACACACACATGAAATGTGAGACTCGATTTTTATCTAGATGGCTTAACAAAATGGAGCTAAGAGGATGATTTGACCGTTGCAGTCTCGCATTAACATGTCAGGTCCTCCTAACCCCGGCTCAGTCGAATGGAATGCCTAATAATCACGCAGTCTCGCGAATATTGACAAACACATTCGACATCACGAAGAACTTTCGAGGAAGAGAAGGTCAACCTCTATATAGCAGTCTCGCTTTAGAGGAAGTATCATTCTCAACACCATCTTAAGAATCCTAACGCAGCCTAGGTCCGGCAGCAGGTTGTGTGTGTAGTGTGTAGTGTTAAAACAATTTGAAAATCATGCACAACAATTTATAATGCAAGCAACACTTCTATAGTTTAAATTCAACCATTCATCCTTAACTCCAACCTGCAAAACAATGGTTAGCAAAGACTACGCCCCTTATACCTCATATCCTTCATGTTAGGAGCGTACCTTGTTTCCATGCTGCCAAACAAAAATATATATATTTTTGAAAAAACAGGCCTATGTCCACTATGAGTTTTAACTCTGTCCCCAGCGGAGTCGCCAAGCTGTCGTGACATTCTCGAATTTTTTGAAGGGTGAATTATTCGGAAGGTCTAATGGATTACTAAGTCCGAAGACTTGGCGCGGACTCTTCCAAGTCCTACAAATCACGACTTGATATTAAGAAATTAATATATTCAAACATGCAATTGTACTCAATTTGGAGCCGCCACTAACCAATTAGAGCTAGTTAGAAACCCAAGTAAAGTACATGAGAATACTTTACTATTGTGAACCAGAGATTCAGTAGGTTCGGGGACATGGTTTCGCTAGATTAGTCTAACGCCCTTTCGGTACTTTTTATTTTAATTTCAAAAATATTTTGTAGGCAATGTTGATTAATTTTAACCTAAGCTACTAACATGCAAATGGTGGTCATGCGGGTGCACAATCAATAAAATAACATTTAATAAAAAATGCTAATGAAAATGCATGCCCTAAACATGATTTCTAAATGACATGACACCTAATTTTTTTTTAAATGTTAATTATGTGCAACCTTAATCTAAATTTAATATGCATGGATTTTACTTTAATGATATGTGAGATGCAATTCATATGGTATGACTTAAACTTATCACTATATGTATGTAATCTAATTTATATAATTCTAAATATGCATGTGATATGACATGGTATTTCTACATGCATGCTCTTTTATGATTTTTTATTTATTTATGATGATTCATTTTTTAGTGTATATATGCAACCTATGCTAAATAATGATGATATGAAATGAGATTAATTATGAATTAACCTATTAACTAACCGAGGAAATGATCTTTAGTTTTTTCTTTATAATGACATAATGTTTTTTATTGAAAAGAAAGTAACTTAATGGTGCAATGATCATCTTCTAGCATTTTCCTTTTTATTAAAAAAAAAACAATTAAACGATAACTCATATGGCATGCATAACATTTTTTGTTCCTCTTTTTGTTTTACTAAATGAAAATTGACTTAATCTAAAAATATCTAGGTGTGTTGCTTTAATATGAAATGTGTATGGACCTAAGTACCTAAGTTCTAGATATGAAAATATTTACCTAATATTTTTATTCTTTTTATTGAAATTCGGAATTAAAAACTAATTAGACTAACTAAAGTGAATGATATTCTAATTTACTAACCCTAAAAATACAGTCCTAATTTACTAAACCTAAATGCTCTAATGCAATATTTAGATTTTTATGTACTTTTTGATTTTTTTGATTTTTTTAATCTTTTCAAACAAGTAATTATTTTAAAAGAATGAAGATAAGAATTAAAATAACCGAAAAAATAATCCGTTGTCTCACGGATTAAATTAACAATTATTTTAACTCTATAATGATTTAACAATTGAAATACTATCAAAATTCCTAAAAATTAAAGTAATTAAAAAAATGACCCGACGTCTTACGGGTCAAATTAATAATTACTATAATTTGGGATAAAACCCCTTAATATCTACAAGGTCTACAAATATTGACATATAATACTACAATTCAAATAATTAAACTTAAAAATGAGCTAACATAACATGAAATAAGTAAAAAAAATAAAATAAAATAAAATAAACTACCTAAGGTTGGGAAAATGGGAGCAGCGTGATAGTGGTAAATGGCGTCGGTCGAAGGGTGTCCGGCGTCGTAGGAAGTTACCGTCGGTCGGAGTCTCCCCGTGGTCGGAGCTTCGGTGAGGTCTGGCAAAGGTAGACCTGCAACAAAAAACAGGGGAGGCAACAGGTTGGTCATGGGCACGGCAGCAGGCTCGGATCAGGAGCGGCGGCGGCAGGTGTCGCTCTGCTGGGTCAGCGAGGAGCCAACGGTCGGTTGCAGACACGGGCAGCGAACGTGGAGCCGGCGATCGAGGGCCGCGAGCAACGAACGTGGAAGGCCGGGGTCGCAGCTGCTGGCGTCAGGTCGCGCGACGGAACAGGAGCAGCGGTGCTGGTGCAGTGGGCCGCGGAGCGCTTCGTGGGTTCGAACGGTGGTGCGGCTACAGGTGGAGCAGAGAGCAGATCTCCGGTGAAGCTGGGTAATGCTGATGCGGCGAGACAGAGCAGGGAACCGGCGACTGGGGGCGTTAGTGCAGAAGAAACGCCGGTGTGGTGGCAGGCGTGGAATCGGTGACTGTGGAGGCGTCACTGGCGATGATCGGCTCAGGCTTGCTGCTACGGCGGTGTTCGCACGATGGTGGTGCGGTGGCGGACGAGCGGCGACGTCGTGTAGAGTAGAAGCAGATGATTGACCGAGCATATGCGGATGGGGGGGAAGAAGGTGAACAGTAAGGGTCTTGTTAACTTTTTTTTTTGTTTTTCTTTCCCTTTTCGTTCCTGATGACCGGTCACTTTCTCGCTTTCTCCCTTTTCTCTTTTGACTTTTCTTCTTTTCCCTAAAAAACTGAAACCCTCTCCTCTGTTTTCTTTCTTTTCACTTTTCAATTTTTGACAAAAAAAAAAAGCCCCCCTCGTGGTTCCGAAACCTCGCCCTTTATTTATAGAAGAAGGCTCAAAATTGTTTTTGCGAGTCAAATATTCACTCAACAACTCCAAGAATAAAAAGGCTCCAAAATTAAATAAAAACTGAAACTTTTTTTGAATTTTGAAATGAAAATATATTTTCAACAAAAAATTTCCAAAACCGAATTTTTATTTTATTTATTATTTTCTAAAATATTAGGTGTCAACAAGACTTTAGCCTAAATAAATTTGGGTAAAAAAATTATGAATAGAGAAAAACCTCCAAGAAAATACAATTCCACCAACGCAAATGACGTGAGCGAGAGGTCTAAGTGAAGAGGGCGAGCCAACTGAGCGAAAAAAACTAAAGAGGGCAAGGTAGTGAATGAAGCACGGAGTCAAGTGAGTGACGAATGAGGTGCAGAGTTGAGTTGAGTCGAGAGGGGGAATTGAGCGAAGAGGCGTTGAGTCGAGAGGGGGAATTGAGCGAAGAGGCGGAGGCTCTCGTGCGAAACTTAGAGAAGGGAAAGTAGAGTCAGGGTTTTCTTTTTTAAAGGGGACAAAAATGGACTTTTAGTAAGCTTTTGTGAGCAAAAAAGGCAATTCATGAAATTTCATTTATTAATGGAAGTCTCCTTCCGAAAAGGCTAAAAACGCAACACAGGTGAGGACTTGCATCATGCTTTTAGCCTTGCTAAGTTTAGTTTTCACCGAAGGTAGGGGCAACAAACTTTATGAAAAACTCTCAATTTATACTATGGGACTTTAAAGGCTCAAAGACATAAATAATTTTTGAATTTTGACCCAATATGCAATGTCATCTATAAACTTTTGATTTTTTTAATATGACCTTTAAACTTTTGACACATGTTCAATTTAGTCTCCAGATTACATAAAATGTTCAATGTTGTTGTTGAACTTAAATTAATAAAATGACAACATTGAATAATTACAATCTAAAGATTAAATTGAACATGTACCTAAAGTCCATGAATCATATTAAATAAATCAAAAGTTTATTAAGTTTATGAACAACATTGTATATTATGCTGAAATCTAGGGATCCCATTAAATAAATTTATAACTCGGGAACAATATTATATATCCGGTCAAAGTTAGCAACTATTCATGTCATTATCTTCATTAACGATCAATTTGTATGTTCCTCATCATTGACAGTGATGTTTTCCCTTTTACTTTAATGTTTTATTTTTGCAAATTGACAAAATCCAACTTGGACCGCCCTAACTCCCGTATAAGATTCCCAACCACTGTGCTAACATTTAGTAAAAATGATTATAATCTATAGTCCCCCATATCATGCCGAAGAATACTCTCCCACTCTCTATTCCAGTCTTTATATAGTGATAATCTCTCTCTCTCTCTCTCTCTCGCGGCAGCTGCAGCAGCGACAACACCAAGATTGCTGCTGCTGCTGCTGAATCATGGAGAACGGTAAGCAGCCACTCCTCTCGCCCGCCGAGATGGCGGACCGAGCCGATCATGATGTCGGCAGCAGCGGCAGCGGCGACCATGCCTGTGACCAGCAGGTGATCATTGCGAACCAGCCGCTCTCAACCACTGTCAACGACGCCTTCACCTTCACGCCGCAGGCTGACGACATTCCCCCGATCAAGGGGCCTTGCGACTTCCTCCGGGAGTTCGCCAGGGAGTCCAAGAAGCTGTGGTTCCTTGCTGGCCCAGCCATCTTCACCTTCCTCTGCCGGTACTCCCTTGGCGCCATCACCCAGGTCTTCGCTGGCCACGTTGGCACCCTCGAGCTCGCCGCCGTCTCCATCGAGAACTCTGTCATCGCCGGCTTCTCCATGGGTGTCATGGTATATGTGTAGATGTCTGCGTTCGCGTATCACTGTAACTGACGTGACTATAGTACACATGCCCACATCTCAGTTCTGCGCGCAGTAAGATAAAATGATATATTTCATAAATAAGTTCCGAGAATCCACACATATAGCTTAGTCCGACTGTCGGTTCGGGTTCGCTTGCCGTGTACGGGATAATGAATTTGCTTGCAATGAATCTGGCAGCTTGGGATGGGAAGCGCGCTAGAGACTCTGTGCGGGCAGGCTTACGGGGCGGGGCAGCTGGACATGCTGGGCATATACCTGCAGCGCTCCTGGGTCATCCTCAACACCACGGCAGTAGCACTGTGCTTCTTGTACATCTTCGCGGCAAAGCTCCTGCGGCTTATAGGGCAGACGGAGGCGATCTCGGAGGAGGCTGGGATGTTCGCGGTCTGGATGATCCCGCAACTGTTCATGTACGCGATGAACTTTCCAATCGCCAAGTTCCTGCAGGCGCAGAGCAAGATCATGGTGATGGCAGTCATCGCCGGGGTGGTGCTGGTGCTCCACACCGTGTTCAGTTGGCTGCTGATGCTAAAGCTCGGGTGGGGGCTTGTTGGGGCCGCCGTCGTGCTCGACGCGTCGTGGGTGGTCATCGTGGCAGCCCAGCTCGCCTACATATTCAGCGGCACGTGCGGTAGGGCGTGGACGGGGTTCTCCTGGAAGGCGTTCGAGAACCTGTGGGGGTTCGTGAGGCTGTCCCTGGCTTCGGCCGTCATGCTCTGGTAACAAGTTTTGCTTAACATCTTAACGATCTCTGTCGCTGCGAACTCATCTTTTAACATCACTAGCATTAGGGTCGTGGTTGCTAGCTAGAGAACAAGCTACAGATGCGTTTAGGACCAGTTCGAATTCTGCAAATAAGACTTGTCAAAACAGTGAAGACTAATGGTTAGCGACCGTGAAGACTAATGGTTAGCATTAGGGTCGTGGTTGCCCGCCTTCCTCGGTGTTTCATAGAACAGTGAAGACTAATGGTTAGCGACAAACGAGACGTGTCAAAACACGCTGTCTCCTCCTCCTCCTCCTCCTACCTCTACCAGTCTTGAACATTGACAAGTGAGTGAAGCTTTGACGGTGTGGACTTTTCTGTTCTCCACCCAGAGACGAGCCGGCCACTTTGGAAGTCGACGGGGTCAATTAACAATTTTTAAACCACGTAGGCCATTCATTATTGGAATCTCGCGGACGATGGAGATACAGAGATCTGCCGTGTTCCGTGTTCCGTGCTCATCTCATATGTATAAAGATGCTTTTACCTTAAAGTCATCAAAAAAAGATTTTATAGAAAATGAAGAGGACCAGCAGAGAGTTTACCTCGACCTTTAATTACGTATGTCTTAATCATATAATTAGATTGAGGGGAGTTAATGCAGCATTTGTGAGACGTAAGCTTTGAAATTGAAATCTCTACAATTGAATTTCACATGCCTACTTTTTTTTTTCTTCTTGTTGTGGCAGCTTGGAGATTTGGTATTTCACGGCGCTCATTCTCTTCGCGGGTTACTTGAAGAATGCGGAGGTTTCGGTGGACGCCTTGTCCATCTGGTATAGTTCTTCCCCATCCTTATTTAATCCTTTTTTCTTCTGGGTTATCAATTCATTCTTGAGAAGCAAAATGGCCAGATCAGTTGAGAAATGCAATAGATACGAATAATTGGAGTGGGGACATGTCAATTTAATTTCGAACCATTTCTATACGGCCTCTAAAATGAGCCTGCTTTTTCTTTGGCAGATTTTTTTTTTTTTGTTCTTTTCGAGGAGAAGAAAAAAAGCGGCTTTCGATATCACTGACGATTCCAAAGTGAGAAAACCGGGTTACAATCTGCGTCGCTTCCTGCAAGAACCGTAATTGACTAACGATAGGAATACATGGCCATCATTACCGAACCTAGGAGAATAATCTCCAAACCTAGAATGGCGGTGACTGTTCGGTTCACTCCAGCTCTTCTCGATAAGGACAATCGTTATCCATATGTCCCACGCTTTGCTTCTAGAACTGGGTTTACTAGGAATGGTTCTGTAGTGATGAATCAAGGCTAAAGTTCGACGAGATTTTCCATTGAAGATGCAAAGTTTAAGAACTTCTTTAGTGCGTTTGAGGTTTCATGCGTTTTCACCTGATTTGCCCCCGTGAGTTTAGTTACCTTTTACAGTAGAGATTGGCTGAATTAGCACGCGAGGTGTCCACATACGTATATATATATGTGTGTGTCTATACATATATATAATATAACCAGATATCAAGTGATGTAATCTTGAAGTGCCCACCTACCAGTTTGAAAGAGAGAGAGAGATTGAATCACCGTGAAACACGAGAATATGGCATTCGCTTGATTTGCACTGATAACCTATTCGGCTTCTGTGACATCACGAGTTGAGAAGCACGATAAGGTTTCATCTGCTGAGTCGCAACTTATTCCTAGGATGTGCACTGTTCTCTTTACTTTTAGGTTCAATTGATAAGCAAGGTTTGATCGTCATTAGTCGTTTGTCGTTTTTCTCCAGCGTTTTCGTAGAGCACCAAACATCCTATCATTGTTCAGATGAAATATCTTACTCTCATCTTTCTTCTTTGTCGTGTATTCATTGTCTTCTATTTCTGGTTCAATTAAAGGAGAACGGTAAAGCTGCATTTTTTTTAAAGACGGGGATTTGTTATGAGTTACGTACATAGGACCCACAAACATGACACAGATGTTTCTATTTGGTAACTGTAGTACACATTTTTTGGTTGTTTACACTTGGTAACAGGGTTAAAATGTAATTGGATAAGAGTAATGTGATTGAGGGCGCAGTTCGATTCTTGGTTCTGATGTTTGATTTGAGGCGCTGTATCTGATGTTGCAGCATGAACATACTGGGGTGGACACTCATGGAGGCTCTTGGAATGAATGCAGCCATAAGGTTGGTACTAGAATCGTAGGCCCTCGGAAAAATCTCTCTCGGCATCTGAAATGGTTCCCTGGTCATGCAGTGTGAGGGTGTCAAATGAACTCGGAGCTGCTCATCCAAGAACGGCAAAGTTCTCGCTCATAGTGGCAGT
This sequence comes from Eucalyptus cladocalyx, assembly GCA_017140615.1. NCBI lineage: Eukaryota > Viridiplantae > Streptophyta > Magnoliopsida > Myrtales > Myrtaceae > Eucalyptus > Eucalyptus cladocalyx. The sequence continues at coordinate 46,085,914 of CM029517.1, forward strand.
GATCTCCTCGTTCATGATTGGTCTGGTCTTGTCAGCGATCTTGCTTGCCACTCAGGACGTATATCCATCCCTATTCTCCAGCGACTCATCCGTCCAGGCTCTGGTCAAGGAGCTCACGCCAGTGCTGGCCTTGTGCATCGTCATCAATAACGTCCAACCAGTGCTCTCCGGTAGATTTGCCAGTCTTTCTCTCCTCTTTTTGGCTATCGCTTTGCCAACTACACAAATCTTAAATGTGCGACGGTGGTCCCACTCTCCTTAACAGGCGTGGCCGTCGGAGCTGGATGGCAAGCCGCAGTTGCATATGTGAACATTGCCTGCTATTATCTGTTTGGAGTTCCCATGGGTCTGATCTTTGGTTATAAACTAAACTGGGGTGTCAAGGTAAGTTTCCTTTCGTGCTCAATCATCTTGGAAGTAACAGTCCGACTTTTTGCAGTAATTTTACCGCTGATTTGATAAACTAGAAGCAATGCGAGATAGTCAAAGCTGATCACTTATTGATATTCAGGGGATCTGGTGCGGAATGTTGATGGGTACAGTAGTGCAAACATGTGTGCTTATCTTCATGGTTTATAGGACGAACTGGCACAAAGAGGTAAAACGGCTTCTTTATGCCTCTGTATGTTCAACGATATGAATGCTTCAGGAATAGGTCGAAGCTCATCGCTGTCTCTGCGCTTTCAGGCTTCTATTGCTGAAGAAAGAATAAAAAGGTGGGGAGGTCCTTCTGAAGACCAGCGACTCGCAGCAGTGAACGACTTAGAGAAATGAAACGGAGCCCGATAACTCACGAGGAACGAAAGAATTTTAGCGGAGATGACCCTCACTGTAGCCAGTGGCAATTTGACCAGGCAACTCATGAGATGCGAGCATCCGTCGCCGGATTCATTTCCTATTCAACAAATTCCGACGGCTTTTAGAGATCTAACTGGCCCCCATATTTCGAGAGAAACCTCAGTCCCATGAGTTATTTAGTCATTCTGAGTCCATTGCAATATTTAACAAGCCATTTTATGTTTTTTCATCTCGCTAGCGATTGAAAATCTTGGTTGATCAATCATCCTCAATTTGAAATACTAATTCTTCATGTCTATACTCTGTCCAGAAAATCAATTCGCAGCATCATGGGAAGCCCGGAGGAGCCAGAATCACATGAAAATGTGAATGTCATTACTCAAGAACTGTAGTCACTGCAGTCAAACGCGCATTCAGTCCTCATAAAGCGTACCTAAGTTTATGCAAAATTACGTTGCCGTATTACTTGCCCACTCATTAACGGGAAGAGTAACGCAAAGAAGATGCGTGTTTTACTGTTTTGCAATTAAGTCCTGATTCTTCAGAACATGAGAACCAGAACAAAGTCCCCCTCTCACTTCCCTGATCTTGCCCAGCACTCCGTAACTTCAACTACTATGTCCCTGACTCTTGCCAACTAATTTCCAACTCCTCCGGCAGCAATTGTATTCGTCATGAACAAAAGAAAGGGAAAGAAGGAACATCATAAGTATATATGAGCCCATATGTGCGATTCCGTTATTGATATTTTGTTGTAATTATGGTTATAATTATGGTTAATGGATCAACGGAAGCCAATAAATTAAGATACGTTTTTTATGTTCACGTATCTCTTTTTGAATTCGTGAATTTCCTATAGTTTTATGTTCACGTATCTATTGAATTCATGAATTTCCTAGATTCATGTATCTTTTAGTTCATGTATTTATTGAATTCATGAATATCTTGAATTCATGTATCTTTCGATACATGAATCTCTTGGATTCATGTATCTTTCGATACATGAATCTCTTGGATTCACGTATCTCTTTATTCATGAATCTCGTGGATACATGTGTCTACTTAATTCATATATCTCTTTAGTACATGAACTAAAAAGCTCTATAAATAGATATGAGCATAAAGCTTCATTGGGGGGTTTTTTGGTTTTTTGGTTTTGGTTTTTCCGACTTGATTCCAAAAAGCTTTGATATACTTTTCTACTTTCCTGTTTTTTCTGGGTGTGCTGGTTCAATTGAACGGTTCGACATAGTCCTCTTTGTATAGTGCTAATCCAAACAGGTTCAAGGTGTTGTATCTTGGGAGGCATAGTTTGTGAATCTGCGGAGCTCTATTGGCAGAAACTAATTGCCTTAAGGAGATTCGGTTATCCGTACCTCACCTCTAATTTTATGTTATTTTTTCAATGATATATTATTTTCTTCTTCTCCAAGATTTGTAAAAAGAAGAAAATTATATAGCTGTTATCGTCTTTTTTATATTGATGTTCTGATTACAACAAATAGTGTGTATGATATAGCTAGTATAAGTACCTTAGAGGGGGTGAATAGGTATATAAAAGATTTTTCTTCGATATTTGCACAATACTAGACAGTTGATAGATTTGAGAGAAACAATAATCAAAGTAAGACTGAGAGAAAAGAAGAGAAAATTGAACACGCGGTTTATAGTGGTTCGGCTTATTTCAAGCCTACGTCCACTCTTTTGCACTGACAGCCTATTGGCTGGATTCCACTATGAACAAAGAGATGTTACAACGATGTTCTCCCTTGATTTCTCGGTGTAGATGATCTACCACACTCGCTCAAGGTATCACTAAGTATAGACACTCTTTGTGTATACAATTTCGCTCAAAATGTATCGACTAATAATCAAGGTGCTAACGCGCGTCTTACCGCGCTTGGGGGTCGGCGGTGGGGCCCCGGCGCTCCAGGGGTTTACTCTCCCCGCGAAGCGCGTTCGGGAGGTTCCACGGGTCATCAAAAAAAAAAAAAAAAAAAAAAATCAACTTCTGGAATTTCTCTATCGATCATGCACTAAAGCAACTAGAACGTCTTCCTTTTATACTCCTTTATGCCATCATACCCGTTGGCACTTACCAAAGGAATTCCTCCAATCTACCCGTTGGACGGAATCAATCAAGAAGATCATTCGAGCTATTAAAGGAACCTGACGATAGCCCATCAATCATGTTCGCCCATACAATCAGGATCTTGGTTTCCAAGAATAGAACCTTCCAAGAATATTTCGTCGACCATCGGATCTTCAAACGATCTTGATTACGAATAAAAGAATCCGTTATATTTATCCAGCCAAGAGATCTTCTCCAGAGGATAGGACTAAATCCTCAACCAAATACTTCGGCTCTAGATTGCCTTCGTCACTGGATTAGAAAAACTGTCAATGAGAATAGTCTTGAGTCTTGAGTCTTCAGTGTTGAGTCTAGTGATCTGAAAATCTTCAGACTCTACACAGAAGGTTTGCAATTATCCAGACTAGACTAATAGAAACGTTTTGTCAGCTTCAAAATATTATGGAAAGATTTCTCCAACAATCTCCCCTTTTTGATGGTGACAAAACTTTCATGTAGATTTGAACAACTTTGACTTGCAAAACATTACTCAAGCAATATGGCTATCTCATAAAAATTAATAAATCAACCAGACTCTGCATCCACAGAAAATCGGTTAGTCTTTCATGAGTAAGACCATACAACAACACTTGATATAAATGCAAACAGTCAAACATCAAAATCCACATCCAAGTCAGTCAAATTCAAGTTCACACCCAAGTCATACTCAAAAACAAACATTCAAACACACAAAAGAAATTTAAAGTCAAAGTTTAAAGAGTTCAAATTGCAATTCTCCCCCTTTTTGTCATCATTAAAAAGGTGAGAAAAGAGTCAAGTGCGCTTGGGAATGCGCACAATCTGGAAATCTCCCATTGATCGTACGATGCCTTCCAGCCTCTTCAAGTCTTCCCGTAGATGAGCCACCTCTTCTCCTTTGGCATTGGCTTGAATTTGAAGAGTGAGGTTTTTCATTTGATCCGCCAGGGTAACAGAAGATGCTTGTCCAGCATTCTTCAAGACTTGAAGTTCACAGTCCAGAGCATAGATTTGACCTTGCATTTCCAGAAGAACATCAAGGATACGACGAAAATCTACTGTATTGTCTATCTGTGTGCTCTCATTTGCTCTCTCGGATGGAGTGAAGGCAGATGATGGAACTTCGGTGAAATCGAGCAGATTTGGTGTTGACGTATCATGTCCTTCCTTAGGCATTTGAGAAGTCTGAAAATCTTTGGATTTGCTGGTGAGCGACTCACACTTTCACCGTTGACAGCATGTGGTGTAGTCCTTCCTTGCTCGCCATCTCCCCTATCTCTAGGACCTCAATTGGGGAAGAGTGATGGTCATGCTCTTGAGCGTCTTGATTCCCTTTCTCTCCGGCTTCATCTGCAGACTTTTCTTTCACTACTTCTCCTTATTCTTCAACTTCTTTCTCTTCGTCTTCTTTCTCTTTCTCTTGTTGCTCCTTTGCTTCTTTGTTCTTTGCTTGTTCCTCTTCTTCTCTCTGTTCTTTTTCCTTTGCTTCTTTTCCTTTCTTCTGTCGTTATGTTGATTCAGGTACAGAACGTCTGGTCCTTTTCAACGCAGAGATAGTGAGATCTTCCTCTTCATCTTCATCCTCCAAGATAAGAGTTCTTTTCTTTTTGGATGGAGCACCCATGGGCTCCTTTCCTTTTCTCTTTGATGCAGAAGATATTGGAGTCTTCACTTTGAACTTCTCCATTGCCTTATTAAGCTCTTTCGACGCATTTTTGTCAGCATTTTCGAACCCACCACCATTTTATCACATGGTCGAACACAAAGAGTATGTGGAGGTTCAATGTTCAAGTGTCTGAAGATCTTGGTCACAAGACCTGGGTAAGGCAATTGGCCCTTGTCCTTCACCATTGCTCTGTACATGTGAAAGAGAATGGTGTGAGGAAGAGAGAACTTCTTCCCTGAATTGATCGCGTACATCAATTTCGCCTCGGAGTTAGACACGTCAGGCTTGGATGTAGACTTTGGCTTGATACAGTTGATCACAATTTTGTGAAGCAAGATGTTGATGACACGCATTCTTGTGTAGGTAATTCTTCCCTCTGTATTCCTGTCTTTGACAAGCTCTAGTGTGGCACGAGCAATCGAAACTTTGATCGGTTGATAGCGTCCTCTTTCAACTCCAATTATATTTGCCAACATGTCCACATCTAACACATAGTCTTGGTCTCGAACATTGAAGGATATTCTATTCGCATCTAAAAAGCTAAGATTCGAATAGAAGTATGCTGTCAATTGCGCATAACCGTCTGTGGTATCAAAGCAAAATTGCTCAAGTTGAAGCAGATTGAACTCCTCCCTTAAGTTCACATTAATGACATCCAAGAAATCGAAATCAACACTCCTAAGGTTTATCACCCCTCGTTTCAACAGTCTGAAGAACAAATTCTCCTGTTCCTTTGATTTAAACAAATCCATCCTTTTTCCCTTCACCTTTGCAGCAACACCCATTCTAGGTTGAAATTCACTGAATATTTTATCATCATCGTTCCGTCGTCGGATTCGGTCCGATACACGAGGGTCACTTGGAATGTTCGCAAGTGCTTCCTTAGCCTTTCCTTTGGGAGCAATTCCCAAATCCTCCATTCGTCGCAAAAAGATATACTCATTCCCATAATTCTTATCTTTAAGGAAATCATCTACGTAGTTCAGCGGAGTCCCAGTGCTCTTCAACGCACAATAAAGCTTGTAAATAAAAGAGGGTTTTTGGACTCTTACAGGGTATGCGTCCTCGATTATTTCTTCCTCCGGATATTGACCCGCACCTTGTGGGGTAGATGATGAAGAGTGACGTGGTGGAGAGTGAATCGGGGCTCGTTCCGACTCGGTAAATTTTCCTCTTGGTGAGATCGAAATGGGTAGGCCCCTCCCTCATTCTCTGTGGTCCCCGTTCGCGATTCTTGAAGACTTTCTCGAAGAAGACATCCTTCCTTGTCGTTGAAAGATTCCTTTACTCGCTTTCCCAAGAAAAGATGACAACTTTCTCGAAGATGAACACGAAGTAGAGACATGATTGGGAGGAGAATGCCTTTTTAGGGTTTTGAAGTTTAAGCGATGAAAACTGTATATATATATCTCAGTTTAAAAAGGAAAAACCAATCGGCACAAAGGAAAGTGAACAGACGCCTCTTTTAAAATCGATAACTGCCAAATAGAAGTTAATCTTTTTTTTGAAAAGACAAGATTCCGTTTTTCACGGAAATTATAAATTAACTGAACTAATGATCGTACCTTTTCGAGATTGAATATAATAACAACTTACAGTCTATAGCCATGAATGTATCGAGTGCGAGGGTTGGAGAGTCTCTAGACTTTAACTTCCTCAAAAGTTTCAAAATGTTGAGTCCGGAACGGATAAAATCGAATTGATTCTTCTCCAAAGGCTTTGTGAATATATCCGCTAGTTGATTTTTTGAATCAACAAATTGAATCGAGATTTCTCCATTTTGAACATGATCTCTAATGAAATGATGTCGAATCTCTATATGCTTTGCTCTTGAATGAATGATTGGATTTTTAGTGAGATTGATTGCGTTGGTATTGTGACATCTAATCTCTGTGCATGAGTCTTCAATTCCAAAGTCTTGTAACTGTTGTTTTATCCAAAGAATTTGCGAACAACAATTTCCAAGAGCTACATACTCTGCTTCTGTTGTTGAGAGAGCCACAGTGCTTTGTTTCCTTGAAAACCAAGACACTATCCCTTCCAAGCAAGCGGCAAGTTCCCGAAGTGCTCTTTCTATCAACTCCGCAACCAGCCAGATCTTCGTCGAATATCCCGAGAAGATTAAAGTCTCCCTTCTTAGGATACCAAAGACCGATGCTTGAAGATGAAGCAACATATTTAATAATACGTTTCAGCAAAGACCGAGATGGGATTCTCTAGGATCTCGATTGAAACCTAGCACAGATGCAAACACTCAACAAAATGTCAGGTCTAGAAGCAGTAAGATAAAGAAGTGAACCAATGATGCTCATGTACAGCTTTTGATCAACTTTCTTCCCTTCTTCATCTTTGTCTATCTTCAAAGAACTTGACATCGGTATGTCGGTCTTTTTGCACTTTTCCAGTCTAAACCTTTTGACAAGATCATTAGCATATTTTTCTTGATGAATAAAAGTTCCTTTCTTCAATTGTTTTACTTGAACACCAATAAAGAATGTTAACTCTCCCATCATACTCATTTCAAACTCATCCTGCATAGACTTAGAAAATTTATTGCACAGACTTTCATTAGAGGATCCAAAAATAATATCATCCACATATATTTGAACAAGTAAAAAACTTTTGTTTTCCTTTTTGATAAATAAAGTAGTATCTACTTTACCTTTGTCAAAACCATTCTGTATTAAGAACTTACTTAGTCTGTCGTACCAAGCTCGAGGTGCTTGCTTTAAACCATATAAGGTCTTTTTCAGTCTGAAGACTGAGTTTGGCTTCTTTGGGTCTTCAAACTCTGGTGGTTGTTCCACATAAACTTCATCATGGATAAATCCATTTAGGAAGGCACTTTTGACATCCATTTGGAATAACCTGAAATTTTTATAACAAGCAAACGCAAGTAATAGTCGAATAGCTTCTAACCTTGCTACTGGTGCGTAAGTTTCATCATAGTCTATTCATTCTTCTTGCGTATATCCCTTGGCCACGAGTCTTGCTTTGTTTTGTACGACCTTTCTTTTCTCATTCATCTTGTTCTTGAATACCCATTTAGCTCCAATAACAGTTTTATCTTTTGGTTTAGATGTCAATTCCCAGACATCATTAATGTTGAACTGTCTGAGCTCTTCTTGCATAGCTTCAATCCAGCTTTCATCATATAAAGCTTCTTCTATGCTCTTTGGTTCAATTTCAGAAATGAGAGCCACAGCACTAGACTCTTCACGCCTTTTGGATCTGGTGCGAATTCCTTCATTAATTTCGCCGATAATGAGATCTTTAGGATGACTGGACTTATGCTTCCAGTTATTGGATGATTTGTCTAGTTGATGATCTCTTTCTTTATTTGAATCTTCACGAACAGCTTGATGCTGATCTTCTAGAGTCTGAGATGCTTCTTGAGTTGAAAGCTTTGGAGGAAGTCGGAGAGCGAGTTCGACTCTTCATGATGAGTCTGACTGGATTCATCTTGCGTAGAGTCTTGAAATTTGACATTCATTGACTCCTCCACAGACTGGCTCTTCTTGTTATAGACTTTGTAGGCTTTGCTTGATGTAGAATATCCAAAGAAGATGCCTTCATATGATCTTTCTTCAAACTTACCAACTCGATTTTTTACATTTTTCAATATAAAGCATTTGCAACCGAACACATGAAAGTATGAAACAATAGGCTTCTTACCTTTGAATAACTCATAAGGGGTTTTTTCTAGAATAGGTCTTAAGAAGACTCTATTGATGATATAGCACGCTGTTGAAACAGCTTCAGCCCAAAATCGTGAAGAAATCTTACTTTCAATTAAAAGAGTTCTAGCCATTTCTTGAAGAGATCTATTCTTTCTTTCCACAACTCCATTTTGCTGAGGAGTATATGGAGAGGAGAACACATGCTTAAAGCCAGATTATCACAAAATTTTGTAAAATCTTGATTTTCAAATTCACCTCCATGATCTGTTCTTATACTTGAGATAACACATCCTTTTTCATTTTGAACCTTTTTAGCAAAATTTTCAAAATACGAGAAGGTTTCGGACTTACTTGCAAAGAAATATACCCAAGTAAAGCGGGAGTAATCGTCCACAATTACTAGGCAATATTTCTTACCTTCAATGCTCTGGGTTCTGGTTGGTCCGAAGAGATCCATATGCAGCAATTGTAGTACATGATTAGTAGAGACATGATTTATTGGCTTAAATGAATTTCTTACATGCTTTCCCAGAATACATGGAGTGCATGGATCAGATTTTTGGTATGGTAATTTGGGTAGACCTCGAACAAGTTGCTTTGATGAGATTTTGGCTAATTGCTTCATGTTGACATGACCAAGCTTTCTGTGCCATAAGCTTACTTCGTCTTGAATTGAGATTAGGCATTGCGATTCATTAGGTTTCACATCTAGAAGGTAGACATTTCCATGTCTTCGACCCATGAAAGACTGAGTAGAGTCTTTATTGGTTCCAGAACATGTTCCTTCTTGAAAGAAGATCTTAAAACCAGTATCACACAATTGGCTAATCTTTGAGAAGATTGTAATTGAGTCCTTCCACTAGGGAAACATTACTTATTGTGAGATTTCCAATTTTCACAGTTCCAAATCCCACAATACTTCTTTTGCTGTTTCCTCCAAATGAAACTTTTCCTCCATTTACTTGAACAAGTTTTATGAAGTAATTTGAGTCTCTTGTCATGTGTCTTGAGCATCCACTGTCAAGATACCACTTTACCTTTTTCTTGACGAAAACTTGCATTTAAAAGAGAGTCTCAAGCTTTCTTTGGTACCTAAATTTTCTTGGGTCCTTTGGTGTTAGTAAGATAAACGGTATTAGCCCATACTTTCTTAATAGGTTTCCAAACCATAGGACACTATTTTTCAAAGTGATTCGGACTGTTGCACTTTGAACATCTGAGGGCATTTCGACCTACAGACTTTACAAAAACTTTCTTGAAATGATTTTTGTAAGCCTCTCTCGATGGTCTTTCCTTAATTCTTTTTTTACTTTAGGAAAATCAATCAAGGGAATTGTTTCTATTGTCATACCTAGACCGGACTTATTGAAGTAAGGTCTTTGAGCTGAAAGAATTTTTTCAAGTTTTTCGGACCCTATTGAAAATTTCTTTGAAATATTTGATAAGTCAGTTTTTAAAAGGACATTTTCTTTCAAAAGATTATCTTCATTTTCTTTAAGAGTGGAAATATTCAAGTCTAAACTTTTAACTCTTTCTTCTAAAACATTTTCCTTTTGTTTTAGAGCTGAGTTTTCCTTTTTAAATTCGGAAATTCTTTTGAAAGAAGTCTTAAGACTAAAACACAGTTCATCAATGTATTTAGAAACTTTGACAGGAATTTTAAAATTACTTGCCTCAAATTCACCGTCCGAGTCGATCCATAATCTGAGTCTAAGTCTGATTGTGCCATCAGACATAGGTTGTCATATTCATTATCACTTTCTTCACACTCTGTATCACTTCAGGTTTCAGCTTTGAGAGCTTTTCGAAACTTTTCAGCTTTTCCTTTCTTCTTCTTCAGAAGAGAACAATTGGGTTTGATGTGTCCCTTTTTCTTACATTCAAAGCAAACTACATCTTTGTTTGATTCCTCATCATCAACATACTTGGTCTGCTGTCTTTGAAAACTTTGTTTCTTTGAGTTGAACCTTCTTCCTTTTCTATTCAGTTTTTTGAATCTTCTTATCATGAGAGCAAGCTCCTCATTGTCCATATCATCTTCAGAATCTGTATCATCAGAATCATCATTTGATTTTAATGCAATGGATTTCTTACCTTTTGGATCTTCGTCTTCATTAATTAGTTCCACTTCATAAGACTGAAGAGTTCCAATCAGCTCGTTGACAGATAGTGGCATAATTCTTTGCGTCTCTCTTATTGAAGTCTTTATGTGATTCCAATCCTTGGAGAGTCCATGCAGTAGCTTGTTTACCTTCATGGGATTAGAAATTTTTTGTCCTTGATTCTCAAGACCATTGACAATATCTGTAAAACGGCTAAACATGTCAGTTATAGATTCTCCTGGTTTCATTTTGAAGGCTTCATATTGACCGAGGAGAATGTTAATTCTGGTTTCCTTCACTCGATCTGTTCCTTCATAGGTGATATGTAATTTGTCCCAAACTTCTTTTGCTGTAACACAAGAAGATATTCTGTTATATTCAGTTGGTGACAAAGCACAATATAAAGAGTAAATTGCTTTTGCATCGAGTGCTTGTCTCTTGATTATCTCTTCCGAGTCATTCCGTTGGTCTCAAATAGTTTCTTTCCCTCTTTCAGAGACTGATGCAGTTGTAGGAGTAATTCCTTTTTCTACAACGTCCCATTCTAGAGGATCCTTTGATCGTAGGAAAGCTTTCATCTTGTTCTTCTAGATGTTGTAATCCTTTCCATCAAAGTAGGGTGGTCTGGTATTGTTTTGCCCTTCCATCAGCCTTGGTGCTAGCATACTGGCCATGGATCTTTTACTTTGAAGTAAAACACTTCAAATAAAGTGAGTACACGAGCTCTGATACCAATTGATATAGCTAGTATAAGTACCTAGAGGGGGGTGAATAGGTATATAAAAGATTTTTCTCGATATTTGCACAATACTAGACAGTTGATAGATTTGAGAGAAACAATAATCAAAGTAAGATTGAGAGAAGGGAAGAGAAAATTGAACACGCGGTTTATAGTGGTTCAGCTTATTTCAAGCTTACGTCCACTCTTCTGAACTGACAGCCTATTGGCCACTATGAACAAAGAGATGTTACAGCGTTGTTCTCCCTTGATTTCTTGGTGTAGATGATCTACCACACTCGCTCAAGGTATCACTAAGTATAGACACTCTTTGTGTATACAATTTCGCTCAAAATGTATCGACTAATAATCAAGGTGCTTCAGACTCTGGAATTTCTCTATCGATCATGCACTAAAGCAACTAGAACGTCTTCCTTTTATACTCCTTTATGCCATCATATCCGTTGGCACTTACCAAAGGAATTCCTCCAATCTACCCGTTGGACGGAATCAATCAAGAAGATCATTCGAGCTATTAAAGGAACGACGATAGCCCATCAATCATGTTCGCCCATACAACCAGGATCTCGGTTTCCAAGAATAGAACCTTCCAAGAATATTTCGTCGACCATCGGATCTTCAAACGATGTTGATTACGAATAAAAGAATTCGTTATATTTATCCAGTCAAGAGATCTTCTCCAAAGGATATGACTAAATCCTCAACCAAATACTTCGGCTCTGGATTGCCTTCGTCACTTGATTAGAAAAACTGTCAATGAGAATAGTCTTGAGTCTTGAGTCTTGAGTGCTGAGTCTGGTGATCTGAAAGTCTTCAGACTCTACACAGAAGGTCTGCAATTATCCAAACTAGACTGATAGAAACGTTTTGTTAGCTTCAAAATATTCTGGAAAGATTTCTCCAACAGATTTGACCGTTGCTATGGAAGATGTTCAACCCTCGGGGTCTGAATTTGTAGCAGTCAATGCTACGGGCCCTTGGGCTAACACCAATTTTGGTGGTGCGGGTACAAGTCATACGACTAGTATGCCCGAGACTATTTTTAAGAACAGTATAGGCCAAATGGCTTTTGGCTCCGTTTCTGGAGGGATAGTTCAACGAACTTTGCCTACTGTGATGGCAACACCTCTAGTTACAGCTAATGAGAAACCGGAGAAATTCACGGAGTGGGCTTTAAATAGTGGCAGCATAAGATGTTATTCTATCTGACCATGCTCAATCTGATGAAATATTTATCGGAGGTGTGCCCAATAATTAGTCCAAATGAGCAAGATGTCACGACGCTCGATGCGTTGGAGGCTTGGAAGCATGGGGACTTCTTATGCCCAAATTATATCCTTAACTGTTTAGTAAATTCTTTATATAATGTTTATTGTAATATTGAATCCGCTAAACAGTTATGAGAGTCCTTAGAGAAGAAATACAAGACTAAGGACGCCGGCACCAAGAAATTTGTGGTTGCCAAATTCTTGGACTACAAGATGGTGGATTCTAAATCTGTCATGAGTCAAGTCCAATAATTACAATTAATTCTGAGTGACATCTCGGCTGAGAGAATGATGCTTAGTGAATCATTCCAAGTGGCGGCTATGATTGAGAAATTGCCTCTGGGCTGGTTAGACTTCAAAATTATTTGAAGCACAAACGGAAGGAGATAAGCCATGGATATCTCATTATGCGCCTTAGAATAGAGGAGGATAATATAGTTCAATCAATTTCAAGGAGTTTTGTGCTAGTTTTGGAATAATTCTCCAAACAACTACACATTATACTCCATAACAAAATGGAGTTGCCGAACGATTGAACATGACACTAAAGGAGATGGCTAATGCCATGCTTTTGAGTTCAAGTTTACCTAAGAACTTGTGGGGGGAGGCAGTTTTAACTGCAAATTATATTCTTAATGAAATACCTCACAAAAAGACAAGTAAACTCCATACGATTTATGGAATGAAAAGTTGCCATCCTACAATTTTCTAAAAGTGTGGGGGTGCATAATGTGATTTATAATGGTAAGTCTAGACACATTTGTCGTAGACACAATACCGTAAGCAGTTGCTCTCAAATTGAATCATTTTTTAGACTTTGTAAAGTCAAAGGAAAATATTGCGGATCCACTGACAAAAGGTTTGTCAAAAGAGTAGATAAACTGCGCATCGAGGGGAATGGGTTTAAGAGCCTTAACCCAATAAAGAGATTCTAGGGTGGAAACCTAACCTATGCAATTGGAGATCCCATGGACTAGGTTCAATAGGACAGCGCAAATTTTGGAAACCCTAGTGTGAGCACCGTCTCCTATTCCTATGATGCAACAGTGCTTTCCTACAGCGTTATTAAGGGTACGCTATGCGTTTAATGATTCCGATAACTTGGAATGTAACATCCAAGTAAGATATGGTAGGATAACTTTAATAGGAATGCACCTATATGTGTGGAGCTGGCCGATTCTATGAAAATCTTTAAAGGCTAGATTTTCTAAAGCACACACGAATCCCGAGAGGTTCAGGGCCGAAAGAACGAACACAACCGAGAACTAATCTTGAATTGGAAATACTCCATGTGAGGTTTATTGTCTAGGCTTACACAAACAACTTGCGATTCAAGGCTTAGTCCATCGACTAGTTAAGTAAGTCCGTTTCACTAAAGAAGGTTCAAAGTGAAAGCTACCTATCTTGATGCAGTTTTATTTCAACAAGCATGCTCAGATTCTTTCGAGTCAAAAATGTTTTGTTGATCCATTAATGTGGGGGATTGTTGTAATTATGGTTATAATTATGGTTAATGGATCAACGGAAGCCAATAAATTAAGATACGTTTTTTCTGTTCACGTATCTCTTTTTGGATTCATGAATTTCCTATAGTTTTATGTTCACGTATCTATTGAATTCATGAATTTCCTAGATTCATGTATCTTTTAGTTCATGTATTTATTGAGTTCATGAATATCTTGAATTCATGTATCTTTCGATACATGAATCTCTTGGATTCACATATCTCTTTATTTATGAATCTCGTGGATACATGCGTTTATTTAATTCATATATCTCTTTAGTACATGAACTAAAAAGCTCTATAAATAGATATGAGCATAGAGCTTCATTGGGGGGTTTTTTGGTTTTTTGGTTTTGGTTTTTCCGACTCGATTCCAAAAAGCTTTGATATACTTTTCTACTTTCCTGTTTTTTCTGGGTGTGCTGGTTCAATTGAACGGTTCGACAGAGTCCTGTTTGTATAGTGCTAATCCAAACAGGTTCGAGGTGTTGTATCTTGGGAGGCATAGTTCATGAATCTGCGGAGCACCATTGGCAGGAACTAATTGCCTTAAGGAGATTCGGTTATTCGTACCTCACCTCCAATTTTATGTTATTTTTTCAATGATATATTATTTTCTTCTTCTCCAAGATTTGTAAAAAGAAGAAAATTATATAGCTGTTATCGTCTTTTTTATATTGATGTTCTGATTACAACAAATAGTGTGTATTCTCTGGATCTAATTTCCAACATATTTTGCTGCGTGAGAAATACTTTTCCCGCTTGAATAGGAGTCCGCCGTGTATTGACACAAGGGATTAAATATACCGGCCCTCGCTTGAACTATAGTGTCGCCCAGAAATCATTAGCCAACAAGTATCGCTCGGAATCTACATTAATTTACAACGACAATTTTGAGTGCTAAAAAAATATGCTTCTCATGTTTGGTGACATTTTTTAGGATGATAGATTATCTATTCTGAAGTTACAAACTCGTCTAATTGAGCTTGCAAGTTCATTTTTTGAAAACTCAAGTGGTGATCATCCCTACACTTGGGTAAGACAGATGAATTACTGCATTGAAACAGTATGGTTGGATGCGTCGCTTGAAGATAAAGATCCTAAGGGTCCAAAAATGCTGAATGTTGAATTTAACTAGAGTTGATGACACTGCAAAAACCAAGGTTTGGCAGGTCCATGAATGCACTACATGAAATGAATCCAAAGAAAAAACACAAAAAAATTTAGAAAAAAACGCTTGGAGAGAGAGAGAGAGAGAGAGAGAGAGAGAGAGAGAGAGAGAGAGAGAGAGAGAGAGAGAGAGAGAGAGAGAGAGAGAGACCTCACTGCCAAATTTCCCACCTTTTTAAAATTTAATTTAAATAATTTATGTATAAAACATTAGATTTAGATCAAAACGACATTGTTTTAATCTTATAGTTTATGTTTTAGTCATTATTGTCACTTAGCAAAGAGAAAATATTAAAAAAATTTATGTCAACATTTTTTGTTAGCCAAGTTGGACAAAATTAACGAAATGACTCAATTGTATCAATTTGATGAGTTTTAAGACTTGATTATATTTTTTTTATAAGTTTGAGGAGTTAATTGTAATTTCATGATAAGTTTTAAAACTTCCGGTGCACTTATTTCCAAATTGAAAGAAAAAGAAAAATATTGAAAAGATGTGGCTAAAGCCAAGTGTGCAAAAAAAAAAAAAAAAAAAAAAAGCAAAAAAAATCCCCAACAGAGCAGTGATCTCTCAAGTTTTGGAAAGATCGGTATTGGATTCTCATGGTCGATAAAGGATATAAATGAGAAGACAATCGACGATGAAAGAGAAGATTGGTAACAATGCTAAGGTGATCACCAACTCTAAACACCTCCAATGAATTTTTTTTTAGCCTTACTAATCTTTCCATTTCTCAAATCTGCATTGCATTTTTTTTTTTATAAAGTCTCTTAGATTATGGCACCTTAATTAACATAGGAGCTTCAAATGGAAAAAATTTTGCTCGAAGAAGTTTAGACAATATTGTTTCTATCTCATTTTGAAGGGGTCTTTATTTGTAAACCTGGCGAATATTATAAATAAAGAATATTTCTTTCAAAATCATAAATTAAAATAATCTTTTTTGATGAGCCATTGGCCAAGTATAGATAAAAGACTTCTAAGATTGGTAAGCTTGTACTGCTTGCCAGGAACCTCAAACCCTTGTCGAGTGTTTTCTTCTTTTCGCATCACTTGTTGGGATGAAATAGCCTTCTAAATGAGAGTGAGAAAGCCCTTCAAACTAAAACTCTTTCATTTAGCATTTCTAAGAAGTCCACATTATGTGTTAAAATTATCTTAATGATGATGCTCCAAGTAGAAATTTGGTGATGCGTAGTGAAATCGTTATGCATAAACCTCAATCGAGTTGATAGGCCCCAATGAATCTTGAAATCTACATTCCAGAATAGTGTCAACATCAGCATTTTTATCACATTCCACTTCTTCACATTACATTTCATATTAGAAAATGGGGGTGGACTCATTGAGATCCACATTCCTAACAAAAAGATTCATTTCGTTATGTTGTGTTTGCATAGTCAAAATTTAGGTATCATTTTCTCCAAAAGAAACATCTACAAGCTTATTTTTAAAGAGAGGCATCTGTTGATACATAAATTTTGACAATGTACTTAGCCATTTATTAGGAGAATTATCAAAAAAATTATAAACTTATTGCAATTGTGTTAATTCAGTTATTTTGGTTAGTTTTGGCTAATTTGGACAATTTTTTAATAATGATTTATTTTTTCTTAATTTTTATCTCTCTCTTTTCTTTTCTTTTTCCTTTCTTCCTTCTTCCTCTAGCTAGGCTCAACCTTGCTGGCCATTGGTGAGGGCGAGGCTAAGCCTTGCTAGATCTGGTAGGGCCTCGTCGGCCCTTGCGTTTGGTTGGCGACAACCAACCAAAGGAAGAAGGAAAATGGAGGGTAAAAAAGAGAAACAAAGAAAAAAATTAATTAAAACACTTGAAAATATAAAATATTATTAAAAGATTATCTATGTCTGCACCAACCGGCCAAAATTAGCTGGATGGATTGAATTAGCACAAATGCAAAAGGTTTAGAACTGAATTAGCAAAAAAAAAGTTTAAACTGAGTTGGCATAACTACAATAAATTTAAGATTTTTTTGGTAATTTTCTCACTATTCATCACACGGAAAATTAGGGATCAATCTCTACCTCTAATAAAAAATTATTAATTTACATTCGCATAGTATTAAATCCATATAAATTGCATTTTGATTGGATAGGTGTGGTAAGGCTTTGAGTTTAATTTAATATTCTAGATTAGGCTCGCAAGAAAGTGAAAATCGGAACAAGCCCATGGAAGATTTATAGTGACCAAAAATCACGTGGGCTGCGCATGGGGTACCAAACTAAGGAAGTGGGTTCTTTGATAAAAACTTAGAAGGAGACGAAGCTTATCCTTTGAAAATCTTTTCCCGCCATGAAAAGAAAGAAGCGGCAATTATGGGCACATGATATATGGTCAAGAATATGATGTCGAAAGCGTACACATATATAGAAGGAGGAAATGACATTGGGTGACAGTTTTAGATATATAGTGAGAGTAATAGTCTATTTTAGATCATAAAAAAATAAATAATAAATAATTATAAATTATTGTACGGTTCACTTATATAAGAATTTATGAGTCACAACAAACTGTTATTCTCACAATAGGCAGAAAGACTATTATACTAGCAAAGTCCTAAACATTCAAAGAAGGCAAGGTCGACAGAGGACTCTCTCCTTGGCAAGAACATCCACTAGGTTGAGCAAAACCTAGAACTTGTTAGGTTTATTATTTTTTGGAATCTGAAATTTACCCTACATACTTAGAAATCGGAACCTACCATGTCACAGGTTCTAAGTTCTATCTAGATTTCACATGTATTATTAATTAAAGGATTGCAATGAATCATCACATTTAATAATTATCATTTGTTATTTTAATCAACTGACCACAACTTATATTCTCGTAGTATTGGCATGCGATACGCGACACGATACGCCGACATGTCTTTTCTAAAAAATAAAAAATTCCGACACTTTGGGAAATATTATATATTAAATGTATATTTTGATATATACATAATAAATGATCATTTTTATGATTATTTTAATTAAATTAATTTGATTCAAATTCACAAATAAATAAATAATAATAAAAAGCCTATATGAATTTACACTACAAAAACATTTATCCACCATTTGTTAATATCATTCATTGTTTTAATTTGACAAATTCAACTCTATTCTAATAATCCATAAAACTTGAAAGAAAACAAGCAATGCACATTCTAGACTCACGTGTCAGAGTGTGTTAAAAGAGAAGAGGAAAAAATAACTTGGAGGGTAAATTGTGTGTCACAGAAAGTGAGAGTTGGTAGAGAAGAAAGTACTAGATTTTTCTTCTTTCTCTGTTTATCATTTTTATCATTTTTTTTTTTTTTACATATTTACATTTTGACTCCTCATTTATTGAAAAATTTTATAGTTGAACATGTGTATATTAGAATTATGTGTTGGAATTCCAAATTTGCATATCGAAATTCTAAACTTGAGTATAAGAGAGTGCCGGAAAAGTTGACCAGGTGATTGAGTGTCAAAAAGTATCGGAGAGTATCAGACACGTGTCGGAGTGTCCGACACGACATGAAAGTTTATGGATAGTGTTTGTGCTTCAATAACTCATATTTATGAATTATTTCCTAATTAAAAATAGGTAATCGCATAATTTAGGTAATTTTCTATTTTAGTTTAAAAGAAAATAAAAAAAATGACATGCATATGTCATATAAATTAGTTGCATTATTGCCACGTCATCACATTGCCATGTCATCATTGACTTGTCATCATAATATCCATGTCATTATATTTCCATGTCATAGGATTCATGTCATTGCTTGTCATATTAGGCTTATTCTCAATTCTTTTGGCCATCATTAGAATTGGGTTGCACATAGAATGTACGCCACATGTCACTAGTAAAATTAGGATCGCATAAACATAATTTAAATTAAAATTTTATCTCATGCATTGCGTATGGTTTAATTTTCATTAAAAAGAAAAATCCAAAAAGAATTAATTGATATTGCAATTAGAAATCTTGTTTAGGTCAAGCATTTATCATTTAGTTAACATTTTGCAGAAGACTTGGTGCGATGGACTTAATGGAGGTTTCGCTTTGCTTGAGACGTTGACCATGTCTAATTTTTAATCCCCTGTGGCTCATATGGAGCATCGTCCCTTGCCGAAGGAAAGCTTATGTCCCACCAATGGATCGAGCTCTGATGACTCGTGTCTTGTCGGTTTTAAGTCCAGTAAACCAACGTCGGACGCAATTGAAATGGTGCTGCATGATGCTATTTTGTCACGAGTTAAAAGATGCCCATTGTCCCTTTCCTGGGACGTCATATGTTTTAAGTTGAGGAATCGTTCAACTTCTAGAATTAGATTGTAATTTGACCTTGATAAATGCTAAGCTTCAAATGGTTGGAAGAGCCTTCTTTGATTCTAACTACATCATCAACGACCTTAAGAAGTGGAGGAAAGAATAGCGGTATCTTAAATTTACATCGCTTTAAGATGACGTAATTTACATGAGGAAGTTTTATTTCTTTTCTCATAATAGTTGGAGTTGCAAAAAGGTAAATAAGTACCCTTGATACACTAATCAAGTTTGGAAAATTGCACTTCTAAAATCATTGATTGTACATAATACAACAATAATCAGTGCATTGCATTGTGCAAAGTTTTTTCACTTTTAGTGGCTTTGGCACTTGTTAACAAAATTCGGACTATAGTAGCGAATTTCTCACTTATTTTCATGCTAAGTAGATCCTATATCTCATAACCTTTAAAGAGATAGTCGAACAATTACACACTCGATTTGGACATAGCAAGTTCAGTGTTCGAACACATGGATGCGGCAACTCATGTGTATTTGTAGGGATAAGTCGGCCAAAATGTTCAAACATCATCTACAGTGATCAACACTATGATTGTTAACTTATTTATTACAGTGAGATAGTAAGGGATGAGGATGCGGAATTTGGGTGTTGATTGAACGCAAGAAGAGGTGGACTACAGTTTCGTAGCAAAGCACCTTGCTCATGCAGTTTGGTTGCACAAACCAAATACTACGTTTAGTTTGTTCTTAGGGAAAGTTGTTGGGGGAAATGTAAAAAGACTTTAGCCTAAAGGATTTTCGTGAAAAACAAATACTATATAGTAGATATGTTTAAAATCGGCCAACTTGAAGCCAAACAATTTGGGTAAAAAATTATGAATAGAGAAAAACCTCCAAAAAAATACAATTCCACCAACGAAAATGACGTGAGCGATAGGTCTAAGTGAAGAGGGCGAGCTAACTGAGCGAAAACTAAAGAGGGCAAGCCAGTGAATGAATCACGGAGTCAAGTGAGCGACGAATGAGGTGCAGAGTTGAGTGGGGAATTGAGCGAAGAGGCGGAGGCTCTTGTGCGAAACTTAGAGAAGGGAAAGTAGAGTTAGGGTTTTATTTCTGAAAAGGGGCAAAATTGGACTTTTAGTAAGCTTTTGAGAGCCGAAAAGGCAATTGACAAAATTTCATTAATTAATGGAAGTCTCCTTTAGAAAACGCTAAAAACGCAAGGCAAGTTAGGACTTGCATCATGCTTAGCTAGTTTTCACCGAAGGTAGGGGCAAAAAGCTTTATGAAAAACTCTCAATTTATACTAAGGGACTTTAAAGGCTCAAAGACATAAATAATTCTTGAATTTTGACCCAATACGCAATGTGGTCAATAAATTTTAACCCAATATACAATGCCATTTATAAACTTTTGATTTTGTTTAATATGGTCTTTAAACTTTTGATACATGTTTAATTTAGTCTCTAAACCACATAAAATGTTCAACGCTGTTGTTAAATTTAAATTAATAAATGACAACATTGAATATTTACAATCTAAAGATTACATTGAACATGTACCTATAATTTATGGATCATATTGAACAAATTAAAATTCTATGGACAACATTGCATATTATGCTAAAATCTAAGGACTCCATTAAATAAATTTATAACTCAAGAATAATATTATATATTTGGTCAATGTTTCGGAACTACTTATGTCATTATCGTTGTTAAGGATTAATTTATATGTCCCTCAACATTGACAGTGATGTTTTCCCTATTATTGTACTTTAATGTTTTATTTTTGCAAACTGACGAAATCCAAGTTGGACCGCCCTACTGTCATATAAAATTCCCAACCACTATGCATACGTTTAGTAAAAATGATTATAAAATATAGTCCACCCTCTATTCCAGAGTCTTTATATAGTGATTATCTCTCTCTCTCTCTCTCGCGCGCGCGCGGCAGCTGCAGCAGCGACAACACTAAGATTGCTACTGCTGCTGCTGAATCATGGAGAACAGTATGCAGCCACTCCTCTCGCCAGCCGAGATGGCGGACCAGGCCGATCATGATGTCGGCGGCGGCAGCAGCGGTGGCGACCATGCCAGCGACCAGCAGGTGATCATTGCGAACCAGCCGCTCTCAACCACTGTCAACCACGCCTTCATCTTCACACCGCGGGCCGACGACATTCCCCCAATCAAGGGGCCCCGCGACTTCCTCCGGGAGTTCGCCAAGGAATCCAAGAAGCTGTGGTTCCTTGCTGGCCCAGCCATCTTCACCTCCCTCTGCTGGTACTCCCTTGGCGCCATCACCCAGGTCTTCGCTGGCCACGTCGGCACCCTCGAGCTCGCCGCCGTCTCCGTCGAGAACTCTGTCATCGCCTGCTTCTCCACGGGTGTCATGGTATGTATGTAGGTATATGCGTTCGCGTATTACTGTAACTGACATGACTATAGTACACATGCCCACATCTCAGTTCTGCGCGCAGAAGATAAAATCTTTTTTTTTTTTTATAAATAAGTTCCGAGAATCCACACATATAGCTCAGTCCGACTGTTGGTTCGAGTTCGCGTGCCGTGTACGGGATAATGAATTTGCAAATGAATCTGGCAGCTTGGGATGGGAAGCGCGCTAGAGACGCTGTGCGGGCAGGCTTACGGGGCGGGGCAGCTGGACATGCTGGGCATATACCTGCAGCGCTCCTGGGTCATCCTCAACACGACGGCAGTAGCGCTGTGCTTCTTGTACATCTTCGCGGCGAAGCTCCTGCGGCTGATAGGGCAGACGGAGGCAATCTCGGAGGAGGCTGGGATGTTCGCGGTCTGGATGATCCCTCAGCTGTTCATGTACGCGATGAACTTTCCGATCGCCAAGTTCCTGCAGGCGCAGAGCAAGATCATGGTGATGGCGGTCATCGCCGGGGTGATGCTTGTGCTCCACACCGTGTTCAGTTGGCTGCTGATGCTGAAGCTCGGGTGGGGGCTCGTCGGGGCTGCCATCGTGCTTGACGCGTCGTGGGTGGTCATCGTGGCAGCCCAGCTTGCCTACATATTCAGCGGTACGTGCGGGAGGGCGTGGACGGGGTTCTCCTGGAAGGCGTTCGAGAACCTGTGGGGGTTCGTGAGGCTGTCCCTCGCTTCGGCCATCATGCTCTGGTAACAAGTTTCGCTTAACATCTTAACGATCTCTGTCGCTGCGAACTCGTCTTTTAACATCCCTAGCATTAGGGTGGTGGCTGCTAGCTAGAGAACAAGCTACAGATGCGTTTAGGGCCAGCTCAAATTCTGCAAATAAGACTTGTCAAAACAGTGAAGTCTAATGGTTCTCATTAGGGTCGTGGTTGCCCGCCTTCCTCGGTGTTTCATAGAACAGTGCTGGTAGCGGTAGAAGGAGGAGAAGACAGCGTGTTTTGACAAGTCGTGTTTTTCGCTAACCATTAGGACTCTAATGATTGACAAGTGGGGGAAGCTTTCACGGTGTGGACTTTTCTGCTCTCCACCTAGAGACGAGCCGGCCATTTTAAAAATTCGACGGGGTCAATGCCCGATTTTTAAACCACGCTGGCCATTCATTATTGGAATCGCGCGGACGATGGAGATACATATGATCTGCCGTGTTCCGTGCTCATCTCATATATATAAAGATGCTTTTACCTTAAAGTAATCGAAAAAAAGATTTTATAGAAAATGAAGAGGACCGGCAGAGAGTTTTTTTTTTTTTTTGGTCGGTAACCGGCAGAGAGTTTACCTCGACCTTTAATTACGTATGTCTTAATCATATAATGAAATTGAGTGGAGTTAATGCAGCATTTATGAGACGTAACCTTTGAAATTGAAATCTCTACAATTGAATTTCACGTGCCTTTTTCTTTTCTTTTCTTTCTTTATCTTCTTGTCGTGGCAGCTTGGAGGTTTGGTATTTCATGGCGCTCATTCTCTTCGCGGGTTACTTGAAGAATGCGGAGGTTTCGGTGGACGCATTGTCTATCTGGTATAGTTCTTCCCCCATCATTATCTAAACCTTTTTTCTTCGGGGTTATCAATTCATTCTTGAGAAGCAAAATGGCCAGATCAGTTGAGAAATGCAATAAATGAGAATAATTGGAGTGGGGACATGTCAATTTAATTTGGAACCACTCTCTATACGGCCTTTAAAATTAGCCTGCTTTTTCTTTGACAGCATTTTTTTTTTGTTCTTTTCGAGGAGAAGAAGAAAAGCGGCTTTCGATATCACTGACGATTCCAAAGTGAGAAAACCGGGTTACAACCTGTGTAGCTTCCTGCAAGAACCGTAATTGACTAACGATAGGAATACATGGCCGCCATTACCAAACCTAGGAGAATAATCTCCAAACCTAGAATGGCGGTGACTGTTCTGTTCACTCCAGCTCTTCTCGATAAGGACAATCGTTATCCATATGTCCCACGTTTGCTTCTAGAACTGGGTTTACTAGGATGTGCACAGTTCTCTTTACCTGTAGGTTCAATTGATAGGCAAGGTTCGATCGTCATTAGTCATTCGTCATTTTTCTCCAACGTTTTCGTAGAGCACCAAAGAGCACCAAACATCCTATCATTATTCAGATGAAATATCTTACTCTCATCTTTCTCCTGTGTCGTGTGTATTCATTGTCTTCTTCTATTTCTGGTTCAATTAAAGGAGAACGGTAAAGCTGCATTTTTTTTTTAAGACGGGGATTTGTTATGAGTTGCGTATATAGGACCCACAAACATGACACAGATGTTTCTATTTGGTAACTGTAGTACACATTTTTAGGTTGTTTACACTTGGTGACAGGGTTAAAATGTAATTGGATAAGAGTAATGTGATTGAGGGCGCAGTTTGATTCTTGGTTCTGATGTTTGATTTGAGGCGCTGTATCTGATGTTGCAGCATGAACATATTGGGGTGGACACTCATGGAGGCTCTTGGAATGAATGCAGCCATAAGGTTGGTACTGGAATCGTAGGCCCTTGGAAAAATCTCTCTCTGCATCTGAAATGGTTCCCTGGTCATACAGTGTGAGGGTGTCAAATGAACTCGGAGCAGCTCATCCAAGAACGGCAAAGTTCTCGCTCATAGTGGCAGTGATCTCCTCGTTCATGGTTGGTCTGGTCTTGTCGGCGATCTTGCTTGCCACTCAGGACGTATATCCATCCCTATTCTCCAGCGACTCATCCGTCCAGGCTCTGGTCAAGGAGCTCACGCCAGTGCTGGCTTTGTGCATCGTCATCAATAACGTCCAACCAGTGCTCTCGGGTAGATTTGCCAGTCTTTCTCTCCTCTTTTTAGCGCTTTGCCAACTACACAAATCTTAAATGTGCGACGGTGGTCCTACTCTTCTTAACAGGCGTGGCCATCGGAGCTGGATGGCAAACCGCAGTTGCATATGTGAACATTGCCTGCTATTATCTTTTTGGAGTTCCCATGGGTCTGATCTTTGGTTATAAACTAAACTGGGGTGTCAAGGTAAGTTTCCTTTGGTGCTCAATCATCTTGGAAGTAACAGTTCGACTCTTTGCAGTAATTTTACCGCTGATTTGATAAACTAAAAGCAATGCGAGATAGTCAAAGCTGATCCCTCATTGATATGCAGGGGATCTGGTGCGGAATGTTGATGGGTACAGTAGTGCAAACATGTGTGCTCATCTTCATGGTTTATAGGACGAACTGGAACGAAGAGGTAAAACGGCTTCCTTATGGCTCTGTATGTTCAGCGATATGAATGCTTCAGGAATAGGTCGAAACTCATCGCTGTCTCTGCGCTTTCAGGCTTCTATTGCTGAAGAAAGAATAAAAAGGTGGAGAGGTCCTTCTGAAGACCAGCGACTTGCAGCAGCGAACGACTTAGAGAAATGAAACGGGAGTGCCCAAAAAGTCCTAAACCTTTTGTCTTATTTAGTCCTAAACCTTTTTTTGATGCTGATTTAATCTTAAATCTTTTTATGTTTTGCCAATTCAGTTAGTTTCGGCCAATTTTGGCCGGAGTTTGCTAACTGGACGCCGGCCGACTGATGTGGCCTAATCGGACCGACGTGAACCACTTTTAATAATATTTTAATATTTTTGAATTTTTGAAGTTTTGAATTTTTTTATATTTTTTTCTTCTCCTTTTCTTCCCTAGGTCGTTGGACCTCGGCAACCCTCGACCTCGCCGGCCACCTCGCCAGTGGCTATGAGGACAGCCTTGCCCATGGCTAGTGAGGGCGAACCTTGCCCGCCCGACGCGAGGCCACCCTCGAAGCTTGGGCGGCGAGGCTCGCCCTCGCCGGATTTGGCGAGGGTCAAGCCTCGCCCATGGCTGGAGAGGGCGAGCCTGCCAACTCGGCGCAAGGAGGCGGCCAGATTCGGTCCTCGAGGTCTTACGGAACCGAGGCCTATCGTCGTCCTCCTCCGACACGTCGACACCCGACGGCGTGGAGGCGAGCTTCGCGGCGCCCGTCGAGAGCACCTTCTCAACGATTTTTAGGCTCAGGTCTTTGTTCGCTTCCTCGTTATCGTCATTGTCGTTGTTTCTGTTGTCGCCGAGTGGCGCCGCGGACTTCGGCTCGTGCTTTGTGTCGTCTCCGTTGTCGAGCTTCGCTGCCGTCGGCTTCGCTCTCCTCTCCATGCTCCTCACATCAAGCCGGCAGGGCTTGCCCTTGCCGGCCATGGGCGAGGCTCGACCCTCACCAAATTCGGCGAGTGCGAGCCTCGCCGCCCAAGCCTCAAGGGCAGCCTCGCGCAGGGCGTGCAAGGCTCACCCTCGCCGAATCTAGCGAGGGTCGAGCATTGCCACCCAACGCGAGGCCGCCCTCACAGCCACTAGCGAGGTGGCCGGCGAGGTCAAGGTCCGGCAACCAGGTGGAGGAAAAAGAAGAGAAGAAAAAAAGAAAAAAAGAAAAAAAGAAAAAAATTATTAAAAGTTGTCACGTTAGCGTCGATCAAATCACGTCAGTTGGCTATCATTAGTAAGCAAAATCCGGCCAAAATTGACCAGAAATGACTGAATTTGCACAACGTAAAAATGTTTAGGATTAAATCGGCACAAAGACAAAAGATTTAGGATTTTTTTGGTATTTTTCCCGAAATGAAACAGAGCGGATAACTCACCAGGAACGAAAGAATTTTGGCGGAGACGACCCTCACTGTAGCCAGTCGCAATTTGACCAGGCAACTCATGAGATGCGAGCATCTGTCGCGGGATTCATTTGCTGTTCAACAAATTCCGACGGCTTTTAGAGATCTAATTGGCCCCCAAATTTCAAGAGAAACCTCAGTCGCACGAGTTATTTAGTCATTCCGAGTCCATTGCAATATTTAACAAGCCATTTTATGTTTTTTTTCATCTCGCTAGCGATTGAAAATCTTGGTCGATCAATCTTCCTTAATTTGAAATACTAATTCTTCATGTCTATACTCTATCCAGAAAATCAATTCGCAGCATCATGGGAAGCCCAGAGGAACCAGAATCACATGAAAATGCGAATGTCATTACTCGAGCACTGTACTTACTGCACTCAAACGCGCATTCAGTCCTCACAAAGCGTACCTAAGTTTATGCAAAATTACGTTGCCGTATTACTTGCCCACTCATTAACGGGAAGAGTAACGCAAGGAAGATGCCGTGTTTTATTGTTTGCAATTAAGTCCTGATTCTTCAGAACATGAGAACCAGAACAAAGTGTTGGGAAAAATATGGCTTAGAAATGGGTTGAACAATGAAATCGGATTGAGTAAAACAACTTGGACTTTGAGGCGTGATATCACTTTCTTTAAGGATTTATTTGCCCCACAACGTTGCTAATGGTCATTGGCAAAAATCCTCCAGGATATAACAAAATCTCGGATGAGAATACTGGATAGTAATTCTACTATTTTTCTAGGGTCTCTCTAGGAAAACAATCAGAAACGATGGCGGTATAATCTTTCAAAAGAAAACAGAAAATGGAAGAAGATATATTTGATCTCAAAACAAACATACTTATCTTTTCTCTTTCGAATAGAGACAACCCTTCAAAAGGTTGCAAAAGAACAAATGCAACTTTTCGTGAACAAGTATGTCTTTCACGTTGAAAAGACATAAAAATTCGAAAATAAATAAATAAATAATAAAAAAATAATCATAACTTTTTGTGAACAGTTGCACTGTTTCAATAATACTTTATAATTAATTTTTTATAGAAATAATCCGAATTTTCAATAAATAAAAATAATGATCATTGGTTAGTGCTAAATCTTGTCCATGTGTGCACTCACATCTTTTTGATTTGCGACAAGGCACCTTTTCATTTGTTTTATAAACAAATTACCAATAATCCCCCACTTTTGTTTATAAAACAAAACAAGAAATAAAACATTAGAAATATACAGCCAAATTTCCATGAGATTAATATACATACATAAATGTCTCTTTTGAGTTAAACATTTACTTAGTGTAAGTATCTCAAAACTCTATCAAAGTGACAAGTAGCTCGGCTTTAAACTTGTACTTTTATATAATAGAACTGTATATACCGCACATATATTAATCTCTTGTTTTAGTGAGAAGTTCTATATTACTCCGCACTATTATGGCATTGTGCTTGATCCTGTTTCATGAGCTCTCTAGAAAGCAACCCTCACTTTCGTAAGAAGCGGCACCACTTCTAAGCTCATATAGGTGAAGTATCTATCATGTGTTTCTGTTACTATCAACACACTACAAACTTGTATTATACTTCATTAAGAATTCAATTTAGCCTACAAAATGTAACAGACGATATTGGCTTATCATATCAGGGCTATGTCAGTATCAAACAATCACATTCAATAACTTGTTCTTACCCATT
Source organism: Eucalyptus cladocalyx (assembly GCA_017140615.1). Taxonomy (NCBI): domain Eukaryota; kingdom Viridiplantae; phylum Streptophyta; class Magnoliopsida; order Myrtales; family Myrtaceae; genus Eucalyptus; species Eucalyptus cladocalyx. The sequence goes on from CM029517.1 coordinate 46,114,035, forward strand.
AAATCTTGTAACTAGTGATGTTTTAGAAAAAAGTCGGGTTACCATTATTGGTGATTTCAATTAAAGGGTTTCAGCCCCATTTCTTATGAGGTCATTATTATCATGTCTCTTGATAAAGCTTTCGTCAAAAGATCGACAAGATTATTACTTGACTTCACATAAACAATTGTTATGGTACCATCTTTAATCAATTGTCTCACATACTCATGTCTTAGACTAATATGTCTAGACTTACCATTATAGGTGTTACTATAAACTATTGCCAAAGTAGCATGACTATCACAGTGGATAAAAATAGGAGGCATAGGACTAGACCACAATTTGATATTCAATAATAAATTCACAGTTCATTGAGCCTCTTTCCCAAATTCTGCTAAAGTAACGATTCGAATTTCATAGTTGAGTGAATTATGCACATTTGTTTCTTGCTCGCCCAAGAAACCACACATTCACGTAATGTGAAAATCCATCTAGTAATGGATCATTTAGTTCTCATACTTGTAACCTAACTAACATCGGCATATCCTTTTTTTTTTTTTTTTTTTTTTTTATACCCGGATGATTACTATAGAACAATCCCAAATTTTAGTTCTCAATAATAATCAAATTTTTCGGGTAATAACTTTCCGATGTTCTATACTTGGATTACAAATATTTACTCAACTTGCATATACAAAAGTAATATTAGGTCTAGTATTATGTATCGCATACATTAAAGACCCACATCACTCACATTAAAACTCTCCACTAGGAATCAAATGGAGTACTCATATAATTGAAAACAAGATGTTTAAATCTATACAACATCTTCTTCATGTAATCACTTTAGCTCAAAGAATAACCCTCACTATTTTTTTTTTAATACTTAAGATAGTATTTGCTTCTCCTAAATCTTTCATTTTGAAAATGAAAGCTAAATACTTCTTAGTCTCAATGATTCCGATCATATTATTTCCAAAGTCCCCTTTAGACATAACCCCACTTCAAGAATATTCCAAGAGGTAATTAATCGAAATTATGCATCATCAAATATTCATCCTCGATGAAATACATACATCAAAATAAAAAACCAATGCAATTTTACTCTCTTGGCTCATTTATGCTATTCCATAGAATTAAATTTATGAGGGGCAAGGACAGCAAATAGAACACATTAGAACCAAACAAGGACACTCGAAAAACCCATTCGGTTTCTCCAAATTGCCTCCATAAATAGAGCACTACATATCAGCTCATGTATGTAACAACATTCTCTAACAATCCAATAAATGAGAGCAAATTGAGTAGGAGGTATCAAAAACACATAAACTAGGATTAAAAGGAAAAAAACAATTTTTGGAATGGAATCAACAACATTATATAAGCCGAAACCTTCTGAAATATACAATAAGATCCATACCTTGCGCTTGATCTTGTGGATCGGAGTCTCAGCTTCCTCAACGTCGGGCCCGAAGGTCGTGGACTGCTTGGGCAATATCAGGGCTATGCTACATAATGTTAACAAGAATCTTGCATGCCAGCATCAAGACCGACGGCATCAGACACAAACCCAATAGGCCTGGGTCCCTAACAGTAGTATACACAGCATAGCCCCTCTCAAGCAAAAGCTTGATCTGCAAAGAAGCCACGAAACCAGTTCCTCCAATAACACCTTTTTGTTCCCTCCAATCCTTTTTTTTTTTTTCATCTAACCTCGTTTCTTCATGATAAAAAATTTCTGAAAGCTCTCATGTCATCCTTCTCAGGACCCACTGTCAGTACGCTTTGGTCAAATGCAACTGGAGCAATGGCGGACGAGGGAGACTACTGAAGAGGGTCCCTGTAGGAAGAGTCATCGTCCTCTTTGCGTGTCTCTTCGCATCAAAGAAGGCACCACAACATTTCAAGAAGCACATATAGCACAGTTTTCTTCTTCTGCACTCGCAAATAAATTACTTAAAGCTGCCCAAAAGTTGGGCATTGACTAGGAGTGAAAACGACTTATTAACCTTCACCATGTAACGAACAGAAGCATTAGCACAAAGGTGGGTTGCTGCTAAGCTTTCGGCAACCATAAGATATGTGATCGACGAGGGTAGTAGACACGATTACCATCGGCTAAGCTGGATCCATCCACTCATTGATTCTCATCATGGCTATCGAGACCCTCAAATTTTCGCTACCCATGCCAAGTGGACTTTTACGCTTCTCGAATTCCAATTTACGCGTCGTCGTTCTCTTCAGGCTCTCGGCCATGAAGCAGAGCAGAGCAGAACAGAGCACGTAGCCCGACGACTTGGGCCTCTGCAGGACGACACTCCTATAGTTGCCCCCTTTAGCCCGAAAACCGAGGCAGAAACGGAAGCGTCGCCGACCGGAGTCGCCACCCTCTCTCTAAGTCTCAGTCAAAGTTTCAGTCTCTCTCTGTTTTCTACGTAAGAACAACCGGTCACCATAGCTTCACGAAACGAACCGACGCCGCTTCTGCCGCCCTGTGAAACCGACAAACCGCCACCCGAATCAGCACCCGCGCCGGTCAAACCGTCGTCCGCAAAGCCTACGTCTGCATCCTTCCCCACAACGACGCAAATGACCGAGTCGGTACAACCGCCTCTTGCCTCATCCCCCATGCCGCTACCGGGACCACCCACATGTGTTGAGTAGGTCACTCCTAATTGGAAGGCCAATGCAATTATGTATATCTGCAGTAGAATATGTATAGTAGTGAGTGTGTAAAAAAAAAAAAAAGGAGAAAAAGAAAAAAAAAAGTATCAAAAGAGATGGGGAGATAAATCAACGTGATTTTCCACATCTAGAAAATCAAGGGAGATTGGAAAAGAAATCAAAGTGATATTCTCATATATACAAAATCACGAGAGATTATGAGGTAAATCTACGTGATTTTGTATCGTATAATTCCTATTTGGGATTGTATATGCTCCTATGAATAGGAGTCCTCCTCAGCGGAGAAGAAGTTACACAAAAGCAAGAATATTAGAGCAACGTAGCGGAAGAAACGGTTTTCTTCTTCCAAGAAAGAGAGTTATCTTTGAGTGAGTTATCCAGTTTGTGAGAGGTTCAGATCCACAAATTGAAGACAGAGAGAGATCCACCTTTGGGTGAAGTTGTATCCCATTATTTATCATAGTGGAAGTTTGAAGTGGACTATGGTCCCGTGGTTTTTCCTTTCGCCTTGGAGGGTTTTCACGTTAAAATTCTGGTGTTATTTATTATTCATCTTTACTGCTTTCAGTTAGTATTTTATCCTATTTAATTTTCACAGAAATAGTATCGGGAAAAATTTTCTAGGCGTTCTCCATAAATATTTTTCCCAACAAGTGGTATCAGAGCTTGGTTGCTCTATTTATTATTTTTCTGTGAAGAATTAAATGGAGGAAAATTTTGGCAACATGATAAAATTGATTGCATTCAATTATGCAATCTGGAAACCAAAGATGGAGGATCTGCTATACATTAAAGATCTTTGGAGGCCAATTGTGATACCGACGGAGGCACCAGTACCAACGTCCGAGGAGTCAGATCCTGTAGTGGAAGCCAAATTGGCATCATCTTCTAGTGGCAAACCAACGACAATGTCTGATGGCGAATGGATGGTGCTCAATCGGAAGTGTGCCGCTCAAATCCGACAATGGATTGATAAGAGTATTTTTCAAAATTTTGCTAATGAACATGATGCTGGTGTTCTTTGGCAAAAATTAGAGAAGATGTACGCAAGAACAACGGCGCAGAATAAAGCAAATCACATGCGGCGGTTCGTGAATTTGAAATACAAAGACGGGAGCAGTGTCTCGGAACACATGAGCGAGTTCCAAGGTATAGTAGACCAACTTAATTCTATGAAGATGACATTAGATGATGAATTGCAGGCATTACTGTTGCTTAGCTCTTTGCCAAATAGCTGGGACACACTTGTTGTGTCGGGCCAAAGCAACTCAGCTCCCGATGGCAAGCTTACCATGGACGTGGTAAAAGATAGAATGTTGAATGAAGAATCCCGGCGAAAAGAGAGTGGAGTCAACCCCGTTCGAGGCTCTTGTCATTAATCGACAAGAAAATCAAGAACAGAGAGGGAGAAGCAAAAGCCGAAACTTCCGGAATCAGCAACGAGGAAGGTCCCAATCCAACTTCAGACGAGACAAGAAGTGCCATCATTGTGGTAAACTGGGACACTTCATCCGAGAATGCAGAAAGCTAAAGGCGGAAAAATCAAAAAGTCATAATGTCAACAAAGCTAACGAGAACCAGACGAATGACACTGCGAATATTGCGGATGAGGTGATCATTATTCAAAGTGATGATTCCATTAATCTTGCATCCCAAGATTCGACATGGGTAGTTGATTCGCGCATCCTACCATGTCACGGCTCGTCAAGATCTTTTTACTTCTTACACCACTGGTGATTTTGGACTTGTAAAGATGGGAAACGAAGGTACGTCCAAAATTATTGGTATGGGTAATATTTATTTGGAGACTAATGTTGGATGTAGGCTACTACTCAAAGATGTGAGACATGTTCCGGACATACGCCACAATCTTATATCTGCCGGCAAGCTTGATGACGAAGGCTACATCAATTTCTTTAGTGATGGAAAATGGAAGCTCACCAAAGGTAATTTGGTGATAGCCAAAGGAGAAAAGACTAACTCTCTCTATATCACACAATTCAAGCTGTGTGGAGGAGAGGTGAATGTAACCGGAAAAGGAGTCACCACCGAGTTATGGCATAAGCGACTCGGACCCATGAGTGAGAAAGGACTTAAGATTCTCACTAGAAAGCAACTTCTACCCGGAATAAAAGGTATACCGTTGAATACTTGTGTCGACTGCATTATGGGAAAACAACATAGAGTAGCATTTCACAATTCCCCACCATCTAGAAAAGCTGAAATTTTAGATCTGATACATACTGATGTATGCACAATGCAAACTAGGACACTTGGAGGTGCGCTTTATTTTGTAACATTTATTGATGATCACTCTAGAAAGGTGTGGGCATTTGCCTTGAAAACTAAAGATCAAGTGAAGGAAATCTTCAAGCAATTTCATATGAAGGTTGAAAGAGAAACAGGCAAGCGATTGAAGTGTGTATGCTCTGACAACGATGGTGAATACCGAGGACCTTTTGAAGATTATTGCAAAAACCTTGGGATCAAACTAGAAAGATCCGTACCAAAAACACCTCAACACAACGGTGTCGCAGAGCGGATAAATAGAACCATATGTGAAAGAATCAGATGTATGCTCTCCAACGCAAAGCTGCCAAACCACTTTTGGGGTAAGGCAATGAGAACGGCGGTTGATTTAATCAACCTATCACCTTCAGCTCCACTTAACGGTGATGTACCACAAAGTGTCTGGACTGGTAAGGATATTTCTTATGGCCACTTGAAGGTGTTCGGCTGTAGAGCATTTGTTCACATTCTAAGGGATGAGAGATCAAAGCTTGATGGGAAATCAAAGCAATGTATTTTTTTGGGGTACGCACATGAAGAATTCGGCTACGTACTCGGGATCCCATTAACCAGAAAATAGTCAGAAGCAGGGATGTGGTATTTCTTGAAGATCAGACAATCGAGGACTTCGAGAAGCATGAGAAATCCCCATCAACAGATGAATACCCAGTTGATCTTGGCCCAGTAGCTCCTCCTATCAACAAGCAAGCTGAATCTAGAATTGAAGGTATGACTACTTCAACTGAACTTGAACCAATTGTTGAATAGGTCCCATCGTAACCTCAATTGAGGAGATCAACTCGTGAACGACAATCTAGTCGTAGATATTCTCCCAATGAGTATGTGATGCTCACCGACGGGGAGAACCAGAGAACTACCAAGAAGCTATATACCACGAGCATAAAGAGGAGTGGTTAAAAGCTATGCAGGAGGAGATGAAATCCTTAGACAAAAATCATACTTATGATTTAGTCAAGTTGCCACAGGGAAGAAAAGCTCTCAAAAACAAGTGGGTGTTCAGACTAAAGACTGAAGAAGGTAACTCACAGCCACGGTACAAAGCAAGGTTAGTTGTGAAGGGATTCGCTCAGAAGAAAGATATCGACTTTGATGAGATATTTTCTCCGTAGTTAAAATGTCATCTATCCGAGTTATCCTTGGCCTGGCAACAAGCTTGAACTTGGAGATCGAGCAACTTGACGTGAAGACCGCGTTTTTACATGGAGATCTAAATGAGGAGATCTACATGGATCAGCTAGAAGGTTTCAAAATCAAAGGCAAAGAAAATCTTGTGTGTAGATTGAGGAAGAGTCTTTATGGGCTCAAGCAGGCACCAAGATAGTGGTACATAAAATTCGATTCCTTCATGGAAGAAAATGGGTTCAACAAAACCACCGCTGATCACTGCGTTTTCGTCAAGAAATTTACTGATGGTAATTTTCCTCATTCTTTTGCTTTACGTTGATGACATGCTAATTGTTGGCCAGGATAAAAGCAAGATCAACAACTTAAAGAAGGAATTGAGCAAGTGCTTTGTGATGAAGGATTTGGGACCCGCAAAACAAATTCTTGGGATGGAAATCTTGCGAGATAGGCAGAATCGTAAACTCTGGTTATCTCAAGAACGGTATGTTAATAAAGTTCTTGAAAGATTTAATATGAATAACTCCAAAGTAGTTTGTTCTCCACTTGCAAATCATTTCAAACTCAGTTTAGAGCAGTGCCCAAAAGGTGAGACAGAAAAGAAGGAAATGGAAAAAGTCCCTTATGCATCGGCGGTTGGCAGTCTAATGTACGCGATGGTATGTACGAGGCCTGATATTGCGTATGCAGTTGATGTGGTAAGTAGATTTCTATCTAATCCTGGTAAGGAACATTGGGCAGCAGTCAAATGGATATTTAGGTATCTTCGAGGTACATCTAATAACTGCATATGTTTTGGTGATGGTAAAACTGTATTAGAAGGTTTTTCGGATTCAGACATGACAGGGGACGTGGACTCAAGAAAGTCTACATCAGGATATCTAATGACTTTTGCAGGGGGAGCAGTTTCATGGCAATCTCGACTAGAAAAATGTGTTGTCCTATCTACTGCCGAGGCAGAGTATATTGCGATAACGGAAGCATGTAAAGAACTCTTGTGGATGAAGAAGTTTCTACAAGAAGTGGGCCACAACCAAGAGGAGTATATCTTGTATTCAGATAGTCAAAGCGCAATACACCTCAGTAAAAATGCAACTTTCCACTCCAGATCCAAACACATTGACATTAGATATCATTGGATACGTGATGTGTTGGAAGAAAAAGCCCTACAGCTAAAGAAGATACACACTGACAACAATGGCTCAGATATGATGACAAAATCTCTATCTACAATGAAGATGCAAGCCTGTCGAACTTTTGCAGGTCTGACGCCTTCTCCAAATTGCTCGTGAGGGGGAGATTTGTTGAGTAGGTCACTCCCAATTGGAGAGGCCAATGCAATTATGTATATCTACAGTATAATATGTATAGTAGTGAGTGTGTAAAAAAAAAAGGAGAAAAAGAAAAAAAAAGTATCAAAAGAGATGGGGAGATAAATCAACGTGATTTTCCACATCTAGAAAATCAAGGGAGATTGGAAAAGAAATCAAAGTGATATTCTCATATATACAAAATCACGAGAGATTATGAGGTAAATCTACGTGATTTTGTATCGTATAATTCCTATTTGGGATTGTATATGCTCCTATGAATAGGAGTCCTCCTCGCCGGAGAAGATGTTACACAAAAGCAAGAATATCAGAGCAACGTAGCGGAAGAAACGGTTTTCTTCTTCCAAGAAAGAGAGTTATCTTTGAGTGAGTTATCCAGTTTGTGAGAGGTTAGATCCACAAATTGAAGACAGAGAGAGATCCACCTTTGGGTGAAGTTGTATCCCATTATTTATCATAGTGGACGTTTGAAGTGGACTACGGTCCCATGGTTTTTCCCTTCACTTGGAGGGTTTTCCACGTTAAAATTCTGGTGTTATTTATTATTCATATTTACTGCTTTCAGTTAGTATTTTATCCTATTTAATTTTCACAGAAATAGTATCGGGAAAAATTTTCTAGGCGTTCTCCACAAATATTTTTCCCAACAACATGTACCTCGCCCAGCGTCATACGGGGAGGCCTCGCCGCGTCACCAATACCGCACCGCCCCCGCCCCTGCGCCGCCCAATCGGAGACCGGACATTCCAGATCGTGGGTCGCCGGCGATCTGGAACGCGAGCTTAAGCGTCTCGACCGACCGGCGTAAACGGAGAGCGAAAGGGGGGAAAACCGGTGGTCAATAGAGGCACAGCTATGTTCGTCGCGAACACCAAAATGCGCCCGGAATCTTCAATGGCCATCAAACGAGAGGAAGAAGAAAGTCGTGCGTGCGCGTCTGCAAATCCTAGACCGCGAGGGTAAATTTTTTTTTTTTATTTTTTTTTCTTTTCTGTCCTTCCTTCCTCTTTTCTTCTCTCTTACTTTGTGTCAGACCCTCCTTCCCGCGAATTTTTTTCTCTCTCTGCCCTTCTTCCACGCACAAAACCCACAATCTCAGCCAGCTAGACCAAGGCAGACTCGAAGTAAACCAAATTATCGTGCAATGCTCACACTAGCAACAGATTGTCCGCCAAGCATGCTCATGAGAGGCCGAGACACACAATCGGGCCGCCAAGACCTTAAGCCTCACCAGCACCTTCTGCTTTTGACGATAAACTCTAATTTCATTGTTGCAAAAGTAAATCCTTAAAATTGTTGGGAAAAAATGGCTTAGAAATGGGTTGAACAATTAAATCAGATCGAGTCAAACAACTCGGACTTTGAGGCGTGATATCACTTTCTTTAAGGATTTATTTGCCCCACAACATTGCTAATGGTCACTTGCAAAAATCCTCCAAGATACAATAAAGTCTCGTATACAAAGTCTCGGATGAGAATATTGGATAGCAATTTTAGTATTTTTCCAGGGTCTCTCTAGGAAAACAATCGGAAACGATGGTTGTATAATCTTTCAAAAGAAAACAGAAAATGGAAGAAGATATATTTGATCTCAAAACAAACATACTTATCTTTTTTCTTTTAAATAGAGACAACCCTTTAAAAGGTTGCAAAAGAACAAATGCAACTTTTCGTGAACAAGTACGTCTTTTACGTTGAAAAGACATAAAAATTCGAAAATAAATAAATAAATAATAAAAAATAATCGTAACTTTTTGTGAACAGTTGCATTGTTTCAATAAAACTTTATAATTAATTTTTTATAGAAATAATCCGAATTTTCAATAAATAAAAATAATAATTATTGGTTAGTGCCAAATCTCGTCCACGTGCGCACTCACATCTTTTCGATGTGGGACAAGGCACATCTTCATTTGTTTTATAAGCAAATTACCAACACAAAGTCCCCCTCGAGCTAGAAATAAGGTTTTGCGGGTTACTGTTCACTTGTGCTCTCTACTGGGCGACCGAAGCATTGTAGTGCATTTTCTCGTTTGCGAGCTGCCCCGATCGCTTGGCCATCCGTTGGGCGTGATTTTTGGTGGGAAGCCTCGCCTCTCCCCCCCTCAAAGCCTCATCAAAGCGTTTTGCTGGGCATGGCTTAAATCGTGAAATCCCTTGGTTTGTTGCTAGGGTTCTGGTGCGGAATTGGGGCCGTCTCTGTTCTGGAAGGGAGCGGATCGATCCAGCCATCCATTGGCCGCGTCCTTTGGGGGTAAGCTTCGCCTCCCTCCCTCTAAGATTTCTTTTGAAGCTCAGCTCCGCCATGGCCCGTATAGCTGGTTCTTGTTGATTGGATTAGGGTTCTGGTGCGGTTTCTGGGTTTTTGTAGTGGTAATATGGCTTCGACGAGTAAGGACCCTTTGGGTCGAGAGAAGGGCAAGTCTCAGGCTTCCAATGCCTGTAGTCGTAGCCGAGGGAGATATGCCTCTCGAGGCCGAGATGGGAGACGTCCCAATGTCCTGAATCGTGATAGATCCAAAGCTACTCAAGCCCGTTCATGGGCGAATGTTGCAGGCTTGTCTGCTGAAGGTTATGAGTTAGACTTTGCCCCGCCTATTTCGGTTGGGAGGAAATCGGTTGTTCGGCTTTCTGATAATGCGAAATTCGCTGGAGACCCGAAATGGAATTGTTGTCTGGTTGGTTATTATGTGGGGAAGAATGTACCATTTAAGATCACAGAGATGGCCTTAAAACAGGCGTGGGGATCGCATCTGGCGGAAGTCTTGGCCAATGATGATGGGTTCTATTTCTTCATTGTTCCGGATGCTGAATTCAGGAAGAAAATTCTGGACAGAGGCCATGTAACAGTGGCTAGAGTCCCTCTTGTGCTTAAGCAATGGCACCACACCATGGAGCTGAAGAAGGACCTCCAATCGTCGGTTCCGGTCTAGATTCGGCTTAAGAACATTCCATTTGCCTACCGGTCGGCTTCGGGGATCAGCGAAATAGCGAGTGCAGTAGGGAGGCCCCTATATGTGGATCCCTTAACTGAGAAAATGAAATGCCTATCCATTACTAGAGTTTGCGTTGAGATATCGGCAAAATTGGAGAGATGCGAGGAAGTAGAAGTATGGGTGGATGACAAATCTTTCTCGGTTTCGGTTCTCTATGAATGGAGACCCAATTCGTGTGCCAAATGCTTTGCTTTTGGACATAACTGCTTAGCAAAAGAGGAGCTGAAGCAACCTCTGGTTACTGATGCTGTAAAGCCGTCTACTACTAATGCAGATCATTTTATCTCTTCTGCTTTAGAGGATGGCTGGAAACAGGTCACGAACAGGAAGAAAAACTAGAATACAGGGCAGAAGGAGAAGGGCGAAGTAGCACCACCAATCTCGGCCTTAAAGGCTAAGGTAATAGAAGATCCATCTTCTCAAAATGCTTCTGAAGATCTGAGGACTCAGAAGCAAGGAATTGAAACCGACTCAATGCCTCTAGTAGTCTCTAATCAAAATGATGCTACAGCAACTCTATCTTCGGAGGAAGAATCGGAGGATGATGCATGTGCGGTAAGTAGCAGTAGCAGTGGTGGGGATCCGGTTCCTGCGGTTTACCCCGATGATCCTCATCTTGGAACTAAGATCCCTCCCAATTAGAAGAATGCTCTTAAGGCTACTGCATTGGCTACTCCCTCTAGTGCTCTGAATGGGTCGAATAGAAGGAGGCCTTTTCGACGTCGGTAATATAGCCTTTCTCTCTGTTTTTTGAATATAAATTTTGGTGTGTGGAATATCAGGGGCCTTGGTGACCCCGTTAAACAAGCCGAAGTTAGAAATTTTGTCAGGTCCAATAATCTCTGCTGTGTTGGAATTATTGAGACTAAGATCTCCTCTGCTGCTTCTATTTCGGTGGCTTTAGCATTATTACCGGGATGGAGTTGAGTTAATAACTATAGCCATTCCCATAAGGAGAGAATTTGGGTGGGGTGGAACCCCAGGGATGTCGATTTTTTGGTTAATGCTGTGTTGGTGCAAGCCATCCACGGTAGGCTGCTCTGGTTGGTTTCGGGCAAAGTTCTGTTTTTGTCGGTTGTCTATGCTGAACATCGGTTTATTTCTAGACGACCGTTATGGGAAGATCTTATTCAAACAAGTGGTACTCTCTCATTTGTGCCTTGGATTGTGGCTGGAGATTTTAACGCCATCCGAGACCCTTCGGATAGAGTTAGAGGCACTAATGCATGGATCCCGGCTTTTGATGAATTCCGTGATTGTCTAGTTCAAGCTGGTCTAGATGATCTGCGTTTCACGGGGTTTAGATACACATGGTCTACCTCGTCGGGAATCAATAGAAAACAGAGGAAAATAGACAGGGTGCTAGTAAATGGTTGCTGGAACTCGATTTTCTCCTTTTCGGAAGCCGCTTTCTTACCGCCAGGTATTTCGGATCATACGCTTATGGTTATTAAGGTTATCCCGACCCCTAGGTCTTCCAAGCCATTCAAGTTCTTTAATTTTTGGATGTCCCACCCGGAGTTCTCTAGAATGGTTATGGAAGTATGGGATTCTCCGTTCCACGGTTCGCCAATGTTTACCCTATGTGCAAAGCTTCGCCTCCTTAAGTGCAAGCTAAAGCAGATCAACAAGGAATCGTTTTCTGATCTCTCAATGAGAACTGCAGAGGCTAGACGGGCCCTTCAAGCTACTCAGGATGCTATGCAAGCGGATCCGCTAAGCTCTTCTCTTGCTAATACAGAAAAGCAACAGCTTCAAGCATTTGTAGAGCTTCGTCTCCAGGAGGAATCTTTCTACCGGCAAAAATCTAGAGTGCGTTGGTTAAAAGATGGAGACCTCAACACTAGATTCTTCCACCAAATGGTGAATAAGCATCATCTCCAGAACAAAATTATATCGGTGACTAGTGGAGATACCACTACCTCGGATCCTTCGGAAGTTCAAAAGGTGTTTGTTGATCATTTCCAGAATCTTCTTGCTGCCTCGCCTACCTCCGGATGCCCTGTAAAGGAGGAGATCCAAGCGGTGCTCAATCACTTGCTGGTAGAGGAGCAGGTTCGTTTTCTATCCTCTCCTATTTCGGATGATGAAATCAGGAATACTCTGTTCTCTTTTGCAACTGGAAAAGCCCCTGGGCCCGACGGTTTTAATGTGGAATTCTTCAAACGCTCCTGGGATATTGTTGATGCTTCGGTTATCATGGCAGTTAAGGATTTCTTTGTAACGGGTGAGCTGTTAAAGCAAATCAATACCACCATTATTGCCCTTGTGCCCAAGATCCCTAATGCCTCGACTGTCCATGACTTCAGGCCAATTGCATGCTGCAATACCATATATAAATGTATAACCAAGCTCATTGCTAACCGCTTGGCTCGTGTGTTACCCTCCATTGTTAGCTTGCCCCAAAATGCATTTGTTAAGGGGAGACATATTAGTGATAACATCTTGCTTGCTCAGGAGCTTTTTAGTGGATTTCATCATGATCCTTACCGAGCCAAATGCGTAATTAAGGTTGATTTTACAAAGGCCTACGATACGGTAAGCTGGGAATTCATAGAAGTCTGTCTTCAAGCTTTCGGGTTCCCTCAGATTTTTGTTGATCGTATTATGATTTGTATTAGATCCCTTAAGTTCTCTATATGCTTAAATGGGGAGCTTCACAGATTCTTTGCTAGCGGGAGAGGTATCCGACAAGGCGATCCGATGTCTCCCTATATATTCACGCTTGTGATGGAGGTATTTACTGGATTATTGGATAGGCGAACAAGCCGGCCCGAGTTTGGCTTCTTCTGGAGGTGCAAGTCGACTAAGTTGTCCCACCTATTCTTTACTGATGATGTCCTCTTATTTTCTAAAACCACCTTGGCTTCGGTTGGACTGTTGAAAGACGGAATTGAATCATTCTCCAACTGGAGTGGATTGATTCCGAATCTGAACAAAAGCGAAGTATTTCTCTCAGGTGGATCGTCTGGTCTTCGGAATGACATCATAAGTATGCTCGGATTCCAGGTTGGTTCCCTTCCCTTCCGTTATCTTGGTGTTCCTGTTATATCCAAAAGATTAGGGAAGGCGGATTGTGTTACATTGGTTAATGCGATAACGGCTCGTGTCCAATCTTGGACCCATAGATTCTTGTCTTTTGCTGGTAGACTTCAGCTCATCAAATCCGTGCTCTATTCCATTCAAGTCTTCTAGGCAAGTGTATTTTTTCTGCCATGTGCTGTTCTTGACCGAATTGACAGGATCCTTCGGCAATTTCTATGGAAAGGACCGATGATGGGACCGGGTGAGGCCAAAGTAGCTTGGAGTGATGTATACCTCCCGAGAGAGGAGGGAGGGCTTGGAATTCGGACTTTGAGAGAGAATAACTTGGCCCTCATGCTCAAGCATATTTGGAAGCTCTTCTCGGATAAGGAATCTCTTTGGTGTAAGTGGATTCATTCTACCTCTTTAAATCGGAAGAATTTCTGAATTACACATATTCCCACTTATTGTTCTTGGGATTGGAAAAAGCTTCTTCGCCTTAGAGGTGTTTATCAACAGCATTTTAGATGGAAGATAGGTAATGGTAGAGCTGTATCATTCTAGTTTGACCCGTGGCACCCTAATGGTCCGCTCAACCTTCTATTTTCTAACCAAGAGATCTATCGGTCCGGTATTTCCCACACGCCTCGGTTCTTGATGCTTTCTCCACGCCTCTTGGGTGGTATGTTATTAATATAATGGCTAATTGGTGGGATCCCTTACCTGAGTTCAACTAGCAAGAAGACCGTTTCCAATGGATACGGCATCCTTCGGGGCGATTCTCGACAACGTCTGCATGGGACCTTTTCAGACCCAAAGGAAATATGGTGTCGTGGTCCTCGTTTGTGTGGAGTTCATCTATGCCACCGAGATACTAGACCCACTTGTGGCTTATTTCTCGTAATAGGTTGCCAACTCAGATTCTGCTCCTCTCATTTGCTTCGATTCCAGCAGCTACCTGTCCGTTTTGCTCAAGCAGACCCGACTTGGTTGATCATCTCTTCTTTGCATGCCGAATTCCAGGTAATCTCGCCTCCTTCTGGGCAGCAAAGTTCAATGTCTTCTGGCGCAACAAATCGTGGCGTGAGAACCTTGATTGGGCCTCATCTCGTTTTTCGGATCGGGACTTCTACCACATTTTGGCTCGATTTAGTTTTGGTGCTCTTTGCTATATCATATGGAAAGAACGCAACAACATCATCTTCCGGAATTAGACTCTTTTTATCCCGGCGATGAAGATGCATCTTGGCAAGGCTATTAAAGACAAAGCGATGACCTTCAAGCATGTCATGGATACCCCAAAGAATGAAGAAGGCTGCAGCGGAGCCGGGACTTGAGTCCTTCTATCTTTGATTGATGGAGGGTTAGTCGGTCTTAGTTTAGCCTTTGTCTGTTAGGGTTTCCTTTTCGGTGTTGTTCTTGTTGTTGTTCATTGGATCCAAGGCACCCCTACACTCTTCTTGACTTTAGTCTCTTTGAGTGTCTATTTTGTTGGTGCTTGGTATCCCCCCCTTTGTATATTTTCTGCAAAATCTATTCATATCTTACCTTTACCAAAAAAAAAAAAAAAGTCCCCCTCTCACTTCCCTCATTTTGTTATAGATGAAGTCAAATATTTTTAAGGATTTTTTTTAAATCTTTTCTATAGATTTGCTTTTAGGTTAAAAGTGATATATTTATATTAGCGATGATAAGACGCTAGATGTTAAGATGTTGAAAAAGAAAATAGAGAGGCAAGAAAAAGAGAGAAGAAAAAAGTGGGTTTTCTTCTTTGCAAGGATTCTCAATCTCTTTGTGCCCTGATCTTGAGAGAAGATCATCGTTGTATTCCAACTTTTTCTGAAGTTTAGTGGATTCGTAGAGTGCCTTTGTGCGGACACGTAGCCCAGGTTTGGGTGAACTTCATTAACAAACTTTCTAGCATGTTCTTCTGATTATGCTATTTTATTATTATATTATGCCTAGTGAATTGTTTGCGAGCGTTATTTTTCTGGAATCGACGTGTCATTTCATAACAACTGGTATTAGAGCTTGGGTTGGCTAATTGAGAACATCGAGGGTTTTTCGGTGACGTTCGATTGAACGCAAACATGATAGCAGAAGATAAAATCGGAATCGATAATTTTGATGAGCAGGATTTCGAATGATGGAAACTACAAATCGAGGATTATCTTTATCAAAAAGTCTCTATGCACCACTTGAGAGTTGAAAACCCGAGCTGACGGAAGTGGATCCGACAGCAGAAGCCGAATGAAAAATTCTTGATTGAAAGGCATTAGGTGTGATTCATCTAGGGTTGACGAAAAAGACAGGGTACCACATCGCGAAAGCAAAAACTGCAAAAGAAACCATGGATATTCTAACAAATATTTATGAGAAGCTATTCACATTAAATCAGATATTTTTGCTGAGGAAACTGGTTAATATGAAATTATCTAACGGAGATTTTGTGGCAAAGCATATTAATAGTTTCACGTAGGTTATGGGTCAATTGGAATCCGCAAGCATAACTTTAGATGTGAAGTTTCAAGCTTTATTATTTTTATGTTCTCTTCTAGAAAGCTACAATAACGCAGTGCACGGTATTTCGAGCACCATGAATGATTTAACTCTTGATGATGCTGTGAGTAGTATCATGGATGAAGAGAAGTGAAGAAAAGTCTTAGGCGGAGATCATTTTTCTGCATCTACATCTTCAACGGCACTTGCAGTGGAGAACCGTGAAAGAAGTAAAAGTAGATGAAAATTCAGTGGGCCTGACAAATCACAATCAAGAGGTAAGAGACAAGTTGCAAAAGATGAGTGTTGGTTTTGTCACCAAACCGAACATCGAAAGTTTAAGTGTGAAGCCTACGAAAAGAAGTAGGGAGCTAATGTGGTTAGCGATGAATCTCTGCTAGATAATTTGTGCTTGTCTGCAAAGTTTAACTTGATGATAGATAAATGGTTTATTGATTCCGGTGTTTCTTTTCATTACACCTTGCAAAGAGACATATTTGATGATTATGTCAGTGGAGATTTCGAACAAGTGGTTGTGGGAAACGACCACATGTGTCCCATTGTTGGGAAAGGAACTGTGACTGTGAACATCTTAGGTGGATGACGTCTAGTTTTACGTGAAACTAGGCATAGAATTAAAGAAAAATCTAATTTCAACTAGTAAACTTGACTAATAAGGTTTGGTAATAATTTGGATGCAAAAAGTGGAAGATAACTTTAGGGGCAAGAGTAGTAGTAAAGGGAAAGCGTACATATACACTTTACCTTCTTCAAAGAAACAATATTAGTAATATGATTGCAACTACAATAACTACAGGTCATATGTCTACTTTTTGGCATTATTGTTTGGGACATCTTGGTGAAAAAGATGTAAAGCAGTTACACTTGAGGAAATTACTTCTAGGTTTGCAAAAAGTTGAGTTAGATTTTTGTGAGAGTTGTATTTATGGAAAACATAAAGTTGTTAGTTTTCAATTGAATGTGCAACAAAATAAAGGCCAGAAGTTAGAGTTGGTTTATACTGATGTATGGGGACCTACTCAGGAACTCTCTTATGGAGGTAAGAGATATTTTGTTACCTTCATTGATGATGCGACAAGGGAGATTTAGGTCTATGCTCTTAGAGAAAAATCAGAAGTATTTGGAATGTTCAAAATGTGAAAGACCATGGTAAAAAAAGAAACAGGTTATCAGATTAAAGCTCTAAAGTCTGATAATGGTGGTGAATACACGAGTAAGGAATTTGCAAAATATTTGAGTCGAGAAGGCATACACGGATTAAAGACTATTCTTGAACTCCTCAAGAGAATGATGTAGCTGAAATGATGAACATGACTATTTTAGAACATGCAAGATGCATAAGGTTACACGCAGGTCTCTCACTACACTTATGAGCTGTAACAGTTGATACAGCTGTTTATCTTATCAACAGAAATCCATCTAGTGCGTTGGATGGAGAAATACCACAAGAACGGTAATCAGGTAAAAAGATTAATTATTCATATCTAAAAGTGTTTGGTTGTATTGCATATACTTTGATTAATAAGGAGGATAGGAAAAAGCTTGATGCTAAGTCTAAGAAGTGCGTCTTTATCGGATATGGTGGTGATGGGTATAGCTATAGGTTTTGGAATTATAAGAATAATAAAGTCATCCACAGTTAGAATGTGGTATTCCATGAAAAAAAGATGTACAAGGATCGTTAGACAGAGCATGAGAAGATAGTAGAACTAGAATATGTTGAATTAGACACAATGCCCTTGAAGATGTTTCAAGTAGATCAAAGTGCACTTGAAAGAGTGGTTCAAGATGAGCCTATTATCAATGAAGAGGTAGTTCAAGAGGAACACAGTGATTCGGAGCAAACTAACGACCTTGAAGTACCTGTATTGAGGAGGTCTATACGTATGAGAAAGTCAAAGGTAATTTTTGATTCATCAACTAATACCGTTCTAAGCCATATCCTACATACAGATTCAGGGGAACTGAAGACCTACGATGAGGCAAAGCTGGACACGTCTCACTTGTAGTGGGAGTGTGCTATGAAAGACGGGATGAGCTATTTACTTTAGAACAAAACTTGGGAGTTGACCAAGTTGTCCACAGGTAAAAAAACTCTATTAAACAAATGTGTGTATATGATTAAGAATGAAGCAGATGGTAGTATTAGATATAAGGCGAGACTTGTAGTCAATGGCTTTTCTAAAAAAAAAAAAAAGAATAGACTACTCCGAGGTATTTTCACATGTAGTGAAAATGACATCAATTAAAGTTCTGTTTAGTATGGTTGCAATGGAGGATCTTCATCTTAAGTAGTTAGATGAAAAAACAGTGTTTTTACACAGTGACTTAGATGAAGAACTATACATAGCACAATCTAAGAGTTTTGTAGTCAAAGGTAAGGAGCACATGGTATGTCACTTGAAGAAAAACTTGTATGGTTTGAAACAAACTCTGCGGCAATGGTATCTAAAATTTGATGGTTTCATAAAAAGGTTTTGCAAATTGTGAGTCTGATCACTGTGTTTATTTTCACAAGTATGATGATAGTGACATTGTGTATCTCTCTTTATATGCGGATGACATGCTAGTGGTTAGTTCCACTATGAAGAGAATCGTATAAGTAAAAAAGATGTTATCATTACAGTTTGCTATGAAAGACTTGGAAGAGGCCAATAATATTTTAGGCATGAAAATCTTCAAGGACAAGAAAAATAAGAAATTATAACCGTCTCAGGAAGACTATGTGAACAAGGTGCTAAAGAGATTTAACATGGATAAGGCAAAAACGGTTGCAACTCCTCTAGCGAGTCACTTCAAACTTTTCAAGAATATGTGTTCGAGCACTCAAGCTTTGAAAGATGAGATGTCGGTAGTTTCATATGCATCAGCAATGGAGAGTTTGATGTATGCCATGGTGAGTACGAGACCAGACATTGCACAGACAGTAGGAGTTGTGAGTCGGTATATGCAGAACCCAGGCAGAGAGCATTGGAATGCATTGAAATGGATATTGAGATATTTAGCAAATACTTTTAATTACTCACTTTGTTATTGTGGTACATCTCTAGAGTTGCAGGATTATGTAGATGCAAATCATTCGGGTGATCGAGATAGTGGTAAAAGTACCACTAGATATGTCTTTACAGTTGCAGGTACATCAGTGAGTCGGGTATCTCAACTAAAAAAAGTAGTGGCTTTATTGACGACAGAGGCAAAATACGTGGCTATCACAAAAGCCTCCAAGGAAATCATATAGTTACAAGATTACATGGCGGAGCTACATCGAAAACAACTAGTTAGTACACTGTGGAGTGATAGTCAAAGTGCAGTGCACTTAGCAAAGAATGTCACTTATCACTTAAGGACTAGACATATCATGAAGTGTTATCATTTTATTAGATCAACATTAAAAGATAATGAGTTAAAACTACGAAAGATTGATAGCTCGAAGAATCCAGCTGACATGTTGACCAAGGTAGTAGACATAGAGAATCATATTTTCTGTACTGCTACCATTGGTATTACTCCATATTGATTGATGAAAAGTATCGCAGAGGCATAAGTTTTTCAAGTAATATATATTTGAAGATGGATGTAAAGTTTCTTGGTGCTTGGATATATTTGTCTTCAAGTGGGAGATTGTTATAGATGAAGCCAAATATTTTAAGGGTTTTTTTTTTTTTATGTCTTTTCTATCAGATTTTCTTTTAGGTTAAATGTGATACATTTATATTAGTGATGATAAGACGCTAGCCGTTAAGACGCTAAAAAAGAAAATAGAGATGCAAGAAAAAGTGAGAAGAAAAAAGTGAGTTTTTTTTTTCTTTATGAAGGTTCTCAATCTCTTTGTGCTCTGATATTGAAAGAAGATCATCATTGTATTCCAACTTTTTCCGAAGTCTAGTGGATTCACAGAGTGGTTTTGCGCGGAGACGTAGCCCAGGTTTGGGTGAACTTCGTTAACAAATTTTCTGGCGTGTTCTTTTAATTCTGCTCTTTTATTATTATATTATGTCTGGTGAATTGTTTGCAAGCATTATTTTTCTGAAATCAACGTGCGATTTTATAACAGATCTTGCCCAGCACTTCGTAACTTCAACTACTATGTCCCTGACTCTTGCCAACAAATTTCCAACTCCTCCGGCAGCAATAGTATTCGTCATGACCAAAAGAAAGGGAAAGAAGGAACAACAAATGTATATATGAGCCATCTGTGCGATTCCGTTATTGATATTTTGTTGCATAAGAAATACTTTTCCCACTCGAATAGGAGTTCGCCATGTATCGACACGAGGGGTTAAATATATTGGTCATCACTTGAACTATGGTGTCACCCACAGATCATTAGCCAACAAGTAACGCTCGGAATCTACATTAATTTACAACGACAATTTTGAGCACTCAAAACTACGCTTCTCATGTTTTGATGACTTTTTTTTGGATGATAGATTGTCTATTCTGAAGTTACAAACTCTTTTGCGCTTAAGGCTGATGACCACATAAAATGTTCATATCTTTTGAGAAAGATTTGTGTGATTATTTTGCCTATTAAGTTATCAATTTCCATGGAGAATTTATTTAGTTAGGCAATCCATGAATATTGTGGATTTTTGAAAGCTAAATGAGATGTGTCAAAATAATAAAAGATAAATCTTATCATATATACAAGCCCCTATTTATACATTATGAGATGAGTGGAAACATTCCATGTCTACAGTCAATATGCTTTTCTCTCATGCCTTTCTTCGTTCATGGTTCGATATTCTGGTGTCCTAGGCGTAGAGAAACCACACCAATCCATCCCGAACTTGGTGGTTAAACTCTACTGCGGTGACGATACTGTAGGGGAGGTCCTGCGGAAAAATAGCTCGACGCCAGGATGAAACTCTTCCTTTGAAGGCGTAAGGCAATGAAAAAGAGACTAGAAGCAAGGGTATTTGACTCAGAGAAAGCGGGGAATACTATTTGAAGGAAAGGTAGTTAACTAATTTCTCTTCTTATAGAGAAGGAGATGCTTGAACAACCTATTCTCAAACAACTTTTTCTAGCAGCGTATTATCGGCATAAGTCTGGATTGGATGTCTTCTAAATAGGAGGAGGAAGGGACTGGCAAGACAAATTCAATATCTTATGGCCGGTCATAGTTCAGTAAAGATTTTAAGTGGGTCCGCTTGGACTATGCTATGTATGAATGATCTTTTCTATTTCATAGGGGATCTTGGTCCTTTATTATAGTTCTTGCATTAACCGGTCTGGAATTAGGTGTAGCTATATCGCAAGCTCATGTTTCTACGATCTCAATCTGTATTTACTTGAATGATGCTATAAATCTCCATCAAAGTGATTCTTTTTTATAATTGAACAAAAGCGAGGAGCAAAGCCACTTTACTGAGTTTACGAGGTGCAGGAGTGATAACAACTTCGCTCGGATCGAAAAAAAAAAAAGATTCCGAGCACGTCTGGTCAAAGTCTATCTGTCTTTACCACAAGTCATTTTCCTTGGCTAACAAGAAATTTGAGTTTTTCCCGTATCCGCGGGTTCTTCAATTTGCTTCCTCCCTCATATAGGAAATAAGGTTGGTGGTATACTATATTTATCTCCTTATTGGAATTCCTTTTAATGACATATGCATTATGTTATCATTTCCAGTTGGACGGACGATCCATTAATCCAATTTGAGGAAGAAACGAACTCATGATAAATGGTTTTCTTGCAAAAGGTACATACAACAAAATGACAAAAGCCATTTTATTTCTCTATCCTAAACATTACAAACAAACCATTGTTTAACTCATATTAGCAATATTTGGAGATTTTTTTTTTTTTTTTGAGTTACTCCTTTCAAGAACCACCCTATATTGGGGTGAGATAGAGGTGAAATTGGTAGTTCGAGGTGAGAAAAATCAATAAAATTTTCTTGCCCTCGCATATATCAAATTTCAAGCGTCTTCAATGGAGATGATGAAAAACATTTATTTCTCCATCATATGCACTTTTTATCCATCGTATTGTCTAATTGAGCCTGCAAATTCATTTTTGAAAACTCAAGTGGTGATCATCCCTACACTTGGGTAAGACAGTTGAATTACTACATTGAAACAGTATAGTTCGATGTGTCGCTTGAAGGTAAAGATCCTAAGGATTCAAAAATGCTGAATTTAACTAGAGTTGATGACACCGCAAAAACCAAGGTTTGGCAGGTCCATGAATGCACTACACGAAATGCATCCAAAGAAAAAACACACAAAAAATAAAAATAAAATGCTTGGAAAAAAAAAGAGAGTGGCAAAAACAAAAAAGCACAGCAAGCAAAAATCCCGCTTCAGCCAATCTCAACCCGTATAGAGAGGCAAGAGAGAGAGAGGAGATTTTAATTGTAATTTAGCTAAATTGAGAGAGAGAGAGAGAGAGAGAGAGAGAGAGAAGAGATTTTAATTGTAATTTTTTTTAAATTTAATTTAAATAAATTTTGTATTAAAATTAGATTTAAATCAAAACAACATTGTTTTAATCTTATATTTTATGTTTTAGTCATGTCATTGTCACTTAGCAGAGACAAAATATTAAAAAAAGTTATGTCAACATTTTCTATTAGTCAAGTTGGACAAAATTAACGAAATGACTCAATTGTATCAATTTGACAAATTTTAAGACTAGGTTATACTTTTTATAAGTTTTAGTTATCAATTGTAATTTCATAATAAGTTTTAAGATTTCCAATGCACTTATTTCCAAAATGAAAGAAAAAGAAAAATAGTAAAAAGATGTGGCTAAAGCCAAGTGTGCAAAAAAAAAAAAAAATCCCCAATAGAGAAGCAGTGATCTCTCAAGTTTTGGAAAGATTGGTATTGGATTCTTGTGGTCGATAAAGGATCTAAATGAGAAGACAATCGCCGATGAAAGAGAAGATTGGTAACAATGTTAAGGTGATCACCAACTATAAACACCTTCAATGAATTTTTTTAGCCTAACTAATCTTTCTATTTCTCAAAGTCACATTACATTTTTTTTTTTTATAAAGTCTCTTAGATTAGGGCACCTTAATTAACATAGGAGCTTCAAATGTAAAAATCTTCACTCGAAGAAGTTTAGACAATATTGTTTCTATCTCATTTTGAAGGGGTCTTTATTTGTAAACCTGACGAAGATTATAAATAAAGAATATTTCTTTCAAAATCATAAATTGAAATAATCTTTTTTGATAAGCTGTTAACCAAGTATAGATAAAAGACTTCTAAGATTGGTAAGCTTGTACCACTTGCCAGGAAACTCAAACCCTTGTCGAGTGTTTCTCCTTTTCTTGCATCACTTGTCGAGATGAAATAGCCTTCTAAATGAGAGTGAGCCAAAAGCCCTTCAAACTAAAAGTCTTTCATTTAGCATTTCTACGAAGTCCACATTATGAGAAATTATTTTAATGATGATGCTCCATGTGACATTCTGGTTTTCGACCTTGTCCCGGTAATATGAATTGAGCTTTTCATTGACGCGCCTATAGTCTTTTTCTCTGAGTTGATCACTCACGAGATAATTATTCTATCAGGTGAAGCCGTTAAGAAAAACGCGACTAACTTGAGAATTCGATCAGAAATCGACTACCTAATCATGCTAATCTGCAATGGTCAATACAGTATCGTTAAAATCGATTAAAAATCAGAGATAGGTCGATTCGATAGAGGCATGTAATTAAAGTGTGGATGATTATACCTGATTGCAAAATTCTTGTCGAACGGCATTAAACCGATTTTTCTGTCGATTTTGTACCATGTGTCCATATTTGAAACTTTGAGATTTTTACGACAACCGAGAGTCGCCTATGAGTTAGATCACAATGTGGATAAAAAATAATCGACCACGGGTCAAATGCGTTAAAAATTCTCAAAAGCTACTCGGTAGGTTGGATTACGTTAAAATCACAATCGGTTGAAATTAACCATGAAATTAAACCCGGTTTTAGGAATCAAAAGTTTTAGCCTATCACAATTTATTTTAGGAATGTTGACTCGTCCTTTGAAGAAATTTTGGCAAGCCCAGGATTTTGGCGAAAAATCGAAATTCGGTGAAATTGGTTCAAGAAATTCGGATGGGGCTAAATTGAGTGCATTTTTTACCTTCAAGATGGGTCATTTGGTGAGGAAAACTGTGGATTTGATGTGGGTACCTTGGCTGGTATTTTTGGTCACCAAATTGAAGCTAATTGGTGTGAACTTAAGTTGATTTGGTGAGGAAATTACTTGAAATTCGTAGGTCGTGGGGGCTGCAACACTTGGGCACCAAAGCTTGGCTTGTTGGGGAAGATTTGGAGGGGAAATGGCTGTTGGATGAGGCTGAAGGCTGGTGGGGCATTGCACTTGAGTTCTTGAGATATTTTTGGCTTGACTTTGTGGCTTATTGTCCCCTCCTTCTCCAGCAGCAGCCCCATCTTCTTCTTCCTTAGCTTCTTCTTCATTTGGATCAGCTGAAGACTCCATTCTAGAGCCAAGAACCTAGTAAAGCTCCTTACCGAACTAGCTAGCAGCCCACAAGCCACCGCCAAGACCACAAGCTGCTTGCACGCCGTCTTGCTCGTCCATTCATGCTCCGCCTCCTGCTTGTGTCCCTCGTGTCCTAAGTCATCGTTCGTCTATGCCAGCGTTCGCCAAAGCCAGCCCGTCAACCAGCTCCTTCATCAGCTGCCTTAACTTGTCCCCGAATCGCCAGCACTCCTTCAACTGCTCGCTTGGTCCCTGCTGGCCCATTCCCGCGCCAACCAAGCCATCTGACCAGCCTCTCGGTTTAGTCCACAGAATCGAAGGCCAGCTCCTAGCTGTGGGCCTTGTGGTTGTTTTCACCCGGTCCAAGTTTCCTTTGGTGTCGTCGTAGGCCCGAGTCTTGCTCGCCTCCCTGTTGCCATTGTTGTGAACCAATTTATTTGCTAATCCGGTGAGTTTATCTCCTAAACTTTAATTAGGAGGTTAATTATGCTTAGCGTGGATTAGTTAGGCTAATTAGGGATTAGTGTAATCCTTAGTTAGTCCAATTAGCTAGTTAGTGTGACTAGGTGGTTAGAATAATTAGTTCCTAGGCTAATTTAGTTAGAATAGTTAGATATTTATTTGGTTTAATTAGTTTATGTAGCTAGCCAATTAAATTAGATTAGCTAGGTTGTTTAGATTAATTAGCTAGTCAGTTAAACTAGCCCAGTTAGCTTAGTTTAATTTAATTTAGTGATTTAATTTAATTATTTTGTAATTTGTAATTTTTTTTGGTAAAGGTAATAAAAGTAATTTGTAATTTATTAAATTATTTATTAATTAGCAAAAATTATACCGGGTTAGCCGAGTTGTCAGAATTTCGTGCTAATTGTCGTGGTGCAGTTAGTTTGTGCAATTAAGTGTTAATTTATGCAATTGGACGCTAATTGATGATTTCTTTATTTATTATTTTCCAAAATCGTGGAATTTTGATATTTAATTAGAAAAATACTGGGTGTCAGTTTTTGACGTAGAAAATGTTTTTAGTACTATATAAAATCGTGGAATTTTAAAATGGGAAAATAACACGCTTTATGGTTCGATTTGATTATGTGTCCACGCACACCTATTTTACCAGGTGTTTTTCATATGAAGAAAATATGTCATGTTCATTATTTAAATTGAGGTATTTGAGTGCAAAGCACGATATCCTTGGTCGGGATTGGATGTGCATGTGATCGTTATGAGAACCTGTTACAAGCGTTACACCGAACGATGCTCCTTCGGGAATGCCCCACATCAACGGATGCCGGTCGCAATGGAGGTTGGGCTGATGCTCATTTGGGAATGCTGTCTAGATGTAGATGTTGTCGTGCTCAATGGTGCGAGATGACGCCCGGCTATGCCAGATGACCGCTAACTGTTGAGTCGGCCGTGGCCGTTGGTTCGTAAATAATTGGAATGCATGATTGAGTGATATAACCGCGCCTGGTTATAGGAGAAAATTGTGTGGCATGGAATGAGACATGTCATAACGATTTGGCCTTATAATCGGAACTCTTATAATTGATTGACAGTTGAAATGGATGTGTTCCAATTAGTGAATACGTTGATTGTACGTTTAAGTATATGAGATGTGCTAACGTGCAGAGAGGTGCTGAGGTGAGGTAAGTCCTCTGTGATGTGTTCTTAGACTGCCTCTAAGTGTATTACCTTCCTATTTAGGGTCTAGGGCGTGAACTCGCTGAGACATTATCTCACCCTGTCGTGGTTCACAATTTTCAGTTCCCTAGATGGAGGCACGTCATGTGCGGTATGGGGTCCCGCAGACAATGGAGTTCAAGTTTACCCACTTCCCCATTCCCGGGACCACTCGAGACGGGAGCTGGTTGAGACCATGGTTTGGGTCAATGAGGGCCTCCCTCAGTTGGTACCTCATAGATTCATAGCGTGGTACATCAGCTTCCCTCAAGAGGGTCAGGAGGGTCCCCTTTTGGGTTTCAAGGGGCCTCTCGTCGGGATCGAGGAATGGGAAGCAGCACATCCCATGGATCTTGACACTCCTGATGGTGTCGTGGTGGACCCGGAGCCCCCGAAGCCCATGGATTAGGAGTCCAAAGCTTAAAGGGCTCAGTAGTAGTTTCTTTTTTAGTTAGACCCTTGTGTACATAACCTCAATTTGTTTATAAAAATGTGTTTGGTTTAAATTGATTGTTTTGCTTTTCTATCACATGCTTGTTTGTTCGTGTCTGGAGATTGTTTATTTCGCTTCCGCATGTGCATGAATCATTTGGGTCGGTGACGCGTCCTAGAAACGTCGCAAATTTATCGATCACCGAGAGATGCGCACGCGCTCGAGGTTTGGGGCATGACACTCCAAGTAGAAATTTGGTAATGCATAGTGAAATCATTATGCATAAACCTCAATCAAGTTGATAAACCCCAATGAATCTTGAAATGTTCATTCCAGAATAGCATAAGCATCAACATTTTATCCCATTCCATTTCTTCACGTTGCACTTCATATTAGAAAAATGGGGTGGACTCATTGAGATCCACATTCCTAACAAAAAGATTCATTTCATTATGTTGCGTTTGCATAGTCAAAATTTAGGTATCATTTTCTTTGAAAGAAACATCTGCAAGCTTAATTTTAAAGAGAGGCATATGTTGATGCATAAATTTTGACAATGTACTTAGCCATTCATTGGGAGAATTATTAAAAAAGTAATAAACTTATTGCAATTGTGTCAATTTAATCATAAACATTTTTTTATCCAATTCAGTTCTAAACCTTTTACATTTGTGACAATTTAGTTCATCTAGCCAGTTTTGGCTAACTTGGACAATTTTTTAATAATAATTTATTTTTCCTTGAATCTTTTTTATTAATCTCTCTCTCTTTAAAAATTCCTTCTTCCTCTAGCTAGGCTTAACCTCGCTGGCCATTGGTGAGGCCAGGCTAAGCCTTGCTAGATTTGGTAGGGCCTCGTCGGCCCTTGTGTCTAGCTAGTGACAACCGGCCAAAGGAAGAAGGAAAAGGGAGGGAAAAAAAAAGAAAAAAAGGAAAAAAAAATTAATTAAACCACTTGAAAAAAACAAAATATTATTAAAAAAATATCAACGTCTACACCGACCGGCCAAAATTGGCTGAATGGACTAAATTGACACAAATGCAAAATGTTTAGAACTCCTTCTTCCTCTAGCTAGGCCTAATCTTGCTAGCCACTAGTGAAGGCCAGGCTAAGCCTTGCTAAATTTGGTAGGGCCTTGTTAGCCCTTGCATTTGGCCGATGACAACTGGCCAAAGGAAGAAGGAAAATGGAGGGAAAAAAAAAAAAAAAAGAAAAAAAAACACTTGAAAAAATAAAATATTATTAAAAAGCTATCAACGTCTGTGCCGACTAACTAAAATTAGTCGAATGAACTAAATTAACACAAATGCAAAAATTTTAGAACTAAATTAGTAAAAAAAAAGTTTTGAACTGAGTTGGCATAATTGAAATAAGTTTAAGACTTTTTTTGGTAATTTTCTTGCTATTCATCACATGGAAAATTAGGGATCAATCTCTACCTCTAATAAAAAAATTAGTAATTTACATTTGCATAGTATTAAATCCATATAAATTGCACTTTGATTGGACTGGTGCAGTAAGGCTTTGAGTTTAATTTAATATTCTGGATTAAGCTCGCAAGAAAGTGAAAATCGGAACAAGCCCATGGAAGATTTATAGTGACCAAAAATCACGTGGGGTGCGCATGGGGTACCAAACTAGGGAAGCGGGTTCTTTGATGAAAACTTAGAAAGAGACAAAGCTTATCATTTGCAAATATTTTCCAGCCATGAAAAGAAAGACGTGGCAAATATGGGCACATGATATACGGTCAAGAATATGACGTTGAAAGCATGCACATATATAGAAGAAAGAAATGACAATAAAAAATTGGGTGACAGTTTTAGATATATAGTGAGAGTAGTCTATTTTAGACATAAAAAATCAAATAATAAATAATTATAAATTATTATACGATCCACTCATTCAAGAATTTGTGACTTATAGTAAACTATTATTTTCGTAGTAGGTCAAAAACTATTATACTAGCAAAGTCCTAAACATTCAAATAAGACTAGGTCAAAAGAGGACTCTCTCCTTGGCAAGAACATCAGCTAGGATGAGCAAAACCCAGAACTTGTTAGGTTCCTTATTTTTTGGAATTTGGAACTTACGCTACATACTTTAAAAATCAGAACCTACCATGTCACAGGTTCTAGGTTCTATCTAGATTTCACATGTATTATAATTTAAAGGATCGAAATGAATCATCACATTTAATAATTATTACTTGTTATTTCAATCCACTGACTACAACTTATATTCTAAGTAGTATTGGCATGCAACACGTGACACGACACGCCGATATATTGTTTCTAAAAAATAAAAAATTCCGACATGTTGGGACACATTATATATTAAATGTATATTTTGATATATACATAATAAATATTTTAATCAAATTAATTTGATTCAAATTCACAAATAAATAAATAATAAAAAGAAAGCCTAGAATGAATTTACACTACAAAAAAATTAATCCATCATTTGTTAATATCATTCATTGTTTTAATTTGACAAATTCAACTCCATTCTAATAATCCATAAAACTTGGAAGAAAACAAGCAATCCACATTCTAGACTCGCGTGTTAGACTGTGTTAGAAGAAAAGAGGGGAAAAAAAATTGAAGGGTGAATTGTGTGTCATAGAAGAATATGAATCATTAGGAATTATTTCCTAATTAAAAATAGGTAATAGCATAATTTAGGTAATTTTCTATTTTAGTTTGAAAGAAAATAAAAAAATAACATGCATTTGTCATATAGAATTAGTTGCATTATTGCCACGTCATCACATTGCCATGACATCATTGATGTGCCATCATAATATCCATATCATTATATTAGACACATGAAGAATATGAATTATTATGAATTATTTCCTAATTAAAAATAGGTAATCGCATAATTTAGGTAATTTTCTATTTTAGTTAAAAAGAAAAAAAAATAACATGCATATGTCATATAGAATTAGTTGCATTATTGCCATGTCATCACATTGCCATGACATCATTGACTTGCCATCATAATATCCATGTCATTATATTTCCATGTCATAGGATTCATGTCATAGCTAGTCATATTAGGTTTATTCTCAATTCTTTTGGCCATCATTAGAATTGGGTCGCACATAGAATGTATGCCACGTCACTAGTAAAATTAGGATCACATAAACATAATTTAGATTAAATTTGTATCTCATGCATTGCATATAGTTCAATTTTCATTAAAAAGAAAAATTCAAAAAGAATTAATTGATATTGCAATTAGAAATCATGTTTAGGTCAAGCATTTATTATTTAGTTAACATTTTGCAGAAGACTTGGTGCGATGAACTTAATGGAGGTTTCGCTTTGCTTGAGACGTTGACCCCGAGGCTCGTATGGAGCATCTTCCCTTGCCAAAGGAAAGCTTATGTCCCACCGATGGATCGAGCTCTGATGACTCGTGTCTTGTCGGTTTTAAGTCCAGTGAAGCAACGTCGGACGCAATAAGAATGGTGCTGCATATGTTCTTTTGTCACGAGTTAAAAGATGCCCGTTGTCCCTTTTCTGGGACGTCATATGTTTTAAGTTGAGGAATCGTTCAACTTCTAGAATTAGATTGTAATTTGACCTTGATAAATGCTAAGCTTCAAATGGTTGGAAGAGCCTTCTTTGATTCTAATTGGTTCTTCAACCACCTTAAGAAGTGGAGGAAAGAATAACGATATCTTAAATTTATATCACTTTAAGATGACAATATACATGAGGAAGTTTTATTTCTTTTCTCATAATAGTTGGAGTACCAAAATTAGTGGCTTTGACACTTGTTAACAAAATTCGGACTATAATAGCGACTTTCTCATTATTTTCATGCTAAGTAGATCCTATATCTCATAACCCTTAGAGAGATGGTCGAACAATTACACACACGATCTGGACATAGCAAGTTCACTATTCAAACACATGAATGTGGCAATTTCGTTCCTCAAACAGAATATATATTTTCATTGACCATTTTTTACACCATCCATAAATATTAAAACGTAGCAAATGTCCGATTTAAATTTTATGCTAGCACATTCATCCTAGTTAGAAGCTCCAGCTTCGTATCAACGTTACGATCAATATCGTCATTATCCTCAATATCGATATCATTAATAAGAAAACCTTTAGGCTTGTTATCTAGGAACTTATTCAGAAATATTGTAATGAAAAAAAACTGCTTCTGATATGACTGATGATTCTGAAGAGAGATGATAGATTTTCTGACAATCTGTGTTGTTTCCTACAAGAACCACGTTTGACTAACATTGTGAACACCATCGTCAATAGGGGTGAGCATGGTCTGAGTTGGGTCAGTCCACCCCCTAACCCTAGGACCAACCCGCATAGTGTTGATTCTCAATTTTTTGGATCGAGAACCGACTCTATTGATCTTGGAACTGAGGGCCGGATCGACCGATGGATTCAATCCGGTTCCAAGGTTAACTCAGGACCAACCGATAATTTTTTATTTCATTTTTTGTACTTTTTAAAAAAATGATTGAGGATCGGCTTTAACCCAATGGGTTCGGTTCGATTTCAAGATCAACCCAGGACTAACCAATAATTTTTTATTTCATTCTTTGTACTCGTTAAAAGGGCAACCGAGGACCATACCGACCCAATAGGTTCGATGATGAGTGAGGTCATTTAAGAAAGGCAAGCAGTGAGGGTCAAGTGGGGTGAGCATCAAACAGAATGAGCATCGAATGTCAAGCAGGGAGCAACAAGCCAAATGAGCACCAAGTGGCAAGTGACACGAGTGACCCAAAGCGAGCGAGACAAGTGTCGAGTGACGAGCGAAGAAGTTGTTTCTTTCGATTTGGCAAATTGAAGACTAAGATGATAAATAAAACAGAAGAGAACGAATACTAGAGGAGGATGCTATAAGGAGTTGTTTATACCCTTTTGGACGCCGTGAGGACTCCTCATAAAAACATTTTTCTCCTTCGTAAATTATAACTATTGATGCCATAAAGGACATTAAAAATCTAAGTTATTAAATAATAATGTAAAATTACTTGAACTCCTCACTAAAGAACGGTTTAATGTTATTGCCGCCGTTTATTTTAAGATTTTCTCTATATAAAAATATTATAAATAATATATTAGAGTATATATATATATATATATATATATATTCGGGATTGGTCCAGATTAGACCCATTCTCAGGATCGAGAACTGATCTGCACAGTGCTGGTCCAGAAATTTTGTGACCAAGGACCGACTCAGTCTCCCTGAGAACCGGACCAGGACAGACAGGGTTGGGCCTGTCCAGGGTCGGTCCAAGGTTGACTCTAGACCGATACTCACCCCTAATTGTCAAATCTAGAATGGCGTTGATCGTTTGGTTCACTCTAGCCCTTTTCTACACCGACGAGCGATATCAATCTCTTGCGCTTTGCTTGTAGAAATGGGTTTACTGGAAATGTTTCTGTAATGTTGAATCCAAGCTGAAGTTCGTCAAAGGTTTTTCATTGAAGATTCAAATTTTAAGAAGTTCTTCATATGAGTTTTGAGGTTTCATGCGTTTTTACCTGATTTTGTACCCTATGAATTTAGTTGCCGTTTACGCTAGAAATTGGCTGAATTAGCACAAGAGGTGTCCTCAAATATATATGTAACCCCATATATCAAGTGATTTAATCTTTGAGCAGCCCACCTACCAGCAAGGAAGCACGGACACGTTCAAAGGGCCTCTGTGTCGTGTTCGACACCCTGACACGTGTCCAACACGCTCGGACACGCGGTCAACATGTGTCAGAGTTTCCGACACGTGGTCAACTCTTTTCGACAGGTGCGTCAAAGCGTGTCCGGAGGTTTGTGGGTGGATCCGCAGGTGCGAAGGGAAGAAAGTGATGGAGGGTGAAGGCAAGGGTGAGGGAGCTGAGGCAACGCCGCGAGCGATGATGAGGGAGGGCTCCGACCGCTGACTGCAACACTGAGAAGCCTTCTCGATCGTCTTGGTTGGTTGCAACTATCGATTGCAACGCTGAGATGGAAAATGGAAAGGCCGCAATAAAGGGCTGGATGCAAGGCCACAACGGCAAAGGGGGGGAACAGAGGCGAGGCAACGGTGAGAGAGGTGGAGATCGAGCGAGGGAGAGGAGAAAGAAGGCAATCGCCGATTGCTAGGGTTTTCAATTTTTGGAAGAAGAGCAAGGAGAGAGGATGTGTCGACGGCTTCTTGGGGAAAAAAGAAAGCCTCATGCAGTGTGACTTTGGGAAGGGACGTGTGTAGGCGGTGGTGGATGGGACCATTTAACCCTAAAAAGAAATATTAAACATTAAATAACTTTATTTTTTTTTTGGCAAAATCTGTAAAAGTTCGCTCTTTCTTTTCAAGACGATTAGAGAAACGGATCAAGAGCCTTTGTGTACGTTGAATAACTTTATTAATACATGTTATTAGTAAGATTTATTATAGGCTTATTTATTTATTTATTTATTTATGAATTTGAATAAATTAATTTAAACATAATAATTAATCATGTATATATAAAAATATTTATTTAATATTTAACGGTCGAAACGTATCGAAATTCTTTATTTTTTGAAAAATAACATGTCGCGTGTCGTGTCGTATCGTGTCATGTGTCCGTGTCGCCGTCTCCGTGCTACCCATCCTACCAGTTTGACAGAGAGAAAGTGGGATTGAATCAACGTAAAAGAACGTGAGAATATGGCATTCTCTTGTCGTACGATTCGCATTGATAACCTAATCGGCTTCTGTGACATCACAAGCTGAGGAGCACGAGAAGGTTTCATCTGCTGAAAAGTCGCAACCTATTTCTAGGACGTGCACTGTTCTCTTTACTTGTAGGTTCGATCGATAGGTATGGTTTTGATCACCATTAGTTGTTCGTCTTTTAGTCTCTGATGTTTTCTTACAGCATCAAACAACATGAAAAATCGACCCCCTCGTCTTTTCTTCTTTGGGTGTACTCTTTTGTCTTCTTCTGTTGCTCGTTCAATTAAAGGAACACCGTAAAGTCGCTTTTTTTTTTTTTTTTTAAGACAGGGATTTGTTCTGAGTTACGTATAGGGGACCCACACACGACACAGATGTTTCTATTTGGCAACTGAAGTACACACATCTATTGGTTGTTTCCACTCGGTAACTGCATTGTAACGTAATTGGACGAGATTAATGTGATTGAGGATGCAGTTCGATTCTTGGTTCTGATGTTTGATTTGATGCCCTGTATCTAATGTTGCAGCATGAACATACTGGGGTGGACGCTCATGGAGGCTCTAGGAATGAATGCAGCCATAAGGTTGGTACTAGAATTATAAGCCCTCCGGAAAGATCTCTCTCTGCATCTGAAATGGTTTCTTGGTTATCGCAGTGTGAGGGTGTCCAATGAACTTGGAGCGGCTCATCCAAGAACGGGAAAGTTCTCGCTTATAGTGGCTGTAATATCCTCGTTCATGATCGGCCTGGTCTTGTCAGCGATCTTGCTTGCTACTCAGGACTTATATCCGTCCCTATTCTCGAGCGACTCGTCCGTCCAGGCTCTGGTCAAGGAGCTCATGCCAGTGCTGGCCTTGTGTATTGTCATCAATAACGTTCAACCAGTGCTCTCTGGTAGATTTTGCCGGTCGTTCTTTAATCTTTATAGCTATCACTTTGCTAATTAGAGAAATGTTAAATGTGCAATGGTGGTCCTACTCTTCTTAACAGGCGTGGCCGTTGGAGCTGGATGGCAAGCCACGGTCGCACATGTGAACATTGCCTGCTATTATCTGTTTGGAGTTCCCCTGGGTCTGATCTTTGGCTATAAGCTAAACTGGGGTTTCAAGGTAAGTTTCCTTTCGTGCTCAATCATCTTGGAAGTAACAGTTCGACTCTTTGCAGTCATTTTACCACCGATTTGATAAACCAAAAGCGATGCAAGATCGAAAGTGATCAGTTATTGATATCATTGATATGCAGGGGATCTGGTGCGGAATGCTGACGGGTACAGTAGTGCAAACATGTGTGCTCATCTTCATGGTTTATAGGACGAACTGGAACAAAGAGGTAAAAACGTCTTCTGTATGCCTCTGTATGTTCTAAGATATGAATGCTTCGGGAATAGGTCGGAGCTCATCTCTGCCTCTGCGATTTCAGGCTTCTATTGCTGAAGAAAGAATACAAAGGTGGGGAGGTCCTTCTGAAGAGCAGCGACTCACAGCAGCGAACGACGTAGAGAAATAAAATGGAACCCAATAACTCACCAGGAACGAAAGAATTTTGGCGGAGATGACCCTCACTATAGCCAGTCGCAACTTGACGAAGCAACTCATGAGCTGCGAGCATCCGTGGCCAGATTCATTTGCTGTTAATTCCGACGGTTATTAGAGATCTAATTGGTCCCCAAATTCCAAGAGAAACTGTAAAATATGGGTTTTGACCCAGTCAAAAAGAAAAGAAAAAGGTAGAAGTTTCAAGAGAGAGAGAGAGGAATCGAGAGTTTTCGGGAGAGGGAAAAGAGAAGAGAGAGAGAGAGAGAGAGAAAGAAAAGACAGAAAAAAAAGGGAAAAAGAAAAGAAAAAGGAGGAGATAAAAGGGAAAGAGAGAAGGAAAGAAAGGGAGAGAGAGGGACGGCAGAGAGCTCGAACACAGAGAGAAGAAGAAGAAGAAGAAGAAGAAGAAAGAAAAAGAGGGGTTTCGCACTTTCTTGTCATGGGAGCCTCGCCAAGCCGCATTAACTACGTAATGCAACACCCGGTAAGCGCTCGTGCCGCCCATTTGTTCAACTGGAGTAATTTCGGACGTAGGGCTTGAAATTCGGAATTTTGGGAGAATCGAGCGGTGAAGTATGATTTTTGAGTCGTTAAGCTGCATATTTTTGTAGGAATGGTACTTTGAGATGTTGTGAAGCTATAGCATCTTACGGATCGTGATTTGAGCTTGCGGTTTGTCCGGAACGGAATTTTGAAGTCGGGGGCGCATGCTGGTACTGTAGCGAACAGTAAGCTTCGAGCTTGTTTTTTTGTTTTCGGTACTGTTTTGGGGTGGCTGAGTTGGGGTTGTTGTTGTACGTTAAGAGAGCTTTCTAAAGACTGTAAGACGGCTTGAAACGGAATTTTGTGGAGGAAGTTATGGCGCGACAAAGTTAGCG
This sequence comes from Eucalyptus cladocalyx, assembly GCA_017140615.1. NCBI lineage: Eukaryota > Viridiplantae > Streptophyta > Magnoliopsida > Myrtales > Myrtaceae > Eucalyptus > Eucalyptus cladocalyx. Next base: position 46,149,686 of record CM029517.1, read on the forward strand.
CATGGGTTGCGGCTTGCGGGAAATTGATGGGTTTTCGATAAATGCGAGTTTTCATGGCGCATAGGTGTCGTTTTATCGACAATAAGCTTAGTATAGATGAGTCGTTATGCAAATATCATTTTTACTCGGCCTTTTGATAATGTTTTTCCGTTAATCATTAGGGATCCGAGTGCGTTGGTTCGAGTGAGCATCGTAGTTGATTTCCGACTTTCCTAGGTGAGTGGTGTTATCTCTTCTAAGAATTTACAAGCTCATGTCTTCAAAATGATAAATGATTGATATTTTATGAGTTATGAATAAGCATATTTATTGCATAAAAAATCTAGATCGGGCATTTACTGCGTTTTGATATTTAAGAATAGCATGAGAATTTTTGGTGGAAATATATATTCTGTTTGATGAACGGAATTGAGAAATATTACATGTTTTGAGTTTGTGAAACCTTTTTATGGAAATCTCAGCTTTGAGATAGTTTGTGGAAGGCTATATGAATATTGATTTGTGATAAATTTTTTGAAATGTATTTGATTTGGAATTGATTTATTGAGGCGAGTCTTGAAATTATTTGAGAATGTTTTATGAAAAGTATTTTGGCGGATAAGTTGAGTTGTGAAATCTTTTCGTGATATATGAAATGTTTTATGGATTTGGTTTGAGAATTATGGATGGTGTTGTTTTGGATTGATGTGGATGCTCAATATCGCTGTGAGCCCAGCGGGGCTTGTGGGTATGCGCATACTATTCTAGGATATCCTTGTGGGCCGAGCCACCGGCTAATAATAGGTGGAGACCTTGCCAAGGGGGGAATCTTGGTCGCCTCGTCACTAGGCGTTGTATTGTGACCATGGTTGGATATTGAGCAATGGATTGGTCGATGGAGTGGACCATTAACATGTGATATGAGCTGGGTCGATGGAATGGACCATCAACGTGTAATTTGAGATTAGTCGATGGAATGGACCATCGATGTGTAATTTGAGATTAGTCGATGGAATGGACCATCGATATGTAATTTGAGATTAGTCGTTGGGTTGGACCATCGACGTGTAATTTCCTTTGATTATCAATATGTGGTTTGATGAGGTTAATCAATAGAATAGACCATTGATGCATGTTTTATGAGATTGAGCAATGGATTAGACTATTGGCATTCGCTTATTATTATCTTGAATATTTTTGTTTTGAACATATTGTGTTAAAGTAAGAAATGTTATATTTTGGCCTTGAAGGTTTGTTATATTTCTGGGTTTGGTGTGATATGAGATTAACCAATGGAATGGACCATTGGCGTGTGAATTAATGAGATTGATCAGTGGATTAGACCATTGATGTTTATTTCGATGTTATTATGAAATGATTATTTTTGCTATAAATATAGCTATGTGGAAGCGTATGAAATTTATTCTTATTACTATATGTTTGTTATATCATATATTTGGGTTAAAAGAGTTGCGGTTTGATTTCATAAATATGCATAGTGGGTGCTCGATCCGCTTAGAAGAGATGCACTACTCATCGAGCCGTGGTTGCTCACCCCTCTATTTTATAATGTTTTTCAGGTCCCTCGATTAACGATGAGTAGGTTCAAGAGCGATATGGATGTGGGGACTTTTAATAGATGGATTTTGGGAGCTTTAAGGCTGCGTCCTTTGAGTGGAAGGACGGCCGTGTCACCCCCATTCTTGTTGGTTTTGGGGTGTGACATCTTGTGGTATCAGAGCTTAGGTTATGATCTTTTGGGGTGTAAATTTTATGGGACGTTGTGAGGGTGTGTTAGTTTTAGCGCGTTATTCTTTGTTAGGTATTAGGATGTAAGTCTTTTCTTTTTGGGGTCGAAACTCGTGCAACAATGTTTAAAGTTGTGGAACACCCCGCGGATACTATGAAGATCACTGTGACTTGAAGGGTCATAGTGTAGATATTGAGTAAAGCCTTGATGTGTCAAGTGTGATAAAGGAGGATATTATCATGGTAGAAGTGTTGGGTTTAAGGAAAAGAAATGTTGGGCTACAAGTTTTCAATCGAGAGAGAGAGACTCGTGGTACCGTGCTTTGCTTGTTGGACGATCAATTTTTGAGTGTGCATATAATAAAAGAGTTGGTGGCGAATACTTCAAATTAGGATCGTATATAATCGGGTTCCCTGAAGACAGCACTTGCAAGTTAACTTTTTTTGAAACTCCCCAAGCAATTCTATATATATACAAATAATGAAGTTGTATAATAGATTTGTGTCCCGGGTACAGTGGCATGGCTATCGAAAATGAAGCAACCAAAGATTCAAGAAACACTGAAACTGCCGCATCAAGGAGTCTCGAGGTGGCGGCTACAATGACAAAGAGCCCTACTGTGAATGAGAATGAATAGGATTCCAACAAGAGGAAAAGAGATGAGAAAGGGAACTCTATTCAATTCCTCAAGTTATTCTCATTTGCAGATTTTACTGCTATGTTATTGATAGTTGTTTGGGTTGATAGGCGCAATGGAGAATGACCTTTCTCTACCACTTATGATCACCTTGTTCAGACAACTTATCAATACGTTCAGTTAAAGCTAGGCTAATAATGATATTGTTGCTCTTGTGTCTTTGGTTAAACCTTTGCAAATATGGACTTTATGGATTGTTACAGAGAAACTCATTTCTCAAAAAGGAAGTTCTTATGTTGAGATTGTGAAATCTTCAGATTCCTCTTAAGTTTATTTGGTGCTTAGGTATGGTGCAGCAGCATTTTTTTTAGGTGTCTTGCTAGATGGTCACCGACAAGCAACCGGCTGCAAGAATAAGAGGTCTTTATTTGCAAATTATGTTGAGACAAGATGTCGCATTCTTTGACAAATAGACTAATGCCGAAGAGTTGGCCAGGAGAATGTTGGGCAACACAGTTCTCATCTAGGAGGCTTCGGTGAAAACATGAGAAAGTTCATATAGCTCAGGTCAACATTTGTCGAAGGTTTTGTGTTGGCATTTATCAAGGGGTGGCTATTGACCCGGGTTATGCTTTTCATGATTCCTCTGCTAGTGACTGTGACTAGAGTCATGTCTCTTGTCATCTCAAGATGGCATCCTGCGGCAAAGGCTTATGAACAAACAAGTGGTTCAACTAAGACGGTTACATCATTTACCAGAGAGAAGCGAGCAATCGCAGATTATAGCAAATTCCTTGTGAATGCATACAAACGAAGTGTCCACCAAAGCCTACTAAATCTTGGAGGAGTCATGCTTATCATTTTTAGTGTTTGCTTTGACAATATGGTACAACACGAAATTGATGTTAGGCAAGAGATATAACAGGAACGCAGTGACTGATGTGATCATGGCAACATTGATTGGTTCCATGTCTCTTAGGCAGGCTTCTTCATGCATCGGTGCATTTGCTATTGGTTGAGCTGTTGTATAGAAGATGTCCGAGACCATCCGTGGGAAGCCAAAGATCGATTCTTTTGACACTAAGGGAAAGAAACTAGATGAATTCAATGAGATATTGAGTTGGCGGATGTTTGTTTCGGTTACGCAACCAGGCCCAATGAGCAAACATTCAATGGGTTCTCTCTTAGCATCCCGAGTGGTACAACTGCCACTCTAGTGGGATAAAGCAGAAGTAGGACGTCCATAGTAATCAGTTTGTTAGAGAGATTCTACGACCCCCAAGCCAGTGAAGTACTTATCAATCATATTAATTTTAAAGAGTTTCAGCTTAAAAGGATCAAGAGCAAACTTGGGCTTGTTAATTAGAAGCCTGTGTTATTCGTGTGCAGCATCAAGGACAATATTGTATATGGAAAGGGAGGCACCATGTTTGAGATCAAAGTTACTGTAGAACTTGCAAATGGTATGCCTACAGATAAGGTCAGTTGCTACCCTGTTATGGATTTTCTATGTAAGAAGAAGGGATGAAGAAGTGAGGGAGATGCTGCAGAAAATGGTAAGGGCGGTAAATTATTACCAAACCAAGATTACTTATGATTGTTTGGTCAATGTGCTTTCCAAGCATGGTCATGGAGACGAGGCTCTTGAATTTTGAGGGAAGCAAAACAGAGAGGTTTCCAATTGGCAAAGTGGAATATAGTGCCATAGTCATTCATTTTGTAAGGATGGGAATCTAGCAAGGCAAAGGAAATAGTGAACTAGATGTCCTTGAAGGGTTGTATCCCAAATGTGTGACATATACGATTATTATCATTGGGTTTTGTCGAGTAAGTAAAGTAAATCAAGCTAGAAAGTTGCTTAAGTAGATGGAAATGTGTGGCTGCAAACCGAACACTCTACCTTGCATAGCCTTGTTAAGTGGGCTTGGTAGAAGTGGTGAGCCTTCAGAAGCTAGAGAAAAAAAAAAAAAAAAAAAAGGGAATTACAAGGGGATGAAAGAGCTTATGCAATTCGGTATCAATCTAGCATGGTTAGAGAAACCATATTTCTACATCATTGATTCTCTTTTTCTAACTCGGCGTTTGAGTTTTTAGTGTACAACAAATTGTTTTATACTAAGGGACCGTACGTTCATGAAGCGAAAAGTGTGAAGTCAGATTGGCTCATGAAATATAATAAAGCACGATGATATTGAAAATGGGGAGGATAGGAAGAAAACTTGGTGAGCTTCAACTAGGCCATGATGGTTTCCACGTGTTATTATCAACCATGTATGCTTCCAAAGAAAATTCAGATAATGTGCTTGAGATTAGACGAATTATGGAGCAGCATGAAGTGAACAACAACACAAGAAGAAAGAAAGAAAAAGGCTCAAGTTGTGGCAGGATCGAAGCATGGAGTAATTCATGAATTTCTGGTTGGTGATGAGACACATCCTCAATGAAAAGATAACGAGAATATATGTGAAGATTCAATAGCAAAATCATGTTGGGAGAAGGACCACTTGGGAGCTTGAGGAAAGGCAAGACACGAATACTCTCATTTGTTTGGTAATTAATATATGTCTAAATTTCGAGGACGAAATTTTTTTTTAGGAGGGGAGAATGTAAAATATGGGTTTTGACCCAGTCAAAAAGAAAAGAAAAAGGTAGAAGTTTGAGCAGAGAGAGAGAGGAATCGAGAGTTTTCGGGAGAGGGAAAAGAGAAGAGAGAGAGAGAGAGAGAGAGAAAGAAAAGACAGAAAAAAAAAGGGAAAAAGAAAAGAAAAAGGAGGAGATAAAAGGGAAAGAGAGAAGGAAAGAAAGGGAGAGAGAGGGACGGCAGAGAGCTCGAACACAGAGAAGAAGAAGAAGAAGAAGAAGAAGAAGAAGAAGAAGAAAAGAAAAAGAGGGGTTTCGCACTTTCTTGTCATGGGAGCCTCGCCAAGCCGCATTAACTACGTAATGCAACACCCGGTAAGCGCTCGTGCCGCCCATTTGTTCAACTGGAGTAATTTCGGACGTAGGGCTTGAAATTCGGAATTTTGGGAGAATCGAGCGGCGAAGTATGATTTTTGAGTCGTTAAGCTGCATATTTTTGTAGGAATGGTACTTTGAGATGTTGTGAAGCTATAGCATCTTACGGATCGTGATTTGAGCTTGCGGTTTGTCCGGAACGGAATTTTGAAGTCGGGGGCGCATGCTGGTACTGTAGCGAACAGTAAGCTTCGAGCTTTTTTTTTGTTGTTTTCGGTACTGTTTTGGGGTGGCTGAGTTGGGGTTGTTGTTGTACGTTAAGAGAGCTTTCTAAAGACTGTAAGACGGCTTGAAACGGAATTTTGTGGAGGAAGTTATGGCGCGACAAAGTTAGCGCATGGGTTGCGGCTTGCGGGAAATTGATGGGTTTTCGATAAATGCGAGTTTTCATGGCGCATAGGTGTCGTTTTATCGACAAATAAGCTTAGTATAGACGAGTTGTTATGCAAATATCATTTTTACTCGGCCTTTTGATAATGTTTTTCCGTTAATCATTAGGGATCCGAGTGCGTTGGTTCGAGTGAGCGTCGTAGTTGATTTCCGACTTTCCCAGGTGAGTGGTGCTATCTCTTCTAAAAATTTACAAGCTCATGTCTTCAAAATGATAAATGATTGATATTTTATGAGTTATGAATAAGCATATTTATTGCATAAAAAATCTAGATCGGGCATTTACTGCGTTTTGATATTTAAGAATAGCATGAGAATTTTTGGTGGAAATATATATTCTGTTTGATGAACGGAATTGAGAAATATTACATGTTTTGAGTTTGTGAAACCTTTTTATGGAAATCTCAGCTTTGAGATAGTTTGTGGAAGGCTATATGAATATTGATTTGTGATAAACTTTTTGAAATGTATTTGATTTGGAATTGATTTATTGAGGCGAGTCTTGAAATTATTTGAGAATGTTTTATGAAAAGTATTTTGGCGGATAAGTTGAGTTGTGAAATCTTTTCGTGATATATGAAATGTTTTATGGATTTGGTTTGAGAATTATGGATGGTGTTGTTTTGGATTGATGTGGATGCTCAATATCGCTGTGAGCCCAGCGGGGGGCTTGTGGGTATGCGCATACTATTCTAGGATATCCTTGTGGGCCGAGCCACCGGCTAATAATAGGTGGAGACCTTGCCAGGGGGGAATCTTGGTCGCCTCGTCACTAGGCGTTGTATTGTGACCATGGTTTGATATTGAGCAATGGATTGGTCAATGGAGTGGACCATTAACATGTGATATGAGCTGGGTCGATGGAATGGACCATCAACGTGTAATTTGAGATTAGTCGATGGAATGGACCATCGATGTGTAATTTGAGATTAGTCGATGGAATGGACCATCGATATGTAATTTGAGATTAGTCGTTGGGCTGGACCATCGATGTGTAATTTCCTTTGATTATCAATATGTGGTTTGATGAGATTAATCAATGGAATAGACCATTGATGCATGTTTTATGAGATTGACCAATGGATTAGACTATTGGCATTTGCTTATTATTATCTTGAATATTTTTGTTTTGAACATATTGTGTTAAAGTAATAAATGTTATATTTTGGCCTTGAAGGTTTGTTATATTTCTGGGTTTGGTGTGGTATGAGATTAACCAATGGAATGGACCATTGGCGTGTGAATTAATGAGATTGATCAGTGGATTAGACCATTGATGTTTATTTCGATGTTATTATGAAATGATTATTTTTGCTATAAATATAGCTATGTGGAAGCGTATGAAATTTATTCTTATTACTATATTTTGTTATATCATATATTTGGGTTAAAAGAGTTGCGGTTTGATTTCATAAATATGCATAGTGGGTGCTCGATCCGCTTAGAAAAGATGCACTACTCACTGAGCCGTGGTTGCTCACCCCTCTATTTTATAATGTTTTTCAGGTCCCTCGATTAACGATGAGTAGGTTCGAGAGCGATATGGATGTGGGGACTTTTAATAGATGGATTTTGGGAGCTTTAAGGCTGCGTCCTTTGAGTGGAAGGACGGCCGTGTCACCCCCATTCTTGTTGGTTTTGGGGTGTGACAGAAACCTTAGTCACACGAGTCATTTAGTTATTCCCAGTCCAATGCAGTATTTGACAAGCCATTTTATGTTTTTTCATCTCGCTAATGATGAAAAATCTTGGTTGATCAGTCATCCTCAATTTTAAAAACTAATTCTTCATGTCTATACTCTGTCCAGAAAATCAATTCGCCGCGTCATGGGAAGCCCAGAGAAGCCAGAAGCACATGAAAATGCGAATGTCATTACTCGAGAACAGTAGTAACTGTACTAAAACACGCATTCTGTCCTCAATAAGCGTACCTTAGTTTATGCATACTGACGTCGCTGTATTACTTGCCATTCAATAACCGGAAGAATAACGCAGTGAAGATGCCGAGTTTTACTGTTTTGCAATTAAGTTCTAATTCTTCAGAACATGAGAACCAGAGCAGCCCCCCCTCCCCCTTCTCACTTCCCTGTTCTTGCCCAACACTCAATAACTTCGACTACTATGTCCCTGACTCTTACCAACTAATTTCCACCTCCACCAGCAGCAATAGTGTTCGTCATGGCCAGAAGAAAGGGAAAGAAAGAGCAGCAAAAGTATACATGAGCCATCTGTGCGATTCCGCTATTGATGCTTTGCTTTTGCATAAGAAATACTTCTCCTCCCACTTGAATAGGATTGTGCCATGCATCGACACGAGGGGTTAGATACATCGGCCGTCACCCCAAAGAACATTAGCCAACAAAGATCACTCGGAATCTACATTAATTTACAACGACATTTTTGAGTGCTTAAAACTATGCTTCTTGTGTTTTGATGACATATTTTAGTATGATAGATTATCTGTTCTGAAATTACAAATTATTTTGCACTTAGAGCCGATGATCTCATAAATAGTTCAAATCTTTTGAGAAAGTTTTTAGCATGATTATTTTGCCTATTCAAGTTAACGATTTCCATGGGTAATTTATTGAGTTTGACAATTTATGAATAATGTGGAATTTTGAAAAGCTAAATGAGACAGGTCAAGATAATAAAAGGCAAGCCTTCTTTTATACACAATTCCCTATTTATACATTGTGAGATGAGTGGAAACATTCCATGTCTACAAGGTAAATTGTTTTCGTGCGAAAGGTACGCACACTAAATGACGAAAGTCATTTTATTTCTCTATCCTAAACGGTGCAAGTAAACAATTGTTTAACTCATTTGAGTAGTATTTGGAATTTTTTTCCAAATTACCTCTTTCAAAGACCACCCCATATTGGGGCAAAATAGAGGTAAAGTCGGTACTTCGATGTTAGAAAAATCGATAAATCTTGTTGCCCCCACTTACATCAATTTTCAAGCATCTTTATTGCATATGAACTCATACAAGAGTTTCAGTGCTTTAAGATGATGAAGAACATTTCTTTCTTTATCATATATAATTTTTTATCAATTGTATTGTCTAATTGAGCTTGTTAATTCATTTTTGAAAATTCAGTTAGTGATGATGCCTACACTGGAGTCAGACAAATAAATTACCGCCTTGAAACACTATGGTTTGACGTGTTGCTTGAAGATGAAGATCCCAAGCGTCCAAAAATGCTGAATTTAACTAGAGTTGATGACACCGCAAAAACCAAAAGTTTAGCAGGTCCATGAATGCACTACAAGAAATGCATCAAAAGAAAAAGCACAAAAAAAAAATCAGAAAGAAAAAATGCGTGAAAAAACAGAGAGAAAAGAGAGAAAAATGAAGGGATAATGCATTGGAAATCCTAAATCTTGTTATAGAAGTGTAATTGGGCCCTAAAACTTATAGAAAGTGAAATCAAATCATAAAATTTATCAAATTTGTGTAATTGAGCCATTCCATTAACTCCATCTAATTTGACTAACAGAAAATGCTGACTTGATTTATTTCTCTCTATCTTGTGTGGCGATGAAAAATAATGTCGTTTTGGTCAAAATTTGATTTTTAATACAAATTTTAATTAAATTCAATTAATAATAATCTAAACTGAGAGAGAGAGAGAGAGAGAGAGAGAGAGAGAGTGTGTGTGTGTGTGTGTGTGACATCCCGATTTTTCAATTCTATTTTCAATAAATTGAGTCGGGCATTTCGTTGGCAGGCATATAGTTCTTTTCCTTGAGTTGGCCACTCATGTGAAAACTAGTCTATCAGGTGAAGCCGTTAAGAGTTTCTAATGCATCAGACTCGAGAATTTGACCAAGAAGCGATCTTTTCGACCAAGCTAATCTGCAAGGGTCATTACGGCACAATTAAAAATCAATTAGAGATCGGAGATAGGTCGACTCGACAGAGGCATGTGATCAGGTGTGGGTGATTCCACCAGATCGCACAATTCTGGTCGACGGCACTAGACCGACTTTTCTGTCGATTGGGTACCATGTGTCTGTATTTGAAACATTGAGATTACCCCGACAACTGAAAGTCGCCAATGTTTCAAAGATGTACATTGTGGCTTGAGATGATCGACCACAGGTCAAATGCATAAAAATTTCTAAAGGCTACCCGGTAGGTTGGGCCGCGCTAGTATTGTGCCCAAGTGAAATTAACCGTGGGATTGAGATCGAATTCAGAAATTGGAAATCTGGGTGTGTCACAAATCATTTTAGGATCACCGACTCATCTTTGGAAGATTTTTCATTCAATCAGAGTTTTTCAGCAATTAAATTAGAAAATGGCTATTTTGGCTCGAGAAATTAGTAGGCCCGCCTTTGGTCTTGCTTTTAGGACTTAAGTTGGTTCTATGGACAAGTGAAAATGTGAATTGAAGTGTGGTGACATTGGATTAATTTTATAAACTTCAATTGGACTCAATTGGAAGAGAATTGAATGAAATTGGAGAAATTATGGTACAAGATTTCATGCCACGGCGGAAAAGTAAATTGCAACAATTGGAAAATGTTGTGGGAGGTTTGGAGATAGTGGGGTATGACATCACTTGATGATGTCATGGTGGGCCATTGTGTGGGATTAAAGAAAGAGAAAAAGAAAAAAGAAAAATGGTCCCATCTCTCTCTCTCCTTCCTCTTTCTCCTCCCTCCCTCTCTCTTACATCGGTTCTCTCCTCCATGGCTGCTGTGCGAAGACCAGAAAACGTAGCAGAAGAGATCCGGTTGCAGCAGCCTCCGCCTGACCGGTCACCCGTCTGCTCGTTGTCGCCGCCGTTCGCCGTCGCTGCTCCTCGGTCGCACGCGCTGCCCTCCGCCTTCCTCATCCTCCTCAGCTGCCATCAAAGCCTTCTCTCCCTCTTTGTTTGCTGCCCGAGATCCCAGGTTTGGGATGGACGTCGAAGCAACCCGCATCGTGCGCAACGCCACTGCCCTCCGCCGTTCGCCGTCATGCGTCTGCGCGAAGCCGCGCGCTAGCTCGCCGATCGGCTCGCGCTCAGCCCGCGCCTCCAGCTTGTCAACTAGGCCGCCTCAAGCTGCTACCGTCGCCGCCGAAGGGTCGTCGGAGCTGCCAACGCCCTTCCCGTCATTCCCGCGCTCGAGCAGCCGTCGGAACCGCCACATCTCCGCCCCTTCCAGTAGCGAGCAAAGAAGACAGAAAATGGGTTTCTCAGCCCCTTCTTGGCCCGTTTCGGCCGCCTTCCTGAGCTCAGATGCTCGGCCCGCCTTGAGGAAAGTCGATCCTCGCGTCGTCCTCGTCGTTTTGGTCCGCTCGGTTCGCTAATCCGGTGAGTTTAGCTCACTAAATCTTGATTAGACGGTTAATGATGCCTTAAGTTTACTTAGTCTAAGTTAATTAAGCTTAGGTGGTTAGTTTAGTTTATTTAATTGTGATTTAGATTAAGAGGTTTGTTTAATTTAAAGCATGTTTAATTAAAAGCTAAGAGAGTTTATTTAATAATAAACCTTGATGTGACATAATAGGATTTTAATTTTGAATCATTTAATTGCTTCGAAATTCTGGAAATTTATAATATTATATTATATTCCGAAATTATTAAAATATTATTATTAAAAATAAAAAATAAAAAAATGGAAAAATTATTTTTGACCCGGTTGCTCAGAATTTCGTGCCGATCGTTGCTGTATATTCAGATTTTGAAATTGATGATTGGATATTATAAATTGAATATGAATTGCGAAAAATATGGATATTATTATTTAATTAATTTTCGGAATAAATTTAATTATTTATTAAATTCCGAAAATTTCGTCGGAACCTTATTCTCTAAGAATTTCGTGCTGATCGCTGATGTGTATTTATAATTTGAATTTGATGATTGATTGTGGCAAATGGAGTGTGATTGTGATAAATAGGGATTATTTATAAAATCCTAAGTGTGGAAATTGATGGGAGATTGGCCGTGATTGACCACCTATTAGAGGTTGTGCCCAGTGAGGTAGTGATGGACCACCTATGAGAGGTTGTGCCTAATAGGGCCGTAATTGACCACCTATTAGAGGTCGTGCCCAGTGAGGCCGTGATGGACCACCTATGAAAGGTCGTGCCTAATAGGGCTGTGATTGACCACCTATTAGAGGTCGCGCCCAGTGAGGCCGTGATGGACCACCTATGAGAGGTCGTGCCTAATAGGGTCGTGATTGACCACCTATGAGAGGTCGTGCCCAGTGAGGCCATGATGGACCACCTAATTAAAGGTTGTGCCGAGTGGGGCCGTGATTGCCACTGATTATTAAACCTTCCTATAGGGCCGTAATTGAGAGCAATGATTGATTTGCTAGAATGACATGTAATCGGCCAAGTCGATTGATCGCTGAGACGATCCAAGTGGTTGAATTGTTCTGATGATGTAATTGTGCCATGGTTGTTTGGTTATCATAATTGCACGTGGTTGAATTATATAAATTGTGCTAACCTGCATATGAAGGCTAATGCGAGGTAAGTCTTCTGTGTGATGTGGCTAGGCCACCCGCGGCGTATTTTCTTTTTAATATGGTTTAGGGGGTTGAACTTGCTGAGACATCGTCTCATCCTGGTTATGGGATTAAAATTTCAGGTCCCTGGTGGACGGAGCAGCCAGATAGCTTTGGTTGGCCTTGAGGAGTTGTGGAGGTGAAGTCATAAGGATTGGAGTGTTGGAGAAATCTTCTTGAAAATATTTTGAAGCTGACAAAACGTTTCCATCAGTCTAATCTGAAGGTTTGTAGACTCTGCTGTTTAAAGTCTGAAGACCTCCGAACAGCCAGACTCAAGATTTAAAGTCTATCCTCATTGACAGTTACTAATCTATTGAAGAAATGCTATCCATAACTATATGTTTTATTAAGGATATGACCTTATCGACTGGAGAATATCTCTTGGCTGGATATGACATAACGGAATTTTTGAATTGATCAAGATTGATTAGAAGATTAAGGATCTGTTGATTGGCGAAATATTCGTGGAAGGTTCTACTTATGGAAACGAGATCCTGATTGTATGGGCGAACATGACTGATGGGCTATCGTCATGTTCCTTTAATAGCTCGAATGATCTTCCTAATTGATTCCGTCCAACGGGTAGATTGGAGGAATTCCTTTGGTAAGTGCCAACGAGTATGATGACATAAAGGAGTATATAAGGAAGACGTTCTAAGCTGTTCAAAAAGTGTGCACGATATAAGAATTCCAAAGTCTGAAGCTTCTAGATATTTAGTTAATTCATTTGAGCGAAAACTTGTATGCAAAAGAGAGTATATATTTGTGAGAAATCTTGAGGAAGTGTGGTAGAACATCTACACTGTGGAATCAAGGAAAAGCTGTGCTGTAATCTCTCTTTTGTTCATAGTGGAATCCAACCGATAGGCTATCAGTGCGGAAGAGTGGACGTAGGCTTGGGATAAGCCGAACCACTATAAACCTCGTGTTTAATCTTCTCTTGCCTACTCATTATTTTACTTTGATCGTAATTCATTTTGATTAAGTAAAAGAGTACTTCCTTTCTATCGGTTGCCTAGTATTGCTTCCGTATCGCGATAAACTGTTTTTACACCTATTCACCCCTTTTAGGTGTTTATACTAGCCACATCAATTGGTATCAGAGCTTGTGTACTCACTTTGTTTGAAGTGTTTTACTTCAGAGTTAAAGATCCATTGCTAGTATGTTGGCTCCAAGGCTGGTAGAAGGGCAAAGTAATACCAGACCACCTTACTTTGATGGAAATGATTACAACATATGGAAAAACAAAATGAAGGTGTTTCTAAGATCAAAGGATCCTTTAGAATGGGTTGTTGTAGAAAAAGGAATCACTCCTAAAGCTGCACCTGTCTCAGAAAGAGGAAAAAATACTGTGGAGTCTAGTCAAATGACTCAGGAAGAGTTAATCAAGAGACAAGCTCTTGATGCAAAAGCTATATATTCTTTATATTGCGCTTTATCACCTATTGAATATAACATAATATCTTCTTGTGTTACAGCTAAAGAAGTCTGGATAGATTACATATTACCTATGAAAGAACCGATCGAGTGAAGGAGACCAAAATCAACATTCTCCTCAGTCAATATGAAGCCTTCAGAATGAAATCGGGAGAGTCTATAACTGACATGTTTAGTCATTTTACAGATATTGTGAATGGTCTTGAAAATCAAGGTCAACCAATTTCTAATCCCATGAAAGTAAACAAGCTACTGCGTGGACTCTCCAAGGATTGGAATCACATAAAGACCTCAATCAGGGAGACCCAAAGAATCATGCCACTATCTGTTGATGAGTTGGTTGGAACTCTTCAGTCTTATGAAGTGGAACGAATAAATGAAGACAAAGACCCTAAAGGTAAGAAATCCATTGCATTAAAATCCAATGATGATTCGATGTTGCGATTCCGAAGACGATATGGACGATGAGGAGCTTTCTCTCATGATAAGAAGATTTAGAAAGTTGAATAGAAAAGGAAGAAGATTCAATCCAAGGAAACAAAGTTTTCAAAAGTAAGACTAAGTCTCGTTGAGGATGATGAATCAAATAAAGATGTAGTCTCGCTTTAAATGTAAGAAAAATGGACACATCGACCTAACTGTCCTCTTCTAAGGAAGAAGAAAGGAAAAGCTGAAAAGTATCGAAATGCTCTTAAAGCGAGTAAAACCTGGAGTGATACAGAATGTGAAGAAAGTGATGATGATTATGCCAACATATGTCTGATGGCACAATCAGATTCAGATTCAAACTCCGAGACAAACTCAGATTCAGACAGTGAATTTGAGGTAAGTAACTTTAAAATCCCTGTTAAGGTTTCTAAATACATTGATGAGCTGTGTCTTAGTCTTAAGACTTCTCTCAAAAGGATTTCCGAACTAAAAAGGGAAAACTCTACACTAAAACAACAGGAGCTTGTTTTGAAAGAAAAATTGAAATGTTTAGATATGAATGTTTCCTCTCTTAAAGAAAGTGAAGTCAATCTCTTAAAAGAAAATGAATTTTTAAAAAATGATTTATCAAATGTTTCAAAAAGATTTTCATTAGGATCTGAGAAGCTTGAGAAAATTCTTTCTGCACAAAGACCCTATTTCAATAAATCCGGTTTAGGAATGACAGAAGAAACAATTCATTTAATTGATTTTCCTAAAGTAAAGGAAAGAATTAAGCAAAGGCCTACAAGAGATGCTTACAAAAATCATTTTAAAAGAACCTTTGTAAAACTAGTAGGTCGCAATGCTCTCAGATGTTCAAAGTGCAATAGTGCAGATCATTTTGAAAGAGAATGTCCTATGGTTTGGAAACCTGTCAATAAAGTATGGGCAAAAACCGCATATCATACTAACACGAATGGATCCAAGAAAAGATGGGTACCAAAGAAAGTTTGAGTTTCTTTTTAAAATGCAAGTCACTATCAAGAAAAAGGTAAAATGGTATCTGGATAGTGGATGCTCAAGATACATGACAGGATACTCTAAT
Source organism: Eucalyptus cladocalyx (assembly GCA_017140615.1). Taxonomy (NCBI): domain Eukaryota; kingdom Viridiplantae; phylum Streptophyta; class Magnoliopsida; order Myrtales; family Myrtaceae; genus Eucalyptus; species Eucalyptus cladocalyx. The sequence continues at coordinate 46,164,930 of CM029517.1, forward strand.
TGCTTCATAAAACTTGTTCAAGTGAATGGTGGAAAAGTCTCATTTGGAGGAAACAACAAAGAAAAAATTGTGGGATTTGGAACTGTGAAGATTGGAAACCTCACAATAAGCAATGTTTCTTTAGTTGAAGGACTCAACTACATTCTCGCTTTCAAATGTCGATCGCTATGTGATACCGGTTTCAAAATCTACTTTCAATAGGGTATATGTTCAGGAACCAGTAAAGACTCTACTCAATCATTTATGGGACGGAGACATGGAAATATCTACCTCTTGGATGTGAAACCAGATGAATCGCAATGTTTAATTTCAATCCAAGACGAAGCAAGCGTATGGCACAGAAAGCTTGGGCACATCAATATGAAGCAGATAGCCAAAATTTCAACAAAAAAGCTTGTTCGTGGTCTACCCAATTTATCATATCAAAAGTCTAACCTATGTACACCATGCATATTGGGAAAACAGGTAAGAAATTCCTTTAAACCAATAAATCAAGTTTCCACTAATCGTGTGCTGCAGCTTCTGCATATGGATCTCTTTGAACCAACCAGAACACAAAGCATTGGAGGTAAGAAATATTGTCTAGTAATCGTGGATGACTACTCACGATTTACTTGGGTGTATTTCCTGGCAAGTAAGTCTGAAACTTTTTCTCACTTTGAAAAATTTGCTAAAAAGGTTCAAAACGAAAAATGATATGTTATTTCAAGTATAAGAACAGATCATGGAGGTGAATTTGAAAATCAAGATTTTACAAAGTTTTGTGATGAATTTGGTTTTCGGCATTTGTTCTCCTCTCCATATACTCTAGAGCAAAACGGAGTTGTGGAAAGAAAGAATAGATCGCTTCAAGAAATGGCTAGAACTCTTCTAATTGAAAGTAACATCTCCTCACGTTTTTGGGCTGAAGCAGTCTCTACAGCATGTTATATTATTAATAGAGTTTTTCTAAGGCCTATTCTAGAAAAAACCCTATGAATTATTCAAAGAAAAGAAGCCTATTGTTTCATATTTTCATGTGTTTGGATGCAAATGTTTTATATTGAAAAATGCAAATGATCGAGTTGGTAAGTTTGAAGAAAAGTCTGATGAATGCATCTTCCTTGGATATTCAACCACAAGCAAAGCGTACAGAGTCTACAACAAGAAGACTCAAACTGTGGAAGAATCAATGAATGTCAAATTCCAAGACTCTATTCATAATGAATCTATTCAGACTCATCTTGAAGAGATCGAACTCGCTCCGACTCTACAAAGTCTAAATCTCAAGAAGCAGCTCAAACTTTGAAGGACCAAAGCAAGTAACTCGTTGAAGATTCAAGTGAAGGAAGTGATCATCATTCTGACAAATTAACTAGCAATTGGAAGCATAAGTCCAGTCATCCCAAAGATCTTATCATTTGCGACATCAATGAAGGAATTCGCACAAAGTCCAAAAGGCATGAAGAGTCTAGTGTTGTGGCTCTTATTTCTGAAATAGAACCCAAAAGCATAGATGAAGCTTTATCTGATGAAAGCTGGACTGAAGCCATGTAAGAAGAGCTCAGACAATTCAGCATCAATGATGTTTAGGAATTGACTTCTAAACCAAAAGGTAAATTTGTTATTGGAACTAAATGGGTTTTCAGAAACAAGATGGACGAGAAAGGCAAGGTCGTAAGAAACAAAGCAAGACTCGTGGCCAAGGGATACACGCAAGAAGAAGGGATAGACTATGACGAGACTTACGCACCAGTAGCAAGGTTAGAAGCAATTCGTTTATTACTTGCATTTGCTTGTCATAAAAATTTCAGGTTATTCCAAATGGATGTCAAAAGTGCCTTCCTAAATGGATTCATCCATGAGGAAATCTATGTGGAACAACCACCAGGGTTTGAAGACCAAAGGAAACCAGACTCAGTATTCAGACTCAAAAAGGCCTTATATGGGTTAAAACAAGCACCTCGAGCTTGGTACGACAAGCTGAGTAAATTTTTAATTCAAAACGGTTTTGTAAAAGGTAAAGTAGACACTACTCTATTTATCAAAAGAGAAAACAAAAGTTTTGTGCTAGTTCAAATATATGTCGATGATATCATATTCGGATCTCCTAATGAAAGTCTGTGCAAGAAATTCTCTAAGACTATACATGATGAATTTGAAATGAGCATGATGGGTGAGTTAACCTTCTTTCTCGGGCTTCAAGTGAAACGAATGAAGGAATGAACTTTCATTCATCAAGAAAAATATACTAATGATCTCGGAAAAATATACTAATGATCTCGTCAAAAAGTTTGAAGAAGGAAAGAGAGTCGACCGGAAACTATACAGGAGTATCATTGGCTCACTTCTTTATCTTACTGCTTCTAGACCTGACATTTTGTTTAGTGTTTGCATTTGTGCTAGATTTCAAGCAGACCCTAAAGAATCTCATTTAAATGCTGCAAAGCATATTATCAAATACATTGCTTCAACTTCAAGCATTGGCCTATGGTATCCTAAAAGATGAGACTTTACTCTTCTTGGATACTCAGATGTAGATCTAGCCGGTTGCAGAGTTGATAGAAAGAGCACCTTGGGTACCTGTCAACTACTTGGAGGCAAGACGGTGTCTTGGTTTTCAAGAAAACAGAGTACAATAGCTCTCTCTACTGCAGAAGTAGAGTATGTAGCTCTTGGAAGTTGCTGTTCACAAATTTTGTGGATAAAACAACAGCTAAGAGACTTTGGAATTGAAGATTCATGCACGGAGATTAATTGCGACAACACCAGTGCAATCAATCTTACCAAAAATCCAATTCTTCACTCAAGAGCAAAGCATATAGAGATTCGACATCACTTCATTAGAGATCATGTTCAAAATGGAGAAGTTTCGATTCAGTATGTTGATTCAAAGAACCAACTGGCCGATATATTCACAAAGCCTTTGGAGAAAAATCAATTTGAAATTATTCGCTCTAGACTCAACATTTTGAGGTTTGAGGAAATCAAAGTCTAGAGACTCTCAGACTCAGATAAACAATACCTTGACTGTAAGTTATTCTCTCTCTTGAAATCTCATCTTGAAAAGGTACGATCGTCAACTGTGTTTGATTATTACTATATTTAATTAACATGACTATTGCGACGCTTCGTTTTCGAAAAGGAAGTTATTTTTTTAAATGACTATTTTCATGGAAATGACAGTTATTTTGAAAATGCATCTTTTTATTTTCCTTTGTGAGGGTCCGTATACCCCCTTTTTAACTGTTTACGCACTGTTGTTTCTTCTTCGCTTTACTCTCCAAAAACCCTAAAAAGAATTGATCTTCAATTCATGTTTTTTTCTCTTGCCTAATCTTCGAAAAAGTTGTCATTTTTCTTGGGAAAGTCAAGCAAGGAATCTTTCAAAGAGTGAGAAAGATGTCTTCTTCAAGAAAGTCTTCGAGGATCGCAAGTAGGGGACCACAGCGAATGAGTGAGGGGCCTACTCACTTCGATCTCACCGAGGAAGAAGAGGCTCCAAATCAGCAGCAGAGCCCACAACATTCTCAGCAGCGTCATTCTCCTCCATCTAGTCCTCAAAATGTTGGTTATCAACAAGAGGAAGAAATCATTGATGACGCAGATCCTGTAAGAGTTCAAAGGCCCTCTTTTATTTATAAGTTTTATCGTGCTTTAAAAGGGACTCGTACTCCTTTGAACTACGTCGATGATTTTCTCAAAAGCAAAGGATATGGGAATGAATATACCTTTTTGCGAAAAATGGAAAGTTTGGGAATTGCTCGTAAATGGGTGGCAGAAGAATCCCTTGCAAATATCCCGAGTGATCCTCGTGATTGGGGATTTAATCCGATAGATGGGAATGATGATGACAAATCGTACAGCCAATTTCAACCGATGATGGGTATTGCAGGGGAAAATTGAGGAAAAAGAGGAGAGATGTTTAGATCGAAAGAACAGAAGGATCTATACTCAAAATTGCTGAAGCGTGGGGTGATAAACCCTAGGAGTGTGGATTTTGATTTTCTGGATGCTGTGAATGTAAACTTGAGGGAAAAGTTTAATTTTCTTCAACTTGAGTAGTTCTGTTCGGACACCACAAAAGCTTACACTGAATTAACTGCTTATTTCTATTCGAATCTTAGCTTTCTGGATGTGAATAGATTCTCCTTCAATGTCAAAGATCAAGACTTTGTAGTGGATATTGATATGTTGGCAGATGTGTTAGGGGTTGAGAGAGGAAGATATCAACCGATCAAAGTTTATATTGCTCGTGCTATACTGGAACTTGTGAAGGACAGAAGAACAGAGGAAAAGATTTCCTACCTAAGGATGAGTGCGTTCAACATTCTACTTCACAAAATTGTAATCAATTGCCTCAGACCGAAATCAACTTCCAAAACTGATGTTTCAAGTTCGGAGGCAAAGCTGATGTATGCCATTCTCACTGGGAAAATTTTTTCTCTTCCTCACACTGTTATGTTCCACATGTATAGAGCAGTGGTGAAAGACAGATGTCAACTTCCTTATCCAAGTCTTGTGACGAAGTTATTCAGACATCTGAACATTCAATCTCCACAAATTCTTTGTGTTCGATCATGTGATCATATGGTGGTAGGACTGAAAATGGTAACCAAGATGCGTCTAAAGGAACTAAGCAAGGTGTTGGAGAAATTTAAGGAGAAGACTCCTATAAAGTCTCATCAAATATCTTCTGCATCAAAAAGAAAAGGAAAGGAGCCCATGGTTGCTCCATCCAAGAAAAGGAGAGCTCTCATCGTTGAAGATGAAGATGATGAGGAAGACATCACAATCTCTGCAATGGCATTGAAACATCTGAGTCGTTCTGCTCCAATGCAAGACTCAAATCAGAGGACTCGAGAAAGAGAAGAGAAAGAAAGAGAAGAGAAGGAAGTAGAGGAGAAAGAAGTAGAAGAAAAGGATGTTGAGGAAGTCAGTGGCGAAAAAGAAGCAGAAGAAGAAGAAGAGAGAATGAATCAAGAGGAAGGAGAGCCTGAAAAACACTCTTCTCCACCTGAAAGCATAGAAACAGTGGGAGATAAGGAGAAAAGAGGGATGTTAGCTGCTACCAGTGAGGGAGTCAGCCGACCCATAAGACATTCATGCCTCTCATTTTCCTGAAGAAGAACATGATGCTTCATCGCCAAATCTGCGTGATTATTCTGATATGCCATCATCTACAGATCGTGCTGAAGCCAGTACGTAGACCGACAATTCAGCAGATTTTCGCAGAATTATGAATATTCTCTTGGAGATGCGCGGTCAAATTTATGCTCTGGGATGTGAGGTTCAAAGCTTGCGAATGCGAGTCAAGTTTCTTCGGTTTCTTTGTGAGATCGGATCTAAGCCCCTCTCGTTCGATTCAGGCTAATGCTAAGGGTGAAGAGGTTGCACAACTGAAGGAAGACTTGAAAAGGCTAGAAGAGATCGTTCAGTCCATGGGAGATTTCCAGCTTGTCCGCATTCCTAAGCAATCTTGACTTTATTCCATTTTCTTCTCAACCTTTTTAATGCTGACAAAAAGGGGGAGAAAGATTTGAATCAAACTTTAATTTATTTTTTTTGGATTGTTGTTTGACTTTAATTTTGTGTCTGGATGTGAATTCAGATTTGACTGTTATTGACTGCTTTTGATATCTTATGGATGACTTTATCATATTCAAGACTAAACTATTTTCTATGGATGCAGATTCTAGTGTTACTCATTTAGCCATTTATCTTTATAAGATATGTATATTTGTTTGAGAAATGTTTTGCAGGTCAAAGTTATCCAAATCTGCAGGAAAGTTTTGTCACCATAAAAAATGGGGAGATTGTTGGAGAAATCTTCTTGAAAATATTTTGAAGCTGACAAAACGTTTCCATCAGTCTAGTTTGAAGGTTTGTAGACTTTGCTGTTTAAAGTCTGAAGACCTCCGGATAGCCAGACTCAAGATTTAAAGTCTATCCTCATTGGCAGTTACTAATCCGTTGAAGAAAGGCTATCAAGAATTGTATGTTTTATTAAGGATATAACCTTATCGACTGGAGAAGATCTCTTGGCTGAATATGACATAACGGAATCTTTTGAATTGATCAAGATTGATTAGAAGATTAAGGATCCGTTGATTGGCGAAATATTCGTGGAAGGTTCTACTTATGGAAATCGAGATCCTGATTGTATGGGCGAACAGGATTGATTGGCTATCGTCATGTTCCTTTAATTGCTCGAATGATCTTCCTAATTGATTTCGTCCAACGGGTAGATTGGAGGAATTCCTTTGGTAAGTGCCAATGGGTATGATGGCATAAAGAAGTATATAAGGAAGACGTTCTAAGCTGTTCAAAAAGTGTGCACGATAGAAGAATTCCAAAGTCTGAAACTTCTTGTTATTTAGTCAATTCATTTGAGCGAAAACTTGTACGCAAAAAAGAGTATATATTTGTAAGAAATCTTGAGGAAGTGTGGTAGAACATCTACACTGTGGAATCAAGGAAAAGCTATGCTGTAATATCTCTTTTGTTCATAGTGGAATCCAGCCGATAGGCTGTCAGTGCGGAAGAGTGGACGTAGACTTGGGATAAGCCGAACCACTATAAACCTCGTGTATAATCTTCTCTTCCCTACTCATTATTTTACTTTGTCGTAATTCATTTTGATTAAGCAAAAGAGTACTTCATTTCTATCGGTTGCCTAATATTGCTTATGTATCGCGATAAACTGTTTTTACACCTATTCACCCCCCTCTAGGTGTTTATACTAGCCACATCATGGAGAACATGTTTGACTTGTAGGTCGTAGGACAGTTCCTTTTTAAGAGCCGGTCTTTTGTAGACTTTTGGCCGTAGACCTCTGTTTGTAATTCTGTTGAATTATGAAAGTGTTATGTTGTGATTTTGCTTCCTGCTTTTCTATCCCGTATTTCATTATCAGGGGTTTTATAATGCGTTCCGCTTGCGCAATAAGAAATGAATGGGGTCGGCGACACTACTTGGGAATGTCGCATTTACATGACCATGGTGGGATGTTGGCGTGCTTGAGGTTCGGGGCGTGACAGAGAGAGAGAGAGAGAGAGAGAGAGAGAGAGAGAGAGAGAGAGAGACCCCTTGCTGCCAAATTTCCCACAATTTTTTAATTGTAATTTAGTTTTTTCAATTTAATTTAAATAAGTTTTGTATTAAAAATTAGATTTAGATCAAAACAACGTTGTTTTAACCTTTTATATTATATTTTAGTCTCATCATCCTCAGTTAGGAGACAGAATATGTTAAAAAAATTATGTTAGCATTTTATGTTAGCCAAGTTAGACAAATTAACGAAAGAACTCAACTGCACCAATTTGACAAGTTTAAAACTTGATTATACTTTTTGTAAGTTTTATTATTTTAGGACTCATTTGTAATTTCATGACAAGTTTTAAGACTTTCTTTGCACTTATTTCTAGAATAAAAGAAAATGAAAAATAGTGAGAAGATGTGGTAGCTAAAGCCAAGTGCGCCAAAAAAAAAAAAATCCCCAACAGAGAATTAGTGATCTCTCAATTTTTGAAAAGATCAGTATTGGATTCTTGTGGTTGATAAAGCATCTATACAAGAAGACTATCCTCAATGAAAGAGAAGATTGGTAATGATGCCGAGGTGATCACCTACTCCAAACCCCTTCAATGATTTTTTTTCAGCCTAACAAATCTTTCTATTTCTCAAATCGGCATTACATTTCTCATACAAGTCTCTTTAGATTAGAGCACCTGAATTAATATAGAAGCTTCAAATGTAAAAATCTTCGCTTGAAGAAGTTTATGCAATATTGTTTCTATCTCATTTTGAAAGGTTCTTAACTTCCAAACTCGACAAAGATTATGTATAAAGAATATTTCTTAGAAAATCATAAATTGAAATAATCTTCTTTTGATAAGTTGTTGACCAAGTCTACATCATAGTTCTAATAAAAGACTTCTAAGATTGGTAAGATTGTACCGTTTGCAAAGAAACTCAAACCTTGTCAAGTGTTTCTCTTTTTCCTACATCGATTGTAAGGACAAAATAGCCTTATAAATGAGATTGAGCCAAAAGCCTTTCAAACTAAAACCCTTTCATTAGCATTTCAAGAAGTCCACATTATGAGTGAAAATTATCTCAAGGATGATTCTCCAAGTAGAAATTTGTTGATGCATGCATAGTGAAATCGTTATGCATAAACCTCAATTAAGTTAATAAACCCCAAAGAATCATGAAATGTACATTCCAAAGAAAAATTAGCATCAGCATTTTCATCACATTCCATTACTTCACATTACATTTCATTTTAGAAATTTGGCGTGCACTCATTGAGATCCAAATTCATAGCAAAAAGATTCATTTCATTACGTTGCGTTTGCATAATCAAAATTTAGGTATGATTTTCTTTGAAAGAAACATCAGCTTATTTTTAATAAGATGCATCTATTGATCCCTAAATTTTAACAACATATTTAGCCATTCATTGGAAGAATTATTTAAAAAGTCCTAAACTTATTGCAATTGTGCTAATTCAGTTCTAAACATTTTGTATTTGTGCCAATCTAGTTTATCTGGTCAATTTTAGTTGATGTGTGTTGACACCTCATTTAAAATTAGAAAATAGAAATAGAAGATAATCTTTGATTATAGAGGGAATTTTTTTTTTAAAATTTTTTTTTTTAATTCAAAAACTCAACAACCGTATGATTTTTGGAGCCATTTTTTGTTGACAAGATGAGTGAATATCGGAAAATCTTCACCTGCAAAAAACAAAATAGGAGGCAAAGCTTCCGTATAGGGGGGGCTTCTTTTCATCAAAAAATTGAAAAGTGAAAAAAAAAAAAAAAAAGAGAAAGTGAGGAAGAAGAAAGGGAAAGCCTGGAGAAAAAGTTGGAAAGTTTTCTTCCCTTTTGGCTGAAATGCAGAAGACGTGAGTTCAGAGAAAACACGAGAGAGAGAGAGAGACAGGCGAGTGAGACGTGTGTGGGAAAGAGAGAAAAAGACAAAAGAAAAAAAAAAAAAAGAAAGGAAGCAAAACAGGGCTATAGTGTCCTATTCCTCCCAACGCTGCCCCTGTTCGCGTTGGTCTTGTGTCCGCGCCAGTCACAGCACCAACACCGCAACGCCAGCCACCGCCGCGTCTCGCCACCTCGCTGCTCTGCTCGCCTCCGCCGGTCACGCCACAACTTCCAGCTCCGCCACCGACACCTGCAGCAGCTCCCTCCGCTTCACCTGCAACCCGCCGGTTCGCGATTCAGCCGGTCATCATCGGGCCTCCGCGCACCAGCACCCATAAGCCTTGCTGCACAGCAACCTGTGACCCGCAGCAACTCGTGCACACCACCCAACGACCCCCTGTGACGCTGCGGCAGCCCGAGAACCCGCGTCGGCCATCGTGACCTGCTGCTGCCCAGCGTGACGCCAGAGCTCTAAAGCCCGCCACTCCTGACCTCGTCGCACCACCATCTCGCACCGCCCGTCACCGCTCGTCTCCCTCCGCCCGAGCCCACGTCGGTCGCGCACCCGCACCTCCGTCCAGCAACACCAACACCGCGAGCACCCAAATCGACGCCGCCTCGTTGCTTTTGTAGCACCGTCGCTCGAGCCCGACGCCGCCGTGACTGTTGCTGCCTAGCCCTCGCCGGAGCTCCGAAGCCCACCACTCGACCTCGCCGCGCCACCGCACGCTCCGCTTGCGATCTACTTCCCCGTCGACGCCACTTGTCCTCTCTTGAGCCTTAGGTGGTTTATTTATTTTTTATTCATTTATTTGTTTATATTTTAAGTTTTGTTATTATTATTTAAGTTAGAACATGGTATTTTAATGTTAATTATTTCTATTTTTAGACATTATCCTTAAGGCTCTGTCTAAGATTTTTGTAGTTATTAATTTGATCGAGACACATCGGATCATTTTTTTAATTATATTAATTTTTAGGCTTTTTGGTAAAATTTTCATTATTAAATCATTATAATTATTAATTTGATCCGTAAGACTTCGGATTAAATTTTTAATTATTTTGAACTCTTTGTCGTTATAATTAGGGTTAGGATAATCGTTAATTTGACCTGTGAGACAACAGGTTATTTTTTCGATTATTTTAATCCTTTATTTTGTTGATAGTTTAGATTTAATAATTACTTATCTTTAAAAAAAACTAAAAATCAAACAAATCAAACAAATCAAAATCTTGCATTAGAGCATGTAGGTTTATTTAATTAGAATTTTTTTATTAGTAAAATTATATCATATCTAGAACTTAGGTACTTAGGTCCATACACATTTCATATTAAAGCAACACATCTAGATATTTTTAGATGAAGTCAATTTTCATTTAGTACAACAAAAGAGGAACCAAAAAAATGTTATGCATGCCATATGAGTTATAGTTTAATTGTTTTCTTTAATAAAATGGAAAATGCTAAAAGATGATCATTGCACCATTAAGTTACTTTCTTTTCAATAAAAAAAACATTATGTCATTAAAAAAAAAACTAAAGATCATTTCCTTGGTTAGATAATAGGTTAATTCATAATTAATCTCATTTCATATCATCATTATTTAGCATAGGTTGCATATATGCATTAAAAAATCAATCATCATAAAAAAAATCATAAAATAACATGCATATAGAATTACCACGTCATACATCTCATATCATACATCATATGCATATTTAGGGTTATGTAAATTAGATTGCACACATATTGTAATAATTTGAATTATGCCACATGAATTGCATCTCATATGTCATTAAAGTAAAACTCATGCATATCAAATTTAAATTAAGATTGCATATAATTAACCTTTTCAAAAAGAAAAAGAAAAATTAGGTGTCATGTCATTTAGAAATCATGTTTAGGGCATGCATTTTAATTAGCATTTTTTTATTGAATGTTATTTTATTGATTGTGCACCCGCATGACCATTTGCATGTTAATAGCTTAAGTTTAAATTAATCAACATTGCCTGCAAAATATTAAAATAAAAAGGTACCGAAAGGGCGTTAGACTAATCTAGCGTAACTATGTCCCCGGACTTACTAAATCTCTGGTTCGCAAAAGTAAATTATTCTCCCATACTTTACTTGGGTTTCTAACGAACCCTAATTGGTTAGTGGCGGCTCCAAATTGAATATGATTACATGTTTAAATAGATTAATTTCTTAACATCAAGTCGCGATTGGTAGGACTTAGGAGGGTCTGTGCCAAGTCTTCGAACTTAGTAATCCATTAGCCTTCTTTAGGTATTTCACTCTCGAGGAGGTTGCGACAGCTTGGCGACTCCGCTGGGGACAGAGTTAAAACTCATAGTGGACATAGGCCTGTTTCTTTTTTTAAAATATTTTTTTGGTAGCATGGAAACAAGGTACGCTCATAACATAAAGTGTTAAATGTTTTTGCAAATGGGAGGTATAAGGGGAGTAATCTTTGCTAACCCTTGTTGTGGGTAGGAGTTAAGGATGAATTGTTGAATTTAAACTATAGAAGTGTTGTTTGCAATTAAACTGTTGTGCATGTTTTATTGTTTTTAGCAATATACTATTGCACACACAACCTGCTGCCGGACCTGGGCTGCGATAGGATTCTTAGGATGGTGTTGAGAATGATACTTCCTCTAAAGCGAGATTGACCTTCTCTTCCCCGAAAGTTCTTCATGGTGTCGAATGTGTTTATCCATATCCGCGAGACTGCATGATTATTGAGTATTCCATTCAACTGAGCCGGAATTAGGGGGGCCTGACACGTTAATGCGAGACTGTAACGGTCAGATCATCCTCTTAGCTCCACTTTGTTAAGCCGTTTAAACAGAAATCGAGCCTCACTTTTCATGCGTGTGTCTATGTGATTGTTATCTATTTCTAGTTAAAGTAAGTTGTTTAAATTCTTCGCAATTTATTTACTTTATTGTAATTTTGTCGGTCCATGACAATTAGGTTTCATCGTCGGTCTTATTTTATATGCAATGGGGAAAACCGACGTACAATTCATTTCCACTCCCAAAAAAGGAGCTCAAGAGGTGGTTGGACCAATTAGATCAAGATGGTCAGAGATATGTGAAAGCCAGGATCGCCCGACTTCTCCCGATGTTAGAGATCAACATCCATTCTAGTGTTATACAGGCGTTGCCTCACTTCTGGTGTCCACAAACTTCCACCTTTATGTTTGGTGAGTTTGAATTGACTCCAACACTCGAAGAATATAGTGTTGCCATTGGAATGCCCCTAAAAAATGAACTTGTTAGGCCGTCTATCGGTATAGATTCTATCTCTGAATTATCTCAATTTTTAAAAATCAAAGCTGAAAGAGTAAAGAAAGTTGTCAAAGTCAACTGTTTTGCATGTCCATTTTCATTCTTAGAAAAATGTTTTGCAAACCAACCAATGATTTCAAAAGCCAGGATTTTCATGTTAGCATTTTTTGGGCTAATCGTTTTTCCTTATCGAAAAAATGCCATTAATCCTGCAATTTCATGGGTGGTTAATTAGGTTTGCGACGGGCTGAATTATGTGAATATGATTTTAGCTGAAACATTTTTGTTATTAACCCGTTTCAAACAAAATGAGGAAAGGACAATGTGTGCCCTCCCTGAACTTTTGCAAATATGGTTCTTCTCCCACATAAGAGGGTTTGGGCATCTTATAAAACAATTTAGGATAGACGATTCTCGGCATCCCATACAAAAATTTGCGGTTCTAGAACGTTTTTCCCCACATAAACAGTATGCCCGTTGGATTAATTTTTTGAAAAACCCTAATCCTAGGGCATTCTTATGGCACACTAAATGGCTCCACATTGAGGAAGCTCGTTTTTTGCACAAACATGATGGACCATCCCGCTGCTGGGCCTTTCCGGTGCTACTTCCTATTATCCACATAGAGTGGCTTGTCAGTACAAAGCTCTTCAAGAAATTCCCCCACCTCTCAGGATAGATTTGTTCCAAGTTCCTTTCATTCGAAAGGATTACGACTACTTCAACGAGATCCAAGAGATCATTACTACATGGAGCGAATGTTATCCAGAGAAGATTTTGGTGCCCATGAGACTGAAGGGCGAGGAAGAGATTCACCATGCATTGGTGTTCTACATCCAACAACATCAGAATCCTATTGCCTTGTGTCCAGTAGTCCCTGATGTGACCAAGAAGCCCACCCAACGAGCACAAATTGAGCATCTTAAGCGGAAAGTGGAAATGCTCGAAGTTGAAAATAAACAGTATCGCAAGGCGTTGGGCTCTCGAAAGCATATAAAATGAGATATTTTGTTTTCTTAGTTCAATGTCTAGGGACTTTTATTTCAATTCAGTGTTTTTAGTTTTTAGTTTGATGTTTAGGGACTTGAATTTCAATTCTTAGTTTTATTTTAGGAAGTTTGGTTCAATGTTTAAAATAAATCTTGAATAAAATCAAGCGATTAGATCATTGTCGTGGACCGATCTCATTTGTTATAGTACTTACCGTATTTTTCTCCTTAGGTAACAACACGGCTCATCTAAGATCACCAATCCGTACTCGTTCTAGAGCAACAATGGTTGATAACACCGAACAAACACGTGTTGCTGAACAAACTCGCATCGCTATCCTCGAATCGGAGATGAAATAGGTCCTGAATGTTCTTGAGCAGCTCTCTAAGCAAATCGACTCTCTCCAAGAAAATACTGCCCCACCAGCTCCGCAAGTTGAAGTGGTGTTACCATAACATGCTCCTGTGGCTGATCCGAAAGATAAAGGCAAGAATACGTTCGCAATTGGGACATCAACCTCTGATAGTGCTTCCAAGGAGAAAATTACCGACGTGCCTCAAATTGCTGTTGATGAGGAGGTACAAGTGATACACTCGGCTATACCAAAAACAGAACAAGAAAAACACATGGCAAAAATCGAAGAGAAACTCAAGTAGCTGCAAGGTTCGTTTATCCAAGGCCCAACTTATTTGTCCCACTATGCAAAGGTCAAGATGCCGAAGAAGTTCAAAATGCCGGATTTTGAAAAGTATGATGACACCTCTTGCACGAAGATCCATTTGCAGACGTATGTGGTCAGGATTACCCAATATGTTGATAACATCCCTTTGATGATTCAACAATTTCAAGCAAGCCTAACAGGACCGACACTACAGTGGTACATTATGAAGAAAATTAATTTGCTGGAGACTTTGGAGGATTTGACCGATGCCTTCTTCAAGTAATATAAGTATAATATTGATGTCACCCCATCTCAAGAAGATTTACTTTGCACTGAGAAAAAGATGACGAAATCTTTCAAGGCATATGTCACGAGATGGAGGACCATAGTTGCTCAGATTACTCCAGAGTCGACAGAAAAAGAGTTGATGGATTTGTTCATGAAGACACTCCCACCTGAATATCGAAATCGGATGTTAGGATCAACTGTCGAATCGTTCAATCAGCTAATCCCTGTTGGCGAGCGAATTGAAGTAGCATTACGTGATGGATGGGCATCTGATCAAACCAGCTCTTATAGGAGAGTCTCGGTCAAGAAAGATAAGGAGCTTGTAGCGGAAGTTAATGCAGCATATGTTCAACCCCCTCGCCCCGTCTTGAACACCTAACAGGGAGGAGCACGACCATTCTTCGGCCAGTAGAAGAGCTCTTCCTGGCATCAATTTATGCCTCTTCCTAAGCCATTGTCCAAGATCTTGCCAACCCTCCAAAAGAAAGGATTACTCGCTAAGGAGCCTAACCGACCTAATCCCGAGCGTTTCCCTAACTATGATCCTTCCAAGACATGTGCTTACCATATGGGGGAGGTAGGGCATTCTGTTGACGATTGCTATACGCTGCGACACAAAATCCAAAATATGTTGGATGCTAAGGTAGTCTCATTCCACGATGGACAGTCGAACATCCAGAATAATCCACTCCCGGCAGAAGTACAGCGCAAGTGCCATAACTTGGCAGCGAAGGACACTTAAGTGCCATAACTTTAAAATTGTACACTTGAGTGCCAGTTTTGAAGTTAAATGGGACACTTAGGGGGTGCATGATAAAAATTATTTCTGTTCCAGAAATGATTTTTCTGTTCCAGACCAATTTCTGGAACAGAAACTTGTTTGATAACGCTTATCAAATTTTCTATTTAGAATAGATTTATTCCGAAATAGAAATGGAGGAGAAATCGAAATAAAAATTTTCTATTTCTGATTTCTCCCAACCCTAATTTCACTCTTCTCTCCCTCGTACGCCTCTTATTTGTCTCCTCTCCGCCTCTTCTCTGCCTCCTCCTCCTCCTCCGCCTTCGCCTCTCATCCGCCTCTTGTGACATCCAGATTTTTCAACTCTGTCTTCTACTGAATAAATCGGGCATTTCATTGACGCGTCTATAGGGTTATTCTCAGAGCCGATCACTCTCAAGATAACTAGACTAGCTGGGGAAATTATTAAAGAATTTTAAGGCAATATTGAGAACTCGATCAGGAATCGGCTTCTTGACCGTGTCCATCTTTAGAGGTCACTACGGCACAGTTAAAAATCGATTTGAAATCAGAGATAGACTGGATCGATAGAAATATGTGACTAATCGTGGGTGACACCACTGAATTAGAAAATTCTCGTCGGCCAACACTAGACTGATTTTCTTATTGTTTTGGTACCCTGTGTCCGTAATTGAATCCTCGAGATTTTCACGACAATCAAGAGTTGCCATTGAGTCGAGTGGGTTCATAGTGGCTCGAAGAAAATCGACCACGGGTCATTTGCCTTAAAAAGTTTTGAAAACTACCCAATAGTCTAGGTCACGCTAAAAACGCACCGAATGAAAATTAACCGCAAATTTGAGTCCGATTTCAGAAATTAAAGTTTTGGCCATGTCACAATAAATTTTAGGAGCATCGACTCAGTCTCAGAAGATTTTCGGAGATTCGGGAAATTTTACGGAAATTAGGTTCGGACGTTGCGGAAATTTGGCAGAAGTTCAGATTGGCTAAATTAATGGGAAATTGGACTTTCAAACTGAGCCGTTGTGTGTCGGGGATTTATAGAAAATCATTTGGGATTTTTCTACGTCGAAATTGGACCTCAATTTGGGAATTTATTGGAGAAATTGAAGTTCAAATGGTGAAATTCGTATGATTGGATGAGGCAGCAATTTTGGACTTTAAAATTTTTTATTTGTGAGTTGATAAGCTTGAAATTGATTGGGGGGACAAAGAGGAGTGTATGGTGGACTGGTGGGGCCAAAACATTAAATGTATTGGCTAAGATTTCTGATTTTTCTTGTCTCCTCTTAGCTGGCTTCTCACGCTCGGCACCCCCATCCGCTCGTTGCTCCTGCTTTTGTTTTAATCTCTCTATCGTGCGAGACAATCCATCCAATCTCACTCCATCTTCATTTTTTCTCTTCCTCAAACGAAGCCCACACACTCTGCTCACGCCAACCTTGAGATCTTCAATCAAGCTACTTCTCTCCACTAGTTGCTGTCCCCCGCCAGTCAACTCTCCTCACTGAAGACTGATCGAAGCCCCGTCTACGATTTGCTTCTCTCTCGCGCTGCCACCGAATCCCAAAGTCCAACATCTTCGTTCATGCCTTGCCAACAGCCACGAAGACCTGCAGCCACGCCAACCAGCTACTTCCTCGTCCACGAAGCTGCTCCATCGTCCACGCCAGCACGCCCCATCTTGGTCAAATTCCCACCGAACGAAGCCTTCGTTGACCGAATCAGCGACTTCACGTTCCAGCTGCAGCTCCTTCGTGCGTCCAGTGAAGCCTCCACGCGTCTTTTTCTTCAAGCGCATGAAGTGGCCGCCTCGTCCGTGAAGAACAAACTCCACCGAAGCCCCTGTTGATTTAATCCACCTCACGTGCCCACGATCCAGTCGACGGTGCCCTCTCCTCCACCGTTGGTTGACCGAAGTCCCCACGCACCTGCCTCCGCAACTCCATATGCGGCCAGCAAATTCCACTGAAGGAATCCCAGAATCCCAGCGAAGCAGCAGCCTCGTTGAAGCCGCGAGTCCACCGGTCTTCAGCCACGTGAACAACCGAAGTCCACACTAATTTTCTTGGCCCAATAGTGGCCTTTGTTGCTTCTGGTTCAGCCCATCAGTCCAAGGATAAATCAGCCCAGCAGCTCATTTGAAGCCACCGAACAGTCCAGCTTCCAGTTTGCATCTTGCTCAGCCCAATTCAATTTGTTTCAGCCCTCTTGAAGCCCAATCCAATCAAGCCCAGCAAGTTTTAATTTTAAGTTTGGGCCCAGCCTATTTTCGGCCCAGTTGAAGTCTTCAAGCCCAGCAAAGTCAGCCCATTTTCAAATCAGAAAAGCCCAAGAGCAAGCCCAATTCAGCGCAAGAACAAATCTCAGTTGGGCTGAGATTTGTTGGGCCAAAGTCGAGGCCCGGTCCAAGCCCGCCGGTGTTGTCGAAAGCCCGATTTCGGCCGCCGTCGCGGTGATTCGGTCTCCGCTTTTGTCAAGTGAGTTTTACTCACTAATGCTTTATTAGTTTGCTAATTATGCTTAGGCTAGGTTATATTTAATTAAGTGCAATTAGGTGGTTAGATTATGTTAGAACAATTAAATTAGAGACTTAATGATGCATGCTAGGTGGTTAGAAATAGACATTAGCAAGTAAACGTGCCATGTTATTTACGGAACGAGTCTCGGTAATTTTCCGGGCTTGTCTCGGTATCCAATTCGGCATTATGAGCCTAAATTGGATTTTTATAATTATTTATTTAATTTTCGAAATTAATTATTTAATTATTTATTTTTCAAGAAATTCAACCGGGATGGCCGGTGACCGGAATTTCGTGCTGATTGTCATGGTGCAGTCCGTTTATTTATTTGAGCTTTATTTGGTGCTAAAGTAATTTATGAGTGAATTTAAGATTTATTCCTAAATTGAATCTGGAGAGAGTCGGGTGGGACCGTAAAGCCACTAGTTCTTGAGAGGGTCGGGTGGGACCGTAAAGCCACTAGATCTTGAGAGGGTCAGGTGGGACCGTAAAGCCATTAAATCTAAGGAATTGCTTGAAGTAGGATGAACGACCTAGAAAGGGTCCGACTGACATGAAATCGACTAGGTCAATGTGATCGATGCTTCGATTGGTGATGTGATTGTTTGAATGCCTATTGAACTGTATTAATATGCAAATGGAATCTGAGGCCAAGGTAAGTCCTCCAACTCGTGTAGTGTTTAGGTAGCTTATAGTGTATTGGCTTACTAATCGAGTCTTAGGGGGTAGGACTCGCTGAGACGTGGTCTCATTGGTTATTGAATAACCATATCAGAACCCTGAGGAGAAGCTAAGGAAGAGGAACCTGAAGGGGAGAAAGACTTTTGAAGAAGAAGATGATCCAGAGAGGGATCTTGAATATAACCCGGATGTGGACTGAGATCACATCCCTTTTGTAAACCCTGTCTTAGCGTAGTTAGGTGTGAGACAAGTATGTTGTGAATAATATTGTAAATATACTATGAGTTGCGCTGATAAGGAAAGTGTGGTTGTGAATTTCAATATGAAAAATATGGCATGCATTCCTATCTCATTGTTTTATTGTCTGGGGATTTATAACTGCTTCTGCATGTGCTTAATTAAAAGAAAGGGTCGGCGATACATAGTCTTGGGATATCGCATTCTAAAATCGACCAAGGAGAAGGATGTGCGCGCGTCCGAGGATCGGGGCGTGACACCTCTCCTCCGCCTCCGCCTCTCCTCCGCCTCTGCTCCGCCTCCGCCTCCGCCTCCGCCTCCGCCTCTGCTCTGCCTCTGCTCCGCCTCTCTGCTCCGCCTTCGCCTCCGCCTCCGCCTCTCCTTCGCCTCTCCTCTGCCTCTCCTCCGCCTCCGCCTCTGCTTCGCCTCTCCTCCGCCTCTGCTCCACCTCCGCCTCCGCCTCCACTTCTCCTCCTCGCTCCCACCTCCGCCTCCGCCTCCTTCTCCTCCCGTTCCGCCTCGCTCGCTGCCTCTCCTTCGCCTCTTCTCCGCCTCTGTTCCGCCTCTGCTCCGCCTCTCCTCCGCCTCTTCTCTTGCTCATCCACATCTGCTCGCGAATCCACCCCCTCGCCACGACCTCCGCCTCTTCTCTGCCTCTATTCCGCCTCTACTCCGCCTCTCCTCCGCCTCTTCTCTTGCTCATCCACATCTGTTCGCGAATCCACCCCCTTGCCGCGACCCACTGTCCCCGCTTGTTGTCCGAGCACCCCTCGGCAACAGATCTCCTCTGCCTCTGCTCTGCCTCCGCCTCCGCCTCTCCTCCGCCTCTGCTCCGCCTCCGCCTCCGCCTCGCTCCGCCTCTTCTCTACCTCTCCTCTTGCTCATCAAACAAATTTCTATTTCGAAATAGAAATTTTATTAAGTTATTAAACAGATTTTTTTCCTCGAAACTCATTCGAAATAAAAATAGAAAAATTCATTTTAATTCAAAAAACTATTTCGAAACATAAATGTTGTCATGCACCCCTTAAGTGCCACTCCGCGAAAATCCGACTAAATGGCTTACGTGGCGACTTTCCGTGAGCTTAGTCCAAAACGATGTTGTTTTGCACGCGACGTGGTGGAGAAAACGCAAAAACGACGTCGTTTTGTGTCTCACGTGTAAATAATAATATACAAATTAATTAAATTAGATTTAAATTATTCAAAAAATATTAAAAAAATAAGAAAATTTTAAAATTTTAAAAATTAAGAAAATTTTAAAAAAAAAATTAAGAAAATTAAAAAAATTAAAAATTTTAAAATTTTAAAAATTAGAAAATTTTATAAAATTAAGAAAATTTAAAAAATTTAAAAATATTAAGAAAAATTTTAAAAATAAAGAAAATTTTAAATTTTTAAAAATTTAAAAAATTTTAAAAATTTTAAAAAATTAGAAAATTTTAAAATTTTAAAAAATTACGAAAATTTTTATAATTTTAAAAAATTACGAAAAATTTTAAAATTTTTAAAAAAATTTTAAAAATTTTAAAAAATTTAAAAAATTTAAAAAATTTAAAAATTTTAAAAATTTTAAAAATTAAGAAAAATTAAGAAAAATTAAAAATTTTAAAAATTAAGAAGAAAAAAAATGGGGGGGGGGGGGGTGGAGTTCAAGCGGGCGGCTCCCGCCGCCGCCACCACCTCCCCACCGTCGCGGGAAGGGCCGACGATGGAGGGGAGGCGACGGCGGCGAGGAGCCACCCCGTTTGACCTCCACCCCCCCCCCTTTTCATCTTACTTTTTTAAAATTTTTAAAATTTTTAAAATTTTTAAAATTTTTTAATTTTTTTTTTTTAATTTTTTAATTTTTTTAAAATTTTCTTAATTTTTTAATTTTTTTTAAATTTTTTAATTTTTTAAATTTTTAAAATTCTTAAAATTTTTAAAATTTTCTTAATTTTTTAAAATTTTTAAAATTTTCTTAATTTTTAGAAAATTTTAAAATTTTC
Organism: Eucalyptus cladocalyx; assembly: GCA_017140615.1. Lineage (NCBI taxonomy): Eukaryota > Viridiplantae > Streptophyta > Magnoliopsida > Myrtales > Myrtaceae > Eucalyptus > Eucalyptus cladocalyx. The sequence continues at coordinate 46,185,278 of CM029517.1, forward strand.
CTATTTTTTAAATTTTTTAAATTTTCTTAATTTTTAAAAAATTTTAAAATTTTCTTATTTTCTTAAATTTTTTTGAATATTTTAAATCTAATTTAATTAATTTATATATTATTATTTATACGTAGACACGAAACGGCGTCGTTTTTGCGTTTTCTCCGCCACGTTAGCATGCAAAACGACGCCGTTTTGGACTAAACTCACCGGAAAATTGCCACGTCAACCATTTGGCCGGATTTTCGCCGGAGTGGCACTTAAGTGTTCAATTTTTCTCCGATGATGGTACTTAAGTGTACCATTTTAAAGTTATGGCACTTAAGTGTCCTCCTCCAAGTTATGGCACTCTGCGTGTCCTCACCTCATCCATCCGACTCCCTGTGAACGCCATTTTCAGTTTTGATGTTGGTCGAAAGAAGAGCTTGAGAGTACATGTGGACGATGTTCATAATGGTTTAGTTCGAGCTGGATACTACTCAGACGTAGAAGAACCTACCATGTCTCAAAAGGTGCAAAGAGTTAAGGAAATGTCTAAGAAGGGAGTGATTGTCTATGCGGATCCTGCTGACACCGTTTCGACTATCACTCCAATCATTATTGATCTGGAAGAGGAGTTTTCTGATTTTGAAGATGAGTTTACTGGTTTAAACATTGGAGCTAACGATCCCCTAGCTTTTGACATGTAACCGTTGGAAGATGCGTCGAATGAAGATGGATTAATCATCAACGATATGCCACCATCTGGTGATGAAGAATTGATTCTTGATGTTACACAACCCTATGCTTACACGAATAATAAGGCGGTACCATGGTGTTATGATGCGGAGATAGATGTGGTCACTCGATCGGGACGCACTTACGCTCTGGCCAACTCACAACCTGTCAAGCCAGTCACTGACGAGGAGGCTAAAGAATTCTTAGTTGTAATTAAGGCAAGTGAGTATAGCGTAGTAGACTAACTTCGTAAAATGCCGACACAAGTCTCCATATTATAGTTGCTTTTGACATCGGAGAAACATCAAAAGGCCTTGATGAAAGTCCTTAACGAAGTACATATCCCAGAGTCCATTGAACCTGAGAAGTTAGGGGAATTCGTAGGGGCCATTTTGTTAAATGACCAGATTACCTTCTCAGATAATGAAATCCCAGATGAAGGAAGAGGACACAACAAAGCCCTTTATATCTCAGCCAAATGTCGAAATACCTTGGTGTCCCGTGTACTCATAGATAATGGATCGGCTTTAAACATATGCCCTCTAGCAACTCTAAAACGTCTTGGATATGATTTGGGGAAAATTCGCACGGCTAAAACCTCTGTTCGAGCATTTGATGGAACCAAAAAAGAAGCAATTGGGGAAATTGATTTAGACTTGCAAATAGGGCCAGTGTTATTTAATGTAGTTCTTCAAGTCCTGGACATACCTACAGCCTTCAACTTTTTGTTAGGTCGTCCATGGCTTCATGCAGCAGGGGCAATTTCTTCAAGTCTTCACCAAAAAGTGAAGTTTGTGACAAAAGGGAAGCTTATTACAATTCGAGGAGAGGATGAGTTCAAGATTTATCATGAGACGACTATCCCTTATATTGAACCAGATTGTAAAGAAGAATCCAGTTTTCAAGCATTTGAGTTGGTTTCGACCATTCATGTCTCTCAAGGCACTACCTTACCCACTCCAAAGTTATCAAAGTCGGCGATCATGGTAGGCAAGACCATGGTCGGGAGCGGTTTTGTTCTAAGTAATGGTTTAGGCCGATATGGTTAGGGCACTCGCCAACCAATTGAGGCCGAGCGGAACTCATATACTACTGAATTGGGCTATCGCGGTAGAGATGGACGATCCTGTAGAGGAAGAGGAAGAGGACAAGGACGAACTAGCTTCATTATACCCCATATTAGGTCCATATTCCCTGGGCCTGCGAAAATGATGCATGAGGAAGAAGGGGCGATCAATACCTGTGTTCAATACCCCAAGCCTCTAGGTGTTGACATTGATGTTATTCCTGTCGGATGGGGAGAGGTAGACAAGCCAGGTTCAGACACCATTCTATCCACTGGAAAAGACGACGCACTCAGAGGAATGGCCGAATTATTCAAAGATAATTTAGTGTTTGCCATCGACGAAGTTCGAGAGTAGGAGAATTTTAATTATTTGCACACTCCTCTACGCATGAGTTTTTATTGCTTTCCGTATTTGCATTTCCATTCCTAGGATTTTTATCATTTCAATAATGTAATTTGCTTTTTCATCCAATAAAATTTTCATGTTTTGAGGGCATGTTGAAGTACACCAAACTAGCCCGATGATGATATCCAGCCAATAAAAGAAAATAAAAATCCAAGGAGAATTCTGAAGCCTGGGCTTCATCATGCTTCCTTATGTCAAAATGTTTAAAAAATGGTTTTTGCCAAAGAATTTCAAAAAAAAAAAAAAATCTAGATTATCCTGTTTGTTTTTCTGATCCATCTACATTCTGTTTCAGGGACGATCATATAGCATGCAAAGGTGTGGAAATGGTCCAATCCAATGCAACAAGTGCCGATAAGGATGATCTCGAAGACTCGATCAAAGATCCCATTGAGGTGCAACGTAGGTGGGAACAACATGAAAAGCCAAGGCTCTCACATCCGAGCAGACCGTCACTATTAATTTAGGTGACACTGAAGAAGCCAGACAAGTGAAAATTGGGGCAAGTCTCCCCAAAGATGAGGCCAAGCACTTAATTCAACTACTGAAGGAATATCATGATATTTTTGCATGGACCTATGCTGATATGCCTGGTTTAGACCCGTCAATTGTGGAGCATTACCTACCTACTAATCTGGAAGTGTCACCTAAGAAGCAAAGGTTGCGGAGAACTAAGCATGAACTCTCAAAGAAGATAGAGGAGGAAGTGATGAAGCTATTGAAGGTGGGATTCATTGAAGTCTCATAGTACCCCGAATGGGTGTCCAACATTGTACCAGTAATGAAGAAGGACGGTCGGGTTAGAGTTTGTGTTGATTATCGGGATCTAAATAAGGCTAGTCCGAAAGATGATTTTACGTTACCACACATAGACGTCCTTGTGGATAGTACTGCTAGTTTTGAATTATTCTCATTTATGGATGGTTTTTCCGGGTACAATAAGATAAGGATGAAGGAGGAAGACAAGGAGAAGACTGCATTTATCACCCCATGGGGAACATTTCATTATAAGGTTATGCCCTTCGGACTAAAAAATGCCGGGGCAACTTACCGGCGAGCCATGATAGCAATGTTTTCATGACATGATACATCAAGAAATTGAGGTCTATGTTGATGATATGATTGTAAAGACTCGACCTGGAAAAAGCCACGTCGAGACCTTGAAGAAGCTGTTTGATTGGCTCCGTGAGTTTAAGCTTCAACTAAATCCCACTAAGTGCGTATTCGGAGCAACATCCAGTAAATTACTCGGATTCATTGTGAGCAGTAAAGGGATTGAAATCGACCCAGCTAAAGCTAAGGCCATTTGTGAATTGCGACCTCCGTCAACAGTGAAAGAAGTCTAGAGCCTTTTGGGGAGGTTGAATTACATTGCTCGATTCATTTCCCAACTTTCTGAAACCGCCAAGCCGTTCTTCAAGCTCCTAAAGAAGAGTGCACGAGTCAACTGGGATGATGAATGTCTAGAAGCATTCGACAAGTTGAAGTATTACTTGATGAATCCACTAATGCTTGTCCCGCCATCACCGGGGCATCCTTTAATTCTCTACCTCACTATTCATAGTGAGTCACTGAGTGCAATGTTGGCTCAAGATAGTCCCGTTGACAGAAAAGAACGAGCCATTTATTACTTGAGCAAGAAGTTCACTGCATCAGAGCTGAAGTATCCTAATGTCGAAAAGACTTGTGCAGCTTTAGTGTGGGTATTGCATAGATTGCGACAATACACACTGCATTACCAGACATTCCTCGTGACTAAGAACGACCCCATCAAGTACTTACTTGATCGACCAGCTTTGGTGGGTAAGTTGGCCAAATGGAAAATCTTAATTTCCGAATTTGATGTGCAATTTATACCACAAAAGTCAGTCAAGGGACGAGTGATCGCTGACCTATTGGCCGAGAATTCAGGAGTCTCTAATGACGATGATGGTTTCCTTGATGACCGTGTCTTGAATGTAAGTGAAGACTCATGGAAGATGTTCTTTGATGGAGCTGTAAACTTTTATGGTTCTGGTACTGGGGCAATTTTGATATCCCCAGATGGACAACACCATCCAATGGCTGCAAAATTGATATTCCCATGCACTAACAATGTGGCTGAGTATGAAGCTTGCATCCTCGGGCTTCAGGCCGCAATTGAGATAGGTGTGGCCAAGTTAAAAGTGTTCGGAGACTCAACACTAATCATAATGTAGACCGTAGGTGAATGGAAGACCAAGGAGGCTAAGTTGCTCCCATACCACAAGTATTTAGAAGATCTAGTGGAAAAGTTTGAGGAAGTTTCATTCGAGTACTTGCCAAGGTCTCATAATCAATTTGCAGACGCACTTGCGACGTTGTCTTCTATCCTGCAAGTCACTAATGGGTTAGAGGTTGAGCCTCTGAAAATAGATGTTTTGCCAAAGCCAACTTATTGCATGGTAGTGATAGAGGAACCGGATGGAAAACCATGGTACCATGACATCATGACCTATATTCAAAAACGAGAGTTCCCATAAGGTAGCAGTCCAGCTAACCAAAAGCATCTCATGAAACTTGCCTCCAAATTCTTTATTAGTGGGGATACATTATACAAACGGTCCTTCAACTCCGTCCTACTTAGATGTGTCAATGCTAAGGAAGCCACTCAGTTGATGGAAGAAATACATGAAGGAGTGTGTGGACCTCACATGAGTTGCCACATGTTAGTAAAAAAAGATTATGAGACTAGGTTACTTTTGGTTGACCTTGGAGACCGATTGCATTCAACATGTCCAGAGTTGTCACCGTTGTCAAATTTATGGAGACAAGATAAATGTTCCTCCAAATGAGCTGCATCAACTGTCAGAATCATGGCCTTTTTCGATGTGGGGCATCGATGTAATCGGCCCAATTAATCCGAAAGCCTCGAATGGTCATCGTTTCATCCTTGTCGCTATCGATTATTTCACAAAATGGATAGAGGCAGCATCCTATGCAGTTGTCACCGCAAAGAATGTCGTGAAGTTTGTGCAACGGGATATTATTGCCCGTTATGGCGTGCCTGAAGCCATTATCACAGATAACGGAACAAACCTGAACAACAAACTTGTCGATGATTTGTTCAAAGAGTTCAAAATTCGTCATTTGAATTCATCACCCTATCGCCCTCAGATGAATGGTGCGGTTGAAGCAGCGAATAAGAACATCAAGAAAATTCTGGCAAAGACAGCTGATAATTATCGTGACTGGCATGAGAGACTTCCTTACGCTCTGATGGTGTATAGGACTTTAGTTTGTACCTCTACTGGGGCAACTCCTTTTTCTATGGTGTATGGCATGGAAGCAATCCTGCCAGTTGAAGTAGAAATCCCTTCTCTAAGAGTTTTGTCTCAGTCTAAGCTGACGGAAGCTGAATGGGCACAACAGAGGTATGACCAACTCAATTTGATTGATGAAAAGCGATTGAAGGCCATATGTCATGGTCAATGTTATCAACAGCGGGTGGCCAAGTCCTCTAATCGGAAGGTTCACCCAAGGCGTTTCAAGGTCCATGATTTGGTGCTACGCAAGATGCTACCAATTATCCTTGATCCTCGTGGCAAGTTCACTCCAAATTATAGTGGGCCATACATCGTGAAGAAAGTACTTCCTGGAGGTGCTTTAATCTTGGTAGAAATAGATGGGCGTGAATTCACGAATCCTGTAAATTCCGATGCTGTAAAGAAATACTATCCGTGAATAAAAGGGCTCGTAAAAACCTTTTCCTCACTCAAAGTTGGTCAAATCTCTAGTGTATAACGTTGCATGTTTTATTTTTGCAGGGTCAAAGAATGGATATGAGCAACAGTGTCTTGTTAGGGAACCTCTATGAGCTTCCTTACAAAGAAGGGCTAGACATGGACACTTAATAACTTGGATTTTATGATCCTAGGTGCAAGAATAGAGCACGGCATTTTTTGTCATTGTAGAATGCTTTCACATGATGTTATGAAATTTGTCAATTCCACATGAAATTCATCAAAATGGACAATTCAGTTAAAGATGTCGAGTTACTTGAACATGCTAAATGAGGAGTGAAAGGCAAGCCTAATCCCATACACAGTCCCCTGTCTATACATTGTGAGGTGAGTATGGAAACATTTTGTGTTTCAAGATGAAAAGTTTTCTTGCATGAAGTACGACAACTAAAATGACGAGGGGCAGTTCATTTCTCTACAGTGAACCCTTGTTTAACCCTTCTTTGAGCCTAAATACTTGAAGAACTTCTTTCATACTACCCCTGTCAAGAACCACCCCACATCGGGGCAAATGGAGGTAAGTTGACATTGAAGGAGAGTGAAATGGAAAGAAATTTTCTTGCTCTCACTTGCATTAATCTTCAAGTCATGCTATTACATTGAATTCATGTGATAATATAAGTGCCTTAGGATGATGAAGAGCATTTCTTTCAATATCCTACACATTTATATCTTTTGTATAGCCCATTTGAGCCTACAATTTCATTTCTTTACACCCAGTTGGTGATCATCCCCCACACTAGGGCAAGGCAAGAGGTAGATGAAAACTCTTGAAGGTTCGAGTGTCATTTAAAGTATACTTGACACACGCATTGTGCGTAAGAACTGAAATCAAAATAGAACTAAGGGGCATAAAAAAGCAGTGTGCCTGGTAAAAGCAAGGCCAATGCCCGTGAAAAGAAGAGAGAAATGATTGATGAATTGGGGGGCATGAAAAAAAAAAAGGCGGTGTGCCTAATCGATGCCCATCATCAAAGAAAATGATTTTAAAAGAAAAAAAAATGTTGAGAAAAGATCTCCAGTTGAATAACCATTGGCATCGGTGATAAACTCTTAAGCCAATAAAGAAATTTGTCAAGAAGACAATCAGTGGTGAAGAAAACTGGTGGTAATGTCAAGATGATCACCAACTCTTACCTATTACACACATCTTTGAACCTAACGATCCTTTCATTTCTCAAACCCAAGAACAAAGCCTATGTTACGTCCCTTACAAAGTCTCTTCAAATTATGGCACTTGAATTAACATAGGAATTCATATGTTTTAAGCATTGCTCGAAGAACTGCGAGCAAGATTATTTCTTTCTTATTTTGCAAAGTTCTTGACTTGTAAACCCGGAGATGATTACAGAATTGTTCTTTCAATAGCCTTGGCTCAAAGAGTCTCTTTTGCTAAGCCATTGACCAAACCCACATTACAATCTTTGTCAAAGACCTCTCAGATTGGTAAGGTTGTACTGATTGCAAGAAAATTCAAACTCTTGTCAACAAGATGATAATAAGATTAAGTGATATAATCCCGCATCAATGGTCGGGACAAATTACCCCTTCTAAATGAGAGCGAGTGAAAAAGCCTTTTTCACACCAAAAGTGTCTCATTTAGCATGTTCAAGAGATTCACAGCTTAATGAAAATTGTCTTGATAATTTTTCCTGGTGGAAGTTTGAAAAAGCCATCATGTATGGACCTTCATTGAATTTTTTTTAAAAAAAAGAGAAAAAGAAAAATGAAATGAATTTTTCCTCAAAGACCAAAGTATTTGTCTTTGAAGTCCTGAGTTTGTTCAGTCATCTTGGTGCTTGATGAGAATTCCAAGTACTCATTTATAAAATGTTTTCAAATGTCTAGTTTGAGTTCCAGATGTTTGAACTTGTAAACGCTTGATGTGACTTCCAAGTGTTTGTCTTTTCAAACATCTGATGTGATTTCCAGATGTTTAGTAAAATATTTTCAAATATCTAGTGTGAACTCCAAATATTTGAACCTTTAAATGCTTGATGTGACTTCCAAGTGTTTGTCTTTCCAAACGTCTGATGTGACTTCCAGATTTTTAGTAAATGTTTTCAAATGTCTAGTGTGAACCCCAGATATTTGAACCCTTAAACGCTTGATGTGACTTCCAAGTGTTTGTCTTTCCAAACGTCTGATGTGACTTCCAGATGTTTAGTAAATGTTTTCAAATGTCTAGCATGAATTCTACATATTTGAATCTTTAAATGCTTGATGTGACTTCCAAGTATTTGTTTTTTCAAACATCTTATGTGATTTCCAAGTGCTTGGGATCTGATGAGGGTTCCAGATCTCTAAAGACTTTGAGTCTTTCAATTATCTGAAGAGATTTCCATATGTTGGTCAGGTCTCATAGGAATCATTTCACACATAATAATACTTTTTTGAATCTCCAGATAAGTATGACAGGTACATGTTCTTCTTTGCATTTGCATTTCATTGAGCGTGGACACATTGAGATCTACGTTCTTAATCAAATCATTGCATTTACATGGCATTCTTTATTGCATGATCTTACATTTATTTGAGTTCATTTCTTTAAAAAAAAAAGTCATTACAATTAACATTTGCATATGCATTTCATATTCATTTTGCATTCATTCTGCATGGTCTAAATTTAGGTGTCATTTATCTTTGAAGGAAACCTCTACGAGCTTCCCTTCAAAGATGGGCAGCTATTGACACCTCATTTAAAATTAGAAAATAGAAATAGAAGATAATCTTTGATTATAGAGGGAAATTTTTTTAAAATTTTTTTTGAATTCAAAAACTCAACAATCGTATGATTTTTGGAGCCATTTTTTGTTGAGAAGATGAGTGAACATCGGAAAATCTTCACCTACAAAAAACAAAACTCGAGTCTTTCTTCTATAAATAAAAGAGGCAAAGCTTCGGTTTAGGGGGGCTTCTTTTCGTCAAAAAATTGAAAAGTGAAAAAAAAAAAAAAAAAAAAAAAAAAAAAAAAAAAAAAGAGAAAGCGAGGAAGAGCTTCCGATAGAAAGGGAAAAGCCTGGAGAAAAAGTCAGAAAGTTTTCTTCCCTTTTGGCTGAAATGCAGAAGACATGAGTTAAGAGAAAACACGAGAGAGAGAGAGAGAGACACGGGTGAGTGACACGTGTGAGGGAAAGAGAAAAAGACAAAAAAAAAAAAAAAAAAAAAAGAAAGGAAGCAAAACAGGGCTACGAGTGTCCTCTTCCTCCCGACGCTGCCCCCGTTCGCGTTGGTCTTGTGTCCGCGTCGATCACAACGTCGACACCGCAACGCCAGCCACCACCGCGTCTCACCACCTCGCTGCTCTGCTCGCCTCCGCCACCGCTGCTCCGTCGGTCACTCCGCAACTTCCAGCCCCACCACCGACGCCTGCAGCAACTCCCTCCGCTTCGCCTGCAACTTGCCGATTCGCGATTCAGCCGGTCATCGATGAGCCTCCGCGCACCAGCACCGTAAGCCTTGTTGCGCAGCAACCTGCGACCCACAGCAACTCGCGCACACCACCCAATGACCCCCCGTGACGCTGCGACAGCCCGAGAACCCACGCCAGCCATCGCGACCTGCTGCTGCCCGGCGTGACGCCGGAGCTCCAAAGCCCGCCGCTCCTGACCTCGTCGCGCCACCATCTCCGCACCGCTCGTCTCCCTCCACCTGAGCCCACTATTAGTCGCGCGCCTGCACCTCCGTCAACAACACACCGCCGCCGCCTCGTTGCTTTTGTAGCACCGCGCTCGAAGCCCAACGCCGCCATGACCTGTTGCTGCCTAGCCCTCGCCGGAGCTCCGAAGCCCGCCGCTCCTGACCTCGCCGCGCCACCGCACCGCCTCCGATTGCGATCTGCTTCCCCATCAACGCCACTGTCCTCTCTTGAGCCTTAGGTGGTTTATTTATTTTTTATTCATTTATTTGTTTATATTTTAAGTTTTGTTATTATTATTTAAGTTAGAACATGGTATATTAATGTTAATTATTTGTATTGTTTAGACATTATCCTTAAGGCTCTGTCTAAGATTTTTGTAATTATTAATTTGATCCGAGAGACATCGGATCATTTTTTTAATTATATTAATTTTTAGGCTTTTTGGTAAAATTGTAATTGTTAAATCATTATAATTATTAATTTGATCCGTAAGACTTCGGATTAAATTTTTAATTATTTTGAACTCTTTGTCGTGATAATTAAGGTTAGGATAATCGTTAATTTGACATGTGAGACAACATGTTATTTTTTCAATTATTTTAATCCTTTATTTTGTTGATAGTTTAGATTTAATAATTACTTATCTTTTAAAAAAAACTAAAAAATCAAACAAATCAAACAAATCAAAATCTTGCATTAGAGCATGTAGATTTATTCAATTAGAATTTTTTTATTAGTAAAATTATATCATATCTAGAACTTAGGTACTTAGGTCCATACACATTTCATATTAAAGCAACACATCTAGATATTTTTAGATTAAGTCAATTTTCATTTAGTACAACAAAAGAGGAAAAAAAAAATGTTATGCATGCCATATGAGTTATAGTTTAATTGTTTTTTTTAATAAAATGGAAAATGCTAAAAGATGATCATTGCACCATTAAGTTACTTTCTTTTCAATAAAAAAACATTATGTCATTAAAAAAAAAACCTAAAGATCATTTCCTTGGTTAGATAATAGGTTAATTCATAATTAATCTCATTTCATATCATCATTATTTAGCATAGGTTGCATATATGCATTAAAAAATCAATCATCATAAAAAAAAATCATAAAATAACATGCATATAGAATTACCACGTCATACATCTCATATCATATAGCATATGCATATTTAGGGTTATGTAAATTAGATTGCACACATATTGTAATAATTTGAATTATGCCACATGAATTGCATCTCATATGTCATTAAAGTAAAACTCATGCATATCAAATTTAAATTAAGATTGCATATAATTAACCTTTTCAAAAAGAAAAAGAAAAATTAGGTGTCATGTCATTTAGAAATCATGTTTAGGGCATGCATTTTCATTAGCATTCTTTTATTGAATGTTATTTTATTGATTGTGCACCCGCATGACCATTTGCATGTTAATAGCTTAAGTTTAAATTAATCAACATTGCCTGCAAAATATTAAAATAAAAAGGTACCGAAAGGGCGTTAGACTAATCTAACGTAATTCAACAAACATAGGGTGACTTTTTTCTATCGAATCGAATGAGCACTGTGAACTATCTGCTTCAAAAAGATAGTTGGTTGAATGAGACTGGAAACCTTCTTTCTTCGATCGGAATACAAATAAGATGAAAAAGGCCATCATTGGGGCAAAGGATAAACCTCTTCGAAAAACAAGTTCCAGAGGCATCTTCCATTCATCTCGATTTGGGTTTTTCCGCACCATATTTGGATCTGCCTCTTCTTCGATCCGGAATTCCCAGCAAATCCTTGACTCCTCGAATACAATGGGATTTCACACCTGGCAAATCTTTCACTCTACCTCCTCTTATTAAGACCATAGAATGTTCCTGCAAATTATGACCTTCGCCCGGAATGTAAGTTAAAAATATCACGTCGATTGCTCAATCATACTTTGGCTATCTTACGTAGAGCTGAATTAGGTTTTTTCGGTGTTCTTGTTGAAACACGCAAGCATACTCCTTGCTTCTGGGGACATTGATCCAAAGCTCGAGTATGGTCCATGCGCCGTTTTTCTTCTCTACCATGACGAATCAATTGATTTAATGTAGGCATCGCTCTTTCCTTTGTCCTTACCCCCGATTTTTGCCCTATCACTAGTGATTACTCCCGATCCGAAGCACCCCTTTTCCATTCATAGAGAGATCCAATCGTCAAAATCAATAAAATGGCCATCATGGACCAAGATCCAAACGAATCAATCTTGTTGGGAGGTACTGCCCAAGGAAAGAAAAAGGTGACTTCCGGATCAGGGATAATAAATAAAATTGAAACAAGATAAAATCGTATATCGAAACGACTTCTGGCATCACCGGAAGGATCGAAACCACATTCGTAGGCCAACAATTTTTCTAGGTAGGTCAAACTATTGGAAGCAAATGGAAAAGGAACACCGAGTAGGATCAAAGAAAGTAGCGGACTAATCACTAAATAGATACAAATAGGTGCAAATTCTGACATCATCACAGCCCACTTGCTTCTCTCGCTCCTTGCTCGCGGAGCGGCATACCGAAAAAAAAGAAGCAGATTCCATAACATAACATAAGACTCATTTTACAACGAGAGATGACCGCTCTGGATGGCTCTCATAATCTGGCGGTATGGAACGCTTTGGCGAGTCCCACCTTTGACTATCTGAGTAAGGTAGGACTGGTAGGTCCGCTCACTAAAGGACCTACTGAATCTCTGGTTCGCAAAAGTAAATTATTCTCCCATACTTTACTTGGGTTTCTAACCAACCATAATTAGTTAGTTGTGGCTCCAAATTGAATATGATTACATGTTTAAATAGATTAATTTCTTAACATCAAGTCGCGATTGGTAGGACTTGGGAGGGTCCGTGCCAAGTCTTCGAACTTAGTAATCCATTAGCCTTCTTTAGGTAATTCACTCTTGGGGAGGTCACAACAATGTGGATAATTTTTTTTAATAATATTTTATTTTTTCAAAATTTTAAAAAAAAAATTCTCTTTTTTCCCCCTTTTTCCCTCCTTCTTCCTTCTTCCTTTGGTTGGCTACTGTTGACCAATGGGAGGCTCGCCTTGGCAAGAGAGAGCCTCACCAAATCTTAAAGGGCCTCATCAGCCTCCACCTTCAGTCAGTGGTGACCAGCTAGAGTAAGAAAGAAGAGGGAGGGGGAAAAATGGAGAAATAAAAGAAAATTAAAAAGCCAAAAACAAAATAAAAATATTATTAAAAATTGTCCACGTCAACAACAGCGGGTCAAAATTGGTCGAATGAACTGAATTGACACAATTGTAATAGATTTAAGACTTTTTTGATAATTTTCCCACCATTCATCACAGGGAAAATTAGGGATCGATCTAGACCCCTAATTAAAAAATATTATGAATTTACATTTGCATTGTATTGAACCCATATGAGTTGCATCTGGACCGGTCTAGGAAGGCTTTGAGCTTTATTAAATCATCTAGATTAAGCTCTCAAGAAAGTGAAAATTGGAACAAGCCCATGGAAGATTTATAGTGACCAAAAATCACGTGGGGTGTGCATGGGATACCAAACTTAGGAAGTGGGTTCTTTGATAAAAACTTGGAAGATGACAAAGCTTATCCTTTGAAAATCTTTTCCGTCCATAAAAGGAAAGACGTTGCAAACATGGGCACGTGATAAATGGTCGAGAATATGATGTCAAAGCGTGCACATATATAAAAGGAGGAATGATTGGGTAATAATTTTTTCATGCTGTGAGAGTCTATTCTAGATCACACATATCAAATAATTAATATTTATAAATTATTATGGAGTCTACTTATTCAAAAATACGTGGCTTATGACAAACTATTATTTTCACAATAGCCCAAAAACTATGTTAATAAAGCCCTAAACATTCAAAGAAGATTGGGTTGATGAAGAACTCTCTCCTCAGCAAGAATATCTGCTAGGGTGAACGGTATTAATTTCGTACAAATTCCACTCGGAACTTGTAACTTACCCGTTGTAACATGTTCCACATTTTTTAGAATCTAGTATTTACTTATATACCTTAGAATCTAGAACTTATCCCATCATAGGTTCTAGGTTCCACATATATTATTATCTAAATGATTATAGTAAATCATTACCTTTAATGACTATCACTTTCTACTATAATCCACTGATCACTACTTATATTTAGACATATGAAAGATATGAAAAGTTAGTAAAGTAAAAATCTTAGTCTTAAAATGAAAGTTAAGACTTGTTGTTTTAAATTATACACTCATTATCAAACGTTATGAAATATCGTTAGATTAGGCGAAGACAAAAGCCAAGAAAAAACATAAAACTTATTATAGGCTCTAGGTTCCACCTCTCTAGAACACACGAAGACAAAAACTTGTTCTAGGCTTTGGGTTCCACTTATCTAGAATAAGTAAAGATAAAAACTTGTTCCAAACGCAAGGCTCCAACTATCTAGAATTTAGAACCTACTCGTCAAAATAGTTTCCCAATTTCTAGAATATAGAACCTATCATGCATATCTTGAAACTTGGACTTGGGAATTAGATAGGTTTCCACCAGTATGGTTCTTCGGTTTTGGATTCTATCTTGAAATGATGCTCGCCACTGACACTCGTAAAGAGAGGGGGGCGGCATAAACTTTCATAAGAAGAGAGGCGCTGCATCTCGGTCTTTTCTCCACGGATAAGTAGAAAAGTTCAGGCGGGTTTCATTCAAATCTCAGTCTTCGCTCGCATGACTACATATATGGGCTGCATCTCCCGTTACTGTTCTGATTGCCGCTGTCTCGCTGATTTGCCTGGCTCTTTCAGACGCTCCCCGAGAAAATAATAAGTGCGTTTAATACAAATACATGAATCCTACGTGGTGTATTAAATGCACCTAAATATTTTCTCGCGCTCCCTAGCCACCACCAACATAGCAGCAAGCTTCTCAACCACACGTGAACGAGCTTCAGTGTGAGTTCCTACGCTAGCAGGCCATACGACGTGCTTGCCCGACGCCGTAGCCACAGTCCAGCAAAGACTCACCAATGCAGCGACGCCTATAAGGCTCAAGTTTCCTATCGCGAAGCCAGTGACGCCGGTGGAACAGCGCAACTTCAATGTCACGCCCCTGCCCTCGCTCATCCGAGCCTTTCCCATGATTTTTACTCCCAGGTTTCTCGGCCGGCCAGTAGCTATCAGAGGAGGTGACGCCTCGAGCAAGTTTTGTTGGTCTCGTAATTCGTCGCTTCCACACCATGCACCACCTGCCCTCACCGCCAGCCTCCTGAAGCCGCAGATTTGGGAGCCACCGCGTCACCAACGGTCAAGCCCGGCACTGACGAGATTCCTGTTAGCAAATTTTCTTTGTTGAGTCATGCATAATAATCGAGGTTTCCGATTATTATTTTTAGTTCCTGTATTGAATCTGACAAATATATTATCTCGGTTTGAATATTACGTCATTTCAATTTCAGAAACTTTCTTTTAAAAAAATAAAAATAACATTCCATTTAGGATAGATTGCATTCATTTTAATTTCCTAATTTAGAATTGCACATCTAGAAACCATGTGGTAATTAGGAAATTACCTAATTAGAATTTGACTTAATATAAATTATTTCCTAAGTAAAATTAGGTAATCGCATATTTTAGATAATTTTCTATTTTAGTTTAAAAGAAAATGAAAAAAAATGGCATGCATGTGTCACATAGAATTAGTTGCATTATTGCCGCATCATTACATTGCCATATCATCATTGACTTGTCATCATAATATCCATGTCACTATATTTCCATGTCAGAGAATTCATGCCATTGCTTGTCATATTAGGCTTATGCTCAATTATTTTGGCCATCATTAGAATTGGGTAGCACATCGATTGTATGCCACATGTCATTAGTAAAATTAGGATCACATTATAGTTTAATCATTAAAAAGGAAAAACCCAAAAAGAATTAATTGATATAGCGATTAGAAATCATGTTTAGTTCAAGCATTTATTATTTACTGAACATTTTGCAGAAGAATTGGTATGATGGACTTAATGGAGGTTTTGCTTTGCTTGGGACGTTGACTATGTCTAATTTCTTAATCCCCCAAAGCTCACGTGGAGCATCGTCCCTTGCCAAAAGAAAGCTTTTTTTCCCGCCAATGGATCGAGCTCTGATGACTCGTGTCTTGTCGGTTTTAACTCCAATGAACCAACGTCAGACCCAATTGTAATGGTGCTGCATGGTGCTTATTTGTACGAGTTAAAAGATGCCCGTTGTCCTTTTTCTAGGACGTCATAAGTTGAGGAATCCATCAACCACTAGAATTAGATTGTAATTTGACCTTGATAAATGCTTAGCTTCAAGTGGTTGGAAGAGTCTCGTTTGATTCTAACTGCATATCATCGACAGCCATAAGAAGTGGAGGAAAGAATAGTGATATCTTAAATTCACATCGCTTTAAGATGACCCGATGTACATGAGGAAGTTTCATTTCTTTTCTCATAACAGTTGGAGTACCAAAAACGTAAATAAGTACCCTCGATACACTGATCAAGTTTGGAAAATTACACTTCTGATTGCATTGTGCAAAGTTTTTTCACTTTTAGTGGCTTTGGTACTTGTTAACAAAATTCAAACTATAATAGCGAATTTCTCATTTATTTTCATGCTAAGTAGATCCTATATCTCATAAACCTAAAATAGATGGTCAAACAATTACACAATCAATCCAAACATAGCAAGTTCAATGTTCAAACACATCGACGCGACAACTAATGTGTATTTGTAGCAAGCCAAAATGTTCGAACATCACCTACAGTGATCAACATTATGATTGTTAACTTACTTATTATAGCGGGATTGTGAGGGATGAGGATGCGGAAATTGGGGTGTTGATTGAATGCAAGAAGAGGTGGATTACGGTTTCAAAGCAAAGCACCTTGCTCATGTGACTCCATGTTTGGCTGCACAAACTAAATACTTCTTTTAGTTCAGTTTTAGACAATGGGAAACGTAAAAGACTTTAGCCTAAAGGGTTTTCGTGTAAAATAAAGATTGTATAGTACATATGTCTAAAATCGGCCAACTTGAAACCAAACAATTTGGGTAAAAATTTATGAATAAAGAAAAACCTCCAAGAACAATTCCACCAACGCAAATGACGTGAGTGATAGGTCTGAGTGAAGATGGGTGAGCTAACTGAGCGAAAACTAAAGAGGGCCAGCTAGTGAATGAAGCACGGAGTCAAGTAAGCGACGAATGAAGTGCAGCGTTGAGTGGGGGAATTGAGCGAAGAGGCGGAGGCTCTTGTGCGAAACTTGGAGAAGGGAAAGTAGAGTCGGGGTTTTATCTTTCAAAAGGGGCAAAATTGGACTTTTAGTAAGCTCTTGAGGGCAAAAAAGGCAATTGACGAAATTTCATTAATTAATGGAAGTCTCCTCCCGTAAAGGCTAAAAACTTAAGACAGGTGAGAACTGGCATCATACTTTTAGCTTTGCTAATGCTAGTTTTCACTAAGGTAGGGGCAAAAAAAATTATGAAAAACTCTCAATTTTTAGTAAGGGTCTTTAAAGTCTCAAAGACACAAATAATTCTTAAATTTTGACCCAATACACAATATGGTCAATAAATTTTAACCTAATATAAAATGCCATCCATGAACTTTTGATTTGTTTAATATGATCTTTAATTTTTTTGACACGTGTTCAATTTAATCTTTAGACCGCATAAAATGTTCAATGTTGTTGTTGAACTTAAATTAATGAAATTACAACATTGAATATTTACAATCTAAAGATTAAATTGAACATGTACCCAAAGTCTATAGATCATATTGAACAAATCAAAAGTTTATGGACAACATTGCATATTATGCTAAAATCTAGGGACCCCATTAAATAAATTTATAACTCGGAAACTATATTATGTATTTAGTCAAAGTTTAGGAACTATTTATATCATTATCTTCATTAAGGATCAATTTGTATGTCCCTTAACATTGACAGTGATGTTTCCCTTTTGTTGTACTTTAATGTTTTATTTTTGCAAACTGATAAAATGCAACTTGGACCGCCCTAACTCTCATATAAAATTCCCAACCACTATGCATACGTTTAGTCAAAATGATTATATTCTATAGTCCCCCATATCATGCCAAAGACTACCATCCCACTCTCTATATCACAGTCTTTCTATAGTGATAATAATTTTGTAACCCGAAAACAATATTATATATTTAGTCAAAGTTTAGGAACTATTTATGTCATTATCTTCATTAAGGATCAATGTGTACGTCCCTTAACATTGACGGTGATGTTTCCCTTTCGTTGTACTTTAATGTTTTATTTTTGCAAACTGATAAAATGCAACTTGGACCGCCCTAACTCTCATATAAAATTCCCAACCACTATGCATACATTTAGTCAAAATGATTATAATCTATAATCCCCCATATCATGCCGAAGACTACCATCCCACTCTCTATTTCACAGTCTTTATATAGTGATAATAAATTTATAACTCGAAAGCAATGATATATATAGTCAAAGCTTAGGAACTATTTATGTCATTATTGTCACAACCCAAACCCCGGGCACATGCACATCCCTTAATGGTCACTTTAAAAATTTGCAACATCCCAGGAACTGTTGGCGATCCATTCATTAATTTACACATGCGGAAACATAAAACAATCTCCATACAATAAAGCAGTGGGATAGAAATGTAGGATAATATTTTTCACAAGCCACACCTACAACGTCACAGTACTTATATATTTAGACCAGTTTAACAACCCAAGGTCTTATACAAAAAGTGAAGCTATTCGATTACCCACTAACTAAGTTTCTATCAACAAGACTGGGGTTTACTGCTACACTACCATACTTCTCGATCTCTAGGAGGTGAGCCGTCACCCTACATCTAGTCTTGACGAAAAACCCATCATCACTTGGAAGGAGATAGCGAGAGTCATATTCCTCCTTTACTGCGACCGACTGTACACTACTTGGCCTTCCTCCATTTAGGAACCTGAAAAATTTTAGCTCACGACGGGGTGAGATCACATCTCAGCGAGTAAATCCCCTAAATCTAGAGTAGGAGAAGGATACACCCTGCATGCAATCTAATCATGTTTCTTACCACTCTTTTAATGCCAGCAAATTCCTGCATATTAGTATCAATTAAAACATTTCTAACAGTATCAAGTTCACACATCACAAGAATACTTTAACGTAAGCATATGCAAGGGCGTGAATATCCATGTAAGCATACAGACCACAGTCAATGCAACAGATAACAGTCTTCCGGCAAAACCGAGCATTGCCTCGTACCGCCGAGCACGGCAACATTTACATCTAGACGGCATTCCATTTAGGAGCATCGGCCCAGCCTCCACTGCGACCAGCATCCATTGACTTAGGGCATTCCCAAAGGAGCATCACCCGGCCCCAAAGGCTCGTGGCGGAATCTCATGTCATGAATGCATATAATCAATATTACATTTCAATAATTACTCACACATAGCAT
This sequence comes from Eucalyptus cladocalyx, assembly GCA_017140615.1. Lineage (NCBI taxonomy): Eukaryota > Viridiplantae > Streptophyta > Magnoliopsida > Myrtales > Myrtaceae > Eucalyptus > Eucalyptus cladocalyx. Next base: position 46,204,373 of record CM029517.1, read on the forward strand.
TCACAACATCAATTGGGAAATTTTACAGCAAGAATACGTCAAAACAAGCATATACTCTTACTAACCCAAATTGACAGAAAACTGTCCAATTACACTCTCCCAAATTCGAAGTCAGAAACCCACTCGTATGAGCTCGAAAAATTCCCAAATTTGGACACGTGCTAGACAACACATAAAAAAAACATTTTTCATGAGACACCGAGATCCAGATCCCTCTGGATTCGGCCCGGAAATTCTCTCTATCCAGCACAAAAATCAGGTCCAGTTCCAGAGAGCCTAACTCATCGAAATCAATTCGTTTTTGGGTTGAAATATGGTTCGTTTGATTTGAAATTCAAGTATGATACACTATAAGTTATAAAGAACAACTTTTGTGAAGAAACCGATTGAAAATTCGACCTCTAAAGGTCAGTAACAGCCCTCGGAATCATAACAGGTCATGGTTTACAGAACTGTCAGAATTACTGCTTCAAGGATGACGTAGTTAAAATCGTCATCTTTTTAATTTTCAAAAATTATAAAATATATGTTATTATTTAAGATATCTAAAAAATTTATTCATAAGGAATTTTCTTCAGAATCGCAGCACAAATTTGTCTAAAAAATTAGCAAAACGCGCACGTCCAGGAAACTGTTTCAAGAACCAGCTTCTGTTCTTGGCCGAATCATCACTTACGGTTGTTATCTTGTCCTTTAAACCACAACTAAGCCTCACTATGACTAATATAATATTTCCAACTAACACCCATCCATATATAATATCATCTATACCTTTCTAACTTGTACGAATTCCTAATAGAGGTACTCAATCCCTAGTCCAGATTTAGAAGACAACTCACCTAGTTACAACTAACGGCAGCTCTTGTTGATGGTTGAACAGCAACACAAAGACCAGCCTTGAGTCTCTCGGTGGTGGTGTTGAGCCGAAACCGCAGATGAATGTGATGTGGTGTGACAGCAACAACAACACATGAATTTATAAATTTTTCGGTAGAGAGAACTAAATATGGAGTTTGGTCGGTTGTGCGGTTCTTTTGCGAGTGAGGGGGTTTTTTCCTCACTCAAACTCTCCGACCTATATATAAAAACCATGGTGGTAGGTGGCCGACGTTTATGTGGGTCCAGAAATTTTTGGTAACGTCACATTCACGCCTTGCTCTGTTTTGTTTCTTAGTCGCCGGTTTGTCGTCCAAGAGGGAGTAGAAACAGGAGTTGCACGTTCAAGGAAGAAGAAAGCAACAGCTTGCACATTGAAAGAGACAAGGGAGAAAGAATAAAATAAAAGAAAGAAAGGAAAATGTGGAAGTAACCGTCATGAAATACAGTAGACGTCCATGCGTGGGTAAAGGATGGGGAAGGAGAGAGGAAAATGCTTGGAAGTTTCACTGAAATTTCCACCAGCTTTTGGGCCAATTTTTCCATGGAAATTTTGCTCACCCATCACCATCATAGGTCCCACAACTTTTTCCAATGTTATCTCCACCAAATGAGATGAAAAAGGGGTTTGCATCCATCGTAGGCTGCTGAATCCGAATTTGAAATTAGTTCCCATAGCTTTTTTCCATGGAGATTGAGTTCCTATTACTATCAAATGGTCCCTCTACTTTATGCATCCTCATTCCACACAAATGGCATGGAAATTGAGGTGAAATTCTTGGCCAAAGGCCTTCCTACGAATTTCCTTAAAGAAATCTATCCTCATTTCCTTTTTACCAATTTATCACTTGAGTTAATAGGGTCAAGTCTCCTATTAGTCACTTATAAATCTTCTCTAATTGTTTCATACTAAATGCCCAAAACCTATTTAAAAAGTGGCATTTCCTTTTATTCTTTTAATTTGTTACTCTTGCCCCTTTTTCCGCTAATAATTCCCGTCATCCATAAAATTTAAAAAGATGTAACAACATTCCCTGGGATTAATTGTGACACGTGAAAATTCTTAATTTTTGAATTCGACGTCATTTCCTCGGTTAATTTCAGTCAAATGTAATTTTAGCACAACCTAAACTATCAGTTAGTTTTTGGGAATTTTCTGTGCAACTGACCCGTAGTCGATTATTCCCGAGCCACAACATACATCTTCGACGCATTGGCGACTCTCGATTGTCGTGAAAATCTCGAGGTTTCAATGACGAGCACAGGGTACCAAAACAACAGAAAAATCGATTTAGTGCCGATCGACAAGAAATTTGTAATTAGTTGGAATCACCCAAGCCTAATTTTATTTTTATCGAATCGACCTATTTCCGATTTCTGATAGATTTTCGACTGTGCCAAAATGATCCTTGTAGATTAACACAGTCGAGCAGTCAATTCTTGATCGAATTCTCAAGTCTATTGCATCAAAATCCTTTAATAACTTTCTCGATTAGTCTAGTTATCTCATGAGTGATCAGCTCAGAGAATAGCGCTACAGGCACATCGACGAAAAGCCCGATTTATTTAATTGAAAACAGAAGCAGAAAATCAGACTATCACAATTATCTTCATTAAGGATCAATTTGTACGTCCCTTAACATTGACAGTGATGTTTCCCTTTTGTTGCACTTTAATGTTTTATTTTTGCAAATTGATAAAATGCAACTTGGACCGCCCTCTCATATAAAATTCCCAACCACTATGCATGCGTTTAGTCAAAATGATTATAATCTATAGTCCCCCATATCATGCCGAAGACTACCATCCCACTCTCCATTTCAGTCTTTATAGAGTGATAATCGGGGCAGCTGCAGCAGCGGCAACATTAAGATTGCTACTGCTGCTGTTAAATCATGGAGAACGGTAAGCAGCCACTCCTCTCGCCAGCCGAGATGGCGGACCGAGCCGATCATGACGTTGGCAGCGGCGGTGGCGACCATGCCCACGACCAGCAGGTGATCATTACGAACCAGCCGCTCTCAACCACTGTCAACGACGCCTTCACCTTCACGCCGCAGGCCGACGACATTCCCCTGATCAAGGGCCCCCGCGACTTCCTCCGGGAGTTCGCCAAGGAGTCCAAGAAGCTGTGGTTCCTTGCTGGCCCAGCCATTTTCACCTTCCTCTGCCGGTACTCCCTTGGCGCCATCACCCAGGTCTTCGCTGGCCACGTCGGCACCCTCGAGCTCGCCGCTGTCTCCGTCGAGAACTCTGTCATCGCCGGCTTCTCCATGGGTGTCATGGTATATATGTAGATATATGCGTTCGCGTATCACTGTAACTGACGTGACTATGGTACACATGCCCACATCTCAGTTCTGCGCACAAAAGATAAAATGATTTTTTTTTATAAAAAGGTTCCGAGAATCCACACATATAGCTTAGTCCGACTGTCGGTTCGAGTTCGCGTGCCGTGTACGGGATAATGAATTTGCTTGCAATGAATCTGGCAGCTTGGGATGGGAAGCGCGCTAGAGACGCTGTGCGGGCAGGCTTACGGGGCGGGGCAGCTGGACATGCTAGGCATATACCTACAGCGCTCCTGGGTCATCCTCAACACGACGGCAGTAGCGCTGTGCTTCTTGTACATCTTCGCGGCAAAGCTCCTGCGGCTGATAGGGCAGACGGAGGCGATCTCAGAGGAGGCCGGGATGTTTGCGGTCTGGATGATCCCGCAGCTGTTCATGTACGCAATGAACTTTCCGATCGCCAAGTTCCTGCAGGCGCAGAGCAAGATCATGGTGATGGCGGTCATCGCCGGGGTGGTGCTGGTACTCCACACCGTGTTCAGTTAGCTGCTGATGCTGAAGCTCGGGTGGGGGCTCGTTGGGGCCGCCGTCGTGCTCGACGCGTCGTGGGTGGTCATCGTGGCAGCCCAGCTCGCCTACATATTCAGCGGCACGTGCGGGAGGGCGTGGACAGGGTTCTCCTGGAAGGCTTTCGAGAACCTGGGGGGTTTGTGAGGCTGTCCCTCGCTTCGGCCGTCATGCTCTGGTAACAAGTTTCGCTTAACATCTTAACGATCTCTGTCGCTGCGAACTCGTCTTTTAACATCCCTAGCATTAGGGTCGTGGTTGCTAGCTAGAGAACAAGCTACAGATGTGTTTAGGGCCAGTTCGAATTCTGCAAACAAGACTTGTCAAAATAGCGAAGACTAATGGTTAGCGATACCACCGGCCGCGGTGGCTCCACTGGATAAGGCTCTGCCGATCCTCAACGAAAAGGTGAAGGGTTCAAAACTCAGGGGAGGCGCTAGGTGTATTAAGTGTGACTCAGGGGTGGTGGGTCCTCCTGCTTAAGTGTCACTTTGGGGTTTACGGCGTGGCTGTCGGCTACAAACCGGTTCCTCCAATACCAAAAAAAAAAAAAAAAATTGGTTAGCGACGGTGAAGACTAATGGTTAGCATTAGGGTCGTGGTTGCCCGCCTTCCTCGGTGTTTCATAGAACAGTGAAGACTAATGGTTAGCGAAAACAAGACGTGTCAAAACACGCTGTCTTCTCCTCCATCTACCGGTACCAGTCTTGAACATTGACAAGTGGGGGAAGCTTTGACGGTGTGGACTTTTCTGCTCTCCACCTAGAGATGAGCCGGCCATTTTGGAATTCGACGGAGTCAATGCACGATTTTTAAACCACGTAGGCCATTCATTGGTGGAATCCCGCGGACGATGGAGATACAGATGAACTGCCGCGTTCCGTGCTCATCTCATATGTATAAAGATGCTTTTACCTTAAAGTAATCGGAAAAGGATTTTATAAAAAATGAAGAGGACCGGCAGAGAGTTTACCTCGACCTTTAATTACGTATGTCTTAATCATATAATATGATTGAGCGGAGTTAATGCAGCATTTATGAGACGTAACCTTTGAAATTGAAATCTCTACAATTAAATTTCACGTGCCTTTTTTCTTTTCTTTTCTTTTTTTATCTTCTTGTTGTGGCAGCTTGGAGGTTTGGTATTTCATGGCGCTCATTCTCTTCGCGGGTTACTTGAAGAATGCGGAGGTTTCGGTGGACGCCTTGTCTATCTGGTATAGTTCTTCCCCCATCATTATCTAAGCCTTCTTTCTTCGGGGTTATCAATTATTCTTGAGAAGCGAAATGACCAGATCAGTTGAGAAATGCAATAAATAAGAATAATTAGAGTGGGGATATGTCAATTTAATTTCGAACCACTCTTTATGCGGCCTCTAAAATTAACCTGCTTTTCTTTGGCAACATTTTCTTTTTTTTTTTTTGTTCTTTTTGAGGAGAAGAAAAAAAGCAGCTTTCGATATCACTGACAATTCCAAAGTGAGAAAACGGGTAACAATCTATGTTGCTTCCTGCAATAACTGTAATTGACTAATGATAGTGTTGGTATTTGTGGAAACGTGTGTTTGATGTGTGTGCAAGGGAGTGTTTTGTGTGTGAACTATCAAGAGAGCAAACTAAGAACAATGTGGGTAAAAAATGGTTGGGCAAAGTAATAATAAGAATATGTAAAAGAAAATGGCAGCAAGAGAGTACAAGGGAACAAAAGAAAGCTTTTTTATTTATTTAGTTGTAGTACAAAGGGAAGCGGAGGAGCTTACCTTTTTGGTCAGCCCCTCAAAATGGATGACCACAAGGCCTTTTATAGGCCCACATCACCAACTTAACCAAGGAAAATCTTCTGCTCTTGTCAGAGATTTTTCACTTTCCCTCTTCTCCTAGACATTTCTACACTTGTGCTTCTATACTTTTCATTGCTGCCCATGCTAGATTTTCTCTCTTTTCGATTTTTCTTGACTTCTCTAGCTAAAATCTATCTTGAAGTTTCTAGAAATAGGGTCAACAATTCAACACTCCTCCTTGATCCAATTTCGTGTTACATCAATCTTCTTCTACAATGTCTCAAACTTGGCTAGCGGTAGTGCTTTAGTGAAGATGTCCGCTACTTGATTCTTAGTCTTGCAATATTTCAGCTCGATCTCTCCATTATTTTGCACATCTCGTATGAAGTGATATTTGATGTCGATATGTTTGGTTCTTCCATGGAATACTGAATTCTTTGATATAGCGATCACGGACTTATTGTCGCAAAGTAACGGAGTTGGTTCTGTCTGTGCTTCTCCAATGTCTTCTAGAATTCTTCGAAGCCATATTGCTTGATTAGCGGTCATAGCAGTTGAGATGTATTCAGCTTCTGCAGTAGACTGTGCCACTGAGTCTTGGTTTTTTGAATGCCCATGAGAATATTCTAGAACCAAGTGTGAATGCATAGCCAGTAGTACTTCTCCTATCATCAGCTAAACCTGCCTAGTCACTATCAGTGTAGCCAATGAGCTTGGCATTTGCACTTTGCCAATACCAAATGCCGTAATCTATAGTTCCTCATAAATATTTGAGAATTCTCTTGGTAGCTCCAAAGTGAATTTAACTTAGACTTTACATGAATCGTGATAGTAGACTTGTCGCATACATAATATTCGATTGTGTAGCAATGAGATATGAGCAGTGAGATATAGCAAACTGCCAATCAAACTTCTATAGAGGGAGACGTCAGCTTTTTCTACTCCATCTACCTTCAATAGTTTCTCATTTGTCATGAGCAAAGTTGAAATTACTTCACAATAGTTCATCTTGAATTTCTTCAAGAGGTTCTCGGTATATTTCTTCTGCGAGATAAACACTCCTTCAATTTGATCGATCTCGATGCCAAGGAAGTAATGCATCAATCCCAAGTCCATCATCTTGAATGTCTTCATCATTTCTTCTTTGAATTATTGGATCATTGTTTCATTGTTTCCTGCATATATATGAGATCATCTACATATAGAGAGACAATGAGAGTGTTTGTCACGACCCCAACTCCATCCCCAGGGTCACGAGCAACAAGGGTTATTTTTGCGATGTTCCAAGCTCGTCGCCATCCCGATTCTTTTGCTTCTTATTTATCATGCACATGCGGAAACGTGAACAAACAACTCCCCGGACAAACAATAGCTGGAAAACTGGAACATACATCATACTGAACACATTGACTTATATTATAACAGTTTTTACAAGCCTTTTCTTTATGGCTCTAATTTCTTTTTACATCACAGTACAAGTTTTCCACATAGGCTAGAGGAAATCATATCTCCTCTAGCATGACTGCAGCTCCCAAAATTGACAAGAGATTTCCACGCCTACAAAACTAAAAGATGAGGGGTGAGTTTTGGGGACACTCAGTAAATAAAATTCATAGTTCTCTACTAGGAAAGCATTTCATCAACATTAAAGCCTAGCAAGTACAACACTCGCAAAACAATGTCGATGGCAGATCAATTAAGCTATTTCACCAACAAACTTATCAACATTACATAGTAACATATTCAATAAGTTCATTAACCGCATAAACAGTTCTTCCCATACTTTCAGGGGCTTCCAACCACGGGTTGGGTATTTGGCCTCAAGCCAGGCATCCCATACTCTCAGGGGCTTCCCATACTTTTAGGGACTTCCTAGCTCAACCAAGGCATCCGGCCTTCAAGCCAGGCATCCAATGCTTTCAGGGGCTTCCTCGCTTAACCAGGGCATCCGACCATCAAGCCACACATCCCATACTTTCAGGGACTTCCTAGCTCAATCAGGGCATCCTATTCAATGAACGAGGCATCGCCACCATGCTATGTGATGACGGATGCTTTTTCCTCTTTAAGTGCACATGCATAAGTGCATCACACAAGTCAGTTCTTATCTTTTCTTTTAGTCAACACATGCATGGCCCGAAGGCATGTTCATTCATTCATGTGTGTCACGAGTTTTTTATACCTCACTAGCAAACATGTCGAGAACAACCTTTGATTAGTAACTTGAATCGATCATTTAGCGCCGATCCTTGCACCAGACAAGGCTCGGAAATGGTACGCCTCAATACCGATCCAAGACCTCAAGGCTTGGGTACACCTCGCTTCTGCAACAATCCCAAGCTTGACAGACCTCAGCTCCAACCCAATATGAATACACATGTATCAAGAATGACCATCGGCTCGCGGTTTCATTCAACGCCAAGCACAAATCCCCACATCCATTTAAACTATGGAAATTAGCATGCTTTGTGCCTTACCAAGACCTCGTGGATTTGGGCAATCCCCGTACCGATCAAGACATAAGATCGACATGCCTCAATGTCAATTTAGGACCTTGCAGCCTTGGGCAATCCCCGCACCAAGCGAGACTTGGACCCAACATCCTATTTATGCCGAAACCAAGGCTTTATGGTGTGGGTGACTTTATCTTGCAATGAACTCAACTCGAACAAACCTCGGCCTCATTCTGGGTGTGAACAACTCAAGCACACATTCAAACACAGATATGAGCAAAACCATACAAAAGATCCAACATCCTATCCATGGCTTGACGGGTGAGTACCTAACTAAACTCAACAATGGAGACTACCACCCTAGAGGAGACATAGGGATCTTACTTACCTAGATGAACCCCGAACTAGCGCACAACCTACAAGGATGGGCGGCTTGTTTGAGGAGAGAGAGAGAGAGAGAGAGAGAGAGAGAGAGCATGAGGAGGGAGGAGGGGCGTTCTAGGTGAAGGAGGGTGGAGAAAATGGAAGGCAAGTGAGAAAATGGAAAGTGCTTCTCCTATTTATAGCCTTTGGAGTCATCATTACCAAGCTAAGCGGTCCTCTCCAATGTTTCCAAGTCTCCTGCCTACTTTCCTTGGGTGGCAAGCCTACCTTGCCTCATGAATATGCCTAGAGGATGAGTTGGCCAAGCTAAAGGCCTTACTTGGTAATCTAAGCTCCTAGGCGTCATCGATTATGGCCCTCTTTTCATTCTCTTATTGGTCCACCAATACCCCGCATTTAATGGCATTTAATGAAATATAATGATGATGCTACTTTAGGTTGCCAACTAGGCAATTCTAGAATATTTGGTTATTAATGAGGGCTAGTGTAGTGCTCTCTAATTGGTCCACTTGTGTGCCGCATTTCTCTAGAGTCTTCAAAGATATTTTGGCTGCCATAATGACTTTTGACCATTCCAATGACAACTCACCTCTTCATTTAATGAATGGTTTCTAGAAAATTCCATGCCTTTGTCTTTTTCTTCATTAATGAGGCGATTTAGAGAATTATATCATCAAGTTGGTTCCGGGCCAGGAAATGGATCATTAGGTACACCTTGAAAAATTGAATCACGTACACCCGAGGTTTGGCCCTTATGTCCCATATTCGCCCAAACCGTTCCTTTGGATGATCGGTTGACCAATAGGGTCGATTGTCCTTTAATTGGTTTGATACCTATTCTAAGGCTACCCATGGCCTAGAATAAAGACAAGGCACATATGGACCTTAGAATAAGTGACTGAATAGCCGGGTCTATCCTTGGGCTCATTCCGATCGGCACCCGATCCACCGGTAGGGTTCATAATTGGTGCATTACCAATCCATGATCGAACATCACCAATTTGAGGTTCTGATCTGATTACTAAGAATTAAATAGTGAATGATGCATTTTTTGTCGAAGGAAATTTCATTTGGTCAATTCGGATCAGCCATGTATCGGCGCATAACCAAGCGGAATCACCCGCGACCAGAAACTACGACCGGCTAGATTGACCCGTGACCATCCACCGATCCAAAATCATCCCATGATCAATTCTCATGATCAAAAACTCATCTTATGAGCTGATGATCCTATCCCATTGATATAATTGGTAGAAATTCACGGCCGACACCTCGACCAATTCATGACCGGTTGGTCGGTCGGTTGGTCGGTCATGACCGATCCGTGATCCTTTGCCGATCGAACCGATTGATCCATGGCTAATGGCCCATGATCAATCCTTTTAGGACCTTATGGCCGATCCTTACGAGGTCGGAATCGAGGATGTTACAGTGTTGAACTTACCTTGGGTCTTGATGTAGAGTGTTGGCTCACTCATACTCCTCCTGAATCCTTCCTTAATGAAGTACTCGTCAATTATACTATACCATGCTCATGGTGCTTGCTTTAACCCATATAGGGCTTTTTTGAGTTTGAGAACTTTGTCTTCTTGGCCTTTGAGGATAAACCCTTGTGGTTGTTCTATGTATATTTCTTCTTGAAGATATCCATTTAAGAATGCCGACTTTACATCTAGTTGATGGATCTTCCATTCTTTTTGTGTTGTTAGGGCTATAAGTGCTCGAATAGTATCGAGGCGAGCGACAGGAGCAAAATTTTCGATATAGTCGATACCTAGTTGTTGCAAATATCATTTCGCCACAAGCCTTGCTTTATGCTTCTGGATTGATCCATCCGCATGAGCTTTGTCTTGTGAACCCACTTGACACCAATGATCTCTGTCTTCAGGTCGATCAACAAGCTCCCAAGTTTCATTTTTCTCAATCATCTTGATCTCTTCCTCCATGGCTTTTATCCAGACTTCCTCTTTGGATGCTTGTTTGTAGTTTTCTAGTTCCAAAACAACAAAGTTGCATATGTCATAAATTCTTTTAAGGGTTTTTACCCTTAGTAGTGGAGACTCCGGAGTAGATTCTTCTTGCGTCACTCTTGGAGAGGTTTGTGGAGTTATGTCGTGAGTGGTGGAATCCGGTACTTCTCCTTCTTCTTGTGACGTTGACTCCTCAAGTGGTATGTCTTGTAAGATGATGTACTTCTTCTCGATCTTCTCGTTCTCCCAATTCTAGGCAGTATTCTTGTCGAACTCGGCGTCTCAACTAATCATGAGCTTGTTAGTTCTTAGGTTGTAGATCCAATAGCCTTTTGATTGGTCACTGTAGCTGAGGAATATTCCCTTCTTCTGTCTTTTCATCTAGCTTACTCCTTTTTCTGAGCAGGGATGTGGACGTAGCATATGCATCCAAATACCTTGAGGTGCTTTGCTGAAGGCTTCCGTCCATTCCATGCTTCGACTGGAGTTTTATTTTGGACTACTTTAGTTGGACACCTATTTAAGATGTATACAGCCGTGTAGACTGCTTCTGCCCAAAACGAGTTAGGAAGTCCTTTTTCCTTTAGCATAGACCTTGCCATCTCCATGATGATTCTATTTTTTTCTTTCAGCTACTCCATTTTGCTATGGGGCGTAGCCAACAGTTAGTTGACGATGGACTCCTTCATCTTCACAAAATTTATTAAACCCTTTTGAATTGTATTATGTGCCTCTGTCACTCCTTAGGACTTTGATTCTTCGGCCACTTTGATTTTCGACTTGGCTCTTGAATTTTCTAAAGATAGAGAAAACCTCTTGACCTTTCTCGAAGAAAGTATACCCACATCATTCTTGTGTAATTATCAATGAATATGATGAAATATTTATTCTGATTGAGTGTGGGGGTTCTCATTGGACCACACACATTTGTATGAAGTAGCTTCAATGGCTTCTTAGCTCTCCATGCACCTCCAGATGGGAATGACTCTCTCTATTGTTTTCCAAGGAGGCAACCTTCACAAATATCTGAAATTTCTGAAATAACTGGAAAGTCTCTCACCATATTTTTCTGATGAAGAGTTTTTAGTGCAGCAAAGTTGAAGTGGCCAAATCTTCAATGTCATAGCCATGAATCATCAAGTTGAGCTTTCATGGCTATATCTTTGACATATTTCCATTGAATAGGAAAATTCTAATTCTTCATCTTAACAGAGGCAATGATATTTTTATATTTATCATAGATAATGCAAGCATCTCCTCTAAAGTATAGAGAATACCCACTTTGTATCAATTGGCCCACACTAAAGAGATTTTATGCAAGATGAGGGACTAGATATACATTATGTATATATTTGGGTCTTTATTCGTTTCCATAGTGATGGTGCCTTTTCCTTTGACATATACTAATGCACCATTGCCCAACTTTACTTGGGATTTCACCGACTTATCAATATCAGTGAATATAGATTTGTCCCCCATCATGTGATTGCTACACCCACTATCAATGTACCATGTTTCATTTTTATTATCATTTGCCACTTGGCTTGCATAGAATGTATTCTCATCTCGTTCTCTTTTTTTTCCACATAGTTTGCTCGATTATTTGTTTTCAAGTGACAATCTTTTTTTGCGTGGCCATATTTTTTACAAAAGCGGCATTGTTTTTTATTTTTAAACCAGCAATCCTTCTCCAAATGATTTGTTTTCTTGCAAATACCACAAGGTGGATAATTTTCCTTTTGTGTAGTTCATCCTCCTCTTTTATATTTCCATGAGCTCCTTCCACCATTTTTAGATTGATGAGACCATATGCTTATTTTAGATTTAAATGCACTTTCAACTGAATCTTCATCTTGTGCCATTAGTCTTTTCTCATGTGCTTCTAGAGAGCCAATTAATTCACTCACTAATAGGGTCGTCAAGTCATTGGTTCCTTCTATAGTTGTGACTATGGGGTTGTATTTTTTAGTAAGTGACACCAATATTTTCTCAACAACCCTTTGATCAGTTATCTCATCTCCATAGGCTCTCATTTGATTAACTAGTTCCTTTAATTTTCCATAATATTCTTGTACGGTCTCATAATTTTTCATATTAGAATTCTCAAAATCTCTTCTCAGAGTTTGAAGGTGAATAGTGTGTACCTTTTTTTATTCTTGAAATTCTTCCCATAGTATTTCCCAAGCCCCTTTTGCAATCCTTGCTCCAATTATTCTTGGAAATATCATTTTTGAGAGTGCTTACTAGATAAAGTATAGTACCCTTGCATCCTTTTGTAGTTGATCTTTCGAAACACTTGCACCTTCTTGTGGAGCCTCGCAACCTTTTTCCACGATGTCCCATAAGTCTTGGGCCATCAAGAATGTAGTCATTTTTATGCTCCAAAAGTCAAAGTTGTTCCCATCAAAAATGAGAATGGGAAATGAGGATGAGGTAGAGTTGGCCATAGTTTAGTCATTAGTTATTTGAAAAGGTTAGTTTTAGGAATGGATAGGTAGGACAAATGCTCAATACCAACCAAAGACGTGGCTCTAATACCACTGTTAGTATTTGCATAAATGTGTGTTTGATGTGTGTGCAATGGAGTGTTCTGCGTGTGAACTATAAAGAAAGCAAACTAAGAACAATGTGGGCAAAAAATGGTTGGGCAAAGTAATAATAAGAATATGTAAAAGAGAGTGGTGGCAAGGGAGCATGAGGGAACAAAAGAAAGCTTTCTTATTTAGTTGTAGTACAAAGGGAAGGGGAGGAGCTTACCTTTTTGGTCCGCCCCTCAAAATGGACGACCACAAGGCTTTAGGCCTACATCACCGACTTAACCAAGGAAAATCTTCTACTCTTGTTAGAGATTTTTCACTTTCCTCTTCTCCTAGACATTTCTGCACTTGTGCTTCTACACATTTTATTGTTGCCCATGCTAGATTTTCTCTTCTTTTTTTTTTTCTTGACTTCTCTAGCTAAAGTCTATCTTCAAGTTTCTAGAAATTGGATCAACAATTCACAGATAGGAATACATGGCCACCATTACCAAACCTAGAATGGTGGTGACTATTCAATTCACTCTAGCTCTTTTTGATAAGGACAATCGTGGCAAAAGTACACTTCAAGTGCCAAAAGTTGGAACAAATGGACACTTAAGTGTCAAAAGTTACGAAAGTGATACTTAAGTGCCAAAGTCGGAGCAAAATGGATCACTTAAGTGTCAATCGGCCAAAATCCAACCAAAATGCTGACATGCACAATTTCCGTGAAGTAAGTGTAAAACAATGTCGTTTTGCATGCGATATGGCTAGACAATGCAAAAACAACGTCATTTTGATGCTAACATGGTAAAATTTTAATATAAAAACTAATTAAATTAAATTTAAAACTAAATTTATTTTAAAAACTTAAAAAATTAAAATATATATATTAAAAAACGGGGGGGGGGGGATTCGGCTTAGGGCTCGGCCCTTCAACCGCGCTTGCCAAGAAGGGCCGACGACGGAGGGGGAGGGTTGGCCGAGGTCGCTTGGCCCGGCCGGGGGCCGGCTCCCCGGCCTGACCCTCCCCCTCCATCGCCGGCCCTTCTCGGTGGCGGCGATTGAGAGTCGAGCCCTCGTCGCCTCCTCTTTTTTTTTTTTTTTTAAAAAAATATATAATTCTTTTAAATTTTTAAATATTTTGTATTTTTATTTTCAAATGTTTTAAATAAATTTAGTTTTAAATTTAATTTAATTATTTTTTATATTAATTTTTTACCACGTCAGCACCAAAACAACACCGTTTTGCACTTGCTTTGCTGGAAAATTGCCATGTCAGGATTTTGGTTGGATTGGCACTTAAGTGATCCATTTTGCTCCGATTTGGCACTTAAGTGTCACTTTATAATTTTTAGCACTTAAGTGTCCATTTATGCCAACTTTTGGCACTAGGGGCCCCAACGTCGGACAATCGTTGTCCATATGTCCCACACTTGCTTCTAGAACTGGGTTTACTAGGAATGGTTCTATAGTGATGAATCAACGCTAAAATTCGATGAGGTTTTCCATTGAAGATGCAAAGTTTAAGAACTTTAGATGCGTTTGAGGTTTCATGCGTTTTCACCTGATTTGCCCTCGTAAGTTTAGTTACCTTTTACAGTAGAGATTGGCTGAATTAGCACGCGAGTTGTCCACATACATACGTATATATAACACCAGATATCAAGTGATGTAATCTTGAAGTGCCCACCTACCAGTTTGAAAGAGAGAAAGAGAGATTGAATCACCGTGAAACGCGAGAATATGGCATTCGCTTGATTTGCACTGATAACCTATTCGGCTTCTGTGACATCACGAGTTGAGAAGCGCAATAAGGTTTCATCTGCTGAAAAGTCACAACTTATTTCTACGATATGCACTGTTCTTATTACTTGTAGGTTCAATTGATAAGCAAGGTTCAATCGTCATTAGTCGTTCGTCGTTTTTCCCCAGCGTTTTCGGAGAGCACCAAACATACTATCATTGTTCAGATGAAATATCTTACTCTCATCTTTCTTCTTTGTCGTGTATTTATTGTCTTCTATTTCTGGTTCAATTAAAGGAGAATGGTAAAGCTGCATTTTTTTTTTTTAAGACGGGGATTTGTTATGAGTTACGTATATAGGACCCACAAACATGACATAGATGTTTCTATTTGGTAACTGTAGTACACATTTTTTGGTTGTTTACACTTGGTAACAGGGTTAAAATGTAATTGGATAAGAGTAATGTGATTGAGGGCGCAGTTTGATTCTTCGTTCTGATGTTTGATTTGAGGCTCTGTATCTGATGTTGCAGCATGAACATACTAATGTGGACATACACGGAGGCTCTTGGAATGAATGCAGCCATAAGGTTGGTACTAGAATCGTAGGCCCTCGGAAAAATCTCTCTCTGCATCTGAAATTGTTCCCTGTTCATGCAGTGTGAGGGTGTCAAATGAACTCGGAGCAGCTCATCCAAGAACGGCAAAGTTTTCACTCATAGTGGCAGTGATCTCCTCGTTCATGGTTGCTCTGGTCTTGTCGGCGATCTTGCTTGCAACTCAGGACGTATATCCATCCCTATTCTCCAGCGACTCATCCGTCCAGGCTCTGGTCAAGGAGCTCACGCCAGTGCTGGCCTTGTGCATCGTTATCAATGACGTCCAACCAGTGCTCTCCGGTAGATTTGCCAGTCTCTCTCTCCTCTTTAGCTATCGCTTTGCCAACTACACAAATCTTAAATGTGCGACGGTGGTCCCACTCTCCTTAACAGGCGTGGCCGTTGGAGCTGGATGGCAAGCCGCAGTTGCATATGTGAACATTGCCTGCTATTATCTTTTTGGAGTTCCCATGGGTCTGATCTTTGGTTATAAACTAAACTGGGGTGTCAAGGTAAGTTTCCTTTCGTGCTCAATCATCTTGGAAGTAACAGTTTGACTCTTTGCTGTAATTTTACCGCTGATTTGATAAACTAAAAGCAATGCGAGATAGTCAAAGCTGATCACTTATTGATATGCAGGGGATCTGGTGCGGAATGTTGATGGGTACAGTAGTGCAAACATGTGTGCTCATCTTCATGGTTTATAGGACGAACTGGAACAAAGAGGTAAAACGGCTTCTTTATGCCTCTGTATGTTCAATGATATGAATGCTTCAGGAATAGGTCGAAGCTCATCGCTGTCTCTGCGCTTTCAGGCTTCTATTGCTGAAGAAAGAATAAAAAGTTGGAGAGGTCCTTCTGAAGAGCAGCGACTCCCAGCAGCGAACGACTTAGAGAAATGAAACGAAGCCCAATAACTCACCAGGAACGAAAGAATTTTGGCGGAGATGACCCTCATTGTAGCCAGTCGTAATTTGACCAGGCAACTCATGAGATGCTACGGATTCATTTGCTGTTCAACAAATTATGACTGCTTTTAGAGCTCTAATTGGCTCCCAAATTTCAAGAGAAACCTCAGTCGCACGAGTTATTTAGTCATTCTGAGTCCATTGCAATATTTAACAAGCCATTTTATGTTTTTTTCATCTCGCTAGTGATTGAAAATCTTGGTTGATCAATCATCCTTAATTTGAAAAACTAATTCTTCATGTCTATACTCTGTCCAGAAAATCAATTCGCAGCATCATGGGAAGCCCAGAGGAACCAGAATCACATGAAAATGTGAATGTCATTACTCAAGAACTGCAGTCACTGCACTCAAACGCGCATTCAGTCCTCATAAAGTGTACCTAAGTTTATGCAAAATTACGTTGCCGTATTACTTGTGCACTCATTAACAGGAAGAGTAACGCGGAGAAGATGCCGTGTTTTACTGTTTTGCAATTAAGTCCTGATTCTTCAGAACATGAGAACCAGAACAAAGTCCTCCTCTCACTTCCCTGATCTTGCCCAGCACTCCGTAACTTCAACTACTATGTCCCTGACTCTTGCCAACTAATTTCCAACTCCTCCAGCAGCAATAGTATTCGTCATGACCAAAAGAAAGGGAAAGAAGGAACACCAAAGTATATATGAGCCACCTGTGCAATTCCGTTATTGACATTTTGCTGCATAAGAAATACTTTTCCCACTTGAATAGCAGTCCGCTGTGTATCGACATGAGGTGTTAAATATATCGGCTGTCGCTTGAACTATAGGATCGCCCAAAGATTATTAGCCAACAAGTATCGCTCGGAATCTACTTTAATTTACAACAACAATTTTGAGCGCTCAAAACTATGCTTCTCATGTTTTGATGACATTTTTTAGGATGATGGATTATCTATTCTGAAGTTACAAACTGTTTTGCGCTAAAGGCAGATGACCTCATAAAACGTTCGTATCTTTTGAGAAAGATTTTGCATGATTATTTTGCCTATTCATGTTATCAATTTCCATGGAGAAAAATCTCTCTGTGCATCTGAAATGATTCCTTGGTCATGCAGTGCGAGGGTGTCAAATGAACTCGGAGCAGTTCATCCAAGAACGGCAAAGTTCTTGCTCATAGTGGCAGTGATCTCCTCATTCATGATCAGTCTAATCTTATCGGCGATCTTGCTTGCCACTCAGGACATATATCCGTGCCTATTCTCAAGCAACTCATCCATCCAAGGCTCTGGTCAAGGAACTCACACCAGTGCTGGCCTTGTGCATCGTCATCAATAACGTCCAACCAGTACTCTTCTTAACTGGTGTGGCTGTCGGATGGCAAGCTGCAGTTGCATATGTGAACATTGCCTGCTATTATCTTTTTGGAGTTCCCCTGGGTCTGATCTTTGGTTATAAGCTAAACTGGGGTGTCAAGGTAAGTTTCCTTTCGTGCTCAATCATCTTGGAAGTAAAAGTTCGAATCTTTGCGGTAATTTTACCCCTGATCTGATAAACTAAAAGCAATGCGAGATAGTCAAAACTGGTCACTTATTGATATGTAGGGATCTGGTGCGGAATGTTGACGGGTACAGTAGTGCAAACGTGTGTGCTCATCTTCATGATTTATAGGACGAACTGGAACAAAGAGGTAAAACGGCTTCTTTATGCCTCTGTATGTTCAACGATATGAATGCTTCAGGAATAGGTCAAAGTTCATCGCTGTCTCTGCGTTTTCAGGCTTCTATTGCTGAAGAAAGAATAAAAAGGTGGGAAGGTCCTTCTGAAGAGAAGCAGAACCACTTAGAGAAATGAAACAGAACCCACTAACTCACCATGAATGAAAGAATTTTGGCGAAGAAGACCCCTCACTGTAGTCAGTCGCAACTTGATGAGGCAACTCATGAGATGCGAGGATCGGTTGCCGGATTCATTTGCTGTTCAACAAATTCCGATGGCCATTGGAGATCTAATTGGACCCCATATTCTGAAAGAAACCTCAGTCCCACGAGTCATTTAGTTATACCGAGTTGATTGCAGCATTAAACCATTTTACGTTTTTTCATGTCGCTGGTGACTCAAAATCTTGGTTGATCGAATCATCCTCAATCTTAAGTACCGATTCTTCTTGTCCATGCTCTGTCCAGAAAATCAATTCGCAAAATCATGGGAAGCCCAGAGAAGCCAGAATCATATGAAAATGCAAATGTCATTACTCGGGAAGGTTGGTAACTGTTGGTAACTGTACTAAAACGTGCATATGATCCTTGTTAAGCATACCTAAGTTTATGCAAGATATGTGTCGCCATATCACTTGCCCAATTCGATAACAGGAAGAATTACGCAGTAAAGATGCCGTGTTTTGCTGGTTTTACAATCTGGTTCTGATTCTCCAGAACAAAGTCCCCACTCTCACTTCCCTGTTCTTGCCTGACACTCACTAACTACGACTACCAAGTCCCTGACTCCTACCAATTAATCTCATCCTTTTCCAACAGCAACGCTATTCGTCATGGCCAAAAGAAAAGGGAAGAAAGAACAGCAAAAATTTATATGAGCCATCTGTGGGATTTCACTATTGATACTTTGCTTTTGCATAAGCAATAGCTGGATGTCGCCTGAAGGAAGAGGAATCCTTAGAAGCGTTCTTGTTGTTACTGATCAAAAACAGTAAACAAGAAACAGAAAACCAGAAGCTATATATTTCGAATGAGGAAGAGAAGCACGGAGAAAACAGAACACAAACTTGCATACGTCAGCTTTTTAAGGAAACTGTCAAGTACAGGACAATTTAAACAAGAACAATAACTGCTTACAAATCATACACACGTGCAGCATATAACTGCACCTAAACGTGCTAATTCACTTCCTAAATAACAAAAAAACCAGCTGCATAATATAACCAACTTAGCAAGAAAAATAAACCATAAGAAGAAAACAGAACAGAGGAACATCAGTCGAAAAACCAGCAGCACTGAGACATTATTATCCAACAGTTCTCTTGGCTGAGGAACTCCAGCTGCAATGCAGCACTGTCAAATAAACCATAACCAAACGTACTAATCGATAATCCGCTTCATGTTTCGTGCATTTGAGACACAGGATCAGTGGGGGTGCTACATAACCTCTCAAAACTGATTGACTAGCCAACCCTCTGATACGCAAAATCTAGGGCCAGCAAACCGAAGAAGGCGGTGAGAGGTCAATGACATATCAAAACGGACCAGTTGGGGTCCAACAGTTGGAACTCTCCTCTGGAAGACGTTTTTAAGCCGAATTCCGAATGGGCAACAAACCAACGAACCTAAATTGGCCAGAGCTTGAGGCATATCGAGATAGACGGGGCACTAATTGCGTTATGAGTTTAGACCCGTACCCTAGACAAACTTCGTCTGCTATCTGTGAGCAATGCCCGCTGCAAAATGATCTTGGATGGCTAAAGGAAATTGGAGTGACTAAAGTTCAAGGGGAAATGGATGATGAAACACGCTCCGGAGACTATACCTCAAATAATTTTCTCGTGTAAAATTCTTTCCGACTTTAAAAGGTTCTTAAATGCGGACATCTTCCCGACACCATGCCCAAAATTCTTTCCGACTTAAAAGGTTCTTGAATGCGGACATCTTCCTGACACCATGCCCATTGGAAAGGAGATTCTTTTGAGGATGTTTCGATGAAGTCGAGCAGCAAGAGGAGTCTCAGAATTTCGCTGGTCCAGAAGGCATTTTATACTAGAAATCTACAACTCGCACTTTGAGTCATTGTAGAAACTGGAAATCCATATCTACTGCAATTTTAGTAACGCATAGTCCCCTGCCTACTGGCACTTGGCCCAGGCACAGGGTTGCACGGCGCTTTGATCAAGGAAAGAAAAGCGGAGGGTTAATCAGAACAAAGCCACGACTTTGGATTGAAGGAAAAGGAGAGTAGCGAGGCAAAAATGGTTATGCAGGGGGATATCTCTGCTCTTTGAAGCGAGAAATAACAGGAATAGAGCAATTATTCCCGTAGGTGAAACTGTTCCTTCCATTACAAGGACGGAAATGAGATTGCATGCGCAAAAATATCCTAGCTCAACAGACATAAGACGCAACAACTGCAAACAACATCATGAATTTGATAAAGACCAAGTACATAGGCACGAAAATCATTCTCAAGCAATGCTCTCAGGTAAGTAACACTTTGAACCAATGCATTTCATTCGGCCATTTCATAATCTACCACTAGACCATAGACGCAGAGGTTGAGATTCCAAGACACTACCTAACAAGCATGATTTAGTTCTCAAAAAACTGTTGGCATGATAACTTGAGATGACGATGATAAGATGCTAGCTCCAAATATCTTCATCACATAATAAATATCCTATCTTTCATGAAGTTCAATGGTCTAAGCCTCGTAGTCGCAGGGTCAAGATGATTAGCCAAAGTTTCATGCCGGACATGTCTAATAACCTTCAGAAGCAAAGTCTCCACAACATCATATTGAAAAGCAGCCAAACCAAGTCTGCATTGGAACCTCTGAAGGTATCAAAAGATGGCAAACTCCATAATCAGCATGCATAAAAGATAGAACCTGCACTATCCTCAGGCAACCCAAGACTTGATAGAGAGCAACATGGCAGGAAAAAAGCAGGCTTCAACCAAAGGTTAAAAATCAGACTTCCATCCCCAGCTACATGCTATCCGTTATCGTGTGGCACGCATAAGCAGATACGAAAACACAATGAGAAATCAATCGCTGGTATAAACTCATAGCTGCCACAATCAAAATCGGTATACCAAGCTTCGGCACTTAAACAACCAAACAGTCATGCAGATGCGACACGAGCGACACATAAACAAATATGTTAACATAGTCGCCCTCACATGCTCCACGAGCAGTGAAGAGGGCTGAAGGGAGATGGTCATCACATGTCACACCCCGATTCATAGGAACAAGGGCATGACACGGCCATCCTTTCACTAAAGGACGCAACCTCAACATAACCAAAAAATTCGCTTGAGATCAACATAAATACATCCACATATATATATATATATATGACCAAAGAAGGCATTTGGTTACAAATATCAGAGTCTTCTATAAACCACCAAACCAATAGATATATTCCACCAAAAACTAACTCACAAACTTATCAAAAAGTTCCCACCAAAAAAAGTCCTCCCCGATAACGGATGCTCACATCCACATGCAACTTGCTGAAGAACTTGAAAAATAAGTAGATCAGAGGAGTGAGTCACCATGGCTCTGAGTAACATATTTCTTCTAAGTGGATCGATAAATCACTATGTACATTTAAAACACAACCATAACTCACTTTAACATAATATATTCATAAAATAACTACCAAAACACCAATGGTCTAATCCTAAAAGCATTGTCAATGATCTGTTCCACCGATTAATCTCATCAAATCATTCGTCGATAGTTCATTCCAGGACCAAACTCAAATCACCTGTCAATGGTCCACTCCATTGATCAACTTGTGCTCAAATGTCTATCCATGGTTACACATAATGCTCGTGACAAAACAACCAAGATCCCCCCTCGATTAGGTTTTCACCTATTATTAGCTGGTGGCTCAGCCTATAAGGATATCCAAGACTAGTATGCACATACCCACACACCCCTCAGGGTTCATAGAGACATTGAGCAGAAACCATCAATCACAATATCCAGTAATCCAACATCAAAATGAAAGTCATATCACAACTCAAACATTTGATATATAAATATTAAGCTTTGAGAACCACAAATATTTCAAGATTCTTTCATAAAAAGTTTCACAAACTATTTTCAGACAACCATTCAAACACAATTCAAAATTATAACTTCCTCTTTCAAACAATAAAATGGTAGTACTAGCTCGATCATGTTTTATGTAACAAAAGATGCCATTTATCAATTCATAAAATATATAATCCACAATGTTTTTTTTTCAAAACATGAGTCTAAAATACAAAGAAAAAATAGTGTCACTCACCTGGGAAAAGCCAAAAATCAATTACACCGATTACTCGAGTTAACGCACTTGAATTCCTAACAAATAATCAAAAAATAATATTAAAAGACTAAGTAAAATGATATTCTAATGAATGACTCAACTATACTAAATTTATTTGTTGATAAAACAACACCTACGATCCACGAAAGCCCACCTCTAGTGGTAATCTATTATTGTCCACTAGTTGCGGCCCATGTGCTAAACTTTGTCGCACCATAACTTTCACCACAAAATTCCGTTTCAAGCTATCTTATAGTCTTTGAAAGCCCTCTTGATGTACTACAAAAATTCTAACTCAGCCGCTCCAAAACCTCTCCGAAAATGGCTAAAATTCAAGGCCAAACTTACTGTTCGCTATAGCTCCAAAATGCACCCCTAACTTGAAAATTTCATTCTGAACAAACAGTAAGCTTAAATCACAATTCATAATATGTTATAATTTCACAACACCCTAAACTACCATTTCTACAAAAAAAATACACAGCTCAATGACTCAAAAATCGGACTTCGCTGCAAAAATATCCAAGAAACCCAAATTTCGAGCCTTAATTGCGATGATTCCTTCGAATAGACTATTAAAGGCTTCAATCACTTACTAGCATTGCAAAACAAAATTGAATCAGCTTGATGAGATGTCTAGATCGCGAGTGCGGCAAAAAATTTTCCTTTTTCCCTTTTTGTCTTTTCTCTCCTTTCTCTCTTCTCTCTTGTTTCTTTCTTTCCCCTGTTTTGTTTCTGCCCAAGCCCTCCCTCTCTCTTCTCTTAAAAGGCCAAAAGTTCTACTACTCTTCTTCTGCAACTTTTGTTAACTTTTCAAACCTTTTTCTCTTCTTCTTTTTTTTGTCTAACCTTTCAAAGGCTATAGTTTAAATTCTCCCCTCCATAAAAAAAAATCTTGTCCTTGAAATTTATAAGTACCTCAATCATGAAACAAGTGAGGGTATTTACGTCTTCTTTCCTTCTCAAGTTCCCAAGTGGCCTCCCTCTCTATGTGGTTTTTCCATTGGATCTTCACATAAGGAATAGTGCGTTGTCGCAACACCAATAAGTGATCTTTCTTATCAACAATACGATTAGGCGATTTGGCCGCTCCTCATACATTAAGTTTTCTCTCAACCTCAATAGTGTAAAATCTAGTATGTGATCAAGATTTGGCACATATTTCTATAATAAGGACACATGGAACACATTATACGCTCCAGATAATGCTAATGGTAAAGCCAGTTTGTAAGCAACTTCACCAATCTTTTCTAATATCAAGAAGGGTCCCACATATCTTGAACTTAATTTACCACACATGCCAAATGTTATGATGCCTTTCATAGAAGAAACCTTCAAGAATACATGATCTCCTGCATTAAATTTTACCTTGTGCCTCTTGAGATCCACATAACTTTTCTGATGGCTTTGTGTTATTTTCAAACGTTCTCGAATGAGCCTCACTTTCTCTTGTGATGGTTATATGTGCTCGGGACCAGTTAATCTTTTCTCACCAACATCATCCCAGCAACAAGAGTTCTATATTTACGCCGATACATAACTTTGAAACGGGCCATCTTAATGCTGGAATGATAGCTGTTATTATAAGAAAACTCCGCCAAGTGCAAGTGTTTGTCCCACTAATCACCAAAGTCAATAACACAAGACCATAACATATCCTCTAATGTCTGAATAGTTCTCTCTAACTAACCATCCATCTACGGGTGAAAGTTGTACTAAAGTTAAGTTGGGTACCCAACGCCCCTTATAAATCTTCCAAAAATTGGACACAAACCTGGGATTTCTATCAGAAACACCATCTCATTAATGTACAGCTTCGTCGTGTCCTTAAGTGAAAGGCCAAATCGATAAGACAAAAAGTGTGCAGATTTAGTCATCGCTCGACAATCACCATATGGCATCCTTACCACTAGGCGTTCTCGGTAAACTGACGATGAAATCCATGCTAATATGCTCCCACTTCCATTTAGGTACTTCAAGTGGGTGTAACTTGCCACCTAGTTTCTAATGCTCAAATTTTACTTGCTAGCAAATCAAACATTAGTCAACAAAATTCACAATATCTTTCTTCATATTGATCCACTGGAAGTTTTCTCTCAAATCTCCGTATATCTTAAAGCTTCCCGGATGAATCAAGAATCTAGTGCTATGAGCTTCCTGTAATATCTCCTTTTTCAATTCTGAATCATCAGGAACACATAACCGACCACGGAACCTCAATGGCCCATCCACATGGATACTAAAGTCATCTTGTTTCCCAGCTTCTACATCTTCTCTGATCTTCTCCAATTGAGGGTCTTCATTTTGTTTAGCCTTGATTTTGTCATTCAACGTTAGTTGTACTTGAAGATTAGCTAATCAAGCACCAAGTTGATGTACCAATACCTCCTAGTCCAGCTTTCTCATATCCTCAAGAATAGGCTTTTGAGAAGTGAGTAATGCTGCCACATTTCCAAAGAATTTACAACTCAAGGCATCAGCTACCACATTAGCTTTACCTGGATGATAATTGATAAATATGTCATAATCTTTTAAAAATTCTAGCCATTTTCTCTATCTCATGTTCAGTTCTTTCTGAGTAAAATTATATTTTAGACTCTTGTGATCAGTAAAAAATTCACATTTTTCACCATACAAGTAGTACCGTCATATTTTTAAGGTAAACACAACTGCCACCAACTCCAAATCATGAGTAGGATAGTTTTTCTCATGAGCTTTCAATTGTCTAGATGCATAAGTCACAACTTTACCATCCTGCATAAGAACATAACCTAAACCTTCGTTAGATGCATCATAGTAGATTGTAAAGCCACCAATTCCTGAAATAAAGGTTAATATAAGAGTTGACACTAGCCGCCTCTTCAACTCTTGGAAACTACACTCACATTGATCTGACCAAACAGATTTAACTTCCTTCTGAGTTAGGCAAGTAAGTGGACTAGCAATTTTAGAAAACACTTCTACAAATTGCCCGTAATATCCTGCTAACCCAATAAAACTTCTTACCTCCGTGACATTGGTAAAGTGGTTCCATTGAATAACTACTTCTACTTTCTTTGAGTTAGCTGAAATACCATCTTTTAAGATTACATAGCCCAAGAATTCTATATGATCAAGCCAAAAGTCACACTTGCTGAATTTAGCATATAACTTCTTTTCATGCAAAGTTTGTAAAACAACCCTCTAGTGTTGCTCGTATTCTTTCAAACTCTTCGAATACACCAAAATATCATCAATGAATACCATAATAAATCTGTCAAGAAATTATCTGAATACCCTGTTCATCAGATCCATGAAAGCCGCAAGTGCATTCATTAACCCAAAAGACATGACAAGGAATTAATAATGTCCATACATTGTCCTAAAATGAGTCTTTGGCACATCATCAACTTTTATCTTCAATTGATGATACCCAAACGAAGGTCGATCTTAGAAAATACCTATACCCCTTGAAGTTGATCAAATAAATCATCAGTCCAGTGCAAAGAATATTTATTTTTTATCGTCACCTTACTAAGTTCTCGGTAATCTATGTAAAGCCACATACGACAGTCCTTATTTTTCACAAATAAAACCGAAGCTCCCCAAGGCAATACACTAGGCCTAATGAAACCCTTATTCAAAAGCTCTTGTAATTGTGTTTTCAATTCATTCAATTCAAAGGGTGCCATACGGTATGGTGTCTTAGAGATAGGTGTTGTACCAAGCATTAAATCGATACAAAACTTAATCTCTCGATCAGGAGGTAAACCAAGTAAATCTTCTGGAAATACATTAGGGAACTCTCTGACAACATGAACATTTTCTAGCTTTACTAGCTCCTTACTTGTCTTTTACATAGGCTAGATAACCACAACAACTCTTCCTTAAAAGCTTCCTTGCTTGCATAACTAAAATCAACCTTGGAAAAATGCCTTTATAACTTCCCCAAAAAGAAATTTTGGGTTGATTTGAAGGTCGAAAAACAACTTTCTTTAAATAACAATCAACAGTAGCATAATATTTTGATAACCAATCCTTCCCTTGAATAATATCAAAATCCCATATATTTAACTCCACCAAATCCACAGGCAATAGTACATCATCAATCCACAACAAACAATTCTTGAAAACACAATCAGCAATCAAGAAATCACTGGTAAGAGTATCAATATGCAATTCATATTGTAGAAGCTTAGGCAGTACATCAAATTTCTTTGCAAAGTCAATGGAAGTAAAGGAATGTGTGGCACCAAAATCAAACAAAGCATAAGCATGTTGCAAGGCAATAGAAATATTACGTGCAACAACTGTATTAGAAGCCACCGCATTCTCTTCTGTCATTGCAAAAACTTTCCCTAACGTCCTTTGCCTTTGCTGGCTTTCTTGTGGTCTATCAATTGGAGGGGAAGTCTTTCTCATAGGACAAGTATATGCTAGATGTCCAAATTGTCCACATACAAAACATACTCTACTATCCCCAAGGGCATTCTTTGTATAGGACAATCACGTGTCATACGTCCCATTTTTCCATAAATGAAACATGCTCCTCTCTTGCGATAACAAAGACCGCCATGACGCCTCCCACAGATAGTACAAGGGCCTGGATTACTCTAAATTCTGGACTTTCCTCGCTAGTTGAAAACTTTCCTCTTTCTGCTACCACCGATGCCGCTATCCTGATAGTCAATGGACTTCAACTTCTTGTGTTGAGGTATATCTTGTATATCTTGCTCCAAAATCTTGTGTTCCACTCTGAGGCCTTATTCGAGCAAATCTTTATAAGTTGTCAATGCTAAAGGTGTAAATACATAACTAATTTCATATCGGAGCCCACTCTGAAAATGATCAACCTTGCTCGTTAGACACAAATTATTCAGCAAATCTACTCATCTAATTAAAGCAAATTGCATTCTCCAAAACCATAGAGTCATCTTGAGATATGTATATAAATTCACTCTTCATTTTTGCCTAAGATAACACTGGGAAGAATTAAATGTTGAAGGCATGCTTAAAGTTCGCCAAGGCTATAGTACCATTGCTATCTCCAAGGGTTGGCCTCAATCCTTCCCACCAATGCTCTACTTCGCTCTCTAAATATCAAGATGCAAAGCTAACCTTCTTGTCTTTAGGAATGTCTTCAACTTTGAAGATCCCATTGATCTTTCCAGTCCATTACTCAGCTGCAAGACGATCAGATTTCCCATAATAAGTGGGTGGTTTTGCCTCTCTGAATTGGGCAAAGGTATACGGGCCAGTTTCTTCATCTCCACTTAATTCTTTTGCCTAGTAATACCTATGAGTCATCACTTGCTCGAAGTCAGTTGAAGGAAACGACCATTGATTATCTTCCCTGGCTTCATGTGAGTAAGGACTCTTATCCTGTTGATCCTACCATCTCCTCCTTAAAGACACACCTCGAGAAGCTTGAGGCATATCTCTAGCATCAGGGGCAATAACTTGCTTACATTTGCTATTTCTACAAAAGGAAGCAAGTGTCTCCGAGTCACACATGATTACTTGAATCCAAGAATGAAGCTACCACTTTATATCTAAAAGGCTATCGCGTTAAAAATCTATCACACAATCTCACAATGTCCTATATCTACCCAAACAAATCAAAACTTAAGCTCTGATACCAACAAATGTCACATCTTGATTCACAAGAATAAGGACATGACATGGCCGTCCTTTCACTAAAGGACGCAACCTCAACATAACTAAAAAATTCAGCCTAAGATCAACATATATGCATCCACATATATATGACAAAAGAAGGCATTTGGTTACAAATATCATAGTCTACTATACACCATCAAACCAATATATACATTCCATCAAAAACTAACTCATAAACTTATCAACTATATACCAAAAAGTTCCCATCACAAAAAGTCCTCCCCGATAATAGACGCTCACATCTACTTGCGATTCGCTAAAGAACTTGAAAAACAAGTAGATGAGAGGAGTGAGTTACCACGGCTCAATGAGTAACACATTTCTTCTAAGCAGATTGGGAAATCAATATACACATTTAAAATGAAACCGTAACTCGCTTTAACATAATATATTCATAAAACAACTACCAAAACACCAATAGACTAATCCATTGGTAAATCTCATAAAAGCATGTGTCAATGGTCTATTTCACTAATTAATCTCATCCAATCATATGTCAATAGTCCATTCAATCGACCAAACTCAAATCACCAATGAATGGTCCACTCAATTGACCAAATCATGCTTAAATGTCTATCCATGGTCACGCATAACGCTCGTGAAAAAACGACAAAGATTCTCCCTGGTCAGGTCTTTACCTATTGTTAGTCGGTGGCTCAATCCACAAAAATATCTTTGCCTAGTATGCACATACCCACACACCCCTTAGGGTTTACAGAGATATTGAGCATCTACCGTCAATCACAACATCTAGTGATCCAACATTAGAATGAAAGTCATATCACAACTCAAGTGTTTGATATAAGTATCAAGCGTTCTTCAAGAACCATAGACGTTTCGAGATTTTCTCATAAAGAGTTTCACAAACCATTTTTAGACAACCATTCAAACCGAATTCAAAATATAACTCTCTTTCAAACAACAAAAATGGCAGTACTAGCTCGATCTTGTTTTATACAACAAAATATGTTATTTATCAACTCCTAGAATATACAATCCATAATTTCTTTTTCAAAACATGAGTTTAAAATACAAAGAAATAGTATCACTCACCTAGGAAAAGCCAAAAATCAATTACGGCAGTTACTCGAGTCAACACACTCAAATTCCTAACAAATAACCGAAAAACAATATTAAAAGATTAAGTACAATGATATTCTAATGAATGACTCGACTTTACTAGGTTATTTATTGATAAAATAACACATATGCGCCATGAAAAGCTCGCTTCTAGTGGCAATCTATTATTGTCCACTAGGCGCGGCACGC
Source organism: Eucalyptus cladocalyx (assembly GCA_017140615.1). Classification (NCBI taxonomy): domain Eukaryota; kingdom Viridiplantae; phylum Streptophyta; class Magnoliopsida; order Myrtales; family Myrtaceae; genus Eucalyptus; species Eucalyptus cladocalyx. The sequence goes on from CM029517.1 coordinate 46,233,460, forward strand.
ACGCTAAATTTCGTCACGTCATAACTTCTTTTACAAAATTTTGTTTCGAGCCATTTTATAGTTTTTAGAAAGCCCTCTTGATGTACTACAAAAACCCCAACATAGCCACCCCAAAACCACTCCAAAAATGGCTAAAAACCAGGCCCAAAGTTACTATTCACTATAGTTCCGTAACGCACCCCCAACTTAAAAATTCTATTATGCACAAACTGTAAACTCAAATCACAATCCGTAAAAATTTATAGCTTTATAACATCCTAAACTACTATTTCTACAAAAATACACAACTCAAAAATCAAATTTTGTTGAACAAATATCCAAGAAGTCAGAATTTTAAGCCCTAATTGCGACAATTCCTTCAAATAGACGATTAAAGGCTTCGATCACTTACCGGTGTTGCAAAACAAAGTTGAATCGCCTTGATGAGATATCTGGATCGTGAGCACTGGAAAAAATTTTCATTTTTCCCCTATTTTCTCTTCTCTTTTTCTCTCTTCTTTGATGTTTCTTTCTTTCCCCTATTTCATTTCTGCCAGAGCCCTCCCTCTTTCTTCTCTTAAAAGGCCGAAAGTTTTACTGCTCTCCTTCTGCTACTTTTGTTGACTTTTCAAACATTTTTCTCTCTTTTTTTTTAAACTTTCAAAGGCTATATTTTACATCTCAAGTGTGACACAGATTCTATTGCTTCAATGGAACGAGTCATGTGGGAACTAATTGAATCCTTATTGACCAGATAGTGAAGTGCAAACACCAAACGCACAAAGCAATTTTCAGTTAACTATCAATATCAGAGAAGGTAGTCACCCAAAAATAAATAGCATCACTTTGCGGAAAGCGAAATCATCCCAAGCATACGAGCAAGTATACAGAATTACCCAAAAATTAAGCTCTCGATCCACATAAAGTGAATAGATCCAGATCCAATTACAACCAAACGTCAAAATTATAACGGAAGGCGCATCAATTGTATATAACCGTAAACAGGAAAACCCTATAAAACTACCACAAATGGGCCCCTAAGCAGTCATTAAGGCAATCGGTGCACTCAGCATCCCTAAATGCAGTGAAGGTTAGTCAATGTATAGACCACAAGGTAATTCCATGGTGAATAGCAGCTTTGAGCCAGCGCAAAATCCTTTTGACAGCTAACCAACAATCTACCGTTAGACGATGCATAAATTAGCAGACTTTATTGATGGCAAATGATAGATCTAGCCTAATAAGAGTGAGGTATTACAATACCCCAACCATACTCCAATATGTAGAGGCATTGGTCAATGGTTCCACCACTTTGCTTCAACAACTTAGAAGCCAAGGGAGCCATAAGCGATAAGCAAGGTTTTGCATTGGCCATTCCTATGCTAGTGAGAAGAGTAGTGGCATACTTGGATTTAGTGAGGAACAACCTAGTAGAGAATCTATGGGCTTCAATGCCAAGAAAGTGGGATAGATTTCCTAAATTAGTAATAGCAAACTCATTGCTAAGTTGAGTAATTAATTCAATGATTGAGAAGGCAAAACTCCCAGTAATGATAACATCAACATAGACAAAAAGAAGTATAATATGATTAGATCTATGCTGAATGAATAATGAAGAGTCGGCAATGGAGACCACAAACCCGATAGATAATAGCTATGAACTTAGCCAAGAAAACTTAGAGCTTATTTTAGCCCATATAGAGATTTCTGAAGACAACATACATGGCCAAGATAACGCGAATCAACAAATCCTTAGGGTTGCTATATGTAGACTTCTTCTTTAATGGTTCCATGGAGAAACACATTCTTGATGTCCAATTGGCGTAGAGACCAGTTATATGTAACAGCTAAAGGAAAACAACTAGAATCATTGTCAATTTGATAACTGGACTGAAATTTTCATCATAGTCTAAGCCAACATATTGAGTAAAGCCTTTCACAACAAGTTGTGCTTTGTATCTATCAACAAAGCCATCAACCTTTGTTTTTAGGCAATAAATCCACTTATAGTAGACTACATTCATTGAAGGATGATGAAGAATTGGTTCTCAAGTGTCATTTTGAATGAGAGCATTAAATTCACTAGCCATAACTTGTTGCTAGTTAGGGTCTTTGTTGGCAATAGAAAAGCAGGTGGGTTCACTTGGTGTTAAGCTTGAATGAAAACAAGAACACATGGGGTGCTTAGTTGAGAGAAAAACCTTTGGTTTATCAATGTTATTTTTTAGACAAGTGATTATAGGATGGATAGAAGTTGGTGGTTGAGATTGAGAAGATGGTAAGGGTGGAGCTTCTATAGAAAAAATTCACATTGAATTGTGGAAGTAGAGGATTGTTGAAGTGGTGATGAGGAATTGCCCGTGATTATTATATGGATGTAATGGAATTGATGTGGTAGTGGACACCCCCTGAAGCTAAGGGGGCTTAATAAAAGAACAACCAATGCAAATCGAGGTACTTGGTGATGGTGATGACAATTGACCAGATTGTGGTTTAGCAAATGGAAACAAGTCCTCCTAGAAAATCACATGGCAAGAAACATGTATTTGGCCAATGTTGCGATATAGACAACAATAGCTACGGTGTTTAGGAGAATAGCCAAAGAAGATACATTGCATTTTTCTATTATCAAGTTTATTGCAAGTATAAGGGCACAACCAAGGGTAGCAGGCACATCCAAAAATGCGTAACCATAAATAATCAGATTTCTAGCCAAACAATTTCTCATAAGTAGACAATCCACTCAATACCGTTGTTGGCATGCGGTTAATCAAAAAGACTGCAGTGAGGAAATCATCAATCTAATATAGATGAGGAATATAAGCTTGGGTGAGCAATGTGATGTGAGTTTCCATAATGTGACAATGCTTGTGCTCAGCTTGATCGTTTTGTTCCTGTGTGTGCAGGCATGAAAGACAATGTAGAATGCTATGAAGATAGAGATAAGGATCAAATTTCTTATACTCACCATCTCCATCAATTCGAAAGGTCTTAATCTTACAATTGAAATATTTTTCCACTTGGGATTTAAATTGCACAAAAGTAAAAAGAGCATCAGATTTCACAGTAAGTGAAAAAAAGCCATGTGTATCTACTATAAGCATTAATAAAAATGATGTAATAACAAGAAAACATTCACTAAAGTAATGGGAGATAGTCCCCATAGATCGAATAAAGTAATTCCAAAGGAGCATTACAATTCGTTGATGATCTAGTAAAGGGAAGATGATATGACTTGCCCAAGTGACATAATTCACAAAAACTAAATGAGGAAGAAAGAGATATACGTAGCCATGCTTTGAAATAATTGAAGAAGTAATACGGGCAGTTAGATGACCTAAGTGCTCATGCCAAATAGAAGTAGAAACTCGTTCACCGATGAAGTAGGATGGAGTTGGCAGTGATTTATTCAACTGCAGAGGGACCTTATTATTAGTACGTGCATTATTAAGATAATATAATCCATTCTTATCCTGGCCTTTGTGCAAGAGGTTCCCTAAGCATCAGTCCTTAACATAATAGAATGTAGGATAAAATTCAAATGCCACATCATTGTCTTTGGTAAAATGAGAAATAGATAATAAATTATTCTTGACAGATGGAACATGATAAACATTTCGTAATTTAAAAGAATTAGTAGGAGAATGTAAGATTGAAGAACTAATATATGATATTTGCAAAGCTAACCCAATTGCAATGTGGATTTGATCTGTGCTAGAATAGTTAGTCCAAATGTTCAAATTTGCCATGTCAACTGCAAGATGATGAGTGGCACCTGGGCACCAATATGGATCAAATGACTTACTTGTTGAAGAGGCATACATTGCATATGGAGAGTCAATATTAGCTTTATAGCCAAGATTAAATCGCCAATAGCATTGATGAGCTAAATGACATGCACGATCACAAACTTGAAATATGATTTGAGAATGAGAGCAAGCTTTGTCATAAAAATTGCAACCACGGCCTCAGTAGCGTCCTCTTTTTGGGCCACATCCTCGACCATTGAAGGGCATATTTGGGGTATTAGATGATTTGGTTGTAGCATTCATAATTGGAGAAGACTCTATTAGAGATTCAGTGGTGCGGCTTTGAAGAATAACTTCCTGATTATAAAGAAGGCCGAGGAAGTCATCAAGAGGTAGTGGATTAAGATGAGATGTGACTAAGGTAACGAATGCATCATACTCCGAACCCAGGCCACCGAGGATATCGAGAACAAATTGGAAATCAGAGATGGGATAAGAAGCTGCAGAAAGTTGATGCACAATGTTCTTGGCTTTTTGAACAAGTGCTTCCATGAAAAGAGAGCCATTCTTTAGAGATCAAAGTTGATACTCTCATTGCATTATGCGAGCTTGAAATTGAGGAGCATAAAGTTTCTCAAGCAAAGTCTAGATGGCATCAAAAGTCTCAAGACTGACAATGATTGAGAAAACTAATTCAATAAGAGTGGAGAGGATGTAGCAGAGGATGAACTAATCTTGATAATGCCATGCAGTATGATCCGGGTTGTCCATCACAATATTATCAATAGTTGTGATAGTGGATGACGGATGAGGATATGAGCCATCCACAAACCGAAGATACCCATGAAGACGAAATAAAGGAAGAAACCGTGCTCACCATAGAAGGTAATTGTTGCAATCTAGCTTGATTTAGAGAACATGAGATATGTGGTCGAGAGCAAAAGGGCTTTTGGGAGGTGACCAATAAGGATGGAGAGTTAGTAGTGGTGGCGGCGGATATATTGTCGGAGGCAATAACGATGTTGGAGGTTGGGAAAGAAGACAATGTAATGGAGAAGAGAAAAAAGACAGAAAAAAAAAATTAAGAAGCTCTTATATCATGAAAGATTATGAATTTAAGTTGATCGCACCCCCATTGGTGTGGAGATTTATATTATATTTATAATATGCACATGAGCATGAAATCACAATTCAAAAGATCTTACAAAAGAAAAGAATTTATAATATTATCATAGATTGTAGAAGATTTACTCTATCAATACCATGCACAAATCGTGAAAGATTGATTCTATCAACAAGGTTGGCACAAATTGTAGTAGATGCTCTATCTTAGAAGATTTGCTCTATCAAGATTGACTCTAATAATTGTTGACACCTATTTGAAAAAAAAAAAAAAAAAAAAAAGGGCGAGAGAGACTGGGTCGGGCCGGATCCGACCCTAGCGTGGCCCGCCTCTCCCCTTTCCCCTTGCACGCACGACCCAACCCAGCTCTTGCCTCCTTCAGCCCGGCCCACGCCCATTCTTCCTCCCCCTGGTGTCCTACGCACGCAACCTGCATAAATAAATAATGAGAGGAAGTGACAGCAAAGGACGGCGGGATCGGAGGGGTAGGTAGGCGACGAGATCCGTGGGTCAAGAGCAAGTCGGCAAGGGGAGCCGGTGCTATAGTCCTTCGCATGCAAACCTACAGAAGAAAATAGGAAAAAAACATAATAGATAAATAAATAAAAAAAAACAAGGGGAAAGAGAAGGGGAACCAAAGAGAACAGGGAGGGAGAGACAGGTCCGAGGAAGAGATCTAAAGGAACAAGGGCTAGACCACCACCACTGTCGCTGCTACCACCGCCAACGCGTCCCCCGACCGCCGATCGCCATCGTTTTCCCCTGGGATCCAGGTTAGTCTTTTTGTTGAACACCTTGCACGCATTCTTCGGTTTCAAGCCAACCAAAGCTCACTCCGACTAATTTGGGTGAGCTCCGGCCACCACCCATCCCCCGCTACGTTTCCAATTGTCCTGGCATGCCTTAGTAGCTCCCTAGGTCTGTGCTCGGGCCTCAGCCGAGCTAAAATTACTTGGTTTCTTAGCGCCAGCCACTTGCTCGCCGAAATGCCCGAGTGAACTTCACCTCCCCAACTCCTCCGTGTAGAGCCCCTTAGGACTGCTGGTGGCGGGAGGGACGCCCCGCGACCAAGGAAGCCAGGCTATCCCCCCCACCTGATCGAGGCGGCACCGTCACCGGTGTACACCGTCCTAGCCCACTCGGCCTTTGATTCCACTTGGGCTCGTCAGTTAAGCCCATGTTAGGTTGAGTGGAGGTCCAACCAGGGGCAGTCGGGTCTAACCCAACCGAGCCGAACTCAAGCAGGCTGGACCCAACCTGACCCGCCCCTGATCGAACCGAACTCGATCCGGTCAGACCTAGGTCGGGTCAAACTAGACTCGACCCGCCATGACCGAACCCAACCCAATTCTCAAAAATAAATAAATAAATAAATAATATTTTTAAAAAAATCTTTGAAAATCTAAAAAAATGCAGGGTTTGGTTGGGAATTGTCATGTATTGCCTTCTTAGTGTAATTAGGCCCTTGTTTGCTCGTATATTAACTATATCGCATGCTTAATTTGCATATTTTATTATGTTTAATTACACGTGCTAAAGTTTATTACAATTAGGATTTTGGTTGCAAATTGTTACTTTAACGATTGTGTACCCACATGATCACCTCACATATTAGTGGATATATATAAAATCAATCCAAACTGCCTAACAAAAATCTTTTCTTTTAAAATGAACAAGATTAGGTACCGAAATGGCACTAATTGGTTAATTAGTATAATCAAGTCCCCACCCCTAGATTCTCTAGTTGCGTAGGAAGTGAGGTTCCATCTCATATCTCACTTGGTTTCTAACCGACCCCAATAGGCTAGTGGCGACTCCTTATTGCGAATTTCTTGAGAACACCCTAATGTCACCCGAGGTATGGGCTTAGAAGAGCCCAAGCCTAATCTTGGACCATAGGCCCGTCCTTTAGGCAATACCCCTAAACATGTTCCCTCCCCCCGAGGGATAGGTCACGACAGCTTGGCGACTCCGCTGTGGAATTTGTTTAAACCTTAGAGGACTTAGGCCTAAATCTATCTTGTTTAAAAGTAAGTTTTGTTTTACGATAAGGATATCGGGTATGTTCCTAACGTGAGTGTTAAGTGTTTTTTGTAATCGGGAGTTAAATAGGGAGGAGTGATTGTTAACCCCTTGTCTTGCAGATCTGGAGTTGGGAATGAATGTTTATGTTTTAAATTTTTAAAGTGTTGCTTGTTTACAAACTGTTGTGTATGTATTCTTTACATTGCATTACACCATGACACATTACCTGCCGTCGGATCTAGGCCGTATAAGATCACTTAGGATGGTGTTAAGGTGGATACCACTCTGACTGCAACCATGTAGTACGAGTCGCCCATCTTAACCCCGAAATTTCTTTCTTGATGTCAAAGGTCCCCACCCTGGTCTGCAACCACGCGACACAAGTCGGTTCTTTGAAGAAGCCGGAGTCATGGGAAACACAACTTAACCCCGATCTTGTTGGTTCAGTCTAGTGATCCTCTGGTTCCATTTTGGGCCATTTATAGTAGAAATTAAACCATCGCCCCATGCACATGTCTATGTTATTGGCATTTCTACTCAATGAGTAGGGTAAGTTTCTTTTTCGACCCATTTTACTCGCAATTTACTTATTCGCTTTCCTTTTGGTCGGTCCATGACAAATTAGGTTGGTTGTAACTTCGATTGGCACACGATAAGGGTACCTGAGCTTCGCATCATTTTCGTCCCTAAAGCTGAGCTCCGTGCATGGTGGGATAGACTGGATCTGACTAGCCGTGACTGGGTGTGATCTTATGTCGAACGATTACTCCCCCTATTGGAGATAGAGACTCATTATAGTGTCATATGAGTGTTAGAGCATGTTTGGTACCCTGCAACTTGCACATTCATATTCGGTGATCACAAACTCACTCCAACCTTGGAGGAATAAAGTGTTGCCATTGGAAAGCCCTTATTGTCACAGTTAGCTAGCCCACCTATAAGGATTGAGCATGCATCGACCTTATCTGAGTTCCTTAGAGTTAAAGGAGAGGATGTGAGAAAATTTTTAAAAGCCAATCGCAAGACCTACCCATTTTCATTCCTAAATGAACTTTTTCAAAATGCCCCATCTTTTTAAAAGAATAGGATCTTCTTGCTAGTTTTCTTCGGGTTTGTGATATTGCTACATTGTAGGAATGCTATTAGCCCTTCCGTAGCATGGGTAGTTTGTGAAGTATGTATGGGAAAGGGCTTTGTTAATACTTCTTGACTAAGACTTTTCTTTCCCTTACTCGTTTTAAAGAAAACAAAGACAAAGCTTTCCATGCTCCTCCTGAACTCTTGCAAATTTAGTTCCTCTCTCATATTAAGGGGTTCGATAGCTTGATGACTGTGAGCGACATTTCTGACTCTAACCACTCTATCCTGAAGTTTAAAGATAGGAAAATGTTTGCCCCTGACTATCATTATTCCAAGTGGTTAGTTTTCATGACCAACCTTGGACCTGTGGATTTCCAATGGCATGCCAAATGGCTCCAAGTTCAAAAGGCACGATTCGTGTGTGAGCTTACTTGACCTATTCCTTTGCTGGGTATCACTGGAGTCACCGAATATTACCTTACCTGAGTTACCCGCTAGTTCCAAGAGGTTCAACAACTTCCACCGACAATTCAAGAAGACTTGCTCAGAATAGACTTCCCTAATGGATGCCAAGATCACGAAGACTCCGTCGCGTTGGTCAAGTCGATGTGGGATATGCGCCACCCCTGAAAACTGGTGTGGCCCAAAGAGGAGTTGGAAGGGCAAGAGAAGACCTACTATACCTCGATGGAGTACATCCTTCAGCACAAGATCTCGAAGAGCCTACGCCCGAAGATTCCTGACGTGCCACTGAAGATCACCCACCAAACCAAGATCAAGTGCCTCAAAAGGGAGCTCGAGGAGGCCGAGGAGCGTGCCTCGAAGTTGACTCAAATTAGTGGGGCTGCTGTGAGTGAAAGTTGTCCCCATTAGTTAGATTAAGTCAAGTGCAATATCTAATGGGCCCTTGCCCACATATATTACAATGTGAAGGAATTTGTCTCGTGTCTCAATGTTTGAAGTTAAGAGTCATGTCTTTCCATCTTCAAAATAGCTTCATTGTTTAGGTGTTTTCTCTCATGTTTTTTTCCTACATTATGTAGCAACCTTGCTTTCAATGAAACAAACGAATTGGGGCGATTAAATCTCTGTCATGGGCCGACCACCTAATTATTACTTGTGCTTATATATGCTTATCTACCCTTGCCCAGGTACTAGCCAATTGATTATATTATGTCGATCGTCAACACGGCCAAGCGGAGATCTCCGATTCACACTTGTGTGAAAGCCAGGATGGAGAACGAAGACACCAACACACGCATGGCCAAGATGAGGGACCAACTGGCCCAACTTACTGCGATGATGCTTGAGATAAGCCAAAAGCTCAAAGAGCCCCCCATCGTAGCTGTCCCTAGGACATCCACTCCTACATAGTTAGGACACGCTCCCCCATTGACGGAGACCCGCACGTCACCGATCTCCCGGAAAATGAAAGCATCGGAGAAGCTCCTTCCGTTATGCCAATTGTCGTCAACTTGGATCCTCCTCCAAAGGAAGAGCTGACGTCCCGCCTAAATGAAGAGAATGAAAAATGCCTAGTGAAGATGGAGGAGCAACTATGTGCCTTGCAGGTACGAGCTGAAAGGAGTTGATAAGTTGTCCCCGTACGCCAAGACAAACTTCCCCAAGACTTTCCAAGAGCTTGAATTCACGAGAAAGTATGACGGAATAGGATGCCCCAAGACCCACCTTAGGTACTAACTAAGGAAAATGGCTCGCTATGCTAACAATGTGCCCTTCCTCATTCACACATTCCAAGACAGTTTAGAAGGCATCACCTTGACGTGGTTCATCGCACTAGACATCGAGAAATTCACTAGTTTGGAAGATTTAGCCAATGAGTTCCTGCGGCAATACAGATTTAATACCAAGCTCGCCCCTATGAGGGAAGAGTTGACTCACGTTGAAAAGAAGAGGAATGAGTCATTTAAATCCTTCACACAAAAGTGGAGAACCATGGCCTCATAGGTGAAGCCGGCCTTGAATGAGAGGGAGATGAAGTAGCTATTCCTCAAGACATTGCCCCTTAAATACTTCCAAGGATTAGTGTGCTTAGGATGCCAGACGTTTTCACAACTAGTAGATGTAGGTGAAGGAGTCGAGTGGCCAATTATCGAGAGAAAGATATCTACTGAAAGCTCTAAGAATTCCCAACGAGGAAAGATAAGGAAACCACAATTGAAGTAGCGCTTGTGCAAGAGCCACTTCTCTCTAGGTTGCCTACAACACCCGCACACAAGCTTGTAGTGGTTCAAGGGAGCTTGTCACGGGCATACGACAAGGGCAAGAGGCCTATCCGAAGGGAATTTTTCCCACTACCGCGCTAGTTGTCAAAACTGTTACCCATGCTCCTCGAAAAGAGGATGGTCGCAAAGGAGGTACCTAGAGACAATCCCGCGAAGTTTGCCGGGTTCGATGTGACCAAGACCTGCGAGTATCGCATGGGAGAAAGGGGGCATGACGTTGATAATTGCTACGTGCTGAAATACAAAGTCCAACTGCTGCTAGATAAGGGTGTCTTGACTTTCAGGGAAGCTCAGCCTAGCGTGCAACAAAACCCTCTACCAAATCATGCGAAGAGAGTGAACTCAATCTTCGAGGAGACCCGGGCAAGTCAACGGCCTCTAGTGGTAGATGCTTCCAAATTATATGAGTCCTTAGTGTTGGCGGGATATTATGGAAGTGAGGAAGACGTGACCCCAAAGGAGAAATTAAACACGTCCGCAAGATGGTAGCCATGGGGGTAATCTCACATGGAGAAGAGGAAGAGAGGTCCATATCTATGATAGTGCTATCATCATTCCGTTCATCTTTCCGCAATTTTTCTTGCATCCCTTAGGCGAAGAAAGTCATGCATGGAGTCTCGAAGACACCAGCATTATACAAGGAAATGATGATAGTTATGATAACCTCGATGGTGATTAAACTATCTGATGAGGAGCCCACTGGTGATGTCAAGATGGAAATCATTGAGCCCACGGTGATCGACCTCATGGTCGAGGAGTTGTTGGCAATCAAAGTCACAGGAGGGAGCATGACACCAGTCACAATTGAATTGCCACCCCGAAGGAAAATGGAATGATAGTGTTGGAGCATCCTCCAAAATTCAATCCCAAAGCCGTACCTTAGGATTATGGAACGAATGAGGTGGATGTTATCACACGATCGGGCCGCTGTTAAGCACCCCATAAAGGAGTCAAAAAAAAAAAGCCGTGACCGACGAAGATGCGAAATAATTCCTGGCTGTAGTGAAATCCAGTGAATTCAATGTGTTGGACCAACTACAGAAATTGCCGACTCAAATCTCTTTCCTTGAGCTGTTCAAATCTTCCAAGAAGCACAGGGACATCTTGCTAAAGGTCCTTAATGAGGTACACGTGCCAAAAGAAATCGATGAAGTCCAACTGGAAGAATTTGTTGGAGCCATTCTACCAAAAGATCAAATTTCTTTCACTAATGAGGATCTTCCTCCCAAAGGTTCTAATCATACCAAAACATTGCACATCTCAGTAAAGCATGAGAGCACTCTTGTCTACAGAGTGTTGATCAATAATGGTTTTGCGCTCAATATATGCCCATTGGCTACGCTCCACCATCTTGGCATAGATCTTGGGAGAATCCATACTAGCAAGTTGACTGTGCGGGCTTTTGACGGGATGAAGAAGGAGGTGATAGGGGAGATCAAGCTTGAGCTGTTGATCGGCCCCGTGCTTTTCCAAGTCTTGTTCTAAGTGTTAGACATACCGAGCACCTTTAATTTTTTGCTAGGGAGGCCATGGATCCACACGGTGGGCGCCATTCCCTCCAGCCTTCATCAGAAGGTGATTTGTGGTTGGCAACAGCCTTATCACGGTGCATGGAGAATATGACTTCAAGATCTACCACAAGACGGCTATCCCCTAAGTGGAGCCTAAGTGTACCGAGGAATCCAGCTTTCAAACCTTCAAGCTGATAATCATGATTCATGTGCCTGCAGGTTCTTTCACAAAGGCCCTTGAATTGTCTAAACCGGCCATAACTGTGGGAAAAATCATATTGGCGAGCGGGTATAATCCTAGAGAAGGTCTTGGATCACATGGTCAGAGTGTACAAACACCCATTGAAGTTCGTAAAAGCTTGAAGAGAAGAGGTTTGAGATATGTCAAGAAGCGAGGAGGCCATAACGAGCGAGGTGGCCGTGGCAACCGAGGAAGCCATGGAAGGCAAAGAGGTCGAAGTGCCCGAAGAGGCTGCAGTGAGTATGGAGACCAAGGTGGATGTGTTGCTCGAACTAAGGAGGACGGGAGCAATTGGAAGCCTTTTCCCCATTGTTGGAAGAGACATTTCCGAGACCTCCAAGGATGTTGTCCGAGGAAGAGGGGACATTTATGGTGTGACCGAGCTATTCGAGGAGGACGTCATATGCACTATCCTGGCATGCGAGGAAACTAAATCCTCCGAAATCATAGTTGTTTCTCCAGAGCAGGGCGGTTCTTATTTAGCCTAGTTTTTCATTTTTATCTCTTCTCCTTTGCATGGGATCTCGTAGTTTTTTTCTTTCTTGTTTATGCCGTTTGTAACATGAACTATGGTCAGCCCCAATCTTAAGCCGTTGGTCAAGGGTGGTGTGTGTTAAAATACGGCCTTATCTTTCCTCATTCAATAAAATAGACGCATGTTTTATTAAGGATATGTGGAAGCACATCAAACTAGTCATATGATGGTCGCTGAGGCCTAGGCCTCCACATGCTCCCTTGTTTGACTATTTTGCAATGACGAGGAAATCCGATGATATGAGGATGAGTTCTTGAAATTTTTTACAAAAAATACTTCAAAAATTCTTCGAAAACAACATGCATGATTTTTATTGTTGACATGCTCTAACTTATCTCATCGCATCTTAGGCATTTCATTATGCATAATCATGATAAAGATTCATGTGACCTGGATGTGCATGAAGAAAGTCTCTCAGGTTCCGATGACACCGACGATGACGATCAGAAGGGGATCGAGCATGAATGGAATCGACATGAAGAATCGAAGCCATTGACAAAAGAACGAATAGTCACCATAAAGCAGGTGATGCAGAGAATGTTAGGGAAGTAAAGATCGGGGCATGTCTCTCAGAGTCACAGGCGGAAAGGATGACTAATCTCTTTAAAGAATATCAAGATGTGTTCACCTGGACATATGCTGACATGCCGAGACTAAACCCGAAATTGTGGAACATGCTTTGCTGACGAATCCTAATGTGCCACCCAAGAAGCAAAGACTTAGGAGAACTAAACTAGAGTTGTCCAAGAAGATCGAAGAAGAAGTGATGAAACTACTAAAAATAGATTTTATTGAAGTGACGCGTTATCTTGAATGGGTAGCGAATATCGTGCTTGTAATGAAAAAAGATGGGCGAATTAGGGTGTGTGTTGACTATCGCAACCTGAATCAAGCAAGTCCCAAGGATGACTTTCCGCTCCCGCATATCGATGTCTTGGTTGACAGTACAGCAGGATTTGAGTTATTCTCCTTCATGGACGATTTTTCTAGATACAACCAAATCCGTATGAAGGAGGAAGATAGGAGCAAAACATCATTCATAACTCCTTGGGAAACTTTCTGCTATAAAGTGATCCCTTTCGATCTAAAGAATGTTGGGGCAACGAATCAAAGGGCCATGGTCATGTTGTTTCATGACATGATGCATAAGAAGATCGAAGTATATGTGGATGATATGATCGCAAAATCAAGACGAGGTGAGGACCATGCTGAAGTCTTGTGGAAACTGTTCGAACGTCTTCAGAAATTCAAGTTACGCCTCAATCCCGCGAAATGCATTTTTGGAGCAAGATCTAGGGAAGTGTTAGGGCTCATGGTTAGTAGTAGAGGCATAGAGATTGATCCGTCAAAAGTTAAGGCCATATGTGATTTATGACCCCCGACTACTGCCAAGGAAGTCCGCAACCTGATGGGACGACTTAATTATGTGGCGAGGTTCATCTGTCGGTTGTCTGAAACAGCGAAGCCATTCTTCAAGCTCCTAAAAAAGAATGCAAAGATTGAGTGGGATGCCGAGTGCCAAGACGCTTTCGAGAAAATAAAACACTATCTCACTCACGCACCAATCCTAGTGTCCCATCTCCCTAAAATTTCCTTGATTCTGTACTTGACCAGACATGACGAGTCACCGAGGGCCATGTTAGCCAGAAAAAACCAAAGGATGGGAGAGAATGTGTAATAACTACTTGAGCAAGTTCACTATTTCAGAGATGAACTATACAGAAGTTGAGAGAACTTGCGTGGCTTTGATTTGGGTATTGCACAGGCTACAGCAATACACACTCCATCATCGAAACTTGTTGGTGACCGAAAAATGATCTCATCAAGTACCTCCTGGAGAAGCCGGCGCTAGTTGGCAAGTTAGCCAAATGGCAAATCTTAATTTCGGAGTTTAACGTTCAGAGCCTGGGACAAAATTCTGTTAAAGGTCGTGCCATAGCAAACATGTTAGTAGAGAATTCTGAGAGATCCAAAGCATCTAACAAGGATAGTAATGCAGAGGACAAATTTTACTTGTATCAAGCGACAAATGGACAATGTACTTCGACAGTGCGGTTAACCTAGCCGAGTCGGGTACTAGGGCAGTTCTTATCTCCCCGAACGGACAGCACTACCTTGTCTCCGCTAAATTGATGTTCTCTTGCACGAATAACGTCGCTAAGTACGAAGCATGAATTATCGGCCTCCAAGCTGCCGTCAATATGAAAATTAGGAAGCTGCAAGTTTATGGCAATTTGGCCCTTATCATTTTATAGACTGAAGACGAATGGCGAACATGAGATTCTAAATTGATTCCATATCATGAGTTCCTGGGAGAGTTGACAGATGAATTCCAAGAAATATCATTCAAGTACTTACCAAGGTCTCACAATCAATTCTTTGATGCCCTAGCTACCCTATCCTTAATGTTACAAGTAGCTAAAGGCATGGCCGTTGAACTGTTGAGAATTAAGATCATTAGGCACCCGGCTTATTACATGACGGTTGAAGAGGAACCGGACGGACGGCCTCAGTATCACGACATCTTGAAGTACTTGCAAAAAGGTGAATTCCTCGAAGGAAGTGAAGCAGCAAACAGAAAGCATTTGATGAAGTTAGTGTCAAAATTCTTCACCAGTAGGGATGTCCTCTACAAAAGGTCCTTCGACTCGACATTGCTAAGGTGCGTCGATGCTAAAGAAGCCAATCGTTTGATGAAAGAGATACATGAAGGGGAGTGCGGCCCTCATATGAATGGACACTTCTTGGCGAGAAAAATCATGCGACTCAGTTACTATTGGCTGACCATGGAGTCCGACTACATTCAACACGTACGACAGTGTCATCAGTGCCAGATTTATGCAGACAAGATAAATGCCCCTCCAAATGAGTTTCACCAAATGTCCCAGTCCTGGCCCTTTTCAATGTGGGGAATTGACGTGATCGAGCCCATTAACCTTAAAGCTTCAAATGGGCATCGATTTATCTTGGTGGTGATAGACTATTTTACGAAATGGATCAAGGCCAACTCATATGCCAATGTCACCACCAAGGATGTGGCCAAGTTCATTCGTTGCAACATTGTTGCCCATTACGAGGTGCCAAAGGCAATCATTATTGACAACGATTCTAATTTGAACAACAAATTCGTGGATGGCTTGTTCAATGAGTTTCGACTTAAGCATTTGAACTCGTCACCGTACCGTCCTCAGATGAATGGAGCAGTGGAGGCGGCGAACAAGAACATAAAGAAAATCCTATCAAAGACTACCAAAAATTATCGTGATTGGCACGAGAGACTTCCTTATGCACTAATGGCATACCGAACTTCCATCCACACCTCTACGGGGGCAACTCCTTTTTCACTGGTGTACAGGATGGAGGCGGTCTTGCCTGTGGAAGTTGAAGTTCCTTCTTTAAGGGTCATTTCCCAGTCTAAGCTCGATGAGACTAAGTGGATGCAACAAAGGCATGAGTAGCTAAACATGATCGATGAGAAGAGGTTGCAAGCTGTGTGTCATGGTCAATGCCATCAGAGACAAGTCGCAAGAGCCTTCAATCGAAAGGTGCGTCTCAAAAACTTTAAGGTCAATGACTTGGTGCTAAGGAAAGTGCTTCCGATCATACCAGACCCCCGTGGCAAATTCACCCCGAACTATGAAGGGCTATATGTCATGCTATGATTTTAGTTGAAATGGATGGTAGTGAATTGCCTAGACCTGTAAACGTTGATGTAGTCAATAAGTATTTTCCATGAATAAAATCAAGGCCGAGGAGCCACTTCATGCACGATCCAAGTCACATAGCATTGTAGATATCATGCATATATTACATACACGCATATCTAATTGTGTTTTAGGCACCCTACATTCGATGAGGAAATGGCGGAGGAAAAAGTCGATTCAAGGACTCATCAAGTCTCCACACATACAGCTGAGTATCTCCTCTTCTTGAATGAGAGGTAAACCAGGACAATGGAAACAAAAATAAATAAAAGATAAATAAAAGATGATATTAAAAAAAATGACAACAAAAAAGTGCATGGCATCATTCGCATGACCTATTTTCGGTGTCACTATGCGTGCTTCATGTCTATGACCCTCAAGAAAAGGGCCTCATAAAAATGACTTTATTCGGGCAAAAGGGTGAAACATTAACCATGCCAAACAAGAAGTGCTTAGGATGAAGAAATGTAAGCCATTTCCAAACACATCCTTCAAACACTTTTGAGAGTTGAGTGAAAGGCAACCTTCTCTTAAGACGAAGGATTCATCCACATTGAACGTAAAGATCGAAATGATAAAGGTGTTTCATTCATCAATCCCAAGCATCGCACTAATCCCTTGCTAAGCCTTTGGACTGAATAAAGATGATCCATCAAAATACCCCTGTCGAGAGCGACCCTACACTGAGTCAACATAGGAGGTTTCGATTGTGTTGTAGCGAAAGATTGAGAAAGATTCTATTACTTTCACTTGCATCAATCTTCTAGTGATAGCTTTAGAGGAATTCTCATCAGAACTTGACTCATCCCAAGGTGAAGAAGAACATTTCCTTCTCTACCTAAACACTGATATTCGTTGCTTTAACCAATTTGGGCCTGATTGTTCATTTATGAACCTCAAGCGGTGATCATCTCCCTTCACTGGGGCAAGGCATACGGATTGACCACATACATTTGACATTTACGAGAAAACGTGAAAAGCGTCTTGAAAGTCATAAGAATTCCAAAAGTTCAAATAGCAAAAAGTTCGACAAAATTAGAGGGCATGAAAAAGCAGTGTGCCTGGTAAAAGCAAGGCCAATGCCCCGTCAAGAAAAAGAGCCAAAAGGTTGCATCTTATATATAAAAAAAAAAAAAATTATCAAAGTCCAAGTGCATGTGTAAAAAAAATATCACAAGTGTAAAGGAAATTAAAGAGAGGAACAAAGCTCCCATGCAAAAATAATTAGTTAATGGACTTTTGAAATGTGTTGTGTTTCAAAAGCCAAATGGTTTCGAAAGGTCAAGTGACCTGGTCACGATGCCATGATGATCACCGACTCTTAAAAACTCTCTTGAAAATTTTAAGCCTTTTGAGCCTTTCCCGAGCCAACATTACAATCCTCTTCCGAAGTTTCTTCTAATTAGGATGGTTCGAGTGAAAATGAGAATGCCACAAAGAAGCTACCGCTTGAAGGAGTGGAAGCAATTCTATCTTGTCTTATCTTGTAAGTTCTCGACTTGTAAACCCGATGAAGATAGCGACAAGTGTTCCTTTATTGGCCTCAAAGCAATAATTCCTTTGTGTAAGCCCTAACCGAGCCTATATTGCGGTCCTTTCAAAAGACCTTTTTAATCAATTAGATTCTGCTCATTGCAAATGTTTTTGAAAGCCTTTGAATAGGTTATATGAGATGCCCTCAGCAATCGGTTACTTCCCATGTGAATAGATGGGATCAAGCAGCCATTTTATCGAGAATATATGAGAAACCCTTTTTGACTAAGAAGCTCTAGTTTGGCATGCTTAATGAGCCTTTTTCACAAGTCATAACCGTTCTAATAAGAACTCAACTCCCAGAGAATTTGATGATTAATGATACATCCTCGAGCAAGATGACAGTTCTGCGCCACATGATGTTGATTGACATCGAATGTTTTCTAAAGCAATCGGACTTAGCTTGATTAGCTTGTTCAATTAATGCTACAATATTGCCAATACATCTCTTGATAACATCCCTAATGACATTTGCTCAAGTTGAGTTTGACAGGATTCCCTAGTGAAGCCATGCAGTTCTCAAGGGGTTAGCGGGTGTTTCCCTAAAAACCAAAGGTTCATACTTAGCCTTAAACCATGTCATCTCCAAAGGTTCATGGTCAACTTTAAACCATGGCATCTCCAAAGGTTTATGGTCAGCCTTAAACCATGTCATCTCCAAAGGTTCATGGTCAACCTTAAACCATGTCATCTACAAGGTTCATCGATTTTCCTTAAATCATATATTTTCAACCCAGTCAAAAACTCGTTGTTACACGATGAGACTTCATTTCTTTCATTCTTCCTATGACACGGTGTGCTTTTATAGCTCGAGGTCTCTCTTTCTTTCTATGACACGGTGTGTTTCTGTAGCCTAGGGTCTCTTTTTCTTCCTATGACATGGTGTGATTCTATAACCCCGAGTCTCTCTTTCCTATGACACGTTATGCTTCTGTAACCCGGGGTCTCTTTTTTTTATGACACAGTGTGCTTCTATAGCCCAAAGTCTCTCTTTCCTATGACACGGTGTGCTTTTGTAGTTCAAGGTCTTCCTTTCTTCTTATGACATGGCGTGCTTCTGTAGCCCAATGTCTCTCTTTCTTCTTATGACACGGTATGCTTTTGCAGCCTGGAGCCTCTCTTTCCTATGACACGGTATGCTTCTGTAACCCGGGATCTCTCTTTTTCTTATGACACAATGTGCTTCTATAGCTTGGAATCTCTCTTTCCTATGATACGGTGTGCTTTTATAGCCCGAGGTCTCTTTTTCTTCTTATGACACAGCGTGCTTTTGTAGCCCGAGGTCTCTCTTTCTTCTTATGACACGGCGTACTTCTGTAACCCGGAGTCTCTCTTTCCAATGACACAATGTACTTCTGTAGCCCGGGATCTCTCTTTCTTCTTATGACACGGTGTGCTTCTGTAGCCCAGAGTCTCTCTTTCCTATGACACGGCATGCTTCTTTAGCTCGGGGTCTCTCTTTCTTCTTATGACACAATGTGCTTCTGTAACCCGAAGTCTCTCCCCTCTTATTAACACGACGCGTTTCCATAGCTCAACCTAGTGCGAGCCTATGCGCCAGGGTCTCTCTACCACCGAAATAATTTAAGTGTCTTATGTCTTTAAATGCAACATTTTTTAGACTACATTCAAAGAGAGGCAGCCGTTGACACACACACACATATATATATAAAAGGGCGAGAGAGACCGGGTTGAGCTGGATCCAACCCTAGCTTGGCACGCCTCTCCCCTTTCCCCTCGCACGCATGGCCCGACCCGCGCCCATCCTTTCTCCCCTTGGTGTCCTGCGCGCGCAACTTGCAAAATTTAAATAAAATTTAAAAAAAATAAAAAAGAGGAGGGAGTGGTAGTAGAGGACGGCAGGATTGGAGGGGCAAGTGGGTGACGGGATCCGCGGGTCGGGAGCAAGTCGGCAAGAGGAGCCGGTGCTGTAGTCCTTCGCGTGCAAACCTGCAAAAGAAAAGAGGAAAAAAAAACATAACAGATAAAAAAAACAGGGGGGAAGAGAAGGGGAACCAGGGAGAACGAGGAGGGAGAGAGAGGTCCGAGGAAGAGATCTGAAGGAAGAAGGGCCAGACCACCACCGCTGCCACTGCTACTACCACCGACGCATCCCCGACCGCCGATCGCCACCGTTTTCCCCCGAGATCCAAGTTAGTCTTTTTGTCAAACACCTTGCACGCATTCTTCGGTTTCAAGCTGGCCGAAGCTCACTCCAAGCAATTAAGGTGAGCTCCGGCCACCACCCATCCCCCGCTACGTTTCTTGTTTTCCTAGCATACCTTAGTAGCTCCCTAGGTCTGTGCTTGGGCCTCAGCCAAGCCAAAGATTCTTGGTTTCATTAGCACCAGCCATTTGCTCGCTGAAATGCCCTAGTGAACTTCGCCTCCCCAACTCCTCCGTGTAGAGCCCCCTAAGACTACTGGTGGCCAAAGGGAAGCCGGGCCATCCCCTCCGCCTAACCGAGTCGACGCCGTCGCCGATGTACACCGTCCTGGCACCCCTAGTCACGACTGAGCAACCACAACCAAGGGGTGCAAGCCGAGTTGAGCCACATCATAGATCTGGCCCACTCAGCCTTTGATTCCGCTTGGGCCCAAGTCGGGTTGAGTGGAGGCCCGACCAAGGGAGATCGGGCCTAACCCAACCGGGCCGAACCTAGTCAGGTTGGACCCAACCCGCCTTGATCGGACCCAACTCGATCTAGTCGGACCCAGTCAAGTCAGACTAGACCCAACCCGCCCTAATCAAATTGAACTCGATCCGATCGAACCCGAGTCAAGTCAAACCGAACCCGACCCGATTCACAAAAAAAAATAAAAATAAAAATAAAAAATTTTGAAAATAATAATAAAAAAATAATATTTTAAAAAAATTCTTTGAAAATCTAAAAAATGCTAGGTTTGGTTGGGAATTGCCATGTATTACCTTCTTAGTGTAATTAGGTCTTTGTTTGCTCGTATATTGATTATATTGCATATTTAATTTGCATATTTTATTATGTTTAATTGCACGTGCTAAAGTTTACTGCAATTAGGATTTTGGTTGCAAATTGTTACTTTAATGATTGCATACCCGTATGATCACATCACATGTTAGTGGATAGGTATAAAATCAATCCAAACTGCTTGACAAAAATCTTTTCTTTTAAAATGAACAATATTAGATACCAAAATGGCACTAATTGATTAATTATTATAATCAAGTCCCCAACCCTAGATTATTTAGTTGTGTAGGAAGTGAGATACACTCTCATACCTCACTTGATTTCTAGCTTACCATAATAGGCTAGTGGCAACTTCTTATTGCAAATTTCTTAAAAACACCTCAATGTCACACTAGATATGGGCTTGAGATAGCCCAAGCCTAATCTTGGATCATAGGCTCGTCCTTTAAGCAACACCCCTAAATCTATTCTCTCCCCCCAAGGGGTAGGTCGCGACAATAACAGGATTGGCATAGATTGTGGAAGATCCTCTATCTTGGAGATTTGCTCTATCAGGGTTTCTTTCATTCTCGGTCTTTGCTCGCACGGCTACATACTTGTGCTGCATGTCACGTTACTGTCCTGAGCGTCGCCATCACCACGTGCCACGTCAACGAGCTTCAGTCAGCTCCTACGCTAACAGACCATACGACGTGCTTGGCGGACACCGTAGCCAACGGTCCAGCAAAGACTCACCAACGCAGAGACGCCAATGAGGCTCGAGTTTCCTGTCGCAAAGCTAGTAAGGCCGGCGGAACAACCCCAACTTCAATGTCTCGCCCCTGCTTTCGCTGACCCGCTCATTTTCCATGTTTTTTTCTCGCAGGTTTCTTGGCCCACTAGTAGCTATCAAAGGAGGTCGACGCCTCTATAGCTAGTTTTGTTGGTCTCGTAATTCGACGCTTCCACACCATATGCAACCAGACCTCACTGGCCAGCCTCCCGACGTCGCAGACTTGTCAGCCACCACGTCACCATCAGTCGAGCATAGCACTGATGCGACATTCCAGTCACTTTCACCATGCCGTGCTCGCTTTGCCCCTTGCGCTCGTCGCTTGATTTTACCGGTCACTGCATGTCACTCCCGCCTGTCCCTCCGGAGTCAAGGTTCCAAATTAGCTGTTTTTTCAAGCTCAATTTGAATATTTAAATTCTTAAGCTGGATTGCTTGTATCTCAATTAGCAAATATCCCAACTCGTTGGCGGTAGCTTAGTGGCATTGGTACACAGAAATATTCTTGTTCACAAGAGCACAAGTTTGAATCCACTTGTGATGATAGCCAATGATTTCTGTGCCCATGAATGGGCTTTGAATATTAGGCGCTAGTATTTATGTATGAATTAAGGGCCCGAATGATAACCATTCTATTCAAAAATTAATTTTTGAAATATAAATATATTTTTCTATTTCTATTTCTGAATGAATTTCTGAGTAAAAATATCGTTTAATAACGATACAAAATTTATATTCCCGAAATAAAAATTTGTTTGATAACAACGAAAAATTTCTCCCATCTAAGTGGCGGTGGACAGTCGGGGGGCGGCCAATGGAGGCAACTAGCGGCGGCGGACGGCAACCACCGAAGGTGGCGACGATGGGCGGCAACCAAAGGCAAAATAACGAATGGTTGGCAGCTAGCGGTGGTGGCGGGCAATGCAGACCACAACGGATGGTGAGCAGCAAAGGCGGGTGGGCGGCTAGTTAATAGCAAACATAAGTGATAAGAAGAGTTTTTATAATCTCATTTTTGTTTCATAAATTGAAAATTTAAAACTTTGACTTCTCATTTCTATGCTAAACCTATTTTTGAACTAAATATTTGTTTCAGAAATAATAATAATAATAATAATGAAATTATATTGCTAAATAGATTTCTATTTCAAAAACAAGTTTAAAACATAAAAATAGGTGTAAAATATAAATATAATTGTTATCATGCGCACCTTGAATAACCATAACTCAATCCAAACATTATGCATCAAGCTAGACTTCATTTAGATTAGCAATAGCAGTAGAAAATTTAAGAAATACTCATATTACGTGAAAAAACTTGCATCTTCCAAGAATATTTTTTTGATCGGTGAAAAGGTGACGACCTCTCTAAACATTATCATAGGAGCTCCACACTTGCAATGAAATATTTGGTTTGAGCCATTACGATTGCTTGTTATAAAAGAGCCTCTCACCGTTGCCTACCGTGACTAATAGGGGCAAAAGAAAGCATGGTGAATGAACAAAGAAGCGCCCACACATCCTTGCCAAGAATTGCCCCACAGCCAAAAAGGAGCGTGATCTCAAGGCAGCGCATGGTAACGCTCATGTTTCTCCCAATTTATGTTCTTTTGTTCCTTGGAACAAAAAAAAACAGAAATCTATTTGGTAAAATATTTGTTCCCAAGAACAATTTCTCTAATTTTTTGTTCCCGGAAACAATTTTGAGAAGCAAAAAAAAGTTGCTTCTTATTCTTGAAAATAATTTCTAGAAATAAGCCAATTTTCTTTTTTTTTTCTTTTGTTTCTCTCTCTTGCCGCGACCACCTCCAATCGCCTGAAACCACCACCGACCGCTCACCGCCCGCCGCCGCCCGACACCGCCACCCGCCACCACCCGCCGCCCATCGCCACCCGCCGTTGCCCAACACCACCGCCGCCGCCCGCCGCCCCCGCCGCCGCCGCCGCTACACGATCGCCCGCCACCACCATCACCGACGGGGTCACCCTGATGATGGTGGCAGCGGGCGATCATGCAGTGGCGATGGCAGCCGGCGTCGAGCGGCAGCGGCCAACGATTGGCGATCCGTGAGTAAGAATAAAAAATGAATAAATACAAAAAAAAAAATTGTTGCGTTACCAAACGCATTTCTATTATTTTTCTATTTCAAAAGTAGAAATTTTGTGTAATTATCAAACAAGTTCTTTTACTTAAAAATTGTTCCCCGGAACAGAAATAAAAAAAAAAACTATTTTTGAAATATATATATACACGTTGTCATGTGGAATCCAAGTGTAATGAATGCAAATCGACGGGGCACCAGAAATTAATTGGGCACCGAGTAGAATTCACCATATTTAATTTCTTGATCCCCGTGTCTCACGAGGAGCATCAACCCTTCGCCAAAGAAGCTTTATGTCCCATCAATGGAGCGAGCTCTCTCATTTTTTGTCGGTTTTAGCTTTAATCAACCAACGTCGGACCCCTTTGTAATGGTGCTGCAAAAGATGCTCTTTTGCACGAGTTAAAAGATGCCCGATAACTTTATAATGATAGAATTATTTTATCTATTTCAGATTTAAAAAAATATGATACTTTATAATGTAATATTCATTACAGAATATTTGAATTTCATTTTATTTACCAAATCTTCCTTATTTATGAGATATGGAGAAAATAAGGAAAAAAAAGCAAAAAGAATTAAATGAAAATTCTGTAATTCATGAATTCAGATCAAAAAGTATTGGAAAATGTATACCAAATCAAGGATTCAATGGTTTATTCCTTGATGTTATGTGAAAAAAAAAAAAAAAAACAATTGCCTTGTGTTATAATTTTTGAATATATCTTGTAAATAGGATAATATTGAGAGCTAGGAGTGACGGTTAGGTTTTTATTCTTAAATGATAAAATTATTGTTATTTGATTCAAAAGGCTGAGTCTAATTTATATATTTGTATTTACTTCTATTATGTTCTAATTTTCTTTTATTAGAGCTACGATGTAAGTGACTAACCATCACTTGAATGATCTAATGTACATATTTGAGACTGAAAAGTGATAATAATATATAATGAATTAAACGTGAATAAAGATATATCACACTATTTGTGTAGTTTTCAATGATAAAGTAATCCAAAAGACTTATTGTAAGCCGAGAATATTTTTTATAAATTTTAATGCACTTATGTTTATTTGAATTCATATAGAGATAAAGTGTATTAATAAACTAAGTAGTTTTATAATACCAAGAGATATGATAATAAATAAATTAAAAAATTCTGCTATCACGTGTTTGATATCATTCTTGTACACGTAATAATATAAAATTTATATCTAGTGGTTAAGGTAAAATCAAATACTCTTAACATATTTATTTGATTGATTTACTACATTCGGTTCCAAAATTTTGCTTTTAAGATTTTTAGTTTTAATTTATTCTCAATTCTATTTTGATCTATTAGATAAATTTTAGAACTAATCTATTTTTTTATATTTAATTGGTTTGTTATTTATCAATCTATGTGGCACGATATTCTTTCCTCATCATTATATTACTTATTCAATGCGTTCACCAGCATTTAGAATTCTACAAACAATGCCCATTGTCCTTTGTGTAGGATGTCGTATGTTTTAAGTTGAGGAATCGATACAACTAGAAGTAAATTGTAACTTGACCTTGATAGATGCTAAGCTTCAAGTGGTTGGAAGAACCTCCATTGATTCTAACCGCATCATTGACAACCTTTTGAAGTAGTGGAAAGAATAGCGATGTCTAAAATTCGCATCACTTTAAGATGACACAATTGCACGAAGAATCTTAATTTCTTTGCTCATAACAATTGGAATATCGGGCATATAAGGGTGCATTTGGCAACTTGCCAAACAGTGAAAATTTATATTCTTTTGTTCATGTAAGTAGATTTGGAACAAAAATCCATTTGGTATATTTTTTTATTCCCAAGAACAAATTTGTTCCTAAGAATATATTTGGAGTAGAACCAAGAAATAAAAAAAAATAAAAAATAAAAAGTTGATTCTTTGTTCCTAGGAACAATTCCAAAATCAAGCCAACCCATTTTTTTTTCTTTTTTCTCTTCTTTTCTTCTTGTTCTTCTTTTTTCTCTCTTCTTCTTCCATTGCCGCTGCCGCCGCCATCATTGTCCACCACTGCCAATCGCCGATGACTAGTTGGGTGAGATTCGGTAATCTCGCCAATGGCCAAGCGGGCCTCGCCTAAGCCTCCCGGCCACCAGCAAGCCAAGTGAAGCTCACCCAGCCACCAACGAGCCTTGCTTGGCCAAGTGGTGGCCAAACCCGACCAAGCCAAGGCTAGGCAAGGCTGCTCGCCCAACCAAGGCTCGGTCAAGCCTCACCCAATTGTCAACAAGGCTCGGCTAACGAGACTTGGCCTCATTGGAGGTCACCGGCCAGAGCTTGAAGAAGAAGAAGGAAAGAAAATAAAAATAAAAAAGAAAAGAAGAAGAAAAGGAAAAAAAAAAAAGTGATAAAATTATTTAAAAATTAAAAGAAAATGGTATAGAGTAAAAATTTTGAGAACAGTATCAAAAGTGATTTTATTTCAGGAATAGAAATTTTAGACAATTACAAACGTCTTAAAATATTTAGAAATTATTCCGAGAATATAATATAAAAAATCATTTCGATCAAAAATTATTTTTGGGAATGTAATGATTACTAAACGGAATGTGGGTGTTGTTCAATGCAAGAAGAGGTGGATTAACAGCAGAGCGCTTGCTTGCAACTACATTTTTGGTAGCGCAAACCAACTACCGCATTGAGTTTGCTTTTAGAGAAAGTTTTTGGGAAAAGGTAAAGAATTTTAGTCTAAAAGGTTTTCGTGGAAAAACAAAGACTGTTTGACAAATATGTCCAAAATCAGCCAACCTGAAGCCAAGTAATTTGGGTCAAAAGTTATGAATGGAGAAAAATCTCCAAGAAAAATACAATTCCACCCATGCAAATCACTATCGTTATCAGCCCCGATGGAAAACTCCTAGAGAAATTGTTTCAAAGTGATTTTATGCCCTAAATGAGAAAGTGAAAAATGGCAACTCACTTCTCAGCAAAGAAAGTGACGCGCAAAGAGAGAGTCGAGCGACTAGTTTTGAGGAGACGGGAGTGAGAGTGAGCGATTGGTTTGAGTTTGAACGACCTAAAGAGGGCGACCAAGCTGAGCTCAAACTGAAGAGGGCGAGTTAGCGAACGAAGCGCAGGATCGAGCGAGCGACGCACGGAGCCGAGCAAGGAATTGAGCGAAGAGTGAGAGGCTCTCGCGCGAACCTTAAGAGAAGGGAAATTAGAGCGAGTATTGTATTTACTTTTTTCTTTTTTTTAAATGGGAAAATTTAGACTTTTAGTTAAGTTTTTTAGGCCAATAAAAGCAATTGACGAAATTTCATTAATTAATGAAGAAGGGATGAAAGCCGATGGTAAGTAGGAACTTTTTTGGGATTTCAACTTTACTAATAATAACTTTCACACCACCGCCTGCGATGGCCTAGCTGGATAAGAGCTCTCATGAAGTTTACCCAAAACGGATGGGTTCAAATCCTGTGAGACGCACGAAATCTTAAGCACGACATCAGGGGATGGGTCATCTGCTAGCGTCGCCCCAAAGTTTACCCGCCGGCCGTTGGCTGTACGAGGTTCCCTGGGTATCCAAAAAAAAAAAAAATACTAACTTTCACTGAAGCCAGGGGCAATAATATTTCCTTGAGCTTATACTATGAAAATTCTCAAACTAATATATATGTGATAAATTTATCATAAACTAATACATTTGTGATAGATTCACTATTTGTTAATTTTCGTGAAATTGTACCATAAAATTGTTGAGTTGATATATGACAGTTAACGGGTGTACTAGTTTAGGATTTTTCTCTCAATTTGTCATAAGTATATAAGTTTGTGGTTTTTCGTGATAATAATTCAATTTAACGGAAATAATGGGCAAATTTATCACAAATATACCAATTTAGAGTTTTTATTGATAAAAATTTAGTTTATGATAAATTTGTCATAATATATCGATTTGGGATCTTTGATAGTCAGAAAATTAGTTTTTGATAAATTTGTCACATATACATTAATTTTGGATTTTTCATGCTATTAACCTATTTTTTTCAAAGGCACTATAGAGGCCTAAAGTCACAAACGATCCATAAATTTTGACTCAATGCACAAGGTAGTCCCTCAACTTTAACCCAGTATGAGTATGTAATGTCAATCATAAACTTTTGTTTTGTTTAATATAGTTCATAGACTTTTAGTATATGTTCAATTTAACTCCTGGATTGCATGAAATATTCAATATTGTCCCTGGAATTAGATTAATAGAATGACGACATTGAACATTGTTATACAGTTCAAAAATTAAATTGAACATATACCAAAAGTTCAAAAATCATATTAAACAAATGAAAATTTCTAGGATGACATTGAATATTGGGCTAAAGTTTACGGACCATATTAAATAAATTTAAAATTCAGATCACGTTGCACATTTGATCAAAGTTTAGGAATAATTTATATTATTATCCTCGTGACTCTATGGGACCCCTAACATCGCAGGCAATATTTTCCCTATTGTTGTACTTTAATGTTTTATTTTTGCAAAATGAAAAATCCAACTTGGACCGTCCTAACTCCCATATAAAATTCCCAACCACCATGCATACATACGGTAACAATGATTATAATCTAGTCCCCCATATCACGCCAAAGGATACTATGCCAATCTATCCTCCACAGTCCTTTTATAGTAATAACCTCTCTCTCTCTCTCTCTCTCTCTCTCTCTCTCGGCAGCAGCGACAACAACACTAAGATTGCTACTGTTGTTGCTGCCGAGACATGGAGAGCGGTAAACTGCCTCTCCTCTCTTCCACCGAGACGGCCGACCGAGCCGATCATGATATCGGCGGAGGTGACCATGCCCGCGAGCAGCAGGTGATCATCGCAAACATGCCTCTCTCGACCACCGTTAATGACAGCTTCACTTTCACGCCACACACAGACGACATCCCCCCGATCAAGGGGCCCCGCGACTTCCTCCGGGAGTTCGCCAAGGAGTCCAAGAAGCTGTGGTTCCTTGCCGGCCCCGCCATCTTCACCTCCATCTGCAGGTACTCCATCGGTGCCATCACCCAGGTCTTCGCTGGCCAAGTCGGCACCCTCGAGCTCGCCGCCGTCTCCGTCGAGAACTCGGTCATCGCCGGCTTCTCCTTTGGTGTCATGGTATATACGTATACATATGCGTTCTCCTATCCCTGTGACTGGCGTGACTATATTACATATACTCACATCTCAATTCTGCGCGCAACTTGTTTTATTCTAACACACATAGCTTAGTCCGACCGTCGGTTCGAGTTCACGTGCCGTACGCGGGATAATGAATTTGCTCGCACTCAATCTGGCAGCTCGGGATGGGAAGCGCGCTGGAGACGCTGTGCGGGCAGGCTTACGGGGCGGGGCAGCTCGACATGCTGGGCATCTACCTGTAGCGGTCGTGGGTGATCCTCAACACGACAGCCGTCGCGCTGTGCTTTCTATACATCTTCGCGGCGAAGCTCCTGCGGCTGATCGGGCAGACGGAGGCGATCTCGGAGGAGGCGGGGATGTTTGCAGTCTGGATGATCCCGCAGGTGTTCATGTACGCAATGAACTTCCCGATCGCCAAGTTCCTGCAGGCGCAGAGCAGGATCATGGTGATGGCGGTCATCGCCGGGGTGGTGCTGGTGCTCCACACCGCGTTCAGCTGGCTGCTGATGCTGAAGCTCGGGTGGGGGCTCGTCGGGGCCGCCGTCGTGCTCAACGCGTCATGGGTGGTCATCGTGGCGGCCCAGCTCGCCTACATATTCAGCGGCGCGTGCGGGAGGGCGTGGACGGGGTTCTCCCGGAAGGCATTCGAGAACCTGTGGGGGTTCGTTAGGCTGTCCCTCGCTTCGGCCGTCATGCTCTGGTAACATCTTCACCATCTTCGTCGCCACGAGCTCGTCTTTTAACATCCCTAGTATTAGGATCGCGGTTGCTGGCTAGAACCCTTCTTTCGTGTTTCGTAGAACAGCGAAGACTAATGGTTAGCGACAAACAAGACGTGTCAAATCTCGCTGTCTTTCTCCTTCTTCTACTGTTACCAGTCTTGAGCATGGAGTTTTCTGCACTCCACCGAGAGAGAGACGAACCCCGCGAGACGGCCTGACAATTTCGAACTTTCGACGGGGTCAATGCACGATTTTTAAACCATGTGGCTCCTTTAATTATGCGAAATCTCGCAGACGATGGAGATACACATGATTAGCACGGTCTGTAGCGTGCGCGGTGGATGAAATCCTCCGGCGTGTTCCATGCTCATCTCATATATATAAAGATGCTTTTACCTTATAATAGTCGGAAAAGATTAAAAAAAATCAAGTGAAGAGGACAGGCCAGGCATAGTGATTAACCCGACCTTTAATTATGCATGTCTTACTCGTATAATTAGATTTTGAATGGAGTTAATGCGGCATCTATGAGACTTTACCTTAGAATTTGAAACCTCTACAATTGAATTTCACGTGCCTTTTCGTTTCTTCCTCTTTTATCTTCTTCCTGCGGCAGCTTGGAGATTTGGTATTTCATGGCGCTCATTCTCTTCGCGGGTTACTTGAAGAATGCAGAGATTTCGGTGGATGCCTTAGCTATCTGGTATAGTTCTTCCCCTTTCCTTGTTTAAGTCTTCTCTCTTCAGGGTTTATCAATTCTTGAGAAGCGAAAAAGCCAAATCAGTTGAGAAATGCAATAAATAAGAAAAATTGAGTGGGGAATTCTATTTTCTTGGTTCTTTTGGAGAAAAGAAAAAGCGGCTTTTGATATCTCTGACGATTCCAAAGTAAGAAAAACAGGGTTTCCGACAATCTGTGTTGGTGGGGATACATGGACACCATTATCAAGCCGAGAATGGCGGTGACTGTTCGGTTCACTCCAGCTCTTTCCGATACCAGCAAGCGATACCAATATTCCCCGTTTTGCTTCTAGAACTGGGTTGTACAAGAAATATGCCCCGCGTGCTGTGGTGATGAGTTAAGGCCAAAGTTTGACAGGGTTTTCCACTGAAGATGCAGTTGAGGTTTTCATGCGTTTTTGGCTTATTTGTCTCCCGTGAATTTAGTTACCGTTTTCCGCAGAGATGGCTAAATTAGCACAAGAGGTGTCCTTGAATACATATAACACCAGATATCAAGTGATTTAATCTTGAACTACCTACCGATACAGTTCCAGGTTCCAAGTCTATAGGATAGATTTCGAGTTTCAAAAATTGAAGAACCTATTTCAACCGATAAATTTCATGTTCTAGGTAATTGAAATCTAAAACCTAGATTTGTTATGAGTTACGTATATAGGAGCCACAAACATGACACAAATGTTTCTATTTGGTAACTGTTGTACAGATTTTTTGGTTGTTTACACTTGGTAACGGGTTAAAACGCAATTGGATAAGATTAATGTGATTGAGGGAGCAGTTTGATTCTTGGTTATGATGTTTGATTTGAGGCGCTGTATCTGATGTTGCAGCATGAACATACTGGGGTGGACAGTCATGCAGGCTCTTGGAATGAATGCAGCCATAAGGTTGGTACTGAAATTATAGGCCCCCCTGAAAAATCTCTCTACGCATCTGAAATCGTTTCTTGATCATGCAGTGTGAGGGTGTCAAATGAACTCGGAGCGGCTCATCCGAGAACGGCAAAGTTCTCGCTGAAGGTGGCAGTGATCTCCTCATTCATGATCGGTCTGATCTTATCGGCGATCTTGCTGGCCACTCAGGATGCATATCCATCCCTATTCTCGAGTGACTCGTCCATCCAGGCTATAGTCAAGGAGCTCACGCCAGTGCTGGCCTTGTGCATCGTCATCAATAATGTCCAACCAGTGCTCTCCGGTAGATCTTGCCAGACTTTATTTCATCTTTTTAGCCATCTCTTTGCCAATTAGAGAAATGTTAAATGTGCAACGGTGGTCCTACTCTTCTTAACAGGCGTAGCCGTCGGAGCTGGATGGCAAGCCACGGTTGCATATGTGAACATTGCCTGCTATTATCTATTTGGAGTTCCCCTGGGTCTGATCCTCGGTTATAAGCTAAATTGGGGTGTCAAGGTAAGTTTCCTTTCGTGCTCAGTCATCTAGGAAGTAGAAGTTCCACTCTTTGCAGTAATTTTACCACCGATTTGATAAACCAAAAGCAATGCAAAATAGTAGAAACTGATCACTTATTGATATACAGGGGATCTGGTGCGGAATGCTGACGGGTACGGTAGTGCAAACTTGTGTGCTCATCTTCATGGTTTGTAGGACGAACTGGAACAAAGAGGTAAAACGTCTTCTTTTTGCCTCTCCAGGTTCAAAGATATGAATGCTTCAGGAATAGGTGGAAGCTCATCGCTGCCTCTGCGCTTTCAGGCTTCTATTGCTGAAGAAAGAATGAGAAGGTGGGGAGGTCCTTCAGAAGAAGCAGCAACTCACAGCAGCGAACGACTTAGAGAAATAAAACAGAACCCAATGACTCACCAGAAATGAAAGAATTTCGGCGAAGATGACCCCTCACTGTAGCCAGTGGCAACTCGACGAGGCAACTCATGAGATGTGAGCATCGGTTGCTGGATTCATTTGCTGTTCAACAAATTCTAACGGCCATTGGAGATCTAATTGGCCCCCATATTCCAAGAGAAACCTCAGTCAGACGAGTCATTTAATTATACCGAGCCAATTGCAGCATTTAACAAGCCATAATATGTTTTTTCATCTCGCCAGCGATTCTAACCTTGATCAATTGAATCATCATCAATTTTAAGTACCACTTTTTCATGTCCATACATTGTCCAGAAAATCAATTGGCGACATCATGGGAAACCCAGAGATGAGAAGCCAGAATCATATGAAAATGCGAATGTCATTACTCATAAAGGTTAATAACTGCACTAAAACGCACATACGATCCTCGTTAAGGGCACCTAAGTTTATGCAAAATTTACGTCGTATCACTTGCCCATTTCGATGATAGGAAGGATAACGCAGTAAAGATTGTTTAATTGTTTTGCAATCTAGTTCTGATTCTCCAGAACATGGAACCAGAACAAAGTCCCCACTCACTTCCCTGTTCTTGCCCAAACACTCTCTAACTTCGACTACCAAGTCCCAGACTCTTACCAATTACACTCCTCCTCCAACAGCAAAAGCATACATGAGACATCTGTGCGATTCCGGTATTGATACTTTGCTTTTGCATAAGAAATAGCTGGACGTGGCCTGGGGGAAGAAGGGTATCAAGTTTCCAAATGGCTAGAAGCGTTCTCGTGGCCGGGGAACTCCAAACTGCCGATGAAGCACTGTCAAAGAAGCTGTAACCAAACGCACTAATCAACAATCCGCTTCATGTTTCATGCATTTGAAGCACACGATCAGTCAGTGTTACACAGAACCTCTCAAAACTGATCAACTTAACCAACCATCTGATTCGCCAAATCCGAGGGCAGCAAACCAAAAGCGATGAGTATCAAAACGACCACCAGTCGGACCTTTCCGCCCGAAGATGTTTTTACGTTGAATACCAAATGGGTGACCAATGACCGAACCTAAATTGGCCGGAGCTTGAGGCATGTCGAGAAATGGAGCAATAATTGCTTTATTAGTTTAGACCGGCACTCGGGAACACTTCGCCCGCTATCTGCAAACAGTGCCCGCTACAGGATGACCATGGAATGGCTAACGGAAATTGGAGTGACCAAAGTTCATGTAGAAATGGATGATGAAACATGCCACAGAGACTATCTATCAGATAATTTTCTCGTGTAAAATTCTTTCCAATTTAAAGGTTCTCAATTGCGGACATTTTCTTTGCATTCTCCTTGGAAACCAGACTCTTTTGAGGATGTTTTGGCAAAGTCGGGCGGCAAGAGTAGTTTCCAAATTTCACTGGCCCGGAGACATTTTATACCAGATATCCACTCGCACTTTGCGGTCATTGTAGAAACTAGAAATCCATGCCCGGCTGCGATTTTAGTAACGCATCCTCCCCTGCCTACTGGCACTTGGCCCAGGCACAGGGTTGCACGGAGCTACGATCAAGGAAAGAACCACCGAGGTTAATCAGAACAAAGCCACGGACTTTGGATTGAACAAAAAAGATAGCAGCGAGGGGAAATAGTTAAACAGGGGGATATCTCTGCTCTCTGAAGCGGGAAATAACAAGGGTAGAGCAATTATTCCTAAAAGAGAATATTCCTTCCATTACAAGGATGGAAAATGAGACCGCATGAGCAAGGACAGCCAGTGTGTTAGACACAGGACATCTTGGCTCGACAGACATAAGACGCAACAAACAGCAAACAACATCGTGAATTTGATAGAGACCAAGGGCAAGTAACGCTTTCAACCAATGCATTTCATTCAGCCATTTCATAATCTACCATTAGATCATAGACACAGAGGCTGCGATTCCAATACACTACCTAACAAGCATAATTTAGTTCTCAAAAAACAGTTGGCATGATAACTTGCAATGACGATGATAAGTTGCTAGCTCCTATTATCTTCACCACATAATATGTATCCCAACTTTCATGAAGTTCGATGGCCTAAGCCTCGTAGACGCAGGGTCAGATAATTAGCCAAAGTTTCATGCTGGACATCTCTAATCTTCAAAAGCAAAGTCTCCACAAAGATCAGATTGAAAAGCAGCCTAACCAAGTCTGCATTGGAACCTTGAAGGTATCAAAACATGACCATATGCATGAAAGATGAAACTTGCACTATCCTAAGGCGACCCAACACTAGAGAGAGAGCAAAGTGGCAGGAAAACCAGGCCTCAACCGAAGGTTAAACATCAGACTTCCATCCCCAGCTACGTGTGTGCTATCCGCGATCATGCGGCGCACATAAGCAGATACGGATAACATACAGAGAAACTAATCCTTGGCATAAACTTATAGCTGCCACAGTCAAAGCTTCGGCACTTAAACAACCAAACAGTCACGCAGACGCAGCACAAGCAACCCACAAACAAATATGTAAATATAGTCGCCCTCGCATGCTCCCGGAGCAGTGAAGAAGGCTTAAGGGAGACGGTCATCACGAGTGCGACACGGATTCTATTGCTTCAAGGGAACGAGTCATGTGGGAACTAAATGAATCCTCACTGACCAGATAGTGAAGCGTACCCAACAGACGTAGAAAGCAGTTCTCAGATGACTATCAATACCACAGACAGCAGTCACCCAGAAATGAATAGCATCGCAACGCGGAAAGCGAAATCATCACAAGCACACGTGCAAGCAATAAGCATAGAGAATTACCCAAAAATTAAGCTCTCGGTCTGCATAAAGTAAACAGATCCAGATCCAATTACAACCAAGCGTCAAAATCATAATGGAAAGCGCATCAATTGTATATAAACGCAAACGGGGAAACCCTAAAAAGCTACCGCGAATGGAGCCCCTAAGCGGTGAGCACGACGGCGCCGCCGGCCTCCTTGATCTTCTTCTCGGCGATCTTCGACACCAGCTTGGCCTTCACCACGATCGGCTGCTTCTCCGGGAGGACGCCCTTCCCGAGGACCTTGAAGAACCCGAACTGGGTGACGTCGACCACCGGGGCGGCGGCGGCGCCGGAGGCCTTGTCCTTGGCGTCCTGGGGGACCAGCGACCACAGCTTCTCGACGTTGACGATGGGGCAGTAGAACTTGTTGCGGAGCTTGTGGAAGTACCGCATGCCGACCTTGCCGAAGTACCCCGGGTGATACTTGTCGAAGAGGATGCGGTGGTGGTGCATGCCTCCGGCGTTACCCCGGCCTCCCGGATGCTTGCGGTGCTTGCCGATACGGCCGTGGCCGGCGCTGACGTGGCCGCGCTTCTTGCGGTTCTTCTTGAAGCGGGTCGTCATTTTCTGGCGGACGGCGGCAGGAGCTCTCTCTCTCTCTCTCTCTCTCTCTCTCTCGGCGGCGGAGTTTGCCGGGGGAAGTGCGTGCGGCCGAGGCTCTGAGATGAGGGGAGGATGAGATTAGGGTTTGGTGGGTTCTTATATGGAGGGGTTTCGTTTGGTTGGCCGTTTTGTCCTCTAGGGTTTTGGGTATTTACGATCTGTGATTGGGCCTAGACCACATTGGGCTGGACCGGCCGGTTAAGTTTGTCCGCTCTGTTTCCGAGTCCTTTCGCTAAATCCTTCCCGGCCCGCAACTTCTTTTTTTTTGGGGGGATCGAAAGCCTAATATTCAGCTCGTTTCATAGATGAAGCTTTTTCTATTGACTCGCATGTAAACGAAATTTACAACTTTTCATCGATATATAAAATATTAGCTTTATCAAAACTAAGGATGAGCATAGTCCAAATGGCACAATTCCCATTTTAGATCCAAAAATTGTCCACTAAGAACCGATTTCAAAAAATTGGAACTACAACCCCTTGTTAATTTCATGAATCCACTCAGAAACCGAATCAATGTCCAGTTCGATTAAGGTGTGGTCATGAAACCAATCCCATAAAGTTTCACGCATTAGTCCTGTAATATAAAATAAGGAATTACACAATGAGACCATCTTATCAAAAACACTACCGGTTAAAGCCAATGATCCAACAATATTAGCATGTTAAGAAATGTGTAAGCAAGAGTGTACTCACCAAACTTGTTATAAATTGGCAAAAGTGTATGGTCATCTAATATAAAAACTAGTAAGTAGCTTAGGGATTTTGGATTTTTCATTATTTATATTAAAAATAAAAATATATATTATATATTATCAATTCGATCTAGATGAGCGACTTCACATTTGAAATCGAGAATCGGACCAATATCCATCCGTTTCAATAAATTGCAACAGAGTGGCCTGAGAGGTTTTCAATTCCTGTACACATTCCTAATCACAACCAAAACCAAACATTAAAGGCATATTTAGTAACCATCTTCTTCTTTTCTTTTTTTGTTATTTTAACTTCAAAATAGAGTAAGAAAAAAATTCATTTTTGATAACGTTAGCTAAACAAAAATGAAAATTCATTTGATAACATCAATTAATTTTTTTACGCCCCAAAATAGAAAAGTGACCAATGAATAGACTTAGAATAAAAATAAGAAGTTAAAAAAACTACCCTTTTGCTCTTAAGAACAGAAATGAAAAAACTATTTCTCAAAAAAAAATTATTACCCAGAAAAGAAAAGTTGCCATATACACCCTCATTGCGTCAATGAGGGTGATCTCCATTTCACATGAAGGCACTTTACCATTTACTGAGTAAAAACCACGCACAAAGGACAGATTGCCGCAACTCCGGCAAAGCTCGAAGCGGCGTTAGAACGTACGACAAGGTGTACATAAACACAGGATCTACCCGGATGCCACCCCCCGCAAATAGGCTAAGAACTCGAGTCATCGACCCGATTTTGCTCCACATTTAGCGGTCCGAGAGCAAGGAGAGAAGTGAAGAGAAATAAAAACATACAACTTTTTAGGCAATACAATACAACTATCTTCCCAACATCTGAAGCATCCGCCAACACCCCAATAATTTCGAGGGCACCAGTCGATAACAAATTCAAGAATTGCATTTGGATGTGAAGGACACAGTTCTTCACGAACTGGAAACTATATATCACGTGAGACTCGACACCGTTTGACCACAAAACAATTGGATAGATACATATCACGAGCCCCGTGGACATCATGTAATTCTGTAACTAGAGAGCTGTACCACTGCTGCTTCATCTCTGAAGGACGATGGCGGCTCCAACTAAGCCCAACCACACTGTCAAAGCCACCCAGAAAGCCCTGTTTTTCTCAAGTCCTACCGGAGGCCGCCACACCAGAAAGTCCCCCAGAAAATCTCTGGATGAAGGAAGTTGGTTGGTCGAGGGATAACTGCTGTTTTGATCCTTGTCTTTGTACTTATCACTCCAAGTTGCTGCATAACTGCAATAGCCACACAAAACACTCACCGTCATCAATGTTTATGTAGAAACAAGAATACCAGCATATGCAATTCCCAGTTCTAGTTCACTGATAAGTTCAGGGCATGACATCGCCAAAAAGCAGGAGATAGAGGGCTTCGAATGATCGATTGATCTTCATCAGTGCTATAAGAAACAACACAAGCAAAATGTAAACCCTGTCCATAACAACATGATAAAAGCAAACTTGACAGAATTAAGTTGCAAATTAGGACGGGATATACTTAGTACTTCCGCTGCACCAGTCAAGCCAACATTTGCTTGCTCAGCTTGATTTTTGTGTCCCCTCTAAAGCTTTGAGCTCAGATTTCCTCGGTTAGATATCTCAATTAATTCATTCAAATATGGTGCAGGTTAAGCCAACATAAAATCCATCAGATGAGGCATTACAAATAGTAACTGTACAGACACCCCATTACCGTACATAAATAAGAGGTAGCCACACCATCCTATACAGAAAGCATATACGAAGTACAGCCCCTCATGGGGGAACGTCAATTCTGGCCAAGGAAGATTTCTTCATGGTTTTCAAGAGAATTCAAATAACATCAAGAGGAAGACTTGTTGATGAGGGTCTCAGGAACTTTCAGAGAGTTGAGCATCAGCCTCTGAGTCAAGTCCCCAACATTGCCAGTAGAGTTGCCTAGAATGGAGTAGGCTCTCTCATACAGGTTAATTTTGTGAAATGGGTTAAGGTAACGACTGCTAAGTTTAAACAATCAAAGTTCGGGCAAGCAACCCACCAAACAAAAACAACTAATGACCAAACACTTTATTGAATTTTTTTTTTGGTGCCCAATTTTGAAATATTCTTCTGCAGCCTAAACCAATGGAATTTGGTTAATGAAGTCAAAAGTTAAGTAGGTTGAGAGGTTGGAGAATGTAGGAAGTGGTCGTCTTGCAGTTGGAAAAATATAAGACAGCACGCTAGTGGAAGACTTCGTCAAAGGCACAGGAGAAGACAGAAAGGAATAAGAACTTATGAGGAGTTAAAATACATGCTGGAAGATATTTAAAATAATAGGAGCGAGTGAGATAAATATACACACGATCATGTAATCAGGGGAATGCTTATCACGAGGAAAATCAAATCAGCAGGAGAATGGGTTTAAAAGAATACTCAAAACAGAGGAGGGGACACACACAGACATTGAGACAAATCAAGCACTTTATCTTTTGCCTCTACATTTTCTGTAATTTTAAGATTTCAGCGATGCGGTCCGTTTAGATTCTTGTACCTTTGAATTTCCACTTTGTAGCTCATATAGGTTCTGATTTCCTCCAATGATGTCTACTGGATTTTGTGTTGCTACTTGAATTTTCAGTTCCTTCCAAATTACATATCTAGAAATTCACCTCAAGTAGTTGTACTTCATAAATCCAATTCCTTCATCCAATTTATTAACTTTTTAAGCACCAACTCTCATCTCTGCAACTTATTCATCCATCCACTCTGTACGTTATTGGTTGGTTAAGTTAGCCACACATCCATCCGAGCCCAATTCGTGCACTTTACGTGTCAATGTGGTATCAGAAGTAAATGCAGTTGCTTCTCCATCATCTAAAGTTCAAATTGACCCAGCACAAAGTCGTTCCACGAAACAGTTGCAGCCCACACTGTGATGCCTATTTTCTATCTCCAGTAACATGGAACGAGTACTTTGCCTTCCTATTGTCATGATATACGCCTCATGTGAGACCGTGAGAGGTCTGAAATTGCAAGGGACAATCAGCGCAAATTCAAGATAACACAGTAATGTGAAGAGATGGAAATCTACCTGTCATAGCTGGATCCTATCAGCGGAATGGTAACCATCTCCTCCTGTGAAATTTTCAACTTAGGTGCTTGAAGGATATACTTGAGCTCTGCAGCTTGACGTCGAATGCTAACAATAGGGTGCTTCTTCTCCAACTGTTGATAAAGTGCAATACAATCTGCGTGACGATTATTAGCCTCATATGCCATTGCGAGCCATATCTGAATCTGGAGGCCAAAAATAAGCAAACATCCGCATCAGTTCCCATGAGCAGGGTATTAAGGATGTAGCATCACATCATCCAACGAAAAGAGCACCAGGACATGCAGACTTTAGGGTATTAAACCAACCTCACCGCCAAACAATGTAGGCCTAGGAATGATCGTAAGCGCACCCTCTAGGAACTCGATCGCCCTTCCATACATTCCTCTTCCATAAGCTTTTTGACCCAACTCAAACATCAGCTGGGCTGTGGCTCGCCGCTCTGCCTGCTCTTTAGCCACCTGGCCTCCAACCGAAGAAGAAGCAACCATATCATTACCACATTCGACAGGGCACCAGTATCAAACAGAGCATAGCTCATGACATAGAGATAAACGCGCAAACGCAATTCAATTCTCAAATCATCACGAACGGTAGAGAAACAACAAATTTCTGAACTATCCACTAAAGATACATTCAACAGAGCATCATTTCTCATCTTCATCTTATTCGAAACTAAAAAGTATTGCCAGCATCAGACAATCACACGAGGAACGAAATATCCTCAAGCAGCGAGACAAATCGTCTCCGACTCGCGTCGAGCAACCGAACGCGTACGTAAATTAACAACAAGCAGAAGCCCCCTGCCTTTCTGAACGTAACAAACAACGTCAGGCTTCAGCATCAGCAGTTATAGCTTAAATCAAAATCGCACGTAAACGATCTAATCTAACCTTCTCAAGCTCCTTCCTGACTCTCATCTTCTTCTTCTCCTCCGTCTCCTCCCCGCCCTCGCCCTCCCCGCCCTCCTCCTCCTCCTCCTCCGCCCGGGCCTGCAGCTCCTCCGCCTTCCGCTCCAGCTCCTTCATCTCCTCCATCTCCTTCACCCGCCTCCTCATCTCCTTCTCCCAGTCGAACTCCTCCTCGTCCTCGCCGTACCCGTTGCCCCCGCCGCCGTTCCCGTTGCTGTCCTCGTCGCTGGACCCCGCGTCGAAATCGACCCCGTTCACCTTCGAATTGGCCTTGCCCCGGGCCACCACGGCCGCCCGGTGGCCCCAGCCGTCCCCGTCCACCTCGAAGCCCTTGGGGCCCGGGGCGGCGTGGTAGGAGGTGAAGTGGAGGGGCTCCC
Source organism: Eucalyptus cladocalyx (assembly GCA_017140615.1). NCBI lineage: Eukaryota > Viridiplantae > Streptophyta > Magnoliopsida > Myrtales > Myrtaceae > Eucalyptus > Eucalyptus cladocalyx. Next base: position 46,273,968 of record CM029517.1, read on the forward strand.
TCTTGGCCAAGCTCGAGACGACGTCGGGCAGCGAGGGGCGCGACTTGCGATCGGGAATCGAGGCTCTCGGCGAGTTCAGGTCGAGCAACAGGGCTATGTTGCCGAGCACCGCGGCCATGGCGGCTAGAGAGAGAAAGAGAGAGAGGGGGTAGAGAGAGAAGTGAGATATGGTTAGTCGCAGGAGCTGACTGATCGAGTGAAGAAGAAGAAGAAGCAGAAGAAGAAGGAGAAGAAAAGAGATATTTTAGGCAGTTGGGGATGAAAAGACGAGAGTGCCCTTGCGGCGGCTCGGACGATTCGAGAGGATTCCGGTTCTCGGGAGGGTAATATGGTCTAGGGGGAACGTGGAACGTGGCGCTTTGCGGGCGAGAGTCGTGCCGTGAACGAGAGAATATTAAGGAGAGTAGTCTGCATGTGGGAAATCAGATATTGACCGTCGAGCTCAATGGGTCCCGCGTGAGATCTATCAGATCCGACGGCTCATGGGGATGCTTGTGTTTGCCGTGAACGGTTAGCTGCTGCTTCGTCGCGAGAAGCGTGATTAGCTGGTTTAACGAACACGGACACGTCACCAGGGGTTTTCTTGGCGGAAAGGGAATTTAATTTACAGCCGCCCGTTCGTACCAAAAAAAAAAAAATGGTATAATTATTTCCATTTTCAAGAAAATAAAAAATGGGAGATTTATGAAATGATGGTCTATCTTCCCCCTAGGTGATGTTTAAAATTTAGGATATAATAAATTTGTCGATTTACTTGCCAATTGGATCTGTAAGACAGCTGTGTGTAGTGTTAACGTAACTAAGATGATGTATGCATGTTTTCTAAAAAGGAAAAATATTTATTTTTTTTAATGGCTTGAGGTTGAAGTAACTGTCTAGATTAATTTTTAATCCTTTTTAGTTTTTACTTGATTTAATCCTCGTAACTCATGCAATTCTAATACATTATTTAAATTAGAACTCATAAAACTTTCACAATACTTACTAACATCTTGAACGACACTTTAATGGGAGAAGTTAGATGTGTTCGGTTTGATTTTCGAGGAAAACTTTTGAAGAAAAGCAAAAGAATTTAAGTGAAATAGTATTTTATTTTTCCGAAATACAAATATTGTTTAGTAGAGTGAAATTTAAAAATATATTAGGAAATAATTTTGATTTAAAAATATTTAGTCACTCTCCAGCATTGGATATGGGTTTAACAAGGACTATTTTGAAATTAGACTCTAAGGTGACCGTAGATTCCGACTCGGCTGGAGATCTTTTGATCCAAAACATTAGGGACCCATCACTCGTCTATCTCGTATATTCCGCTAAGGATATCATTATCATCTTCGCAGACTCACTAGCAAACATGGGCTTTAAGCAGCATTTTAAAATTCAACCCATAGGAATTATTAACCACTTTTGTTGGGTCACATGGTTTTGGTTTCTTTTCCTAAAAGTAGAGTGTTTCTAGTCTTCATGGAATACTCGTTTTACTTAAAATATATAAAATGATACTCAATTCACATAAATTTTTCATAATTTTATAAAATTTTAATAATGTATTCAATTTTTGTGGGGAAAGTTTTCTTTTTGTTTGTTTTTACTTGTGAACAAACAAACTCTGAGTTTGCTTGATCGCTAGGCCATATATATGACTTTTCTTGTAAATGGGAGGATGAATAATTATATATTTATGTTGAAGTACATGATGATATGTTTTTCAAATGTTTCCACTGATACCGAAAAAATGTCAAAGTATCGTAGTCAATAGTTTGGCCAATAGAAAGTTCTTATTGTTTGAATAGTATTGTAGGATTTATTTATTATTGTGTAAATATTAATTATTACTTTGATTTGTTTCTTAATTTGAGCTTGCAATAAATACAATTCTCGAAAAAAAAAAAAGAGTAAAAATGAAATCGGTTGAGGAAGCCGACGTTTCTGCCATTTTTTCATCTTTTAGATCTAATAGATCTATATAATAACATTAACAATTTATTTTTAGTAGGTGATCATATTTTTTACTTGTAAATTATTTTTGATATTTAATTTATTTTTTCTTTCATTATGTTCCTGAAAATTGATTGTGTGAGGCCTCTTATGATTTTATCTCCAACATTGGATATGGGTTTAATAAGGATTATCTTGAAATTAGACTCGGCTAGAGATCCTTGATCCAAAACATTAGGGACCCATCACTTGTCTATCTTGTATATTCCGCTAAGGAAATATTTTTTGCGGACTCACCGGCAAACATGGGCTTTGAGCAGCATTTCAAAATTCAACCGATAGGAATTATTAACCACTTTTGTTGGGTGAGTGCTTCTAATTATGATGGAATACTCACGTAAATCAACATAACTTTTTCATAATTTTATAAAATTTAGATAATGTATTCAACTTTTGTAGGAGAGTTTTCTTTTTTCCTTTTTGTTTGTTTTTACGTGTGAACTAAGAAATTGTAGGTTTGCTTGATTGAAAGATCACATTTATGACTTTTCTCATAAATGAGAAGATAAAAAATTATGCAGATTTATGTTTGGCCAAACTACATATTAATATGTTCTTTCAAATGTTTCTTTTGACACCAAAAAATTGTTCAAGTATCATAGTCAATAGTTTGGCCAATAGAAAGTTATTAGATTGAGCAGTAGAGTCGATGCAATCGTCAATATAACAAAATAGTGGGTGAGGTACTATTAATATAATGAATATGATATAATGATCAAGCAATGAAGTTTTAGTAACTGCGTGTCACTATCGATTGTAAATTATAAATACTCGTTGTGTACTCCTTCGTGATAAACACTGCTAATCAATCACATAACTTCATTTGTTTTTGCAATTTATCTCTTATCTTTAAATTCTAATACATTTAGTTCTCCTGAATAATTATTCTTACTGCTCATATCTTTAACTTTCTTGTCAATTAATTCCTTATAAAAAAAATCAACAAATAACCCTTCCCAACCTTGGTCGGTTGATATTGATCGTTCATTCAATAGTATTTTTCATGGAGAAAAATAAGCTAATACTTTTCCAATTTCCAATATAATACTCTTTCACTGTTAAGTTCAACGGTCTGAATGTGACGCCCGGTTTCCAATGTTCGGTGAGCGACTTCGAAGTCAGCTCACATGCATCGCCCCGTCGGCTGTCTTCCCTTCCTCGTGAGTCGGCATGGCGCCACCGGAGGAAGTGGAGAGTTGTCTGAATCCCTGCCCTCTTCTTCTTTTGTTTTGTTTGCTTATTTCAGTTAAAGTTCCACTTCCACTTCCCTTCGTTCACACACTTCCAGTCGAGTCAATGAACCCAAAACCCAACACCGCAGCAGCTCCCATTCGGGCCATTCCCCATTTCTTCATCCACCTTCTCCGCCATTCGACGAGAATGAAGTCGAAGGTCCCTCCTCTCTATTCCCCCCTCTCTCTCTCTCTCTCTCTCTATCTTCATCAGCTTCTTTTCTTTTCTTTTCTTTTCTTGTGCTAATACGTTTCTTGATTTGGTCAGGCGGTGGAAGCGGGTCTCTGGTCGATTTGGCTATCTGGGTTGATGCTCGTTGGCCTCTCCCTTTACGCCACTCACAAGTTGCCGTCGGCGAAGGACCGGATCAAGAGCCCGTCGCTCAACCGCAAGGTGTCCGCCGACCTGGCCGGGCCGAGCATCGCCATATTCGCCGCGCCCGAGCCCTTTGCCGGCTCGGTCGGAGCCGCGCAGCGCGTCGCGATCCGCTCGTGGCTCGGGCTGCCCTCGCGAGTCACGGTGGTGCTATTCAGCCGACACGAATCCGTCGTCGCTTTCGCGGCTGAACTTGGGCCGCGTGTCTTGGTCGAGCCCAATATCGATTTTACGTAAGCGCGGCTTTGCCTTTTTGCTGTCTTTTTCAGCTCCTAGATAGGTATTGGCCGATGAATTTAACTTGTGTTGTGTCAACTGTTTTTACTGTAATTGTCTGCTTCTAGGGCTGTGTTAGCTGATCTGATCGGCTGATATTTCTATCTGGAATATCCATACTGTTTGCCGTGCTTCATTAGGCGACAGATCAAATGCCATCATGGCCCAATTTCTCCTAAAGATTCTCTAGTGGCTCAATGATCACCATGTAGTATTTGTGTACTTTTTCTATGTAATTGAACGATGTCATGCCAAATTTTCGATTAAGAGGTGAACGTTAGGTGGTTGGTTCCTGATTACACATCTCGCATGCTTCCTATGACCTGCCTTCCAATTAAGGGACTTTTGGCAGCATGGAATAAAAGGTTGGAGATGACGAATACGGGCATAGTTGAATGGTCCTCAAAGAGATTTCTTATCACAGTTTCTAGTAGCCTGATATGTGTTTGTATCTTTCCTAGGTTTCTGGGTACCCCATTCTTTCATTCCATGGTGGCAAGGTCGCAGGAATTCATGTCGGACATATGTGTGTTTGTCCATCCCAAGACCATCCTACTTACCAACTTTGTTTCAGCACTGAATTTTGTCCATGAACTCGATCGCGACTGGTTCCTTTTCGCTTCCCCACATAACCTCTCATATTTCCCATTTTACTTGGACAAAGATGGGAAACATTGGCTGAGGGAGGATGGCAAGCGGGTCAAAATGAAGGAGGTACGACGAAGCCTAACTTAGATCGGAATTTGCTGGCTAATGCTGCTCATGTGAAAAACCTAGACTGATAGTATGCTCTATTTCATTAGTTGCAGGAGGTTATCACTCAGAATTCGCAACCTAATAACAATGAGGGAAGATTGATCATGGCATGGAACAGAAGGGATTTTCCCTTGTATACTGGAACACTTCCTCCTTTCTTATATGGGAAGGGAATACACAACCATTGGGTCATTAATGAGGTTGCATCGTCTGAACTGAGGTTTGTGCTTGATGCTAGTTGGAGTATTTCAAGTTTCTATATGACTGATCCTACACCTCGGTCTAATAAGTGTGGGGGCTGTTCTGGTGATCCAAGCATTGAGGAAAGAAGTTGGGAATGCGCTGGCAATTCTCTTCTAGGAGCACTCTATGGATCATCACTTTTCCATGAAGCTAAGCATTCCAGTCTGGTGAAACTACTGAGATGCAACGGCACATATCTATTTGCTGACACGTCTGACAACATCGTCCACATATTTGGGAATGCAAAAGCATTTGGCTTGCTTGAAAGGAGGATCTTGCATTTTTGGAGAAAGAAGAAGCTAGCAGCCTGTGCTAGGGATGTTAATTCATCGCATGTTGTATTTAATTGGTCCCTAAAAGATCAGTTGAAGCCATCAGTGGGATTGGATTATCCATTCACATTGGAGTCACTCCTCTCGATAATTGCAGACAAGAATAGGACAATTGTGCTCGGTGTTGCTGGATTTAGTTATAAGGATATGTTGATGAGTTGGGCTTGCAGACTGCGGGGCCTCAAGATGACAAATTTCATTGTCTGTGCTCTTGACGATGAAACTTATGAATTTTCAGTCTTACAAGTATGACAGTTCCAGTTTTTTGTCCCTTCCTGTGTCCTTACTATTCATCTTCAATACCTTTCTTTGTCCTTTGTGGTCTTAATAGTCACTATTGAATCTTGCTGCCATTGCATACCAAAGCTGGAAAATTTGGGTAAATATGTAGGTTGGACTGAACCATTATATAGCAAATCGATGGTAACATGAGTCCCTCATGAAGTTGATTCTTATTCCTCTGTGCGTTTGTCTTCTCAATAGTACTTTCAAGATATAATGATAGATTGTTTTAAATTTTAACACTCCATTACTTTAAATAGAAGTGGCTAGAAATCAAGAGTATTTAGTCATTTGATTGAAGGAACACGGATAATTGGATGTTTCTGTTGCCTGAGATTTGTTGCCACTTTATATTTTTCATTGCACGAGTTTTGTGCTTGCTCTCTGAATTTCATCTACTCTTTTTTACTGCTAGGGGCTTCCAGTTTTCAGGGATTCATCAGCTCCAAATGATACTAGCTTTGATGACTGCCACTTCGGGACAAAATGCTTTCAAAGGGTGACCAAAGTGAAGTCCAGAATAGTTTTGGAGATACTCAAGCTAGGATATAGTGTACTTCTTAGCGATGTTGATGTCTATTGGTTCAAGGATCCATTACCACTGGTCTCCTCATTTGGTCCGGCTGTTCTCGTTGCACAGTCTGATGAATTTAATACAACAGGTATTATGTCCGAGGCTTGTGCTTCCACTCACCGCATGAGGTTATGCAATTTTTTCCCAGTCATTTCAAAATTATAATGAAGGGAGAATTTTATGTATCAAATTAAAGAGAACGAAAGGACAATAAGATGTTGATGTTATTCTTCTTCCACTTGTGAGGAAGATCATTGTCGTAGCTGTAAAGCTGCTGCTAATATTAGCGCTTCTAATATCTTAAATTTCTATAGGACCTATTAACATGCCCAGGCGCTTGAACTCCGGCTTTTATTTTGCTCATTCTGATGTTTCAACAATCGCTGCTTTGGAGAAGGTGGTAAAGCATGCTGCTAATTCAGGCCTATCAGAGCAGCCGAGTTTCTATGATACATTATGTGGGCTAGGGGGATCCAATCGATTGGGTGATAACGCATGCTTTGAATCCGAGACAAATTTGACCGTTCATTTTCTGGACAGAAATTTATTTCCAAATGGTGCATATGGAGGACTTTGGGAGGAAAGAGATGTCAGAGAGGCCTGTTTGAAGAAGGGTTGTTTTATCCTTCACAACAATTGGATTAGTGGAAGAAGGAAGAAGCTGGAACGTCAGGTGTTATCTGGACTTTGGGAATATGATATTGCCACAAGGAGGTGTCTGTTGAGCCGGCATTAAAAAGAATTAGCAAGTAAACCGTAATACCCGTCGGTGCTTTTCCTATCTGTCTCTTGCAGACCTTGGTTTTCACGAGGAAGAAAATTGATTAGAGATATTATTTTACCATCCATGATTGTGATTGGGGTAAGCATTGGTTTCATCACCAAAACATGTTTGAAGATGTTAAAACAAACAAAGCTGGCCAAGGGAAAGGCCAGAAGGTAGCTGCCACTGTGAGGAATCAGGGACACAATGTGATGCCAAATCACAGTTTTAAGTAATTCTGGTTCGCAACCAGTTACTGCATAGTGATCAGCTATGCTGAAGAACTGCATTAATTTGCTGGGGCTAGTCTCCCACAAGGAGCCCCCCTCAACAGCGAAAAGGGCCATTGCTGGAGCGTCCTTCTCGCTGGAAATAAGCATACAGTTCGGAGATATTTCTCTGGGCTCACAATTGAAGGATGTCTCTGTGAGAATAATCCATGCAGGTGGGCGAATCGAGCTGTACCAAGATGTGATTCCTGCATCCTATGTGATGGAGAAAAATCCTGGCATGTGCGTTGCACTACCGGAAGTTTTCAGGAAGCCCCACGAATCCATATTGAGTCCGGAAGAAGATTTAGTACCCGGCAGGAAGTACTTTATACTTCCATCCACCACTGCGAGCAAGCTGAAGCGCAAGTACCAAGAGAAAATGAAAGCCAAAGAAGCTGCTGCTGATGAGACAAAGTTGGATGTGAGAACCAATGTTATGAAAACCAATGTCGATCCAGGCAAAGCACCCATTGAGCAACCCATTTGCTTGGCGAAAGATTTTTACACCTCAAAGGACCGATGGTCAAGATGTTCGAGGAGAAAGAGGGGCATCAAGAAGCAGCCTTTTGTACCCCCTATACCGAGGGCAAGAACGTTGCGTTCGATGACATGGGAGCCGAGCCTGTCCTCCGTACAAGAGCTCTCTCCATGATTTTCTTTTGTTTCAGGGCTCCCGGAGTCCATGGTTGTTGACGTTTACATACTTCAATCGCAAATTTTGTACTTCTCAGAGATATCAGATAAGCGATTTTTCTTTTACTCTATGTTGAATGATCCAGACAGTCTCAATTTGTTGGACAACGAATTATCCATTTCCCGTGTATGCCTCCATATTTCTGTTTTGTTGTTGCCCTGAAACATCTAACAGCGTGTTAGTGATATTGAAGTACAAGTAGTTGCACTTGATCGCAGCTAACTGGATGTTTTTCCTTCTTCTTCTCTCGGTTTATACGACCAAAATGCCCTACTGCTTTAGGAGTTGAAGGTATAATCCTTCCTCCCTCTCCACGTGCCCGCTCACACCATATGGTTTAAATCATCATTTTATCCAGTTTATGTTCTTTCTGTTAAAGCATATCAAAGCACCACGTTTCAGTCTATGAACAAACCATTTTGATTTTTCCCACTTTTATCAGCCTTTTCCATGCAATCTTAGACATTCTCAGTTTTCCATCTGATGCACCTTCTGATGTTCGCAGCATTTTGCTTTGCCTTTGACAAAAAAACTGGCTTCATCAAGCAGAATTACCAGAAAATCAGTGCCTTTTTCTCTACTTGCTCTGTCCGGAAATGAATCATACTTTGAATAATTATAAGTATTCCACCGTTTATGCACTGGATTCTGAAGCGACCACATACAAGATCTGGAAAATTGGATAACTCTATGCAACAGCTACATTGATTTGGATGGTTATCCCATTTGATTGTAATTCAGCAGGGAGAAAAAAAGACTGCTTCAGTTCCAGACAAAATCATTTGGAACCAGTACAGAACCCGATTCAACCATTTTAGTTTGATACCGATAAAGTAATCTAGTAAGCACACCAGAAGACAGCAATGGGATAGTTATCTACATTGGTAATTTTAAGGAAGCTGTGTATCTGTCAATCTCTGCTCACAAAATGTATGACAATAGCTTTGTCAATATCCACGTATAGAACACGGCAAAGACAGCGCCAACTGGAATCGTCACAGCCCAAGAAACCACGATCTCTTTGACAGTTTCGGCTCGAACACTGTTAAGCCCCCTCGCAAACCCCACTCCCAACACTGCACCAACAAGCGTGTGCGTGGCTGAGATAGGGAGGCCCAGCTTCGAGGCAAACAGGACCACTGAAGCAGCCGCAAACTCGGCTGCAAATCCACGAGTTGGTGTGAGCTCTGTTATCTTCTTCCCTATCGTTGCAATCACTCTGTACCCCCACATAATAAGGCCTGCCACAATGCCAAATCCTCCCCAAGCAAGGACGTCAATGGGGATAACTATATCAGTGCCGGTAGCACCGCCCTGGAGGATGGATAACGCACTGGCAAGAGGACCGATCGCATTGGCGACATCATTTCCTCCATGTGCAAATGACATGAAACAAGCCGAGAGAACCTGCATGTACCCAAAGACCCCGTACACTATTTCCAGCTGAGCACCCGTCGGGCCCGCAATTTTTGACAGAAACCCAACATCTCTATTGACCATGGATTCCTCTGGCTTTGGTTGGGATGGATCAGTTTTGTCAAGGAGGTGGCCGAGTTGTTTACGGATCATGCGGTTGACGAGGAAGGCCCCGGCTGTGCCACAGGCTAAGGGGCCAAGGGAATAGTCTTGCTAAGCGGGAATGCCGCAAAGGAGATTCCTGTCACACTGAGGAAAACCGCGATGGGAGCAGCGGCTGCGGCTGCTTGTCCTGGATTCGGAGCACTATAGACAAACTGCATAAAACAGAGGCAATATCAATGAGGCCATGTTCTCGAAAATTCGGGTTCGTTTCACTTCACTTGGTTATTATCTGGACGGTAACCCTATAAGCTATTCCTGTCTCGTGACTAGTTAAAATTGGCAAAGATGCCCACAATACTCGTTGAATTCCATTTATCACTTCTTTTCACAATCTTTTTTTTCACCACGATCTTGAAGGCTTCATACCAAGAGCTGAAGTCTTACCCTCCTGATGCATTTGTATACAAGAAACGAGACCAATGCCCCCATTAATGGCGAGATAACCCATGATGATGTGACCCTCACGACTGAATTCCAGAAGACGGCGCCTGCTCCTCCATAGACGAGGCCAAATCCAACCATCGAGCCGATTATGCAGTGTGTGGTCGACACCGGCCAACCATAGAACGATGCAACCTGTTTTAAAGATGGTCAGTCTTTTCAGGGGTGAAAATAATGTGTGATTCCACAGGCAAACTCGTGGCAACTACTTCAGAGGGGTCGTTCTGGAGAGGCTCCAGCTATAAATGAATGAATAGAGGTGCAAATCATGAACTTACTATCCGCAGTTATAATCAGCCTGAAGTTTTCATATCCAAGATGGACTATACCATGAAAGTCGGGAGTAGATCCGCATGCCGTATGACTAAACATCTTTTACATCACCTGATCATCAACTCCCAAATCAAGTACGACCATGTGTCTCTTCAGGATTCAATTCAAATTATTCTGCTTTCACCTAACGGAATTACTCATTTCAAAGGTTCAGTACTCTCTTGTTCTCAAGGTCTCACAATAAGGTTATAAAGCCATCTCGCTAATTTCCTAGTAATTCTCTGGAATCCGGAAGATCTTTCAACATATCCTGGGATTTTGCTGTAAGGAACTCCATTTGGCTCGTGTCTGGACATCAAAGATACCATGGATAAAATTGCCATGTGTCATTGAACTTGGCAATTTGACTATAAAATTTAACAGAAATTGATTAAGGGTAAATTTGTCTCAAGGGTAATAATTTGATATTTTTTATGGTAAAAAAATTAGTTTAAAGTAAATTTGTCATAGTTATATTATATTGGGTTTTTTGTAATATTAACCATTTATTTTTTTAGACTTTAAGTCGGAGGAGAAGGAGCTTTTAAACAACAAGATGTGTAGAAGATGTTGGGCATGAAGGGGGAAAAAGGGATTTTATGGATTCGGTGGCATGATTGATTTGATTTTAGTATAACCGATCAATTCCATTGTTAATGTGGTGGGCATCCCAATCAGATTTACATGTGAATTCTAAACTGTCACGATGCACCGATGGACGAAAAACGATCACATGATATGCCACGCAAAATGCCCCTTTTTTTCCTAGATTGATGACAATGCCCATCGAAGCATAAGTGTAGTGCCAATGTGCCTAGAAGCCTGTGATGAAGCCCCTACGTTATTCTCGTCCAGCCGCACCATTGCCGTTGCATTCATCCTTGATTTTTTTACCCAAAATGCGTACTGATCAAAGGGGCTGGTTTCACGAAGGAGATACCTCACCACAGAGTAACCAGAATTCTAAAACGGACAAAAACCAAAAGACTAATGGAAGATATGCTTTAACAACGGGCCTGACAGACTATAAGCCGGCATTTAGACAAATCGGTCATACTCAAAACTGGATAGAAGTCCACGGCATCATTTAGTAGATCAAAAGATATGGAAGATGTAAGAGCGGCAACAACAGTCACAAACCTGCAACCATGTGCCGGCAGAGGCCAAAGAAGAGAGCAGGCCGGCGAAGAGCAGAGTGTCCTTTCCCTTGAAGACGTCGGCGACGAGGATGCCCTTCTGCATGGTGCTGGTCACGTGCGTCCCCATCAGCAGCGCCCCTGAGAACTCCAGCACGGCCGCCGTCAGCACCGCCTGCCGCAGCGTCAGTGCCCCCGACCCCACCGACGTCCCCATGGCGTTTGCCACGTCATTCGCCCCTATGTTCCACGCCATGTAGAACCCGAACAGCAGCGTCCCATATGACAGCGCCCGGGTCTTCATCGCCATCCCTTGGCCCAGCGACCTCATCGCCAGGGGCAGCAACAGCGCTGCGAAAGCGATGCATATCGAGATCGCTGATGCCGTCCTGGAGGATATGCCAAAGGCCTGCGCCATCCCGGGCGAACCGTCACTGTCGGGGGCGGCGTCCGAGGAAGGGGCGGCTCTCTTGGGTTCGACGAGCCTGATTCCTTGCTCGAATATCTCCTCGCCTTCAGCATCAGCAAAGGAGGATACGGAGGCATATGGGTGTGCTGGCCGGAGATTTCGCAGGCGAAGCAGGTGGAGTTTTAGGGATAAAGTTTCCTTCTTCGGAAAGCTCGGTTCGGGGGGGAGCGAAGGGGGGTGATGCTTGGGGAGGTACAAGTGAGAAGGCGTGATGGTGTTTCTCGGGGAAGACAGGCAGTACGAAGTATTCATTGCTTTAGAGAGAGGGGGAGAAGAATGTGGTGGTGGTGGCCGGAGAGGGATTACTCAGGTGAGTTCTTGGCCATGGGAGGCGGAGGAGAAGAGAGAGAAGAGTAGGTGGTGGTGGTGGTGGTGGAGGAGGAGGAGGAGGAGAGATGGAGTTGGAGATGGGGATGGAGGAGGTGTTGGCATCGTTTTGGAGGGAGAGTCGGAAAACAGTTTGGCAGTTAGCTTCGGGGGAACTGATAGGAGGGAAGGGAGGGAGTGGTGGTCGTGGTTGCATGGAGGGGCCACCTTTGAATCTTGGACCCACAGAAAAAGTTCGGAAAATATTCAAGAATATTCAGTGGCCTTCCGCGACGAGAGAAGGGGGAAAATTCGGGCACCATATCCCCGTTCGGATAACGTGATTTGATTCCATCCCTGTCCACATTCTACCAAATTCCACGCGTCGGACGAGCAGGAAGATTAGGCACCACAAAACTTCCTTGCCGATGCAAGACGTAAGTGGAAAACAGAGGATGTAGTTCGGTAGCTCTGAAGGCGATTGGACATCGTTTGTAACTTTGTATTATACTTACCGGTGTGCAATTAACGTAAATGACGGTCTGCTTCTCTCTCGCTCATCGTTCTCGAGTGTATGCTTTCTCGATTGGAAACGATGGCCGGAAAACTAAAATTGCTGGCTGCATCATACATAATCAGCTTAGCATGACCAAATGCGACCGCGGGAAGGGCATCAAGCGCTTCGTCTCGGCTGCTCGACATTGCTTGAAATGTAGTTGGTAGGTGCGAGATGCGGCATTGTTGGTAAGTGTGGCCTGAAAGTTAGCTGATGGGAACAAGGGTGTTGTGATGCATAGCGTTGCCTGACAGAAGTAGTTGGTAGCAACGAGTAAGTAGTGGCAGACGGGTTGGTTGGCTGCACAATCAAATGCTCCTCCTTCTTGGATCTGATTTACTCTAGTCTAGTGCAAGCACAGACAAGGCCTTAACCAACGAACGTCCCCACACCCGGACATGGACTGAGCCCATTCGCTGTGCCGCCTGAAATTGCCCAAAAAGTAGAAGTTCTCGTGTGCTGCACTCAATTTAACTTTTGTCCAATATGTAATTTATGGATAAAATTAATAAAGTATTTTCCATATGAACTGCATCCATATCAAAATCGTAAATATTGATCCCTATGTTAATTTGATGCCTTTCAAGTCATTTATGCATTTCCAAATTTACGGGATCAAAGAGTTTCTTTTTTTTCTTCCTTCACTAGCTTCATCCCTTATGTAGTTCATCAATTTAAATAGGTGGTGTCCCAAATTTTTCAGCCATGTCTCAATAATTAGGAAATTTGCGCTTTAAAGATTAAAGAACAAGATTTCACCCGATGCATATTCACTCATCTCGCCAACACAGATAATAGATATGTTATGGTGAAAAATTACTACAAAATTATTCCATGTGATACCATTCTCTTCGTGACACGTGCACATCCTTAACACTATTTCATAACTATAATCGAATCACAAAATAAAATACTCAGTGATATTCTTTTATCATCACTGCACTCGATATATGCTTATGATCCAGGTGCATATGTTACCGATGGATGGATCCGAGTCGCTACATCACGTGAGTCACACGTGATCTCCGCCTTATCCAATGAAGACCGGAACCAAACAGGGCTCATGTGCATTGGCAATGAGCAAAGTGGGTCAACAAGGAATGGCTTCGATCCACACAGGCCCAAAACAGTCTCAGCCCATACCCCCAAACATTCTCCCCGGCCTTTCGGCCGACGAGTCCCACGACCGAGCCCCCTCGTCCATCGTCGACATCTAATATTCTCTACATTTGAGAAAAGTGCTATTTCTAGTCATCACTGGAAGGGCGCGTTGCGACTCCCGACATCTCTCTCTTATCCGCTACCGAACTAGTAAAGTGAATCCATTTACGCGGCGAGCAGGAGAGAACTTTTCGAGCGGCGAGGGACAAAGGGAAAAGCACCGGGAATATAGCTCCGCGAAGCGTTCGAATTCAGGAGTCGGCTTTTATGTATGAGGTCACGAGCAGATGAAAGTAAAGGATCCCGGTAATAGAGAACGAGATATCTAATGCCAGAAGGCCAAATTATTCCATCGGTTCTTTCTGCCTGAGCCATATGGAATGTATCTATTCCTACTTTCCGGATTTTGGGAAAAGTTATATGAATGGTTGACTCCTTTCTTTATCCAGAAATGACACTCATCCTTTTTTTCCTCCGGTGATGTGGATCTAAATCCTGGCGTTTTTATTTTTTGATCAATATCACAAAAAATCCCACAATGATATATTTATTACAAATTGACTTCAAGCTAATTTCTATCACCAAAAACCCAACCCGACATATTTGTGACTACTTTACCCTACATTAATTTTTGTTAAATTTGATTAACCACAAAAAAACCACAAATTGATACATTTGTAACAAATGGAGGGTAAAGTGCTAAAGCGGTATACCCGTCAATTGTTATGTATTGTTAAATTTAGTAATTTGACGATAAAATTGACGGGGGTAAATTTGTCCTAGATGTACTAATTTTAGATTTTTTTATAATAAGAAAATTAGTTTGAAATAAATTTGTTGTGGGTATATTATATCGGATTTTTTGTAATATTAACCATTTATATTTTTAGATTTTAAGTCGGAGGAGGAGGACTTTTAAACAACAAGATGTGTAGAAGATGTTAGGCATGAAAGGGGAAAAAAGGGATTTGAAGGATTCGGTGGCATGATCGATTTGATTTTGGTATGACTGATCTATTCCATTGTTAATGTGATGGCATCCCAATCAGATTTGCATGTGAACTTTAAACTGTCACGATGCACCGATGGACGAATAACGATGACTATCATATGCCACGCAAAATGCCCCTTTTTTCCTAGATGATGACGATGCCCATGGAAGCATAAGTATAGTGCCAATGTCCCACCAACTTAACTGAAATCCCTAGTGACCCAAAAAGAAAAAAAATAAATAAAAAATGTGTCTAAAGTACCCGATTCCTCAACCTGCTCTTAGAAAATGCGAAAAATGTGGAAATTGGGCAGCCATCGACGCATGCCTATAAAAAAATAGAAGAGAAAAACACACGTTGCCAAAGAATAAAGGGGTGGCTTCCTCTTGATGTGCCGGAGCTTCTAGACAGCACAATTGCCTGTCCTATGATTCGTGTCAGGAGCAACCTAATTAGCATCATCCTCCGACATATGCGCTCCCCCACCCCTAAGGCGATACGCAAAATGAAGGAATCGAGTTCGTCCACCGAGCGAATATCGACCGAACGCCTTCCATCCATTGCACTTTGTTTCTCTTCGTTTCGAATGTGGAGAGATCGAGAACGACCATGAGATACCTCCCTGGTCAAACACCAAAATGTCCATGAGAAAGAGGGTACCTTATTTAACGTCTTCTCCATTAGAAGTTTCATAGTTGGATACCTACAAGATCCGAGTTCTACCGTGAATTTGGTAGTGACAGACTATTGAGAGATAATTGTTATTCTGAGTAAAGAATAGAGATGATCTTATATTATGAAATTTTTATTCTCATCAATTAAAAAAAAAAAAGAGGACATTTCAAACTTCATATCGTTTCTTACAACATTATATGTCTCTCCAATTATGTCAGAATCCAGTGCACAATCACAATGAATTAGAGAATAAAAGTGAAAAGAAAAATAGTCTTTATCCTAGTTTTCCCTTAAATTAAAACTACATTCAACAGAGAATTCGATTATAATTAACATATTGTACCTCTTTATTATAACCCTCAATTACAATATAAAGATATTATATATATCAAGTATCTATTTATAAGCCCTAACTTAAATTACAAATAAAATATGAGATCGAACTATAAAAGTCTTTGATAATTTGGGGGCGATGCCCATGCAACCCTGTCAATGTAGCTTCTAGGATCCTTGCCAGCTCACCAAAGAGCAAGACCCTGTATGTTCTCATCAATAGGAAGTATGAACCATATCTCAACAAATTGTCCGATTCTCACTCTCTTATCCACTAGTAATCTTGATTTAAATATGTAATTTTAACTTTACCCAATTGCCAATCATGGAGCTCTCTCTCTCTCTCTCTCTCTCTCTCTCTCTCTCTCTCTCTCTCTCTCTCTCTCTCGTTCTCTGTATCTACATCCATCATTAGTCTTGTCCATCTTCATCGTATGGACTCCACTTTTTCAACATTTTATTTTGGCCTTCATCTTGTTTTTCAAAGTCCAAAGAGTCGGAAGATTCTGAAGACTGTCTTAGAGAAAGAGAGAGAGGGAGAAAGGAGGACCACCCATGTTCCGTCTTCCCATGGGCAGGAGGGCATGGTCCTCCCTGCCTCCTCCTTATCTTTGGAATCGCCGAGAGCATATTCTGTTGAAGCGGTGGAGGATCAAACCCCCTCGGCGTGCGAAAGAAAGAACGTCATTTCAAGTGGCGCGCCGATGAGGGATCAGATGCTTGGTTTGGAAATGACGCGCTCATGTCCGAAACCCGGCTTTTCTCGTTGAAATCAACTTCGAGAGCTCCTTATTCGTCGTACGTGGACGGAACGATCTGCATTACACTTTTTAAGAGATTTGGAAACAAAAGATTTTGGATAACTCATGTTATTAAAAAGAAAAGAAAAGGTTTTCAAGACATGGTGTGGGAACAATCTAAGGACTGTATGCGAACATACGAGGTCATTGCAGTGATCCCATGCCGAGATCGCGAAATCTATGGTTGTCCTAAAACCCTAAATTGACGGAAAAGGAGGACGATAATTCAATTAAAAGAAGAAAAAGGCAGGAGAGCCCTTCGAGTTTCCGGAGTAAAGCATTGATTGTGAAGGAAGCTGTGGACTGTACTTGGGTTCCAAAAGTTCAGTCCCTCCCATTCCTTCCTGTAGTCCGGCAGAGTGCAGAGCCAGTAGTCTCGGCTGTCCCTCCTCCTGCCATTTCCCCATTGGCCCACAAATATTCTCCCTTCGTACCTCACGCGATCATGTAAACCCATTTGCATCGGTCGCGACATTACTCCCTACTTCGCTTTCCCCTCTTTCACTTTTTTGGGTCATCAAGGCCTGCTTAATCTACATCTAAGCTGCTAAAAAAACAAAATAATTACTTGAAATTTTTAAAAAATTTGTGGAAAAAAGTCATGTCTGTAATCTGCATGTCGATATTTGAATGCCCGTGGTTCAATTTGATTTGAACTCTATTTCATTGACTGCCCATAAATAAGATCACTAGTCTCTGTGAAAAAATAAGTATATATGGTTGATAGTACACATGAGAACGGTGAGGTCAGCTGGTAAATTACCAAATGTTAAATCCATCAAACGAGTGGGTCAAGTCGAAAATGGTCCAATCCATATTATATCTTTAATCATATTTTGATCAATTTTCATACAGTATAAATTTAGTTATGCATATTCGACCCAACACATAACCGTCTATATCCCTATTACTAAAACACTTCATTATTAAACCTAATCCAAAAATTAATACCCAAATTGATGTGAAGTCTGGAGCAAGCAAAGGCAAGATCAAGTGAAAGCAAAAAAAAAAAAAAAAAAAATTGAAAAAGAGAATTATCAAAATGGTTGGGTCTAAGTGAATTGTGAACTCATTTAACATGAGTATAATTCTGGTTTTATCATTTGGAACCTATTTATGACAATTTACTCAATATAACTAATTCAAATAATAACTTGATCTATCAAGTTTGAGTCAAGAAATGAATTTGAAATCCATTTTGATAGGCCTACCAAATACGTGTTTCTAGCTTTCCAGTCGATAAAGCAATGGGAGAAATTCTTGCTAGAACCTTCCTCTTTTATTTTCCTAGGCATCTTTGTCAAGTGTCAAGTTGGGCTATTAAGTACCGACAAGCTCGACAAAAATCATGATGGTGATGTGGTAACTTCGTCATGAAGTATCTAATCAATCACCGAAATGGTTTGGATATCATAAATCTTATCTTCTTTGATACCACACGTATCGGGTACCTGATAGGCTTACCATCACATGAAATGCTAAATCATAAGGGGTCGGGTCGCAGATCAATAGTTCGCGCCTGTGCGGCATCACACGTGTCCCTCGTACTGAAATTCTAGGTACTTAGGTTCTTCACCTCGCATTGCCGCCACATGGGCTGTCCCCTTTGGCGAGGGTACTGTCGCCCCCTAGCAATTTTGGTGCCTTGTCCCAGTCATACGTGTCGATCTTGAGAATTTCTGGTTTAAGCCCATCTTTTCGGT
Organism: Eucalyptus cladocalyx; assembly: GCA_017140615.1. Lineage (NCBI taxonomy): Eukaryota > Viridiplantae > Streptophyta > Magnoliopsida > Myrtales > Myrtaceae > Eucalyptus > Eucalyptus cladocalyx. The sequence continues at coordinate 46,292,231 of CM029517.1, forward strand.
GGCGGCTATGTATGGCAACGAGAGGCCATGAAAGTTCAGACATAAATTAATCAGATTAACACCACAGAAAATTATAAATTTATCTGAAAAATCACAAATTAATAAATCTAAAATAAATTAATCTTTCATTAGTTTTTATTGTCAATTTATTAATTTGAATTATATGTGATAGTTAATTGATGTACCACTTTAGGGTTTTACCCTCCACTTATCACATGAGTACCATTTTGTGATTCTTCATATTATTATAAAGGAGGATAAATTTGTCGTAAATATTCTTATAATAAAAAAATTATTTTTGAATAAATTTATCATAAGCATGCTGATTTGAAGTTTTTTGTAGTCAACAAAATTAATTTAAGTTAAATTTATCATAAGTGTATCAATTTAAGATTTTTCGTAATATTAATCATAAAGAAATTTTTAGCATTCGACTCTTCTCCCTCTAAGCTTCTCGTAAAGAATTTTTAAAGTGGTATCGAAGCATATGTAACTTCATTATCAAGTAAACTCCCCTCTTACATGCGAGTCAAATTAAGGATTGCATGTGAAATTTAACTAACTTGGGTGGAGGCACACACAAAAAATAGGCTCTAACAACATATTATAAATATCAACTTAAAAACTTAAATCGGACCATCTAGCATTTAAAGGTTTTCCTCACATTCCCCCTAATTTTTTCGTTCCCTCATTTTCCAAATGCAGAATCTCGATAGTTGCTATAGTAGATTCAATGTCAGCCTTGCGTCCCGTATGATGCTGTGATTAATAAGAAGTGAATCGTGATTTGGGTCAAATCATGTATTAAAAGAGCACTTATATTTGCAAATTTTGCAAATAAAAAAGAACAATTATTTTCCTAACTTTTCGGTGGTTGGCGCCACGCTCTAGGAAAAGAACTCGCAAGGAGACAACCTACCCTGGCTGGATCGCAAGTCCAACTTGTCCGGTTACGCGCCCGATGGTGAGGCCGGCCCTCCCTCCCGAGAAAATCCCACATCACAAGTGGCGAGGTGGGTCCGCCGCCACGTGTAAAGAGGGACGTTTCGCAAGGTCAGGATCGCAACCGCATATCCGGTTCCCCCAAAAAGTATACTTTGCCCAATGCTTGCGCACGGAACGTGAAAGAAAAGGAGTAGAAAGGCGCACGACTCCACCTAAGTTCGGCGATATCGTTTGAATTTTGGTCCCAATGCCTCCTATAGACCACTTCCACTTTTTTGTGACGTGTTTCCCAGTCAGCTCTTTATATCGTAGCTTCAGGAACTCTCATCAATTATAGAGTGAAAAAATTTAATGCCTTTTGCGATTTGTCGATGGCGGCTAAGACTTAATGTGGAAAAAAAATATGCCAAATTGAGATGACTATTTTACCCATTACATAGAGTCAAGCTCGATGGATCTAAGGTAGAATGTAAATATGAGTGAAATTTGTTAGATCTCAGGTGAAACTCGACATGGATCGAGCTAGATGCTGGTGGAGCTTGATAGATCCATCTAGTCGAGCTCCACATCCACTACCAAGTTGCAGTTCAATTGGGGTGGTGGTTGTTGAAGGGTGGCAACGCCTGACAGGCGACAGCATTGCTCAAACGGGACGGGCTAGTTTGTGGGTGGGTGGGGGTTTTGGCAAAGCAGTGTTTTTATTGTAGTGTAGGTTGATTTGAAATGGTGGATAGGGGCAAAACTATAAGGAAAATGACAAATTTGTAAGTAGAGCCACACATTACATGCAATTTGGGATGCTAATTGTAAGTTCTCAAAATTCAATGTGCAAATAAATATGACATTGAAACGTGACGAGACTTTTGATATTCTCCCAATCATCCAAGGCATTTTTCACGTATCAACAAGATTTTATCTCTCCGGCACGATCTACGTTTCCGCATCAATTAGTGCTCGGGGGATTCCTATATATGGGAATCTGCAGTCGCCAAGCAACACGGGGATACGACGAGAGATCGCCACGACCATCCACATCAGTCGGATGTTCCGAGAGATTCAGCACCCTTCAACCCTTGCTGTTCACCCACTGACCAGATCGCAATTCCAAGAAGCTCATCTCGGTCATCGAGCTGAACTGAAGTGACGGGGGCACTTATCGAGCGAGCAACTCGATCTCTCGGGAGGGCCTACCGAACGACGTAGGGTGTTCGGTGGTGCGCGCCGCGGGACCAATCGAAGCGGATGATTCCTTCTCCCTCGCGTCAAGGGATAAGGAGATAAAGGCGCAGATAAGCCCACCACCCCCTTTGAATATCGCGGGCTCCTTTTTTCCTGAAGAAGACGAAAAAGCTCCCAAGGAAATCCATGGAGAGAAGACGGAAGCGGGCGTCACAGCTCGGGCCAGCGTAGGACCCAAAGAGCATGTTATGGCGGCAGGAAGGTGGTCATCAGTCGGCTCGTTGGCAAGGAAAACGACTACTCTAGATTCATAAAATATCGGCCAAGTCCTCGAGGGTTTGAGCTTATCTCAAGGAGCAGCCTTGACCTTTTGGTACTAAAGAAATATCAAGACCCCAAATCGCAATCGTCAGTTCAAGGGACGCACATTCTTCGTCCCGATCGGATAGACTTTACATTATCGAATCGACAGTATTAATCGTCTAGTGAAGATGCTTCTAGTCCTTGAATGGACGTAAATCCATGTTACGGTGACTTATCCCTCTCATCATCCGAATCCATAACGCAGAGTGGGGGATCGGGGCTAAGTTTAAAAGAAGCTTATAGGATCAACATGAAAACTTACGTCAGTGTCTAGACGATATATTATACAATTACTTAGTGGCTCAGTTTGGCTCAGAGCGCATATTAAATAGAGCTTTGCGGTTCTTTAATCCACGCATACAATTTGCCTCGTCGAGCGGCTTTAAGTCTCATGGATATATGTATGTAAACATTCTCGTTCCAAAGCTCTCTTCTTGTCTTGTTCTTGATATTTATTTAGGACCTTTGAAAGTCGTTGGTTTGTCGACTAGGAATGGTTATCTCGAGATAGTATTTAATGGCAATAGTTTGAAAAAAGACGTTCTGAAATCATAACGACAAAAGGGGGTCCGTTTTTTATTATTAGAATTATTATCCTTTTGTGACTATAGTTTGATGAAAATAAACTTGTTTTTTCTCTCAAGAAATATTCAAATGCCTCACATCCATCCACGAATTCGACCTACCTCAGACGTGCACTTACTTTGAAAGGCAGCAATTAATATTTTTATTTTGGTCAGAAAGGTAACGATTAATATTGAGTTTATTTTGCCAAAAACAAGTGAGTTGAAAAATATTTTCAAAAAAATATTTGCTAGTATCACCTATAGAAATGAGAGAGCAAAAATGCTTTTATTGCCCGTAAAAATTGTCGAATATAATTTTGTCGTCAATTAATTATTTTAAGTGATATAAATGGTTAATTAAGAAAAAATTTCAAATCATTTATTTTTTATAAAATAAGTGGACGCAATTGAAAATCAAGGTCAACAATTTCTAGCCAGCAGTAATCACACGGTGATGCCCATCTTTTTGCTTCCTATTGCAACTTTTCAAGTCGGTCACACGAGTAGCTTGGTCCTCGAGAATGCCCCTAGTCTTCGGTCAAAAACAATCCATATGCCCCACGCCCTTTGGCAATACATGGGTCATATATTCTTGATTATGCATGAAAATGACTCCTTTTTTCTTTTTCCTTTTTGCCATTTTATTTTTTCTCTTTTTTCCTTTTTGTTAATACGTGCATGAACATGACTTGAAGCGTGAAACGTGGGGTACGTCTTAGCCATATAAAAACCTCGCGGATGGCGCGATATCTTACGGATGAAGGAATTCAAGAAAAATTGCACTCAGAAACAAAGTTTTGTTTGTCGCTTTGATTCGAGAAATTACACTCGAAAGTTCTACCTTATGTCGATCGATATTCTCAAAGCTTTTCTTTTGACGTTGCCAAAACTCCCGAATCTATTTTGGCACAAAGTGTCACATTAGACATTAAAATTAAGGTTTCGATATCATAATGAGTATAATTTAGGATTTGTGGTGATGATAACTCTTTCAATATGTTGACAAACGTAATGAGATCGCCTTGCAACATACAGCGACATTCGTGAAAATATCCCCTTTTGTCTTAAGTCAAACCGAATGATCTTCGTCGACAAGACCTATTTTGAAGCCAATTTTCTTAGGAAGGAGAAAATTACTCTTAAAAATCTTGTGGATGGTAAGATATTTTACAAACAGAGGAATTCATGAAAAAATTTCACTATAAACAAAGGTTTGTTTGTCATTTTGATTCGGGAAAATATATTAAAAAATTCGAAGGTTTTTCTTTTGATGTAACCAAAACCCTTAAATCCATACCGGGGTGACAAAAGTTTTGAGAATTAATGCTATAGTAAGCATTATTTAAAAGTTTGGGCAAGATGAAAAAAATTAGGATATTAACATTATAAAAGATATAATTTAGGATTTTTTACAACAACAAACCTTTTAATGTGTGGACAAACACAACGAGATCGCCATCCAATGTACAAAAACATTTGTGAAAATATCCCCTTTCGTCTTCAGTCAAATCAAATGATCTTCGTCGAGGAGACATATTTTGAAGCAATTTTCTTAGGAAGGTGAGCATTATTCTGGTTTCAAACTTAATGCGAGCGCGTTCACAGAAGATAACGTGTCCATGGAGTCGAAACAGATTCGCGTGAGGCCAAAAACCCCTTTGCTTAAAAATATTGAATCGATTCGTGTGGAAGAAGACGCTCGAAATCTGCGAAACAAATCACGAAATTTAGAGGAAAAACGAATTTGGGGCGTGGTGGGTGCGTGGGTGGGTGTTCGTGGCGAGCGATGGCTCGATTAATTTATATCTTTTGCGCTCGCACAACGAACGCAAATTGCATGGTGGATCGTCGTGCCGTACAGCTGATCCAATCGCGTGGCTTTGTCCCGACATTTGATTCCGCCGGGTCGTGTCGCGCGGGCAACCCCAAGATGCTCCTGAGGAATTGGTCGGGGAGTTTCCGAAGTGACGAGCGCGTAGGCTCGATTAGTGCAGCTTGCTACCGACTGAAGTTGTACGGTAATACAGTTAAATCGGAGGCCTTTCTATTCATTGACGTGGACGTGCGAAGACATAAGAGTTCACGTGACTGCTCTCGGCGAAGTTTCTGGAAATCAAAAAAGTTTTGATGGGAGGATTTGTTGGAATTTATGGCATATCAATTATCAAAGGAGCTAGTGATGGATTTATAAAATGAGAATAAGTGTTATCCTTCATATTTACTTTTGGGGTGAGAGAAATTCAAAACCATCCAATATTGATATTAAAGCTCATAATGCTAATAAATATGTACTTAATAATTATTGAAGTTTATTCTATATTAATTGTGAAAGGGGCCACCCAAGAATGCGTTGTTTTGATTCACCAGGCCCTTGGAGACAATAAGGCATTGAAGAAGAGTTAGATTTCATGTCATTTTAATGTGCAATATCAGGGGATGTCAGCCTCAAAAGATGTCTCGTGAGGTGAGGGGAGCAATAGTTGTTATCAAGCCGGCCAAAGAGCTTCTCTCAAGCAATGTGAGACGGCTAAGATCTTTTTAGCATGAATCCAGATCCACTTTAACTTGGTTCTGATGCCAATCTGGGGGTGTCAGCCTCAAAAGATGTAGGATTGGAGGAATTATTTTATTTAGTTTCAAAATTAGAAATTATGCTTAGGGTGCATTTGCTTGATAAAAAATGAATAATCTAGAAAATATTTTTTTAATAATCACTCATAAATGAATAATCATCCATGAAAATGTTTAAGCCTAAATTATCGTCAATAATAAAAATATTTTTCATTAACTAATTATTACAAATGATACAAGTGATTATCTTAAAAAAATGTTTTTAAAATTATTTATTTTCTAAAAAGCAAACCGAGAATAAGTTCTTTAGAGCATACACATTTTTAGTTAGTATACATATTCAACTCAAATCATAACATTTGAATTCTCGTTAAGCAAACTTTTCCTATGCACGCCTTTTTTTTTTTTTTGAGATATAAAAGAATAACTAATCCATCAATAGTAATGTATGTCATTTAAAATTCAAAGAACAAGGAAAAAAACTACAGGAATTCATTCAGAATATTTTGGGTAAAAAAAAAGAAGCCAAAATGCATTCGCTCCCAAATCTCGATGAAGTAAAAAGAATATTATATATATAGGATAAAAGTTCATCGAGACATGCCGCACGGTATCTCAGTTCAATGTTACGGAACAAAGAAAAAGGAAAATTCGCTTTTCTCAAAAAAGAAAAGAAAAGAAAAGAAAAAGGGAAAGTGAAATGGAGCGGGTCCCGATAAAACCCGGGAAGACGGGGAATCTGGCATGACCTCACGCTCTGTCCCACCCCATCTTTTACATAATATTAAAAAAAGGAGAGGGCCCCACCCCCCCTCATCTTCTTCTTCGTTTTTCCATTTTCCCCCTCCCGAAATTAAATTTTTTTCCTCCAATGACAGTGAGTGATTTCTATAAATGAAGGCAGAATCGAACCATACTTAGGCTTGAAGACACAACCCAGCATCTTCAACTCTCCCCTCGCTAGCTTCCTCCTTCCTACTTCCTCCTTCCTCTCCCCATCCAACCACCCCAGCAAGCATGGTCGGACCTCCCGCCGCCGCCGCCACCACCATCAAGTTCCTCTGCAGCTACGGCGGCAAGATCCTCCCCCGCCACCCCGACGGCAAGCTCCGTTACGTCGGCGGCGAGACCCGCGTCCTCGCCGTCGACCGCTCCATCTCCTTCTCCGGTCAGTTCCGTTACTCTCGATTCCATGCCCGATCGTGTGTGTCGCGTCCGTTTTTCTGTTCGTGTTTCCATCAACAGTGTCGGTTGAGCGTGTCGTCGTGCTTTTTGGATTTTCGATTCGAGCGGATTGTGGTGGCGATGCTGATTTAGGGTTTTAGGGTTTTTGATTCCCTGCGGGATTCTGTGTCGGTTCCTCGGAATTCGGATTTGCGTACGCGTTTCCGATGAAAATGATGGGATGTGATTTAGAATGAGGTTGTTTTGGTTAACAGAACTGATGTCGAAGATGGGGGAACTGTGCGGCACCGCCGTGTCGCTCCGGTGTCAGCTTCCGACAGAGGATCTCGACGCCCTGATCTCGATCACCTCCGACGAGGACCTCGTGAACCTCGTCGAGGAGTACGACCGCTCGCCCCCCTCGTCCTTAAAGATCAGGGCCTTCCTTTTTCTGCCCAAGCCCGGCAAAAAAACATCTCCTCCTCCTTCGCTAGCCTTCTCGTCGAGAACATCATCATCATCGTCGTCGTCGCTGTCCGCCGCCACGGTGACCGTCGGATCGACTCCGAGGTTCTCGAAGTGCGTGCACCAGTACATGGAGAAGCCGAAGCCGGTCGGGCTCCCTCTCTGCAAGGGAAAGTCTGCAGGTAACAATAGGATGATGATGATGATGAGTTACCACCGCTACCAGGGACACTGTGCTTATGGAAATCCTGGACATGTCCATCTCATTCACAATGGCAACCACTGGCAATAACACCCTTAAAGCTCTATCTGCAGATCAGAACTTTTACATGCGTCCGACCTGTTGGAGAAATACTTTGATTTTGCCCCCGCAAGTATATTATATATATCGGCAAAGAAAGAAGAGAGTGCGACATATATATCTGTGATCATGTAATGGGAGGGAGGACTGTAAAAATCATTTATGGATCGATTATTTGTGATCCGTGCCCAATCAATGAACTTTTTGCAGTCCAAATTCGTATTGGTTGGACAAGAACATATGTCTATGATGGTGAGTTTTGCTTACCCTTTAATGGATGTGAATCAACTCAATGTCCATTACTTTAACTGCACAAAGGAACAGCTTCCACTTCCAAATCCATATTAGGGTTTCAATGTCCATGTCAAACCTACAATCTCTTCCACCAGTTCCTTTTCGCAAGTACCAGTTGCAGAAGGGGCCTGTTGGTTTTTTAGCCGTATCGGATTTATTAGTTGACAAGTTCCCTTCACTGTCCATTAGAATGGTTGTTGCTTGGCTTTGTGTACTTCCTTTGTGTTTGTTCGTCCTCTTCCCTCCTGTAAAATACAGGGGTCATCCTTTTTCTCTATGGGGTAGAGCGACATATCTACTTTGTTGAATCGGGTGTCCTGTCAATAGGAATTTTTTTCGTATTTTTCTTCTCTTTTTACTTGCTTGCGGTATCATTGAATCGGGTGTCCTGTCATCCTTAGATATTGTCACTCTCTGCATGTTGTCCTTCTATAGGTACCTAATGTGTTTGTTCTGCTGTGATTGTTTTGCAGGTTAGAATACATTTGTCAATCAAGTGGATTGGAGACACGGAAGCTGGGGAAACAGTCTCCAGCTAACTGGTTGAAATTGAAGGTGAGTATTTTTTTTCGTATTCCTAGTATCTGTTTCATAGAGGAGAAGGACCGTTGCTCTTATTTTGTTCATTTAGATATTGACTATGAACTCATTTCTGCATCTTAGCTTGTCGTAGATGTTAGCAAAATAGGTATTCGTTTTTGTTACATGTGGGTCCTGGAGTTTTTGTTGCTATTAGAACCTTTCTTTAAGAATGTTGAGTAGAGATTTACAGTCTAATAAGGTCTCTTCTTGATTATTACTGTCAATATTATCTATTGGTGCTTCTTGACGACTACTGTCAATAATATCTATTTCATACTGGTTACATATGGGTCCTGAAAATCTTTTTACGATTTGCTGTCCAATAGGCCTGTCTATGATCTTAACTCGATATTATCTATTTCTTTATGTAGCTGAAAGAGAAACTGGGATTGCTTTTTTTCTTTTCCTGTTCTTTTTTCTCTTTGTTGGAATTATAAGTTAATGATTTGAACAGTACTTTGGGGGAATCAGCCTCTGGAGAGTGCGTGGGGTATGGGTGGCAGGATGAAAGTGAAAGAAGTTTCGAGTGATCTGCACTTGACAAATCTTACACTCCCCATATCCCACTTTTCCCTTCAAGGTACACGTCCACGAGAGAGCAGAAACATCATATAGATGAAAAATGGGAAAGTCATACTTAGCGCTTATTGATTGGTTCAGCTGAGTCATCAGTCACTGAAAAACCCAAACATCCATCTCCAGCCAACCTACACACAAGATCTCCGAATCCAAGGAATACTTGACTTGCGTTCCTTTTCTTCCCTGGAAAACATGATTTGTTAAGGCACTGCATGGCATTCAAGTTTCAACTCCATGATACTTTGCTTCTTTGAGTTCATGCCGCCGCTAAATGCATGCTGATATTTTTTGCTTTCCCTTGCCTCTGATATGATATGGAAGTGAACAAAATATGATGTGGGTTGGTTTGTGTTCGTTTGGACAGATTCACTTAAATTGCTGGTGATGGCCGGAATGCAATGGAAGAATCAGTGGTGGTTTCCATATTCAAACAAGCTTACTGTTACAATTGAAAGCAATTGGCAATTTGAATTGGGAGCGCTCTCTGGTGGACCATTAGCCAAGAGGCCTTCACAGCTGAAAACAACTGATTTTTGGAGCAAGACCAGAAAGATTTGGTTATTCCAGCTGGATATAGATAATATGGAGGTGCAGCTCCTGAGCACTCAAACAAGGACACGAACTAACCAAAAAAGAGAAACAAAAAAAAAAAAAAAACAGCGGAAAATCCTCAGTTCTTGGAAGCATTGGAGATCAAAGGAAGACGCTCCACTCATGTAGCATTCGGGAGGGAGATTCTTCTTGATGTCCTTGTTTTGGAGAGATGCGATGAGGCCATAACAATTTAAGTCTACGAAGCAAAAGGCAGTTAGGAAAGTGATTTGGTGGGGGAGATTTTCGATATTGTAGTGACGCAACTGTAAGGGAATAAAGATTAAAGTGGTTTTAAGGTTGTTCTGCCCCACCACGTGCGATGTTGATCTCTTTTCCTTTCCTCTCTCCTTTCTCTCCGGTACATACTATCAAAACGAAAAGAATAGCTAATTGTTCGACTGTTTCTGCCTAATTGCCTTTCTTTTCATTTCTCTAATTTTTCACCCCATCGAAGCAAAGGTCTGGACATCTAGGGCAATGGATAAGGATGTGGCCACCTGTCGTCATGGCTCCCACAGAGCACGATGTCTGGTCCGTGCCCATGATCAGAGCGTGCTTCGAGGTCCCCACTGGGACCGAACGTAAATTCAAAGATTCATCATGAACGATGTGATGCGTTTAGGAAAGCTCATGATGGAGAAAATAGGAGCTTAGGCGCCATTGAAAGTTAAAAAAAAAAAAAAAACAGCAGATAGGTATTACGGCGGGTCAAATCTTCCAATTTTGGTGGATTCCCTCGTCATCGGAGCTTATTTTGTTTACTAATTTCGCTTAGACGTGTGGGGGTACCAACTCGAAGCAAGTAAGCAAACCCTCTCTTCGGTGACCCAACAGAGAACTCAAAGGTCTGCCTAAGGACTGAAGACTGCCATGGTCCAGGGTTCGGCTCTCAGCCCAACTTACTGTTTCTTTTGGGCCATATCTTATCCTAACCAATTGGGCAGAAATAGACGGACGGTTGTGGAAGAGCGTCAGCAATTAATGGATCAGGGATGCACACGTTAATGATATGAAATTGAAATGCCCGTCTTCTTAGTTTATGGAGCTCCAAAGGTGTTTGATCCGGGGCAAACGGTATATGGCAAATTTTACTGAAATTTTTAGAGAGATGCAATTGTATTTCGAAACCTTTTAGCTTAAGATTGGTCCATATGTGCTATTAATTCTGAGCATTTTTAAGAATGCTAAATATTTATAATTCTAGAAATGTCCTCACTTCATGTGAGGTCATCGGAGAGTATAGATCCGATGTCGGCAGTCTTGCGTTGGCGATAGTTACTTGAAGTCATAGCAACCCCGGCGAGTGCTAATGATGTCATATTTGACTGATCAATCACTAAGGGCGCATTTGGCAACCGGTCAAACAGTAAATTTTTTTTATTTTTTTATTCTCGGTAGTAGATTTGGAACAGAATTTCATTTGGTAAAATTTTTGTTTATGGAAGAAATTTCAAGTTTTTTTTTGTTCTAGTAAGTAAATTTGAAACAAAATCGAAAAGTAAAAAAAAGTTGATTCTTTGTTCATAGGAACAATTCCAAAATCAAGCTAACTTAATTTTTCTTTTTTTTCTTCTCTCTTTTTCTTCAATCGTCAACGCTGTTACTGTCGTTGTCGTCCATTGCCACTACTGCTGTCCATCGTCACTACTACTGTCCATCGTCGCTGGTCACTAGAGGCTCACCCGGACACCAACGAGCCTTGCTCGGGCCTCCCCTAGCCACTAGTGAGGCTCGCCTGGCTGAGCGAGGCTCAACCTAGCTGTCCGTGAGCCTCGACCAATGAGGTGCAGCCTAAATTATTTCTAAGAACATAATTGCTACCAAACGCACCTTAAGTCTTTCATCAATTTTTAGATTTTTTAAAAAAAATTGCAAAGCCCTTTATAAAGTGTGACTTTTAGAAACATCATCTAAATTATTTCGTGTCGAGATTATAATGTACCAAACATTTTCAGCGTTTCGAAAAATCCCAATAATAGAAACCCGGTCGCATCTTTCCTCAGTGTCATCGAGGCCCATTGACGATGAGTGACGTGGGCGCTCTTGTATTTTCTCAGTAGTGCTGGCCAACCACTCCGATCGTTGCCGTCTTCGTCACGCCCCGTTGAAAAGTGCAGCGGGAGCGAGATGACCGATGATGATGATGATGATGATGATGATACTAGATCTTCCATCTCCGATGAACCTCTGCTCCTGCTCAGGAGTGAGCCGAGACGATAAGATGGATGCTCACGAATTCGCTTCCTAATTCGCCCGCCTGGCCCCACGACCTCTCCTCCGTCTCACTTCTGGAAGTTCGTAGACTTTGACATCGTCAGCCCCAGCGACCACGATCCCCACGTAAAATAATAATCTACGTACACTCCAAGTTTGCCGGTCCCAGTCGCGGCCATCAAACGATACATGCAGGATATTAAAAAATTGATTTCGCTTCCGGATCGGATCAATCTTTTCGCCGCCGCCGTCGTCACCTTGGAAAACCCGTTTCCCCTGGTTTCAATAATTCGCATCTAGCAGTGAGATCTAAGCGGAGCACACGGTTTTCCTTTCTTCTGTCGAACTCTCGAGTCTTCCTTCACAGTGCGCCATATTTCCCTTTATAAATCCGTTCTCTTCTGCTTGAATTCCGTTATCTAACCCAAACCCACGAATCCATGGATGCGGAGCCGCGAAACTACCCGCTCCTCGCCTTCGCTCTCCACCAGATCGACCCAGACTCTCACCCTTACCCCCCGCCCGACGTCGCCCGCGACCTGTTCGACCAAATGCCTCACTTGACCAACCCAAAGGTCGCGGCTTCCCTCGCCCAGTCCGTCCCCGCCAACGTCCTCCAGACCCGGACCCTCCTCCACGCCCTCGGGCCGCGGCCCGACCCGTCGGCCGTGGCGGCGGCGCGGGCCAAGATCGCGCAGCTCGAAGCGGGCGGTGACGGAGCCGCCGAGGCGAATAAGGGCGAGATCGGGATATACAGGGCGGTGGTGAGGTTGGAGGAGATGCACGAGGAGCACGAGAAGCAGCTGAGGGACGCGGAGGAGAAGCTGGCGGAGGTCTATGGCCGGGTCGTCGAGGAAGAAGTTGGAGTGGTTGATGAGGAGGTAATTAGGGTTTTGAGGGAGGTGGAGGAGAAGAGGGCTGTGGAGAGAGTTGAGCTTAGTGGGAGGCAGCTCAGGTTTTTGCCCGAGGCCTTTGGGAAGATCAGCGGTTTGCTTGTGCTTGACCTGTCTCACAATCTGCTTGAGGTCAGTGCTCTGATTCTTGCCTTTTCTCCGTCTGACAATATGCTTTCGTAGATAAATTTGTTCTGGAGAAATGCCTTGATTCATTCAATTTGTCGACGATGAGTTATTAGTGTGATCAGCTATCACTGCATCTCTCCTTCCATGAGCATTGACTTATCGATAGAAACTGCGGACAAGTTTGAGAAAAGCGCAGTTCTCTCAGACTCGCAAGTCTTGTGTTTTGAATTCCTAGACTGCTCTTGGGTTGGTAAATTCTTATGGGGTCAGGATAATTGGCAAAAGCAATAGGACGTTGAGGTTCAAAGATGGAAGAATGTGTTGGATTAGTGTGTTTTGACGATGGAGGCTAGTCATCCTGCTATACAATAGTGTCACTCAACATCCTTAGCAACAATTTCTCGAACATTTTGTAGCCGGATATTTACTAGCTAGTTCTTCTAAAAATACCCCTAGCAGACAAATTGAAACTATGCATCTTCATTGTCGTGCTTTAATCTATACGGTGCCTAATGAGTTGGATGATCATATACCTATTTCAGCATCTTGCTGCATAGTCTCCTGATGGCGCGGCTTTTTGCTTGTGTGACACAGGTTATGCCCGACTCTATAGGAGGACTAAACAGTCTGGAGGTGCTCAACGTCTCTTCTAACCTTTTAGAGTCTCTTCCAGATTCCATTGGTTTGCTTGTGAACCTGAAGGTTCTCAATGTCTCCGGAAACAAGTTGAAGGCCCTTCCTGACAGCATTGCTTGGTGCAGGTACTCTATATTTTTCCTTTTGAGTACTGCGTTTTCTTTGTCAAACACCAACAACGAACCAAGCTTTTTTTCACCTGGGATCAGCTGTGTTAATCTTATTCTGCTATTGCACTTGATTAAGTGTATATTTAACTAAACTCGAGTCCTTAATGCGACACAGTTCACTGAAGGAGCTAGATGCTAGTTTCAACAACCTTACCTGTTTGCCAACAAATATTGGATATGGGCTAACCAATCTGGAGAAGCTATCAGTTTCCTTGAACAAGCTCTGTATGCTTCCACAATCGATCTGTGAGATGAAATTTTTGCGATATCTTGATGCCCATTTTAATGAGCTTCGAGGCCTGCCACATGCTATTGGAAGATTGGCCTACCTTGAGGTCCTGAACCTGAGCAGCAATTTCAATGACTTTACTGAACTTCCAGATACAATTGGTGATCTTACCAACCTGAGGGAGCTTGATCTCAGCAACAATCAAATCCGAGCTCTTCCTGATTCGTTCTACAGGCTCGAGAACCTTGTCAAGCTAAACTTGGACGAGAATCCTCTCTTTGTCCCACCTCTGGAGGTCGCGAGGAAAGGGGCAGAAGCTGTGAGGGAGTTCATGAGGAAGAGGTGGCAGGACATGCTAGCAGAGGAACAGCTGAGAAGCATTCGTGAAGCAAGCCAGCCACATGCTCAGGCTGGATGGCTTGCATGGGGTGGCTCGCTGGTCGGTGGGCTTGTTTCGGGTGTGTCCCGAAGTGTGGCTGGTTATCTGGGTGGCGAAAAGGCTCCAAGGGACCCATACTTGGATCAACAGCTTTAATATGGATGTAAACTCTTCCATTTCTAATGTATCGCAGTGGCATGTACAGTTGATAAAGAATAATACTGGGTTTTATCCACCTCCAGTTCAAATGAGAGGATATGTAACATATGTTGTCTACCTTAAAACACTGTAACATGTGTACACAAGGTTTTGACTGGCGTGCTTGCGTCACTCCTGTGGACTAAAGGGTGTAAGCTGATTTTGAGAGGAATTTTTTCATTTTAAAATCTGGGGTGATCTTGACTCTCTTTGATCGGTGAGCGAGATCTTGAGCCATCTAGCTGATCAACTTGGAACTAATGTAGTAAGGACGTAGATATTTTTAAATGTATCATAACTGATTCTTGGATAAGACTGGATTTAAACAATTTCTCGGACATAAGGCGCTTGCTCAACAAGGGCATAGCAAAAAATTTCAATTGGGATTGCCGAATGCACCCAACCCATCTGCATGGACAAGTTTGAGCGTTTCATGGATAAACTAGTCTCCATCTGTTCTTAAAAAGAAGATGAAACGCTGAGCACGGTACATGTTATATCATGCATCTGGGCTGCAGTTAGTGTCAAAGGGAACAGGAGGATGGATTAGTCCCAACAAGAGTCGCGGGAGAAAAAGCACCGCGGTCACCAGAAAATGGCCATCACTGGGATGGGCACAGTGGCCAATCCGCTCGATCCGTTGGCCCTCAAGTCAGCAGTTCCCGAGGCCATAAGACTTGGGTGCAGACACTTTGACATCACTAAATTATATAGATCAGAGCGGGCGCTGGGAGAGGCTATAGGCTGAAGCGCTTGATCTGGACCTCGTGAGCTCCAGAGAAGAACTCTTCGTTGCTTCTGAGCTGTAGTGTTTTGATGCTCACTGCCTCTTCTCTACAAGAGACTCTTGTGTAAGTTCCTCTGAACCTTGGTCTCCTGCCTTCAATCTTTCAGAGCCCTTGAGCAGTCTCTCCATCCCGTCATCAAGTTGGTTTGATCCTGTCATTTGGTATATGCCTTCAGGGCGAGATTTGTGCCGGTATTGTGAGATAAATGGCGCCATTGTTAAATGACAAGTTGAATGAGACTATAGCCATGCACCAACAACATGAGTCGTTTCAATTCATTGGACTGCTTCAATTACTATGATATAGATTGCGACTTGGGCGCCTCCCAATTTTTGTTATTTAAAAGTCTTTAATACTAGTGCTGGATGTGGATGATTAATTCTAACACAAGTTATCCACAATCTTAGAGAGCATCTTATGCCTTTCTCTGGAGAATTGATCTTAATATAAGCAATGTAGTGTCCAAAGAAACGATAATGTGCTAGAAATCATGATCAGGCATGACGCGGTTACAAGTGGAAAAGCTTAATAGTCCTCATAGTGCAGAAACCTTCAGCTGGAGTACCTCGATCTCCATCTCATTCACTGGCCCATAAGTGCCAAGCCAGGGAAGTTTCAACATCCTATTCCTGAGGAGGATCTCCTAACCATGGACTTCAAATCTGCCCGGGAAAGGATCAAGGAAAACATGGACATCTTCTATTGGGCCCTATCCGCAGAGGACCATGAAAAGATCTGTCGGATCCAGCAACCATGACTAATGTTTAGGTTCGATGGGTTTTTTATTTGTTGGGCTAAATCAAGCCTGTCCGTCCATGTTGGGCCAGGTTTGGCCCATAAAGGAAGGGCCTATAAGAGGAAGGGACAATTATTTTTTTAAGTGAAAATAACTACTGTATGAATATGAAAAAAAGAGGAATGTTGAGAGATATATGAAATGATACTACCGGTCTGTTAGGATGCCTCAGCTGCATACATCACTGCACTTTCACTTGACACCTATCGTAATGATAAATAGCTCGTTCTTTTCCTTCCCTTGAAATAACGGTGTACTCTTTCTTGAAGAACGGAACTTTAGGACTTCAATCAATTCCTCCGAGATTGCAATGAGTACTTAATTCGTAGCAAACAAAGTATGTCAATCTCCGTGATATACCTTTTGATCAGTGTTACATGTTTCTCGGGCACGTTTTCGTGTTTTGTTTTCAATATTCGATCATTCAAGTATCGGTTCGTTTTTTTTAGGAATCCGTATCTGACAAGGTCGGAATTCATATCAGCTCTATGGGCATTCAAGTGCCTTGAAAATGTGTGGGATGGGTACTTATGACTTTTGATTTGAACATATGAGAGAGCTCTTCCAAGTTGATCCTTTACTTAACGATTTCTGACTTAGTCAAAGATTGGCAGATCGACAATAGAGGGATCAGTGGCCAGAATATGCAGAGATGAACGGGGAACCATTGTTGACAGATTTGCCAAGTAGATCCGAGCTTCTTTGGTGTTGATTGCGGAAACTCTAGTCGTTTGAGAAGCCTTATGGTGGTTGAAGGAAAGCTCATGGAGAAAGGAAAGTACATTTGCACGAACGGAACTGAACTCCCAACATCCCCTGCAGGTGGAAATACGCTTTGATAATTTACAAGCGGTGGAGTGTGTGATGGGCCAACTGGAAGCACCTTGGGCCGCTTGGTCCATTATTGAAGACGGCAGATTATTAATGGCCCAACTACGTGGAGTTTCTTTAAAATATGAATCGATAATTACAAATCAAGTCACGGATTGGATTGCCAAGTCTCATCGGACAAATTCTCTACCATCGAATTAGAAAGAGAGTCCCCCCTTTCACTATGTTTAATTTTACATTTTGATCTTGAAACTTTATGTTACCCACCTAATCGTTAGCAATGGCTAACCAAAAAAAAAAAAAAGAGTGGCATTCTCTTGGCAAGTTTATGTATGTAATCCTAGTACAAGCCCATATAACGCCACCGAATGTGGAATTCCATCAGATGAGGTCCAGGTCCAAACAGACAAACAACCAACTCCGAACGAAACAACAACATGAAAAAAGTACTCGGCAATTTTAAGGGAAATGTTCCAATTGGAGCATATAGTTTCAAGGGTTGCCTGAAACTACTTAATGTCTAACGCCATCCCAACCTTCAAAACTATGCTCGACTGCAATCTCTATGATCTTCTGTAGAACGTCACCCAAAGAAACTATTTGAGATTGCAACATGCATTCCCTAGCCCTCCAAATGTAGTTCACGCAGGCGATCCAACCAGAATTCAGCGACTTCTTCTGCACTCCTTTTACCTTTTCCCGACTTGGATTTACCCAAGTAAACTCAGAATGCCAAGCCCATCGCCGGGACTTCTGCTTATAAAGCTAAGATGGATGCGCCTTGCATCGTGCTTGGGAAGAAAAAATGACAACTTTCAACTGACGACTGAGAGTGTTAAGATCTAGAAAAAAATTATAACTTTCACCCAACCGACGAACGTCATTATCATTAGTTCAATACTCGATGGTGATTTTTGCCTTCACTTCCTTGACAGCTATTGTTTCGGTCGGTTGCATTCGAGAAAATGTGGATACCGTTGTAGTGTCGAGCGATTCGGATGGCGCACTTCAGATTCAGATCATGTGCAACGCGGCCGTTGATCAGCTAATCAACGGGGCCCTCTGTTTTGACGCTCAAATCTCGAGAAACGGACTGTGCAATCTCAGCATCGGGTGCTCGACAGATGGGGAACAAAAGCTGAGAGACGTGCCCAGAAATCCAAATCCCAATCCCCAACCGCACGACAAGACAATACTTGTAATCTGAAAAATGAGGAAATCATCTTTTCGAGCGAAAGTCAAACTTCATGTCATCGCGATGGCGACGTGATGTTTGCTCCCCATCAATCGAAATTACTCCAGTGATTTGAATTTTTTGTCGAATTACCCACTATGCAAATTTGTAGCCATTGGATCAATCACTAATCAGGGACGGCTAGGTTAAGTATTTGATGATCCGACGTTTATAAAAAACATAACGGCATGATGCGAACGGGACATGATAGCCAAATTGTAATAGACGAGCTCCCATTAAATTCATCGTAAATAGCTGTAATAATCATTTCCTTTTCATCAATAATTTCCCAATTTTGATTATCTTTTACAAATTAACTTATAGATATCGACTTTTCCCACTTTTCCAGGTATCATCATTCTTATAAGTGCAATAATTCTTAATAAAGCAAATTTTAGATTAAGATCTTATTAATAAACGCTTCAGAATACTTGTTGAAAAATCATATAACAAATTTACCCTTGGCACCTTATTAAGTGACCTAACTTCAAACGTTGATAGAATGATTTGAAGATTAACTCATACACCCACCTTAACTTATTTTTATCAATAGATTAGAGCATTAATTCGTGAAGGGAAAATTATCTAAAAAAACTTAAGCCTATTGTATGGTGGCCAAATCCCAAATCTTTCAATTTTATCAAATCAGTGCTAAACCTTTTGGAAATTTATCATTTTTGTTCTAAATCTTTCCATTGTGACAATTTAGTCTAAACCTTTAAATGATTTGCCAAACTAATCCTAAATCTTTTAACGAATTGCCGATTTAGTCATTCCAGCTAATTTGGGCTCGATATTGCTGACGTGGCGGCTTAGTTAGAGTAGGCCGTCCTACGTAAACAGCGGCAAGACGATATAGACAATTCTTTTAATTTTTCAAAAAAAAAAATCCAACCTTTTTTTTATTGATTTTTTTATTATATATTTTCTTTTTATACGGTGTCGCGAGGCTGTTGGCAAACTACGTTAGCCACTGACCAGGGGTCGGTAGACGAGGGCTTGCGATGCCCTTGTTGCCAACTGCGAGCAAGGGATGCGGCCTCATTGAATCTAGAAAGGCATTGCAGCCCTTGTTGTCGGCTCTCGGCCTACCAGCCATGCGTTAAAAAAGGGGACAAAATGAAAGAAAATGGAAAATCAATAAAAAAAATTCAGAATTTTTTTTTAAAATTAAAAAATTATCCACATCGTGTCAACCGCGCCATATAAGATGGTCGGCACTGACTAGTTCGCCACGTCAGTAACATTTGACCAAAATTAGTCTGAAGGACTACATTGGCAATTTGTTAAAAAGTTTAGGACTAGTTTGAAAAAATGTTTAAAGGTTTACTTTTAGATTGGTACAATCAAGAGGTTTATGACTAGATTGATAAAATTTAAAGGTTCAGGACTACATTGATCGCCATATAATAGGTTTAAGATTTTTTGGATAATTTTCCTAAATTGTGCATAACCAATATGTCAACTTCCTCCTTGCACCATGTGTAACTTGTTCGACGCGGAACTTGCATTATTTTTGCTCATGTGTTGTCGTTCCCCCGCACGTGCACCGGTTAAATTTCCCCTTCATAGTCACGCCCGAACATCTGATCAGTTGTCGGGCAACACCTTCGGTCGCCAAGGAAGTTATGGCGGAGTACAATTTACGTAGGAGAAAGCACAAAAGCAAAGCAGCCCTATTTTCAAACTCGGGAGCGCGAGGGACCGCCAAATCCGTAGTCGTGCAGCAAAAGCGATCCGACTGTAAATTTATGAGAATGGCGGGAGTAGCCACGGAGAAGCGCGACAAGTAGAGCCGCCTTATTACCCAGCAGCAGCAGCAGCAGCCGCCTCTCCATTATTCGGGAGGCCAAGATCGTTAGCCGTCGAATCCTTTTTCTTAAAGCCGACATGTCTACATGCGAGGTGTGCGACCGACATGCCGTAACTTTCTCTCCAGCAGACAAGAAGTAAAATCGTCGACTGTCGTCGTCCGCTTGCCAAAGTATCGACACTTTCCGTCCTTCGTTTCTTGATCCAAATGCTCTTTGCACGTGCCCAAAACCTTCGCTTGGACCTCGTGCTCATTGAAAAGATGTCGCGGAAGAATCGACCGATCCTATCCCGCTCCCTCAGCCATCTTGAAAGTCCGTTGGAAACTGCACCTTATACAAGACCTCTTGCTCTGGCGATCACTCCCCACTTTGAATCCATCTACAAACCGCATATCTATTGGGGGGAGTCTTATTCTGATAAGATGTAATGATCCAATAGTTTCATAGATATCTTGAGTGACCGCATAAGGTGGCGACCATTTGAAAATGAATCTTATGAATGAATAACATTCGATGGATGTGATTTTTGGAATGTCTAAACCACAAACACACTCCTCGATACCACTGGCCTTGGTGGCTCCGCTGGATAAGAAATCTCAACCTTGGGGGAAAGGTCGAGTGGTCAAACCCCAGGGGAAGTATCGGTGATTTAAGCGTGATGTCGGGGTGGTGGGTCCTCCGCTAGCATCACTCCGGGGTTTACTTGGCGGCTATGTACCGCTGCAAGACGACGAACGGCTGACGGGGTTCCTTGGGTATAAAAAAAAAAACACAAACACTCCTCGATTTTGCATTGATTGAGTGGCATGCTTTGCGTTTAAATGGACGCTAAAAGTGGCCATGACTCTCCATCAGGAAATGTTGGAACCAAACAAGATCAATATGTCCCGGTGTATCAATTAGGATGCACGTGTGAGTGTATTGTATTAGAAAAATCCCATATAGGAGAATTGATGCGGTGTAGACTAATTAATATATCTAGTTTTTTCATAATTTATTGACTCAAGTTTTTGAGTGAAGGTGAATCTAACTTGAAATACTGACGGGCTCAAATTCGGGCTCTTCCTTTGTTATCTATCCGGATGTAGGTATTAGACTTCTGCTATGCTCTCCCAATATTGTCTTTACTAAATCCCGAAATCTGTCCCTGATGTTAATCTGCTTGCATTGTTATTGATGTGTCCAATGGAGCTTCTAAATCGTGAAGATAAAAAAAATAAAATAAAAGGGTACGCCATATTTCATCGCGAGGTATTCGGCAAATAACTCATAACTGCAGCACTTTCATAACTAACACCATAGTTTTGCAATTTACAACCGTTCTTACGAAGCTGTACACTTGTCCTATGGAGCTTGCAGATACATCTACATCTAACCGCAATTATACTAATTTAATCATAAAATTAAAAGGGATCGCACTTAACATAGCTTAAATCGGTCAATTGTCAAATCATATTATCTTCCACTCCGGGTAAACGAGTGGACCATTAGGAGCTCTACTTTGTTGATGCGAACACGACACTTCACACATGTTTTCGTAGAGATTAACTGAGTTAAAGTTTGGATATCTCATGTCACGGGAGGGAAAAGAAATTAGGATTTTATGGATTAGTCATGATCAATTTCTTACAAAGTAGCGGTGACGGTCATGGTCCATAGGGAAATAATAATTACCGATAGAATTTCACCGCAGAAATGAGGAATATTCGACCTTACTTACCATTTTATTCATGACTCGCTTACCAGCCTCACTTATGAAAACATTTCATAAAATATATCCGAGTTTTGCATTTGAAAAGTTTGTATAAATATATAATAGCATAGTATTCCTACAAAATCTCATCTTTTGATGACATATAGAACTCGGGATGATTACTCAATTAATCCTAAAACTATTATACAAATGTTAATTAAAACATAAATTTTTTATTTTGTCAATTTAGTTCTAAACCTTTGCATGAAATTCCAATTTAATTCTTTTGGTCACTTTTCATTGGAAATCGCTAGCATGATAGTCCAGTCATCACTGACCGTTTTATGTAACATACCATTGCATCAGTGATTTCTGACTAGAATTGACTATAACGAATACATTAGAATTTTGCACCAATGTTTCAAACAAAATTGGAAAAATTGAAAAGTTTAAGACCGAATTGACATCTATAGAATATGTCATTGAAATGTTTTGTAAGATTATTGCCAGCCATTCTAAACGTTTAAGCTATTAGATGAAAACCTGATTTTGATATTTAAATACCGTGACACTCTCTTTCACGCATAAATTGGACTTTGGCTTTACACAAAAATATGAAAATATAAAATGAGGGCCTAGAAAAACTTGAATTTAAACCTCATGCCTTAATATTATGAAGGGTTTTATCAACCGGTGTCACTTCTTCGAAAAATGTTGAACTACTATATGAAGGTGTGATTTTAATAATTAAATTCATTAACAATGATAAGGTATAACAATGTAGATAGCTCCACCTACATATATTTACAACATGTGAAATATGAATTGAAACTGTGATTTCATTTGATTAAAAATGTTAAAGTGGATAATTTGCAATGGCTTCTACGTTATGGTTTTGCTTCACAAAACAGATAAATTGAAAAAGGTTAAAAGAGTTTGTGTTTATTTTTTGGAGTGACCCTTTGCAAAGGATGAAGAGAGCTTAATTATGGAAAGAACTTTTCACGAGTGCTCTTTCTATCTTAATAAAAAAGAAGAATGCCTAAGTTTAAGTTAGGTTGATTGAATGGAATTTTACTCAACTGCCGATGACGAGTCCTCATCAAAAGTGGCCTTAAAACCTCCTACATCCTCCAATAAGAACTAATCATCTCTCGTTAGGCATGCTAAAGTGTACATGTTACTTTGGCGACTTTAAGCGATTTCTTCGTTAGTACACTTTGGGGATATTGAATAATTTTAAAAGATGAAAGGTAAAATAGGATCGTATGAAAAATCTGCCTTTCCCTTCCTGAAAAATGCTTATAATCATTAAAAAGAGGCCTTGCTATTACATTACCTTCAAAATCCGCAATCATGTGACTTTACAACACACAAAACCCTGTCAGGATATAAATGCCCAGCACATAAGATCATAATGATAAGCTTCAGTGAAAGTGAATTGTCTCTGGTCCATGAAAATGAGACGAAGAATATAACTAAGCGGAAAAGGAGTGAAGGCCCTGCCTTGGATATCTCCCCATTGAGATTTGGGTCCAAGCTAAAGTACACAGTTTCCCAGAGATTTTGAACAGTAACCACAACCTGTTTTCCCCCGGCTTTAGGTTCGATCAAACCGAGAAGAGATCTCTCTCTGCGACTGCTTTTAGGTGTGCATCCCGAAAAGAATTCCACGAGGTTGACAAGACAATACAGCGAAGAAGAAAGTGAACTCGTATGGTGGGTTGACCTTGACATGCATGCCTGCGTGCCTAGGGTTTCGATTCTTTCTCTTAGCTGCATGACATGGTGCGTGCACTTATTAATACCAGATAGGGCATAAAGAAGTTCGATCTTAAGTTGGGCAGGCTTTTCTTTTGTAGGGTTTCAGATGTCCGCGGAGCGACGGAGACAAATTATTCGGGGATGCATCTAAATTCTGAAAACACTGTCCTTGATTATCAAAAGACGAGATGTGGAACAAGGACTGCGAGTTAACAGTTAAATGTGCTTTATCATTACTGTGCACCTAGGAAAGCGAGAATCATCCCTTCTTAAATAAAAGCTGTGTGCTCTGGCCTTTCTCCTTAAAGCATTTGCAAGCATTTCTGTTTCAAAGTAAAATCAGGGAGGGGCCATAAAATCTATGCACAAAAAGTGGAGTTAATGAAAAAGGAGGTGAAGGAAATATGCAGAATTAGAATTAGATTTGCTTGGAAAGTGAAAGCAATTAAGAGATAAGAATATGTTTATGAAAAATGATAATATTTCATGTGGATTTTTTTATATAAAATATCACTGTGTACTTTTTACATAACATGATAAGTTTGTCTTTCCTCTTTTGGTGATTGTCAGATTAATATTTTTACTTTCTACATTTTTCTTAATCTAAACTTTGGAACTCTTTTTTTGGGATATGTGGACTATAAGTCCTAAAATTTATCGTAAAAGTATGATTAAGTCTTAAAACTTGTTAAATTTATGCAATCAAGTTCTTCCGTTAACATCATCAATTTGTTTGATGAAAATACTAATATGGCATTTTAAAATTAATTTATTTGTCATAGTAGCATTTTTTATTACTTTTTTATTTAAATATTATTTAAAAAATAGTAAAAAAACTTAAAAAAGCTAAAATAATTAAAAAATGGAAACAAAAAAAAAAAAGGGCGAGGTTGTGGCTGGGCATGCCGTTGCCACCCATTGTCGGAGGCAGCGAGGTCGCTGGCTGCTCCAAGGATGGCAATGGTGGCAGCGCCCAACCACAATTCCTAACCCTTTTTTTTTTCCATTATTTTAGCATTATTTTCTTTTTATTTTTTTTAGTTTTTTACTATTATTTAAATAAGATTAAACAAAAAGTAATAAAAATGCCACACAAAAAAATAAAATAATTTAAAAATGTTGTGTTAGCATTTTTTGTTAGATAAATTAATTATGTTAATGGAATGATTCAATTGAATCAATTTGATAAGTTTTGAGATTTGATTGTACTTTTTTGAAAGTTATAATATTTGATTGTACTTTCACTAGAAGTTTTATGACTTGTAGTGCTGATTTTTTAACAAAATATTTATCATTTGAATATTGACACATAAATTCACATACAAATTTTTCATAATGTTTTGAAGTCTGGATAATATTTTAAGTACTAACGTGATTGCTTTTACTTTATCCTAAACGAACGGAGTCTTAATTTTTTTTTTCCGTTTTCCTTTCATATCTTTCTTCTTTCATGCTCGAGCTTTGCCCAATCATCACACCTCATAACATTCTTTGCCGCCCTTTTGCGCCGTCACTGCCCTCGCTTGCCCTACTTTGCTGCCTCTGCTCATCTATGGCCGCCTCACTCTGCCTCAATTTGAAGTCGTCAGCCTCAAATGGCCGAGACTGGTTACGGTGGTTGTTGTTAGGATTTGATGTACAATGAAAATAAAAGCAAGAAAAAAGAAATCGAGACACAAAGTTTTTATATCTAACATTTTAAAATTCTTCTTCCAACAAATGACTCCATTATACCTCACATTTCTCTGTTACATACCTCAATTATAAGAGAAAGAGATTATGCATACTCAATAGCTATTTATGAGTCTAAGCTAAAATTATCAATAAAATATGAACTCAAACTATAAAAGCTCTCTAGCATATCGAGGGCATTACCCTTGCGATTCCACCAAGATGGCACCCCAATCGACCACCTGCTCACCGAGCGGGATCTCTGTGATTTCCAGTTGATGGAGAGTATGAACCACACTTTAACAGTCGAGACCGCCATTTTGGTTCAAAGAAAGATGGGGCGGGTGGACAGTGATGAGCCATGGGCAATAGCCGCGGTGTAGCAATGGGCCACTTAGGAATAACAGTTGGCAATGGAGAGCGGGCGGTTGAAATGAAGGCGGAGGTAAGGCAAAGGCAATGGGAGAAAGGAGAGACAGGGAGAGGCATAAGGGTTTCTAGGTTTTTGTGGTCATATCTTGTAAAGGCTAAGGCTACGTTTGATGAACCGAATATCATGTTAAATTGGATATCTATTATCCTATTTGTCGTGTGGGGTAATGTAAATTCGAAATATCTTTGGATATAACTCGAATATAATCGGGATAAAAAGCCCTACCTAGGGTGTGGGTTATACTCAAATATAATAAAGATTAAAACAATAAATACAATCCCATTGACGTTGCAATGCCGTTAGCTGTCATCCCTTCTATCTCATATTTTATCTCTATATAGACCCGCTCGGCTTGTAAGATTGACGCGCTCTGACTCTAGACCTCGGACCTAAGTCTTGTGACCCAAGAACCCAATGTTGCTGGCCTCTAGGGACCCTAGATATGTGGTCGCTTTAAGGCCAGGGCTCGACCTTGGCAATGGCTGGTACCTTAGTGGTCATTGCAAAGGTGGAGGTTGTGATTGTGAGATCATGTTTGTTGAGACTAAAGGTTGCTTGAGGTCGGGCCAACGCTAGAGGACGCATCTATCAAAACCAAAGGTTGTGGCTAATGCTGGAGGTTGCCTGAGGCTAAGCCTTGACCTTGGCATTTGTCATGGCTCCTATGTTGCGGTTAATGGCCATAGTGGTGATCATCATGTTGAGAAACTGTTGAAATATTATTCAACATCACTTGACAACAAATTTTAAATACTATTTATATTCTTATTATCTCCCTCAAACTATGAATTTAAACTTTTGGATTGAACTTTTTAATATAACAATAGAGCCAGTGCTATTCATTATGGAATGTGCATGGTCAAGATTTCACTAGTGCTCATATCCGCCTTGCACGTGAGAGGGGATTTTGAAATTATTCCCACATTGCTTGATAAGGGAACCAAAATGCTCTTTATATTCATGTGATCTCTTTCCACCTATCAGTTTAAGTTTTTGAATTGGAATTTCTAATGGAGATATTATGCTCTTTATATTTATGTGGTCTCTCTCCATCCACTGGTCTAAGTTTTCGAGTTGAATCTTCTAATAGAGACATTGCCTAGGTTGGAATGGAGTGATAAAGAAATAGACAGCCAATTTTCTTATCGTGAGAAGGGAGAAGATGTAGTTAAGACCTGAAATTGACTAGCCAATTTTCTTGGCTAGTCTTAGAAGGGAGAAGATAAAGTTGAGACTTGAAACACACCAAGAACAAGTGAGACGACCAAGACTTGCCTATTTTCTTGGTCTCGAATTGTCATATTTTTGTTTCCAAATCGGAGGTGCCCGAATACCTCGATCCAAATAAGGTAATTTGCCTCACCCCAACTATTTCTCATTTTCTTTCTGCTTCTTTTTCTTGCCTCAAATATATTCCATTTTTAACAAAGCACAAAGATTATATAATTAGATCAATCAGAAGAAGTATACAAAGCTTAGAATCGCCTGAGATTCTAAGCTGAAAGCATCGAAGTCGAAACCTTCATTTGGAATACCAAAACCGTAGCTTAATTATCGAAAAAAAATGAATACTACGGTCGATTTTTCAATCGCCAGTGGACGAAGGTGGGGCATGAATATACATGAGGCCAATTAAAACCTTATATAGTCTTTTAAAAAAGAGAGTCGTTCTCCAGTCAAATAACTAATATCACATGTGAGATTGGCTTAAGTTCGAGTTAACTATAATGTTTGCAAATATGAAGAACGATTAGGCCCTTTTGTTTAGCTCAACAATTCGAAGAGATTTTCCTACTTTGGATGATTTATGTCGCTTAGAATTATAGGCCAATTAAAAATGTCACTCCAATATAAACTATATTGAAAATACTTTCAATTAACTCATTTTTTTAAGCGATACAAGTAAATAAATTGGGAAAAAAAGTACTTTAAATTTGTATCTTTTTTTTCTTAAAACACATGGAGTAGAGATGCGAGAATGGATCAGCCCATATTATTATTGAGTGGAGGAGGCTTTATCGTGAAAACGAACCCTCAAGCGAGGGCAGTTTTGAAACCACATGATGCAGTAACCATCTTCCTAAAATAATATGACACAAGAACCTATTATTTCTCATTTCCCTAAGCAAATGCTCATGTGAAATGGAACATACATCCCCAAAAGCCATTCGAGTCACCTTGGATTGATCAAGCAAATAGAACTGAAACCCTTTCTCGATACAAAAACTATAACACTGTGGAATTTAATGCGGGAATGGCCCATAAAAACAAAGGTATTATATTTTAGGGGCCACGGAAGGATACGGACATTCATTAGTCGCAGAGATCTCCAGTGCAAGTGAGCGCAGCAAAGACGTCTGTGACTCTCTGGTGACGCGAGCATGCATGTAACGAGACACGAAAACAACAAAATCCTGCCCAAATACAGCCGACAACACAGCCCCTACAAAATGACACTGCTCGCGTCACTGTGACGGTAAGATTAGCAGCACTTACGCACGCGTGATGCGAGTGGGACCCCAGAAGAGCATCGTGGGACGGATCTTGGTGGGTCTTGTGTACAGCGATATCACATGAACCGCAATCATTTAATGTCGATATAGGTGCGGAAGCGACTGGAGCATGCATGCACACGTTACTTCATGGTGATGTAAGATGGAGCGATGAATTTGTCCGTCAAGATTCCACATTTGAAGGACCGCGGTGTTTGGTGCGATGACATAAATTGGGGTCCCGATCCACTGGTTAGAGCTTACGGCAAGTAATCTCGGGGAACTTTGATTCATCAGCGAGGGTCTTCCGACGTTCTTGTTTTTATTTTTGGTCTAAGGAGGTTCTCCAAGGTTGACAACCTCCGGTTAAGGGGAGAAGGGGGTCATGGCAGCGATAGAGGTCAATGTGGCGATGGTAGCAACGGACGATGAAGGGGCGGTGGTTGTGAATGTTAACGAAAGGTGGTGACAATCAATAAGTATGTGTACGAAGAGAAGTTATTATATAGATTTAATTGATGTAGACCGATATCATCATAATCACTGATCATGTGGTCTTCTTCATGAGATTTTCACATTGAATGACAATAATGTCATTAGGTAACAATGTCAACTCCGCTATCTAATGAAATATATAGTAAATTAATCAATCATTCGCAGATTTTTGCTAATCTTAGAATTGCATCTTGTTGCCTTAAGTACTAAAGAGTTCCATAGGGAAGAACTATCAGATAAGTTATTATACGGACTTATTTGATTAGAAATCAATAAAATTCATATTGGATTGCGCAGTGGAAATATTCGTTCTTTTCATTACCTAACCCATTACACATCAAAATCTTAGAGATGGGAATCTCCTTAAAATTAAATGATCTGTTAAGTATGGTTCGGGTTTTATTGGAGACACTCTAGGACCTTTTGCCTTAGCGATCACGTCCATATATATGCGTGTGTATGTGTGTGTAATACACGCCATGTTTTCCTCCGATCTTTATCCCTTATCCAGGATCAATTAGAAAGATATGGCTGAGAGGGCTTCCTCGAACTAGGGTTGGACGATTATTTTGTCCCTATTTTAAATATATCATTTACTATCTGACCTGAACTTTAAACAGCTCGCGATTATTATGTTCAAAAGGACTTCATGAATGAGTACCGCTGCTATAAATGATAGGAGACAACTTCTGTCCGAGTAAGCCGTGCCCGAGGGAGCGAGGAGTGCCAAACAGTGTCCACGGTCCGTGTCCGCTCGGGGACCCGGTTTGATTCCGATATCCCTTGTCTTTTCTTCTCTGACTAACACTCGTCGATAAGAATTGTAAATGATGATACTGCGAGTAAAAGAAATGCTCTCTCGATGTCATCATTCTGTGACACGGAAATCAATTACGAACAATTCATTCAGTCCGATGCAGTGAAAACGCGGGTAACGCGAAACTAGGAACATACTAAGTTCGCCAGGATGATGAGCAGATATTCGCCAACACGTAAAGTTACACGAATTTTTCTCGAGATCTATGGCATGTATGGGGGGCGCTAGGGTTTTCTGAGAGTTCTTCCATCTCTTCCTATTACCCCAGTTTGATCTTAGTGGATTCTTGCTCCCTGTTTTCTCCATTTAACTTGGGCCGATGGCCATTTCTTTCCGTGCTTTCTCGGTTTCCTCTTTTCTAATCGCTTTCCGCCTTCGCCTGAGAATCGTCCTTCTTTCGAGTGCTGGTTACATCTCTTGTTCTGAGTGAAACGAAACATGTCATGAGTGTATCCATAGAGGCTATGATGAAATTACATAACTATATATTATTTAATCATGTTAATGTTCGGGGTTTGCGGAAAAAAGAATCGGGTACTGCATTAAAGAGGCGTATCTTCTTTCCAAAGAAAAGAATTGAATGATACTTCCTTTTCTTTCTGAGAAAAAAAAAAGAAAAAATCTATCTTGCATGCATGGATTCAGCATAACTGCAATAAACACTCCGGCAAATAAGACAGCCTGCATATTTATTATGTATCTGGGGAAATATGGACATATGGCTGAATGGAGTGCCTTCAAATGGACAGGCACACGACGCAGCGAACTTGCCCCTTCTAAGGCAAAACACGTCATGAATTCACTGCGACGACGATTTCGAGCGAAAATATAAACGTATGGTCCTAAAAATTGAAAGAGTGAGCAAAGTGACGACAAGCATCGCAGATTGGCCTTTAATGAGAGCTTCGATATCGCTCTCTCTCTCTCTCTCTCTCTCTCTCTCTAGTCTCACCATGCCTTCTCTTGGACTGCTTAAATCGAAACTTAATGCACACAACTGTGAACTGTTATAAGTTGTTGCATCCGTGCAATGGGAAGTCCCCTGTCCCGTACGCGGGTGCACACGCAATCAACAGACATGCATGCAAATTTTTGCGTAATCAATTCATTGTGTAGGCACCGATGAAGAGTGTCGATATCCGAGCTCTCGCGCATGAAACATGTCTCCAATATCTGTATGAGGCTGCATCGTGTAGAGATCGTTTGAGGATCTCCCAACAGACGCATAATAACATGAACACGTTCTTGTACACATTCCGTGTCATCATTATTTTGAAGTAGGGTTTTCAGATTTACGCTACCTTGGCTTATTAACGCGGCGATATCCATTTATTATGCACCTTCGACTTTCGTGGACCAAGCTAAATATTGGGGACCAAAGCTAGCTAGAAGATAAGAAGGCTTTGGTACATTGATTTCGCTGCTCTTTAATTAGCAGAGTGGTGAAATCTTGGATCGTTAGTTAGGTAACTCCCGAAAGTTAATTTTGAAATTTCTTTATAAGCTACGTATCTTGCCTAGTTAAACAACCAAGTGACCCTTCCTACACTTCGGACTTGGAATTTGTTCTTCCCATCTAATTAAAGTGTTAAATGTACCTTATACTCCGTTCGTTTTGCAGAAAATGTGGTGTTTCCATAAATTGTTTTCCAAAAAGTCATTTTCTAAGAAAACAACTATATTTTCTGGTATTCGGTTGAAATTTGAAAATGATTTAGAAAATATTTTCCACCGTTTGGTAAGAAAAATCTTTTCCCACATGCACTCATTTTCACTATTTTTTTTTAAATTTCCTTTTATTTCATTTATTTATTTCCTTCTCTTCTTCTTCTTTGGTCTTGGCCAGTCACTGGCCATGGTGGCAGCCAGCGACTAGCCATTGGCAAGTTCCGGTCTCACCACAGCGGTTCTTTGTTTTTCTTCCTTTCTTTTATTTTAAGTGGACCAAGTATGTTCTAGATGCATTTTCTAGATATTGCTGGTGCGGAGCGTTGGTTGAGGTGATTTTCCTGTAGCATCTAGGAATTTTAACAGTTTCATAAACCACCCAAGATATTATAAACAGTCCAGTTACTATCTTCACCAAGGTATCTTGGACTGCCGATACCCTGTCACGTGAATGTCCCGATGAGGTTTGGATGCTTAGACACCTTCGAGTTCTGTCGAAGAGACTCGATTGCGTTTTATTTGGACGGATTACATCATTTGATGCTGAACGAAAGAGACCGTGTTTCTAACCTATTCAAGCGGTCTGGAGGAGGAAGTAAACGAGACTGTACTTTGAGTCCTCAAAATCGCGAAGATCCGTACCATCGATCTTTATTAGGGCTCCATAAGCATTGCTTCGATGCATATCAGTCATTTTGATGCATGGGAAGTGCGTCGTTCCCTAGATCTAATGGTTTAAATGCACTAAAGATCATTCAGGGAGCTTCATGAGGCATACCACTTCAATAAAAAGGCCGTCATCTATTTAGCAATACTTCAATTAAGCGGAGTTGAACGTAAGCAGTACCGTTTTGAGCGTGAAATTTTCATCAAATTGATTGGGAGCCATATTATCAAATTAAAAGGGTGAAGACACTAGATTGGAATGGGCTTCAAAGTACAAGGACCGCAAGGCGTAATTTACCATATTTGACATAATGTTTCTTGCTCGTGTTTTTCATGTAATTTTTGACTGGGATGTGTCTGTTGTTATTGCGAGAACCGACAAACAAGAGGACAACATAAACGACAATCTCTTCAAAGAACTTAAACTTCGGTGTCGAGAGACTCTCGACACCATTGTCCTTCTCTTAGACAAAAGTCAAGGTTTTCGAACCTTGAATTTAAGAGGTAAGGGAAAATATTTATTCTTTAGAAGAGACTACGCGACTATGCTAGCGAAATGAAGAGTCGTGGTAGGTTTTAAAGTTGGTGATTACATGAGATGATGAACTCTCCTACAGGCATTGGAATTTCTCACCTATTGGAAATAGTATACGAATAGTGCTAGGTATACTGAGATTGGTTCACAAAATTAAAACATTATATGTTTTGACAGATCTTTATTGAATACTAAACTAGAGTTGATCGGTTTCAAAGTAGGTAAGTTCCAAATATAGAACTAGGAATGTGCAAATAGATCGCCCAAATTGGGTACTAGCTGATTTGGTCCGGCTCTTGAGAGTGTTGGTGCAGTTCGGTTCAAAGGGAAATCGGATCAAACCGGACTAATCACATGCACTTTTTTAGTTATTTATTAAAAAAAATAAAAGAAACCAGCTTCTTTTTTTTTTTTTTTCAATTTCTTCATAACATATAGCATCAAGTAGTGGAAAAGAAAAGTGATTGGTTCTATTAGACCAAACTAGATTGGTCCTCGATTCCCAAATTGGGAACTGGAAACTAATCACCCTTAAATAGAATTGATTTTCAGTTTTTGGAACCTAGAACCTATCATATTTATCCTAGAACCTACCTTGTTTTTTTGGTTCCATTTTAGGGTCTACACGCGAATCTATTTTTCTTTTATTCTTTTTTTGGGTTTCATTTTTAACAATAAAATATTATGAGCAACAAAACAGTTCAAAGTAAAAGATGAACGAGGGTGAGCGAGCAAAAGCAAGTCAAGAACGAGTGAGGGTGAGCTGTGAGCGAGTGAGAAGGGAGGGTGATTGTGAGCAAGAGAAAGAGTCATAAAGTGTCTGAGTGAGGTTAGAGAGAACATAAAATTAGATAGATATAGAGAAAGATGCCAAAAGAAAAATTAAGATTTTTAGGCTTTATGAAACAAATTCCAAATTCAGTCTAGTTTCCCAAATAGTTCTTTACTTGAAATTGGGAATCAAACCAGTTTTCACCAAATCCAAGAATTTAGAACTAGGAACTGAATTGATTTTCAAGGCGGTTCGGTTTGGTTTCTAAGTAAAATCGGTTTAGTTGCATAACCCAATATTGACTCCGGTTAACTCATTTAATGACATACTTAGTAGAAAATTAAATCTTAAACTTCTTTATGTTACTCATAGCATAAATGCAAGGCCTTAGATATTACGTGGACTTAAATAAGTAGGCGACTAATTAAGAGAACTGAAAATAGCAAGAATAATTATTGATGGTCATTGAAAATTGCGCACATGTTCATATTATAATAAGGAATTTATCAAAAGAGAACCCTTAGGGCACTTTTTAAGTAACTATGAGTCAAATTTTAGATTTTAATTGATTTTTTTTTCTTATCGTGATATGTGTACCCTCGAAAAAAAATCAACATTCTTTATTCGATGAAAAAGATGGTTTTGTGGTTGTCAAGTTGACTATGATTTTAGTCCTTCCCATCTAGGATATTAATGCGTAGGGAGAGCTCGTCTGGTTTGATTGTGAATGAATGATGACTGTGCTGTAATGTGATTCAACTGTGAAGTTTGTAACTTATATGTTTGGTAATACTAGTTATAAAACAAACACAAAAAAAGTTGAATATAACACTTAAAATAAAACACATGCATCTATGAGTTGCTTGCCATGTGCCTTATTGAAATTATAACACCTATTTCACGCTTGAAATCACTACAGCAAAAACATATTAATTAATATCTTACTAAGCAGTATTAAAGTTGCAGAGACTCACAAAAACAACTATATTTAAGGTTTTATATTTTTAATTAGGTAGACAAAGGCCAGATGAAGTGATTTTTTTTTTGGTCTGAGCTAGATGAAGTGATTAAAAGTTGAAATTTTCTGTGGATATCACTGTAAGAATTTTATACTCATTATAGAAAGGTTTAAGATTGGAGAACTCGTTACCATCAAAATATTAAAAGTTTAAAAGTCTCTTTATATGAAATTTATCATGATTATATGATATGATGCGAGTTTCATGATACGAGTCGTTCAAAGGTTGGCGCACGCTCTGAGCCGAGTTTATGAGCTCTCAAAAGATAATCGACTCGTTTCTCTGCTGCACCTAGTTCCTCTGGCGGTGTGCCCTCGATGGACTGAAAGAGACATTCGGAGCTGAAGTAGAACTACCCTGGGACGAGGTAAAAAGTGAAAGGAAAAGGACTGGGGACATGTACCGGTCAGTTAGTCGTTGTAAATCAATTATTTGTTGGGGGGGATATTCAAGGAGCATAAGATTTAGCGGACAAGTCCCCGACCCCTTTTCTGACGAAGGGGTACAACGCTCCCCTTCAGACGTCTCCGTCCATCCACCATCATCTCCTAGCCCTAATCTAACCCCCACCCTATCCCTCTCCTCCAGACAACTCCATGTGATCTGATTTAATTTCCTCGAAACCCTAGTCACGGTAACCGCCACTATTCCTATGTATGGAGAGAGAGAGAGAGAGAGAGAGACATGGTTTAACTTTTAATCCCATTGATATGTTAGATAGTGTACTAGATCATACGATGAGTAGATTTTCTTTTCATCAATGTCGAGTTAAATTCAATAATCTGATCATCAATACCATACAGAAAAGATCTATAAAATCTTTTAATAGAAAGATTTTCTGAAAAATACCGGGCTTGTAAGAATCTTAGGACAAGGGGAAATTTCAAATTACGTTGTCACCGGGACATGGAGGAACAACTTCTGAGCGCCGCCAGTGTTATCATTCAGAAGTGATAATGATCTGCGAGAGAGAGAGAGATAGAGAGACCTTGAGAAGCAGCTTTATTATCATCTGTGCTTCTTTCGGGTCTTATTTGTTTATCTTTTTCTTTTCTTTTCTTTTCTTCTGCTGTTAATAATATCTTACCACGGTCTTGCCCGGATATCCCGCCTGTGTCTTAATTACAAGGTAGACTGCAAGCGGATGGACCACCCTTCTCAACCTCCATGACTGGTCCTCACTGTTTTTAAATTTTGTCTTGCATGGTATATGAAATCCCACGATAGAATTTTCGTGAGTACCCTTTAACTTGCAAAAATTGAATGTTGATGAATTTTCTAGATTATTACTTTCGAATGTCCTGAGATTTCCCCCTTTTTTTCATTCATTATATGGGCAGAATTATTCAAAAACTCTAACTAGGTTGAACGGGCACGAGAGCCAAAGTCGAAAAAGCAAGCTGTTATTACTCTTGCCTTAGCTCATTTGCCAACATGTTCCCATCCTCATAATGTTGTCTGAAATCATTTCCGTAGGTTAAACTGATGACTGGAGCTTAGGAAATGTCAAGTTGGGGGTCATAAATGACATCTACCCAATTATTTTGCATGTCGTAATGAACCCTAGTTAACACGTCGATGACAAGATGGGTTCATAGTCATCTCGCTTTCTGCATCCTTCTTCCGATGTCGATCTTTTTAATTTGGAAATAACATATGAAAAACGTTGTTATCCCATGGGACGTGTGCATCTGTACAGGTCGTGGATTGATCAACCGAACCCTCCAGAGGAATAGAAATTGCCCAATTTCTCAGGGGAACTCAAGAGCTAGGGTTCATGGGGGCAGCGATGACTTTCGATCCTGGTGCCTCTCCGAAATCACTGGTTGACTGTAGTTATTATGGTTCAACAGATATGGAGCAGCTTTCTGAGCTAAAATGATGCATCTGGGATGTGTATTGTACCAGCGTGCTCAAGCTTATAGCCCAGATTCAGAAACGAATTGACCATGTAAGATAGTTTACATATATAAAGTAATGATTTCATGCTCTGGATGAATTATCCTTGATAGATGCCAACTGTTGGATCTAAAAAAGACAAACAAATTTAATGCATAAAAATGCATCCGAGGGTTGAGATGCATTGGCGTGTCAATTTAAGCGCACCTAATAAATTCCATCTTGTCATTGCACAGGGTCTTTTTTTTTTTTTTTTTTTTTGGCAAATTAAGGGAAATTTTACAAGAAACATTCTTACACATTGAATAATTTTGAAGTCTGTTATCTTTCTTCGATTTTACTAGGGTAGCTATTAGATATTTGTATCTAGATAGGACTAATGATATGTCATTCAGCGTACGTATGTCTCATCTAGGGTTAATAATATGTTGTATGTTACGTGATAAAGACCGTCCTTGGACTTGAAGTACGTTTATCATGCAGCAGGAACTAATTTTTCTGCTCTTTCTTTTGTTGTCTGAAGTATGTCGTTTTTTTTTCGTCAAAAAAGAAAAAGAAAAAAAGAAGTATGTCGTTTTTAGCACGTGCTTGATTCGTGAGACCGTCGCCTTTTCAAGGATATCGGGTGATCTTCAAGCAGCATGCTTCTGCGTCGTGTCCCAGTAAAAGTTAAAACATTATTTTATGTCCAACGGGGCACAAATAAGAGGTATTTAAAAAGTACAACTTAGACCCATCTTCGCTACGAATGTAAATTGCCAAATCTTACTTGTTTATAATAGAGGTGGACGGATCTAGATTCCGTCTATATTCTAGTTGAAATATGAAATATTCTTATTAAAATAAGTTCCTAGTAACTTGGAATCTACCCTATAACAAGTCTTAGAGTCGATTTTAAAGTTTACTTATATTTCATTTGTACTCTTAATTAAACGATTGTATAGTGACTACCATTTGTTACAACCCACTTATCATGAGTCATATTTTGGACGTAAAAAAATTATGAAATATTAACAAAAAAAAAAGTTTTAGTCATGGCCATCACTTAAAATGGAAGCTTAGATTAATGGTTTTAGATTACAAATTATTATTGGACACCATGGAAAAAGACATAGAACAAGATAGACACAAAGACTTAATCTAGATTCTAAGTGACTTATCGGAATAGGGTTCCCAATTTTTGGAAAACCTACCATGCATATTCTCGAATTTGAAGTTGGACCGGTTCCCATCAAGTTTGGTTCTTAACTTCTCTATTCTATCTTGAAACTATGCTCAACCTTAGTACATGAGGGGGTCATTGAAAATTATTCTGGAGAGGAGATCACACCTAAACTAGTGGCTAAATTTGTTTTCCTAATGATATAATAACATACGGTCATTAATTAATGCTGACGCAGAAACATAGACCCAAAATAAGGATCTAATAATCGAACTACTCTAACCCCTTAGGAGAAAATATTGCGTACTCATTTGCATACTTAGGCCTAAGTCCTTTGAAAAAATCCTCAATTTAAAGTTAAATTCTAATTCTGCTATAAACAATTTTTTTTTTGTCTAAAGAAATCCCAGAATTTAGTTTTAGCTTCAATTTTACCCCTGGCTCTTTTTTTTTTTCTTTTCTTTTAATCTAAAAACCTCAAACTTTAGGTCCAGTCCAAAATTTTCCCTTAACATTTTTGTCGAAAAAAATAATCATCTTTAACTCTAGTCTCAAATTTTTTATTTAAAAAAAAAGGGAAAAGTCACAAAAAAAAAAACCTAAAACCATGCCTACAGTAACATATTTATCTTGATTTTTTTTTTTTGTGACGTTAAAACCCAATCTATATCCATTATGAGATATTTATCCTATATTTTTTCTTGTGACATAAAAACACTTAAACTTATACCTCCATGACATAATAACTCTTCATCAATGTTTCGTTAGATGATTTTTCAATCAAAACGACATCGTTTAAGTGGGTGCTTTGTCAATACTATTTGCTTTTTGGCATCCAAGTAAGTAATTTTTTAACGGTTCTCATTGATAAAATTTTGATGGATGACTAAAGTAAGGTGATGCAGAAAATTACATTTGAAATGAAACGTTTTTTTATGTGAATATTAGAGAAATTAGTGATGATTAATAGTGATTTTTGGACAGAGGGTCAATCGAGGCAAATTTGAGATTTAAAAGTCAGTGATTTTTATTTTTTTTTACAAAAAAAATGTTGGAGATAGATTCGGAATTGGAATTGAAGTTGGGCTTTTTTTTTGGATAAAAATAAGTTCTAGATAAATTTGAATTGGACTAAAAGTTGAGTTTTACTTTAGACAAAAAAAAAGTTCAAAATAGAATTGGAACTGGACTTAAAGTTGAGTTTTTTTTAACAAAAAAAGTTCAAGACAGAATTGGAATTGGACTTAAAATTAAGTTTTTTTTTTTAAGACAAAGAAAGTTTGAGATAGAATTGGAATTGGACTTAAAGTTGAGATTGTTTTAGGAAATTTGGGTCATATGTTACAACGGTATGAGCATACGTGATACAACAAAGTAAATTTCATTTCACGTTTATAGATTGCAAAATCACATGACGAAGTTGGAGAAGTGGGGGGAAGTACAACATATATGGGAAGTTATGATGGATTGATACCACACGTCGGCTGAAAATATTGTGCATGTGTGTATATACATTTATGTATGCTTCTGCATATTACAAAGTACGTACAATTGCATGCTTAGATCCAGGCACTGAAGGCCATCATTTTTGGTTACTGTCCGTACTTGATCTATGGGGTAATCCCTGAATTAGGCGTCTACTTAATTACCTGTATCCCTCTTCATCATAATAAAGACGAAATCATCCTACGTCTCCAAGAAAAAGGATCTCTCTCTCTCTCTCTCTCTCTCTCTCTGACGTGAAAAAATAAATTTTAATTGAAGTGGGACATATAAAAAACGAGTCTTTCCAATACATCTTCTTCGAATCCACAGATTAAATTGGAGCAGAGACATCAAATCTCTTCACTCTCCATCCATTTCTCATAAAAGAAAATAATTTTTTCTCGATAAGACTATAATTTCAAACCTAGATGGTCTGAATTTTAATTTAACAAGTGTTGGCGTTTGTGTTCTATTATATTCTTTGCGTGGACTTTTGGTTTTATTCCCTATATACATATGAGCCGATCCTCACTTGCACAAAATAGGATGTGGATGTAATCACATTCAATATATATTCTAAAACAAACGGAATGAATGAAAAGTGAAATGGTAATATATGTATGTATGTATGTATGTATGTATGTATGTATGTATGAAGAGAGAAGCTTCTTATGATGTAAATAACCAACTGAATAAAGCTCCATGGGGGATGCACGAGTGGCGGTGCTGCTTCATCCCACCTTCAGCCGAGTTCAAGTTACCAGTGGCATCTAGATGTTGGTGTGGGGTACTTCCAAGGATTGTTATCGGCTGTAACTGGCGCAAACAGGGACGACGGAGAGGAATTTTCCTTCTATTATAAAAAAGAAAAAAAAGAAAGGAAAAGAAAAAAAGAAGAATGAATGAATAAAAAAGAAACAGACCATGATTTGTGAAATTTAAACTCTCCACGTACGTGTTATCCGGAAAAGGGAGTCCCTCAACTCTATAAATACGCCTCTCCCTTGCGACTTCTAGCCACCAAACCCTAAACTAGTCCTCAACATCAAAGCTTCTCAAGAGTCCGCATCAACCCCTAGTGATCACAACCACACCACACCCACCATCTCCTTCTCTCTCCCTCTCTCCCTCTCCCTCTCCCTCTCCCTCTCCTCTTCTCTTCACCATATTAAAAACATGGAAGACGCAATTAGGAGACTCAACGGAGCCACTCAAAACCCGAAACCAACCCCACCGAAACCACCTTCCCCGACCACCCCAAGAAACCCTCCACCACCGCCACCGCCACCCCCACCGCCACCGCCAATCCCAACAAGAGGCGCTGAGGGACGGGCCCCCCTCCGGTGGTGCCACAAGGTACCGTGGGGTGAGGCGGCGCCCATGGGGCCGCTATGCTGCGGAGATCAGGGACCCTCAGTCGAAGGAGCGGCGTTGGCTGGGCACCTTCGACACAGCGGAGGAGGCAGCCTGCGCCTACGACTGCGCTGCCCGGGCGATGCGAGGGATCAAGGCCCGCACCAACTTCGTGTACCCAAACTCTCCTCCCCCGCTGCCTCACTCCGCCCACCACCACCTCTTCAACTACTCCAAGCAGTCGGCCTCGAGCCAGACTTTCCGCGGCTTCCCAATTGGGAGCCGCTCCAGCTGGCAATCCACTCTTGCAACTGGCGGCGACTTTACCTTGGCAGCTTCTCAGAGGAGCGTCGCCGGCTCCTCCGGGCTTGACATGCTCCTCCTCCGCGATTTCCTCAACCCTTCCCCGAGCGCAACCACCGCTTCTCTTTACTCACCTTACGGCCATTTCCCAAACCTGCAGACATTGACCACGTCCACGCCCATCACCTTCTCCGCAGGGTCTCTGGTAAGTCCCTCCACTGGCAATCCTTGTCCTTCTACTTCTTCCATGAACCTCCATCTCGCGGAAGACCATCAAATCTGTCCCGTGGAGAGCCCTGTCAGCGCAAGCATCTCAACAATGGCATCGACGACCACCGAAAATCACAAGCAAGATGTGGAGCAACTATTTACTCAGGAGTACTCGTCAGGTAATTCGGGGCTGCTGGAGGAAGTCATTGAGCGGTTCTTCCCAAAACCCTCGTCACCGCCGAAGAGCCAGCCGGCTTGCTCCTCCGCCACCGCTGAAGAGCCTGCTGCTTCAGTGGAGTGCTCTGCAGCTGGCAGCGAGTATGCGTCTGACTCGACAGCGAGCTTGGAGCAGCTGGAGAGCTTCGACATACTTGCTGCCGCTGGACCACAGGCCACGGCACTGTGGGGCGAGTGGCCAGAGAGCGGATTGCAGATGTTGCAGGACCAGTACTCCCTGTTCGAGGACGTATTGCAGTACCCTGATCATGTGATGAGCAGCTTCGCAGCAGCTACTGTTGAGAATGCTTAGCGGCGGGTTCAAGGTGATGGGTTGATTCCATGAATAATATTAGTGAAAGTAATATCAGGAGGAGATGAGAGGTAACTGTGTTTGTAGCTGTATGCGAACAAGCTTACCTTCTTCGAGATCATTTTTCAGCATGATTTTATGTCTCCTGCTAGAAACTTTTTATTTAAAGATCAGATTGACTTCTCTCTCTCTCTCTCTCTCTCTCTCTCTCTCTCTGATGTGAATGTTTTTGTCGGAGCCAAGTGATGCGTTGACATGAGCAATCAGGGTTTCTTTTCTCGAACCAGGTATCTAGCTGAATTACTTTCTATTTCGAGGAGGTTTTTTCCCAAGAAAGTACGACGATCCATGCAGAAACTTGCCTCCCAATATCTTGTCTTAGTTTC
Source organism: Eucalyptus cladocalyx (assembly GCA_017140615.1). Lineage (NCBI taxonomy): Eukaryota > Viridiplantae > Streptophyta > Magnoliopsida > Myrtales > Myrtaceae > Eucalyptus > Eucalyptus cladocalyx. Next base: position 46,333,497 of record CM029517.1, read on the forward strand.
CCGACAGCTTTTGGAATGGTTCCAAAAAAAAGGGACGAAGAATCTATGTTTTGTCCGATTTTCGATTTCTTCCGAACTCCAATTAATTGGGCTGATCTTTTTTTTCCCCTAATCCACCTTCGAGAATAAATAATGTTCCCGCTTGAAGGATCTAAAGGAAGCTCTTAATCTTCTTCTATCTCCGGCTGGCCAGTAAGAAGGAAGAACTAGGGTTAAACAAAACCTGCTTCTACTTGTCGTTTTTCGTCTCAAAAATTAACAAATAGATAAACTATAGTTAATCCAGATGTTATTATCTTTTAAAGTTATTGCGAATACAAACTAGAGGAGGTAAATAGCCATCTGTTGCTGATTTCATCGACTATTAACAGAAGGGAACTTTCCCCTTTTTATTGATTCAATGGAAAAATGGTGGAGTTCTAGTCATTTAGTTCCATTATGTCTTTGATTTAAAAATCTTTAGATTGCCAAGTAACAAGAAATTTACCTCTTTTAAGTAATCTAATTTACGATTATAAAGTTACAG